>CM060923.1:240243195-241443195 GCA_030737875.1 Allium sativum | reverse complement strand
GTACCTATTTGTCGGGCAAACAAATTTTATTCTTCTGCTCTAGCCTCTTTGTTATGACCTGTTCAATGTAAGTACACGTATATGCAAGCAAATGCGATAAATTTTCAATACAATTCATTATTTGATTCAATTTGGCTAAATGGTACAAATTTTATTAATCATACAATAATCAAACAACACAACCATCAATCAATTAGTTGATTAGCTTTTCAAATTCATAACTCTGATATATAGTCAAAAATCAGATTTTTGATGCCAAATCTCAACAATAGGCCCTATCTAATTTTGGTTCTCACACCAGTCAATAGGAGATATATAAATGTCACACCTTCGACACTCGAACATTAATTCTGATGATGTAGCTACAATCATCAGAATCACCTCCGGGCGACTAGAGTGTGAATATCTATCCAGTATATTAAAACTTCAAATACACGTTTGCAAGGCGTATATGCAAAATCTTTATATACTGGACTGTCCAAATCAATATAAAATAAATAATCAAATACGAATAATTGATTTAAATTTTCAAAACAAAATTTGGGTTTTTTTTTAAATATATTCTTCACACTCGTTCTAGGATACTACTGATCCCATCTCTAACGAGTCATTCTCATTGGATATTACTAATCCGATTATCTGATGAATTCTTTCGTTTGGTTCTAATGTGCCTTGTTCTCTGAGCTTTGTAAACCAAAGCTCTGATACCAACTGAAGCGACCCGAACTTCCCCGGTCTCCGAAGAGAAGAGAAAGAACGAAGTGTTTTGAGAACAGGACAAATCAGAATGCAGACGGAAGAACATTTCATTGTATATTACAACAATTCCATTAGAATACAAGAATATACAGAGTATAAATGAATAAAATACATTTGATAAATATCAGAGATTACAATACATTACAAAGCAGCGGAAAATAATACAATACACAACTGAAGGAGATATACGGATACAAAGCTTTTCGGATATCGTTCCAGCTGTAAACCAGGATCCTGTGAATATAAATCTGCAAAACCAAAACTACTAGCTACCCATCAAAATAAGGGCACCCAGAGTTTAGGTTAAAACAATAAACTCCAGGTCAGTCATGGGACTGGTGTGAGAACTAAAACAGTTATTAATCTTTTATTTTTAAACTTAGGTAAATCAAGGGACCACGCCGTATAACACGGAACGGGTTTCCTCCCAAGAATACCAGTGCATAAAACAACAGCGCAATGCTAAATAAAGAACAATGAAGCTATTATAAGACCCAGTTCCCATCACACAATGCAATGCAAGCCGGAGGATAGGGTTTTTACCTTATAATAGCCAAGAATGCTTGATACGTTTAAAACAAATCATTTGATACTATTATCAGTGCATAGTGTTTAAAACAATTTCAAATCATAAGTATCAATCATAGACAGCATGGGTACCATATATCATGTCGCCATACTAGGCTCTACAATGAAACCGCAAATGTCACGTATTTGGAAGTTGGATTTCCATCTATGAACCGAGGCAAAAGATAGTCCTCTACCGATTCGAGAAAATCTAGCCCATGTCTCAGGATCAGAACGCATCAATCCTTTGGATCGTCAGGGCCGGTCCACCGATGTGGATTATTATGCCTGAACACTACGTTTCCCCGCCCTTTGGGGCGTAAATGAGCCAATGAATGGCTCCATCGGACCCGGATCGTCCGATCTAACCGAGGCGCCTCTCAACAGCAACAACCACACAGGTGAAAAGTATATAAATGTCAGGGATGGTAGGTCACTGGCACCACCCTAGCTAGAAGGAAACGCATGCCCTCCCTGAGGTCCTCTCCCGTTTCTAGTTCACAACCGGGGTGTGAGGCTCGCGAATTCACGTTACACAAAGCTATGCCACACAGGCGGTGCTTTGATCATCAACCACAAGACTTCGCTTTTCAACAGAAGCCTTGATCATTTGCCACTTAGGCATGCCACACAGGCAATTCACTCTATGCGTTTGATATGCATCAATATATAACCCCTGAGCTCGTACGTCTCAGAGAAGGGCGTTAAGCAAGAGAATAAATTCTCCGCCGCCAAACAGATATATATTTAATAGAAATCAATCACACAGACTAAAATCCAATGTCAGACACACAGTCCATTTACAAGTCCGTTCTGGGTCTGAACAAAACCGGAGGCACCTAGTACCCCGCATATCCATCGATCTCCAAGTACGTCTGGACGATCACCAACTGATTCCCTCATCTTGGGTGTACAGCCCAATCAAGATCATCAGTAATCACCCAAACGATGTGAAGACTTCCGGTCTTCAACCACCGTCTTCATCTTCGACACCACGTCGAAACAGTTATTCAGAATGGGATAAACCCGGTCTTTCTGAATAACTCGCGTATATATTAAACAAGTGTTACACAAACACAACATACGCCTCATTCCAATTCAGAATATTCTTTGGGAAAGGTTCTCATTAATTTTATCAAAGATAAACTCTTTTAAATTTATTCTTTAATCTTCTTTTGAATATCAATTCAAACTAGTCGGGATTAGTGAACCACACCGGAGTAATCATTTATTTTATTCCCCAATCCCCACCTATTCATCCCATGAAGTAAAATTGGTAATACTTTATATCTAACACCACAGTGTTATCGGTAAATTCAATTACCATTTCACGTTCAAATCTAATTAAAGATTTAACTATCGCCTGGAGCAAAACTGGTGATACTCCATTCTCGATCATTTCAATCTAATTTAAAGATTCATTAAAACTCCACTTAGTTTTAATCGTTAACTGGGTTAAAGAATCAGTGTCATTTAAAACACGGTTCACGATAAATCCAAAATCACATTCCATTAATTATCGGGTTAAAGAACAAGTGTTATTTAAAACACCATTCACGATAAACCCAAAAATCAATGCCAGTTCAATTCCAATTAAATATCATTTAATTGTTACACTTCATTAAATCTAAATAAAAAGTTTTAATCTTTTCTCAACTGGGTTCAAGAACAGTATTGATGAAGACACCATTCACGACAAACCCAAATCACATTTGATATCAAATACAAGGCTCTGAATAGAAAATATATCGGCTTATATTCAATATCAAACTCTACGACCAACAAATATCGTATTGGAAATAATGATATAAATATGTATATCTTTCAAATTTCCATAACAACACCTGTATAATCACGAAATCCAACATCGAAATATTCCGAAGACAATTTCGATTCAAATCCATTCCAATGCAATTATTGGAAATTCTGGTTATTTTCAAAACCATTTCAAATCCAATTTATTTACTTTTAAAATAAATAAATAAATAAATAAATAATAATTCTAGTTCAAAACTAGTTCATTTCGATAAAAATCTATTTTTATCTTTTCAAATATGGAGTTTTTCATCCCAATTCCTCACACATCAATTTTTATGATTTTACACAAATTATTACTATTTTTAATAATTTTATCAAGGCCCGTACAGTCGATTTCCATCAATGGCCATCGAACTGCACTTATAGCGATCTTTTCCAAATTTGATTTGGACATAATTCCAAATCCAACCGTTAGATTTCAAATTTCAAATATTCGTTAGAAAGATCTTTTCATTACGAACCCAACGGTTCCGGTTTCAGGAGAATCCGACGGTCGGATCTCCCGCAATATCCATTCGAAGTCAATGGTCAAATTTCGCGAACTGCCGCTGCGCGGCGCGTTCTATTCAGGCCATATATTATATATATAATATATATAATATATACTTCGTCGATTTCCTTTTAAAACGTATTATATAAATCGTTTTAAATTCGTTTTCAAAACGATTTGAACTTCATTTCAAATTCAAATCAAAATTGAAATTTTCCTTTTAAATTCGTTTTAAATTCATTTCAAATTGATTTCAATTCAAATTGATTTCTAATTCAATTCCAGTTCGTTTTCAGTTCAATTCAATTTCAATTCGAATTCATTTATATTCAATTTCAATTCGAATTCACTTATATTCAATTTCAATTCGAATTCATTTCTATTCAGTTTCAGTTCGAATTTCAATTCTTTTCAAAATATCAGATTTTGTAATCACTTTCGATATTCATTATAAAATGAATGAAATCGATATAAATATCGTTCACGTCAAAATGGCGTCGATCTAATCAACACGGCTTCATATATTTCTATTTTCAAATATTTCTATTCAAATATTTCTTTTTCAAATATTTCTATTCAAATATTTCTTTTTCAAATATTTCTATTCAAAACTGGAATGAAGCCCAATCAATTACCATATATTGTTAATTATATGGATTTTCTACACCACATGTACACAATAACAACGATGAATAATCAACCATCATCCAAAGTGCATTCTACACTGTATAAGCATCAAATATAAATATTTAACGCTCATAACAGTCTGTCAATCAATCGATCGACATACAACTAATTATTGGGATTAGTGTATGTCATATATCATCCCAATACCCGTGTGGGGTTTCAAACAATCAAACACAGATTTTATTTGTGCAGTTGGGCGATGTGTAAAATTTATCATCCCAATCAATATCAGTCAATGTGTATATATAAACAAATCGTCCGATCTGTTTATTTCATTCCATTTCATATACACATTAAAAATTCTATTTTTAACTATAAAATATTTTCCACTATAAAATATTTTATTTCATGGTCTGTGGACGACGGGTGTCGGGTGCTACTAAACACCGTCTGCATCCTAGTATATATTTTTAACTAGAAAACAAAATTAAAAGGTGAGAAGTTCTCATAGAATTGCTAATCCAACGCCATGACTCTTCTTATGTAGAAATCTTCGTCGTGCTCGCCTTTTGTCACTTTCGTTGCCCGTATTTACTACATATATAAAAATCACATTTTTATTTCGCTGTTCAATATATAAAAATCAAAATTTTACTTCGCTATTCAATATATAAAAATCGAATTTTTTCTTTGCTATTCAATATATAAAAATCGTATTTTTACTTCGCTATTCAATATATAAAAATCGAATTTTTACTTCGCTATTCAATATATAAAAATCGAATTTTTACTTCGCTATTCAATATATAAAAATCGAATTTTTTCTTTGCTATTCAATATATAAAAATTGAATTTTTACTTCGCTATTCAATATATAAAAATCGAATTTTTACTTCGCTATTCAATATATAAAAATCGTTCTTTTTCTTTGCTATTCAATATATAAAAATCGTTCTTTTTCTTTGCTATTCAATATATAAAAATCGAATTTTTACTTCGCTATTCAATATATAAAAATTGAATTTTTTCTTTGCTATTCAATATATAAAAATCGTTCTTTTTCTTTGCTATTCAATATATAAAAATCGAATTTTTACTTCGCTATTCAATATATAAAAATCGAATTTTTACTTTGCTATTCAATATATAACAATCGTTCCTTCATATCTAAAAATCTCGTCTTTTACATACTAAAAATCTCGCCTTTCACTTTAACAAAAATATGATTTTTCGTATAGTAAAATATGGTTTTTCGTATAACAAAAATATGGTTTTTCCTTCAACAAAATATGGTTCTTTTCTTCACAAAAATTTCAGTTTTTATCCTACTCATTACATAGAAGATAAGTAATCAAATTAAATTAAAATAGTGAAAACTTACTGGTCATTTTCATTCGGGTGGTGGATGCTCGCCGGGCGGGGGTTTCGTGGAGTCGGAATTGGGTGGAAGAAGAAGAAGCAGCGGTCGCAGCAGCAGGAGGGGGGGTCACGCCGCTCAGCAGGAGAGAGGTGGGTATCGCGCGGCGGGAGGGAGGGGGGTTAGCGCGGCGGCAGCGCCGCCTGGGGGGGGGTCGCGATCGGTAGGCTAGGTTTTTTTTTTTGCTCGTTTTGTTTTCTGATTTGAAGAAAACGGGGGGGGGGGGGGGGGGGGGTGGGCAATATAAGGAGAGGTGAGAGATTTTAATTCATTTATTTATTTATATTTCAAAAAGGTACTTTTTCATTTGACCTCTAAACGAGGCCCACCGCCTGTCGTCCATAGCTAATTACCCCCATTCCGAGCACAATGGGATATGTATCGTAAGCTGATTCAGTTGTTTCAATCAGTTCCCGTTAAAATCAACATATAACTCTATATATTGAATTTGAACGCGCATTTCAATTCACTGGGGTCACATATTAACTCTATAAATCCCAGAAAAATATTTTCTAGCTTCGTATTGACGATACGGTCCTAACAAAACTAATTTCGTCGAATACCGAGACCGTTGAAAATATGGTCATTTTCCAGTCGATTAAAATCAACTGAAACTGGTCAAACGCGTTTACCTTTGCCACGCTCGCATATTGATTCGAAAAATTATGAAATTTGGAACCTAGCAATAACTTGACATCACGGACCCAAAAAAAGTGGTTTCGTCGAAATCCGAGGCCGTTTGCAAAATTTCCATTTTTAAGGGCCTGAATTCCATAGCGACTATTCAGAATTTTTAACTGGACATATCTTTTGATTCCCGCAATGAAATTTCAATTTTTCGGATTCGTTGGAAAGATATTCTCTATTAGATTCTATTATTTTTGGTTTCACTAAAATCCGGATTATTTTGCACCCGGTATGTTCATTTGAATTTTGAAATCGAATTATAGAACTACCGCGCCATTTTCAATTCCTTTTATAAATATAAATAAATATTTATATTCTATCGTCGATTCAAATGAATATATACGTTCGAATTATATTCAAAATAAATTTCTCGTCGATATTGTTTCAAATAATTCATTTTAAATAATCAAAATTCGCTAAAATTGCCAAAATAAAAATTTTAAACTGGCCCAGATTTCCAGGTTTTTACATGAGCGAAACTGAATTCAAACGATTGGATTGAGTTGAATTGAATTGAAAACATGTGAGCATATGTTAGACAGGTATGGGATGAAGTATATGAAGATTTTAATTTATGTGCTCGACAAAAAGGTACATGTTTAAATTCATATATGAGATTTTATGCGCCATATCGGCAAGCCACTTGGCTTTTTCTTTTTCTTTTGGATTGGTGAGGGCCATGAGAGGCTATTTGAAATATCCCGATGCTCCCGGTACAAGGGAGGTTATGGTGAATTTTTTCTGGGAATTTAAGGAGTTGGAATATTTTTAAGAAAAAATTGATTGTTAGAAATAAATGTATTGATATATATAGAATTCGATAAGGAAATGAATTTATAATAGAATATTATAAACAAAAAGGTAATCGATAAGCTGGTAATAAAAAGAGAAACATATATACGTTTAAAAATGAATAATTGGTTTTTATAATGTTGATCATTCGGGATTAGTGGTTTTGTCTGTTTTGAAGTTGTGGATGGTTTTCAATCAAGGTTTGAGAGGTAGTTATACCCCAACTTGATTGATTTCATTTTTAATTGATAAATAGCAAGATCCAGTCTCGAAGAGAAGTGTTTGAAAAGGATTTAGTTGAATAAAATAATTTGGGTTGTCGTAACGATGTTTACACAACATTCGTTTTAACCTAAGTGGTGGTGGAACTTTGGAAATATATAAGTAAATATTTCCTGAGTATAATTAAAGTAGTCGGGAAAGAGATAAGTGATTGAAATTGTTTCAATTTCAAATAGAATATATTTTTCTAAGTATAGAAAATAAAAGAAGGCGAGATATAGAAATGCTTTCCAAAGAATGTAAGAGACCGAGATGATAATTGAAAATATTTGTTTAACAAATATTGATAAGGAAATGGAAAGGGTGATTTAATTAATGAATGGTAATCAAGGGGCCCAGTGATCGTTTGATTGTTTTGAATGGATGTTTGTTTTTCTTCGATAGTTAAATAACCGACTATCGAAGTATTTGCCAATATCGTTGTCAATATGGAGAGACCGGTTGGATTATTATCCGTGAACCACTCTGCATTGGCAGTAGCGTTGCGAATCAGATTATATGAAGGTAATCGAAGACGGTGTAAAGTGCAAGGGCTTTTTCTATTAATAGAAATTGTGCCTTCGGTTTCGTTCAGTCCCAGAACGAACATGGACGGACGTCTAACAAAGTATTTCCAATGATCGAATATGTTGATCTGTACAAATATATATGGTGGCAACGGATTTACTCCCTTAGCATAACATCTAGAATATTTGAGCAAATCAATTAGTGATTAACGGATCTGACAATGTGGCATTCAAAGTGATTGTGCTATCAATGAATAGATAGTAATCGTAGCCTCAGGCCTCAACAACCGGGAAATGACAAAAATCGGGCAGGCAGCATGGCTATGTGGGTCGCTCCCATTAGGGTGTATTATCACCTATCTAGAGGTTCATTTAATTCCTTATTCTATTCGATGCTGTCCCATTCGGGAAACGGTTGTTGATCCCAACCGTTGGTGATATACATTTGATACACTCAAGCGAAATAAGTGGTCGGTCATATGTGGGCCGGGTTGCAAGATGTTCTTGTTGAACCCAGTGTATTCCTCACTAGAGATACACAGTCGGAAGGTGGTTCCATACCTTGTCATGTTGGAAATCCAATCTCCAATGAGCGCCCTGTTGTTTTTGATTTTATATTATATATAGAGCGCGAGATGCAAGCGTTCCGCTAGATTCTATTTATTTGATTAGACATTATTATAATATCGCTGGATTTTTGTATTAAAGTGTTTTGGGTTATAGTAAGGTAAAAATCGTCCGTGTTTATGTGTGGGCTGGTCTTACTATTATCGTTTCTTTTGAATGGATTTTAAAGTTAAACAAATGGTTGGAGTTTACTCACACTAGTCCCATGACTGACCCAGAGTTTATTTTGTTTGTTTTCCCTAAACTCTTGGGTGCCCAAATTTGTACGGGCAGTCAAGTAGTCAGGATTTTTCAGATTCACTTGGAAGAGCTGGAAGCAGGAGGCTTCACTAGTTAGCTATAGACTATCATATATTCCACTGTGAACCATGTCTATATCTGGAAACATGTGTTTATAACTGTTCCAGGAATAACTGTTGTGCTCTGATGATGGTATGTATATACAGTTACTGATTCGTATTTCAAAAGTTATGTTATTTAATATATTTTATTCGTTCCGCTGTGAGGGTTGTCTTCTTTGTTTTCTTCTATTCTAATATTTCTTTCTTTCTATTTCTCCTCCTCTAACTTCTTTCTAATAATGATTCGTATTTCTGTGCAATTTGGGTTGGACGTGTAGTGTTATTAGTCAACTCAGATAGTACGGATTTGCGGGCCGTTACACCAGCCCTGACGATCCAAAGGTCACTCGAGCTTTGACCTGAGGAGCGGGCTAGAGCATCTCAAAGCAGTGAGGACGATCCTTTGCCTCGGTTCACAGATGGAAATCCAACTTTCAAATACGTAACTTTGCAGATTTATATTCTGTAACGACCCAGAAATCTCGACAACTGGAACGTAAAATTAATTAAAGATTTAATTATTAATGATCGTTTCATATTGATAATGGAATTAGGAATTTAAAATCAAATATATTGTTTGTGTATAAGTTGAATTTGATATTTTATTCACAACTGTTGGTTGGGAATCAAATACTTATTGTTATGTATTTGAATTGAATTTGGTCGAGTAATTAATTCGATTTGAAGAATTTAAATAGTTGAATTAAAAATAATAATGAACGTAATTTACATTAAATAGACCGGAAAATTTTATTTGTTGAAGTGTACAGGAAATTGGATGGATGTATGTGTATTCGTTTACATTAAGGAATTTAATTTAATAAACGGTCATTGATAAATAAACAAAATAAAGTCAATGAAACGGTAAATAATTTCGTATAAATGGTGTCAGATTACAATTAAATTATTTTTATTGGATTCAGAATGCGAAAACGAAGTGGTGCATATAAATTTTGTTGTATTTGGAGATTGTCTAGCGGTATTAAATTAAAGCGGTACACTGTTATTTGGGGGTAAATATGATATAAAATTTCATCTGGTTAAAACCTTCCTCAGTAAAGAACTCAGCGACCTATTCTGAGTACGCTGCCCTCTCTACCATCTACGAGCGGACTTCATACTTATCCTTTTCCTTTTTTTGCTATAAAAATTAACCACGCTCATTTCAATTATGTAGAACAAAAATCGTTTGTTTTCTTCTAATAATAATGGCCGAAATAAGTTGTTTTGCCCCCAAATTGGCCTTCCTCTTCAAAGTAAATTGGCAACACCCCTCTTCCTTAAAACCAAAAGTTTATGGCGTCCTCAAAATCGCCATGGCCTTCACGAAAAAACCCATTTCACATTGTCCTAAATCAGATCGCCGCCTCCTTCATACGTTTTCACAGTTCGAAGCTTCAATCGAAGCCGAACCACCTCAAAATTTCCATCGCTCCTCCTTTCGAAAACCCTAACTACACCGGTTACCTAAAGCGCTGTCAGTCACCTTCACCGCCTGCGCCACCATCAAAAAATCCACCCAAACAGCAACTGAAATCACTTCTATAGCCGTTGTTCCTTTTTATCGCTGCTTAAAGGTGAGCATTCACTCACGATAAATTTTTGATTCAAGTTCATCAACTTCTGTAATTAATTGGTTAGATCCCCTTTTTGTGCGATTTTGTGGCGTGACTGTTGCTTTACACCTTGCGGTTGTTTCACATGTATTTGCCGTGTTACCCAAATTCCAGGACACGGTTTGCACTTGGTTGCAACTAAATTGTCTAGCTTGAATGATATATATATTATTTTGATAGAGCATTTAAACATGACATGGGTTGTTATATCTTGCGTCAGATTTCAACCTTATCCAAATCAATTTGCTTGGTCAAGTATTTTTCTTCCCTTGTACATGATTTAGCTGCGTTAAGGTCATTGTGTTAAGAGCCGTGTTTATTATCATCCACCAATTTAATGTTAGGATCGTCTTAATAAATCTGAACGCTAGTGTTAAGTGGGCAGGCTTGCCTTGTTGAACATTTAAATCAGATCTGTGAATACATATATATATATATATATTCTTTTGTGTACATGAAATCCAAAATCCATCTACTTAGACTTGGACACTATGGTTCAAACCTGGATGATACTTGCATGCACCAATTTTAAGCTCTTAGTACCTTATATATGTTATATATACTTGTAGCTTGAACTCTTGATTTTCATTGACACCCCTTGTTACGTGGTTGACAGAACAGGGTTACCACTTGAGAATTTCAATTTTTATAATTTGCTGGGTGGTTGATCACTTATCTGTCACTTTCATTTTGCTACTGTCTATAAGATGCATGAATTTATGAAATTTTGATACCCTGTTCCATATGTTCATCCAATGCAAAATTAAATGAAAGCTGATACTAAAATTGTTTTTGTTTAACACTGATCTTCCATTTGTTTTGCCAAAATTTTGACACATGGTATAACAGTGGCTTAAACTTTAAAAGGGGATCCACTCAATAGAATTTTATAGTCGCGCCACTGTCGAAACCTATATATATACATATCTATGTAGAATGCACGTTGTATCATATTATTTAAAACCCACTACCACCTGCGGTTCCTAATTTGCTGCAGTTTCATGAATATGACTATGGAAGCTTCTCATACTGCTTTTCAATGGGTTACATGTATTTGTTACATGTGATACTTAATGCATGCTAACAATGATTTAGGGGTTGATAACTGCTATGAAATTATGGTTTGTGGGTTAATTACTGTTACACATTCAGTGGTTACTTACAATTAAAGCCATTCCCCTCATCCGTGACATTTAAAATTCAAAAAGTTTAAAGTCAGAGAAGGAAAGGTACTTGGTTATTGCTTTTACCTAATTTTGTGCATGTTACATCTCCTAAATATGTATATGTATGGGAAATCTATATACTGGTCCAATTTTCCTTATGCATTGACTATGCTGCACCATTATCTCATCTCGTAGTTGCATTATACTTGTATGTGTGATCCGTGTTGTCACCTGTATGCGTATTGTAACAACCCGGAATTTTGGGGCCAATTTAAAATTTTTATTTTTAGAAATCTTAATGGATTTTAATATCTGAAATAGTTTATATTAAATAATAACGATTAAAAATTTATTTTAATCGAAGTTAAAATATAAGAATTTAATTTATTTAGTAAAGGAGTTTAAAACAGCGCTGCAGTTTGAAAATTTGAATTTGAACTTTGACTGAATGTACAGGATTCATTTTAAATCAGAATAGAGCGAAACAAGAAATATTTAAATTTGTTTAATCATATCTTTCTAACGAATCTGAAAAATTGAAATTTCACTTTGAAAATAGAAAGTTATGTCCAGTTCAAAATTTAGAAAAGTCGCTGTATAATTTATATATATTTTAATATAATATATAGCCCTTAAAAATAGCCATTTTGCAAACGACCTCTGTTTTCGACAAAACAACTTTTGTTGGAACTGGAATGTCAAATTATTGTTAAGTTTAATTTTCCTGAATTTTTCGAATTGATATGTGAGCGTGGAAAAAGAAAATGTGTTTTGTCAGTTTCAGTCAAATTTAATCGACTAGAAAATAGCCGTTTTTCAAACGGTCTCAGAATTCGACGAAATTAGTTTTGTTAGGACCGTATCGTCAAAACATAACTAGAAATAATTTTTCTGTAATTTTCAGAGTCCGTATGTGGCCCCGGTGATTTAAAATGTACGTTTGAATCTAATAATTAAATGATTTATAATTTAATTTAAAGAAAAACATATCGTAACAGCTGAATTGGGTTACGAAACATATTCCATTGTGTCCGGGATGGGGGTTATTAGCTAAGGGTGACACTCGTTGGGTCTCGTTTGGAGTTCATATGGTTATAGGGGTGTAAATCGGTCGGACCGGACCGGACGGAGGTATGTTCAGTTTCTGTCCTAAAAAAAATCGGACCGAACACGGACCGGACCAAATTTTTTCTCGGACAAATTTCGTTGTCCTAATTCGTGTCCTAAATAAAATCGGTCGGACACGGACACGATCGGACTAGTCGGACTCGGTCGGACATGGCTATTTATATCACATTTTGTACATTTTACTAGATTTTCTCTCTACTATACGACAAATTTCAAATAATTCGGACGAGCCCGGACCGGACATGATTTTTTCTCGTACAAATCTTGTTGTCCTAACTCGTGTCCTAAATGAAAATCGGACGGACTCGGACGGACGTATTTCGGTCACGGACACGAACGGACGTCGGACATTCGAACAAAATTTACAGCCCTATATGGTTAAACAGGTAACTTTGGATTTAAATAGAATTAATTTATTAAATTAAAATAAAAACAGTACGGTATAAATACACTACCATACGTAAACCCTAGTACACTATACACAGCCGCCTCTTTCTCTGATCAATGGCCGATTTCATCCTATTTTCCTTTGCTAATTTCTTCCTATCTGAATCGAATTAAATCATACTCCAAAAACAAATTCGATGAGATTCTTTTGCTCTTCGTTTTCATACGGTTTGATCCAATACAACTTCATGGATTGGCGGATTTCTGGCCGGGAAGACAACCGCTTTGGAGCGGATTTGGGGGCGTGGGGGACCACCGAGCGTGGCGCCAGAGGAAGAGGAACGGGAGCGTGGAAAGGCGCGTCGCCTGGTGGCTTCCTATCGGCTGTCGGACTGATGATGGCGGCGCGGTGGCGAGCCCTAGCTCGTGAGGATGGTTCGACGATGATGTCTGTAGCGAAAGAAGAAGACGTTGGATTAAAAGTAATTAAGGTTTAATTTTAGTTAATTATCTTGAAAAGGGAACCAATGTTTAAATTAACGTATCTTCTTTATATGAAAACGAAATGCAGTGATTTCAGAAGCATTGGACTCGTATGGAACAGATCTATGCTATGGAGCTGACTAGAGTTGAAACCGAGCTTGTTGAAAATTCAGGAAGTTTCAAGATCTGAATTAAAAAGCATTGTGAGATTTCTATATTTAAAAATAATTAAAACTTAATTATATTTCATTATTTAAATTCCATGTGTGTATGTTAATTAAATTCAGATCTGTGATGTATGATGTTGTATTCGTTACCTGCTGATTTTGTTGATTGTGATATATGCGTTTGTTTAAAATTGGATTCACATTTGCTTTGAAATAAAAATCATATTTTTATTTCGGGGTTATGAATATTGAAAGGGTTTGAAAATAAAGACTTCACATTTATTTTAGACCTAAGAATATAGCTTTGTTTATCAAACAAAAATTCACATTTTTGTTGAATAAAAATAGATCTAACAAAAATTCACATTTTTGTTGAATAAAAATAGTTAGATAAAAAAAAGACATTTTTGCCACTGTAATTAGAATGAAGTGAAAAGAACAACATATTTTGTCAAAATTTGATTAGTGAAAAGAATAACATTTTTGTAAAACTTGATTAGCGAACAAGAATAACATTTTTGTAGAACTTGGTTAGCGAACGAGAATAACCTTTTTGTCAAAAGAATGATTAGTGGATTAAAATCATACTTTTGTCAAAAGAATGATTAGTGAATTAAAATAGTATTTTTGTGAAAGAATAATCATAGAAATAAAAATCACATTTTTGTGAAAACATGATTATTGAAATAAAATTAACATTTTTAAATAGAGATTTGTTACATAAATAAAAACTACCTTTTTATTAGAAATATGTTTTGCAAATAAAAAAAATAACATTTTTGTGAAAACATGATTATAGAAATAAAAATTCATTTTTGTCACTTTAGAGAAATGAGTTAGAACACATTCATGTTGTCACCTTAAAAAGGATGAATTGGAATGTATTATGCATACAAAGACGACATTTTTGATTAGAAACATGTTATATATATATAAACAACATTTTTTATTTGAAATGTAACATGCATATTGAGAATGAAATACTCCTTTTTGCTAAAACATGCATATTGAGAATGAAATACTCCTTTTTGCTAAAACATGCATATTGAGAATGAAATACTCCTTTTTGTTAATACTTGTAAATTAGAATGAAATATTCATTTTGGTTAAAACAAGATTATGTAAATGAAAATAACATTTTTGGTGTCAAAATATGTTAGCGAATAAAAGCACATTTTTGATTAAAACTTGATTAGTGACACAAAATCACATTTTTGATTAGAACATGTTAGTTGTAATAAGATTAACATTGGTGTTAAAACATGTTGGTTAAAAAAAAAAAATCTATTTTTATTTTAATGAAAGATTAAAATAAAAGATTGAAATAAAAGATTTCATCTTTATATTTCAATCAATTACAAGGATTAGTATTGAAATAAAAGATTTCATTTTTATTTTCAATTAGTCAAGATGAAATAGAGTTGAGATTAGAAAGTAACATTTTTATTGTCATTCTATCTACAATAAAAAGTGTAGATTTAGAAAGTGACATTTTTATTATCATTTGATATACAATAAAAGAAATGGATTTAAAGTATTTTTTTTGTCAATTTAGTTACAATAAGAGAATAGATTTAAAAATAACATTTTTATTGTCAAGTTGTTTCCAATAAAAAGAAGTAACATTAAAAACACATTTTTAATGTAATATTAGAAACATAGAGAAAGATTTATGTTTTATTATGAAATCATGTTTTACATTAAAAACACATCTTTGGTGTAATGTGAAATAAAAAGTTACTATTCTATTTGTATCTTAGATGTAAATGAAAATACAGTTTAAAATAAGTTACATTTTCATTTTCATTTTAGATGCAAATAAAAACATAGTTTAAGAAGTTATATTTGTACATTAAAAAGATTGTAAATTAAAATTTTCATCTTTAATGTAGTTTAGATTGCATTAAAAAGATTAAACAAAAGTACCATATTTTATACATTGAAAGAAATTTGACAAAATGATCATATTTTGTACATTTAAAGGAATTAGACAAAATTACAGTTTTTGTCACTTTAAAAGAATTAGAATAAAAGAGACATTTTTGTCATTCTAAGAAGAACGAAGTAAAATATTCATTTTATCATTTAAAATGAATGAGACCAAAAATATACATTTTGGTCAAAAAATAAGAGTTAAGATTTTTACTGCATTTGTCAATAATAAAAAGAATGAGAATAAAAGACTAGAATTTTATTGTCATTTGTTCACAATAAAAAGAATTGAGATGTTTGTCTGTGATGTTGAAATGTGTGACGTGTTAAATATAATGTTAATATATTCAAACTGAATACTACACTTCCATTTCCAAGTTACCCGAATTGTTTATGTGATTGGGTTGATAATTTTTACACATCGCCCAAGTGCACAAATAATTTATTATTTGTTTGTTGGATGAAACTCCACATGGGTATTTTTACACATCGCCCAAGTTGTAGAATCCACTCTGGCTGTATTTGGATGTTTGATAATTATTTATCATGATGGTTGATTTCATGCAATATATGGTTGTTGATTGAGTCACATTCCAATAAAGAATATTCTAGAAAAGAATATTTTAGAAAATATCTTAGGAAAAGAATATATTTTAGAAAAATATATTTTTATTGAAATGAACTAGTTATTAACTAGGATCAATCATTAAATTTAGATTTAATGAAGTTTTCCAATTTGCTAATATTTAATTAAAATTAAGTTAAATAAATTGGATCTTGAGTTTGTCGTGAATAGTGTCTTAAATAACACTGTTCTTAAACCCAGTATGAAGAGAATAATCTTTTAATTTAGATTATTCAAGTTTTCAATTATATTTAGTAATTGGAATAAGATGAAATGTGAGTTGGGTTTATTGTGAACTGTCTTTCTAAGTGACATGTGTTCTTTAACCCAACTGACAGTGAAAATTATGATTTGGAATTTATGAATCTTTTATTAAGATTTAAATGAGAATTTTCCAAAAGCCAAGTTTTCGAATTTAATATATTAAATTGGAGTTGAATGGAATTCGAATTAATAATAACCGAGATAAGCTTCTGTAAAAGAAGACCGATACTACATATGGAATTTAAGATGCTTTGCCGTTATTCCATTTATATTATTGGTCGGATGCAGAAATTTATAACGATTATATATATTGATTTGATTTCTGTGAAGATTCCATATTTGATGGAAATCGATTTGTGTTTACCGTGAACTATGTTTTAAATGACATTAGTTCTTTAACTCAGTTAAGCATAAGATTAATTTTTAAATTTAAATAATCACTGAATAATGATTTGTGATATTTAAAACCAAATGGTGTTTTAAATAAATCCTTAAAAGAAGGATTTAAGTATAAATTTAAAGAATTTATCTTTGACGAGATAATGCGAATAATTTATTAGAAGATTAATTCTGAATTGGAATGTGGCGTTGGATGTGTTTTTATAGTACTTGATTTTTAATTATAAAAATACGTGAATTATTCGAAAAGACCGGGTTTAACCCATTCCGAATAATTACTACGACGATGAAGAGTCGAAGATGAAGACGGTGGTTGAAGACCGATGATCCTCACATCGAATGGATGTGTTGCTACTGAGACCCATGATGAGAGTAGCTACCTTGAAGGGGCTTCATTGGTAGCCGTCCGGACTATTGTTGATTGTTTCGGATATGCGAGGACCTCCCAGGTATCTCCGGTTTCGTTCAGACCCAGAACGGACTTGTAAATGGAGGCGTGTCTGACATTGGATTTCGTTCCATGTGAATTAAATTGATTTTTATTAATGTATATCTGATTGGTGGCGGAGAATTTATTCTCTGCTTATCACCCCGGTATATATTAATAGTGATTGATAGCATGGCGTGAATTGTCAATGTGGCACGTCAAGATGCAATTGATCAAGGCTTTTGTTGAAAAGCAAGGCCTTTTGGGATGATCAAAGTATAGCCTATTATGGCATAGCGTGGTGTATAGCGTGACTTCGCTAGCCTCACACCACCGTATGAGTCAAAAACGGGATATGGACCGTAGGGAGTGCACACGTTTCTTTCTAGCTAGGGGTAGTGTCAGTGCTTAAACTGGCTGGCATTTTACTTATGTGTATGATGGATTGAGGCGTCTCGGGATTATAGGCCGTTAGTGGTCATATGGAGGTCCAAAGGGACCGGGAAGCGTGTGTTCAGGAATTTCCAATCCACTACCGTTAGGTGGGGACCGGCCCTACCGCTCCAAGGGTTCACTGCGGGGGATCCTGAGGCATTTGCTAGAGTGTCTCGAATTGGAGAGGACGATCCCTAGCCTCGATCTCATGATGGAAATCCAATTTCCAATACGACCTTGCGGTTTTGATTGTGAACTAGTATGGCGACATAGTAGGATGGGGTACTATGCCGTCTATGATTGATACATTATGATTGAAGTGTTTTTGAAATATATATACCCATAGATATACACACTAATATTAAATCCGTTTTTTCGTATCAAGCATCTTTTGACCATTATAAGGTAAAACCCTATCCTCCGGTTTGCATTGCATTTTGTGATGGGACTTGGGTCCTATAATCGGCTCATTTTTCTAAAAAGCATTACGGTGTTTAACGATTTACTTTATTTTATGCACTGGCAATCCAATGGAGTAAACCCATTCCGCGTTAGCGGCGTGGTCCTGTGATTAGCCTTATTTTTAGATAAGTTAAGTTAAGATTTCTCATACCACTCCCATGACTGACCTGTAGTTTGTTTCACTGGCAAACTCGGGTGTCCATATTTTCCACATGGGCAGTCGAGTAGCTTTTTGCAGGTATATTTACAGGATCCTAGTCTACAGCTGAAGCGATATTCGGAAAGCTCTGTATCCGTGTATTCCTTTCGGTTGTTTATTTGTATCATTTTTCCACTGCTATTTTTAATGTAATTTAAATCTCTGATATTATTGTATTTCTATTATGTAATAAGTATTCATACTCTGTTATACTCTTGTACTCTGATGTAATTGTTGTAACCAGCAATAAAATGCTCTTCAGCTTATGTTCTGATGTGTGTTGTTCTCAAAGCAATCCGGACTTTCCTTTACCGGGAAGTTTGGGTCGTTTCAGTTGGTATCAGAGCTTTGGTTTACAGAGCTCGAGAACAAGACACATTAGAACCGAATGAAAGAATTCATCAGAGATTGGATTAGTAATATCCAATGAGAATAACTCGTTAGAGATAGGATCAGTAGTATACTAGAACGAGTGTGAAGAGTATTATTTTCTTTAAAATAAAAGTAAAAACAAATTTAGTTTTGAAAATTTTATCTAAATATACGTATTTGAGTATATTATTATATTTTAATTTGGACAATCGAGTGTATAAAGATTTTGAATATACGAGTATTTAACGGATATTCGAAGTTTTAATATACTGGATAGATATAGAATCACACTCTAGTCGTCCGGAGATGATTCTAATGATGGAGCTCCATCATCAGTATTTATGTTCGAGTTTCGAAAGTGGTATATCTATATATTCCCACTGACTGGTATGAGAACCAAAACTAGATAGTGTGACAGCCCGCCCCGCACCAGCCTGTATTTCCTCCAAAAGTGCGCTGTGCACATGCCCGACTAGCACAAGACGGTCGTCATAAGAAAGAAAAGAAGAGAATGAACTAATCAAGAAACCTGTAGAATGTCTCACAGCGCATGGAATAAAATATAATAATAACATACTTGACACAAAACAGGCGAGACAGTGCATAAGCTGATAACAAGAATCAACATCAATCATCAAAGCAGCGGAAATCCAAATACAGCTTATTACAATTTTCCAAATTTACTGTCTCTAAACAAAAGAAAGCTGAAGTAGAAGATACACCAACAATGCCCAAGCAGTGATCTTCAACAACACAGGGAGAATACTATATATATTACGTGGAAGCCTCCTGCTCGTCTCCGGATCATCTACCCGTGCATCACCAGCTAACCTGTCTCTAGTCTGCTCGCGTGAGCACCCAGAGTAATAAGAGGAGACATAAAACTCTGGGTCAGACATAAAGCCTGGTATGAGCGATAAGCATCTAAACAGAATAATAACAGGTATACTAAACCATACCTGAACCTGGACCTGCAACCAAAGAGTTAGTACCACATACCGTACAATACCCCAAAGTGCCTTAATAAATGGTGTAAGAATACGGGGGTGGGGGTGTGCATGTCACAATGATAGCAAACAAATCATCCATAGCAACCATCCTCGCATCTCTCACTCAGTGCGTAAAGCGTACGGCATCTACCACTTTGGAACACTAGACAAACTGAGGTAACGACGAATCCCGACTTGTAGAAACCCTGCTGTGACCAAGCCAAACACTTGGAGTCATGACCAAACATTTCAATGACCCACTTCATTGGTCGTAGCCCTTGGTTCTACCGATGCCATAATGGCCCTGAATCCGCCTTCGTACCTCCTACCATAGTGGTCCAAAGCTATAGACGTCGATAACTCCTTAACACGCGTCCCGCAGCAAAACCCAACCATGAAGTGAACTCGTTGATTCCCATCTGAATCTTGAGCTCTAACTTCTCATTTGGACTTCCTTTGCATCTCGGGTTTGGTCGAATGGGAGTTGGTCCTCAGAAGAGTCATCACGAAGTAGTAAAAGTACACGTCTGGTTCCCCATGCTCGGTTCGGTTCGGATACATTCCCCGGTTCGGTTCGGAGTGCCACCATCTTCTGGGTTCGGGTCCTTCTCCCTCATGCGGTTCGGTTCGGAGCTCTCCCTTATGCGGTTCGGTTCGGAGTTCTCCCTCATGCGGTTCGGTTCGGAGCTCTGAAGCGGTTCGGTTCGGATACCCCATGGCTTGAGTGTCTCCGTCTCCGTCTCGTCAGCATCAGTTCGGTTCGTGTATTGCTCTCGATTCGGTTCGGAATATGGTATCCATGCTCCTCTTTCTTCCACTTCAGTCCTCCTTGTTCCTTCCGATCCCACGCTACGCCCCTCCGATCCGACCAGGCCTTCCTTGTTGCCTCTTCACGTCATGCTCCAGAAAGTACCACGCCCGGTCCGGTTCGGATATGTCCGATCCGATCCCCTACCCGATCCGATCCCCTACCCGATCCGATCCGGTTAGATACCCTGCAGCTTTCTGCAACTTTCCAGCAACTGTTTATACGCCTCTCGACGGCGTTTTCGACCAATCTAACTATTGGAATCAATCACAAAACATACCAAAGAGTCATAGCAACATATAACAGCAACTGCAAGCAACAAACAACAATTTAAATGAATCATAATGGATCAAAAGTGGCCAAAACCTCACATTTTCCTACAATCCCTCTTAATCATGTTTAAGCATACGATTAGCAAAACACATCGAAATTAACCCAAATTTCTAACAGGGCCTTAAAACATTATTTTAGAATTTTAAGAATTTTTCCAGAATTTATTTACGTATAAATTCGCTAATCTTCACTAATTACCCTTAATCACCGTAATTAGTGCAAAAACTATGCAAATCACTCACCTTGGCCACAAACAAAATTCTCAGAACTGAAACTCCTCTGATTTGGGCGAATACTGATGTCCAACAGCAACTCTAACCTTGCTTTGGTGCTATTTCTTCTTAATTTGATGCCTCTAAGCCTTAATCCTTGATTAGGAAGTGATTTTTGGGTGTTTTAGAGAGATTTAGAGAGTGGAGGCCATGGCTAGGTCAAGAGAAATGAAAGTGGCGGCTGGAAAATGTCTAAAGAAATGTTTTCTAACCCTAATCAGCCTCCATATACCCGTAAACCCGAAATTCCCCTTGGGCCTAGCTGCTAATCACCCGTTTAAGCCCAATTAAGCTGTTTTTAATCATCTGAAACTTGTTTCAGCCATATCTCCCAAACGGTAAGTCCGTTTGGCTAATGTGACCACTCTACGGAAAGAGAAACCATCATCCGAAGCCAATGGAAGTGGTTTCAGGTCAAAATTCCTTTCCAGTCAAAAGTTATGGCCAAAACAGTGCCAACTAGGGGTAAAATGGTCATTTAAAAATCGGGAAAATCACGAACATGGGAAATGACCCCAATAGTCGTCTCCCAAAGTTACATGACCATACGACTAAGTATGCGAAAGAAATAAATATCCTACGATCCTATGATGCGTAGAACGCGGGTCGTTACACTCTTCCCCCCTTAAGAAATTTCGCCCCCGAAATTCCTTAACCCAAAACATACAAAGGATCCCGCATGCCTAACAACCATATACAACAATCAAATATGCAAAACAAGCAAACAAGCCTATCCTAGCATGCGGAAAAACTAAATCGAAGTCAAAATCTTACCAGACAAAGAGTTCTGGATACTTCTTCCTTATGTCCTCCTCTGTTTCCCAAGTACAATCACTCTCGTCCTCGCTCCACTGTACCTTGACTAGCTTCACCGCCTTCCTTCGAAGTTGCTTCATGTCGTACTCGACAATACGGGCCGGCTTGCGGTTCCCAACCGCCTCGGATTCTACTTCGAAGTCCTCTAACTGATCAGGTGAAATAGTCATATCTGAGTCGTGAACGAACTTCCTTAGTTGGGAAACATGAAATACGTTATGAACTCCCGCCATCTTCTCTGGTAAGTCAATCCTATATGCCAAATTCCCGACTAGTTCAAGAACAGGGAATGGGCCAATAAATCTTGGTGCCAACTTGCCTCTCCTGCCAAATCGTATTACGCTCTTCAACGGGGAAATCTTGACAAACACCAAGTCACCAACGGAGAATTTTAAGTCTCTTCGCCTCTTATCAGCATAACTCTTCTGCCTATCTTGGGCTGCCTTCATTCGTTGCTGAATGATCTTGATCTTATCTGAAGTTTCCCTCACCACATCTGGTCCAAGCATAAACTTCTCGCCAGTCTCTATCCAACATGATGGTGAGTTACACGGCCTTCCGTACAAAGCTTCAAACGGAGCCATACCGATACTGGATTTGTAGCTATTATTATATGCAAACTCTACTAGATGCAAATGGTCATCCCATGATCCGCCAAAATCCAATATGCATGCTCTCAAGAGATCTTCCAAAATACGATTCACCCTCTCCGTCTGACCGTCGGTCTGAGGATGATATGCGGTACTGAGATGTAACTCTGACCCTAGAGCCTCTTGTAAGCTCTTCCAAAACCCACTAGTGAACAACGGGTCTCGGTCGCTTACAATGCCTTTAGGTACTCCATGAAATCTCACTACCCACTTCATATACAATTCTGCTAACTTAGCTGCCGTTCTGGTTGATTTGACTGGTATAAACCTTGCGCTTTTAGTCAATCGATCCACGATCACCCAAATGCTATCATGTCCCGATCTAGTCCTTGGTAAACCATCGATGAAATCCATCGAGACTTGCTCCCATTTCCATTCGGGAATTTCTAAGGGCTGTAACAACCCACTAGGCTTCTTTTGCTCGGCTTTAACTAGCTGGCAATTCATGCATTTGGATATAAGCTTCCCAACGTCTCTTTTCATCCCTTCCCAGTAGTAGGTCTGCTTCATATCTCGATACATCTTATTACCACCGGGGTGTATAGTCAGCTTTGAGTGATGACATTCTCTAAGCACTTCATCTCTCAATCCATTGACATTGGGTACAACAAGCTTTCCATTCTTTCTAAGCCATCTATCTCGATCAAGCCCATACTCGTTCATCTCCTCATCGATACCCATCTCTAACTTGGAGATGATTTCCAATAGGTTAGGATCGTCCCTCTGACTAGAGCCGATCCGCTCAATCAAAGTGGGTCTGATCGTCAAACTCGCTAACATTTCTGGATCCAATTCGCACTTTGGTCTGAAATCAAACCCCGCGATAAACTCCAGTTGCTTCCATTTAAGGAACATAGTCCCTAAGCTGGCATGTCTTCTACTTAATGCATCAGCCACCGCATTGCCCTTTCCTGGTGTGTATGCGATGTCAAAATCATAGGAAGCTAAGAACTCTAACCATCTCTGCTGACGGAGATTTAAATCTTTCTGAGAGAAGAGATACTTTAACGACTTATGATCTGTAAACAGCTCAAATCTTTCTCCCAAGAGATAGTGTCTCCACATCTTTAACGCGAACACGATTGCTGCCAATTCTAAATCATGGGTAGGGTATCTTCTCTCGTGCGGTTTCAATTGCCGACTTGCATAAGCTACAACCCTACCGCCCTTCATCAATACAGCACCCAGTCCGGTACCACAGGCATCCGTGTATACCGTCATTTCTTCATCCCCCTTAGGAATGACTAACACTGGTGCGCTTGTCAACTTGTCCTTTAGACTTCTGAATGCATTCTTGCACCTTTCATCCCAGACAAAAGCTTGATTCTTCTTGGTCAACTGGGTCAACGGTGCTGCTATCTTGGAGAAACCTTGGATAAACTTACGATAATATCCCGCTAACCCCAAGAAACTTCTTACATCTGTTGCATTCTTGGGCGTAGGCCAATCTTGTACCGTAGCCACCTTTGCTGGGTCCACGGCAATACCACTCTCTGATACAACATGGCCCAAGAACCTCACTTCCCTCTTCCAGAAGTGACACTTAGAAAACTTTGCTTTCAATTGGTGTTTTCTTAACACCTCCATCGCTACTCTTAAATGTTTCTTGTGTTCTTCCTCTGTCCTCGAATAGACCAAAATATCATCCACGAACACAAGAACAGACTTATTCAACTGATCTCTGAATACCCTATTCATAAGATCCACAAAATATGCCGGGGCATTTGTCAGCCCAAATGGCATAACCAACCATTCATAAAACCCAGACGGCGTTCGAAATGCCGTTTTAGCTATACTCTCAGCTTCCACTCTAAGCTGATGAAAACCTGTCGCGAGATCCAACTGAGAAAATACTCTCGCGCCACTCAACTGATCAAACAAATCATCTATCCGCGGTAGAGGATACTTGTTCTTCCTCGTCACTTTATTCAACTCGCGGTAGTCTACACACAAACGAAGGGAACCATCCGCCTTGGTAGCAAACACAACTGGTGCTCCCCATTCAGAAACACTCCTTCTGATAAATCCCTTCTTCAAAAGATCGCTGACTTGCACCTCGAGCTCCCGCTGCTCTCTTGGTGCCATACGACGAAGTGGCATCACTATAGGTCTGGCATCTTTTACCAAATCAATACGAAACTCAATCTCTCGGTGTGGTGGAAGTCCGGTCACTTCTTCGAAAACATCCGGATACTGGCCAACCACGGGCAAACCTGACAACTCACTATGCGGAATGTCGACGGAGTTTAGAAAACTAGCCAATACCCCCTTACTGGGTAGACCACCAAACACTATCCTCCGCCCATCATCCGCTCTAGCTGTCACCAACAAGCCCTCACAGTCTACCACCACCCCGTATCTTTGGAGCCAATCTACTCCCAAAATAATGCCAAACCCAGTAAAGCCCAAAACAAAGCAATCACAAACAAACATGCATCCATGACTCGATAGAACCACATTACGACAAATCATGCTAAGACTAGTCGAACCACCAATCGGGTTCGTCACTACTAAAGGTCTATCGACAATCTCGGGCTCCAATCCCAACCTATCTACCAGGTCACTAGATATGAAAGAACTGGAAGCTACGGTATCAAACAAAACTCTAACAGGAACATCATAAACAGAAAGCATACCTTGAATGACGACATTCTTTCCCTTCTCCGCCGCAGTTGGGGCATTCGACGAAGAAGGAATAGCATTAAGAGCATATGCTTTCACCATTTGCTTTTCCTTAGGGGGTTGCGGACACTTGTCCTTGTGATGTCCCAATTGGCCACAATTGAAGCACTTCCTATCCGCTGGCTTGGCCCGACAATTACTAGCATAATGGCCCTTCTTACCACAGCTGAAGCACTCCACATCCTGCTTATTCTTTTTCTTCTGGCCATCCTTAGCCTGATTCTGCTTTCTCTTATTCTGAGAACCACCTTTGCCTCCACCACTAGCTTGTGGCTTTGGCTCATCTGCGGATGTAACTTCAGTCTTCGGCTTAGGGTAGAGACTTTCTGACCTTAACGCTTTCCCCACAATCGATTCAAACGTCTCATCGATGTGGTTAATAAGTTTTTCCCCCAAGTATTGATCCAAACCAGTTATGAATTTCTCATTCTTTTTCTCGGCAGTATCTATAAGAGATAACCCATATTTTGACAAAGTGTCAAATTCAGCAATATACTCCGAGACAGCCCTGCCATTCTGCTTGAGCTCCAAGAATTTCTTAAACAACATTGACTTCTGAGCAGCTGGGATGAACTTCTCACTAAAGCGAGCCTTAAACTGCTCCCAAGTAATCTGATCTTCGGGAGTAGCTGCCTTTATAGCATTCCACCAATTCATTGCCCGCCCTTGCAGCTGACGGGACGCTAGCTTTCTCTTCATCGCATCCTCGATACCCAAATCCTCGAAGATACGTTCGCAACTATCCAACCAATCTTGAACATCCGTAGCCGACTCCGTTCCGTGGAATGGCTTCCCACCAAGGCTAGTATAATCCTTATTCAGCTTGGCGAAGTCGACTCTTGGCGCCTGCACTATTGGACCACCACCATTTCCACCATTGGGAGCTGCCCTCTGTACATCTCTAAGCATCTCTCTCATGAGGTCAGTAAACATCGTCCTCATGTCAGCAGCATTCCCATTATTGGCTCCCCTACCAGCACCTCTAGTATATCGGCTCATCGTCAATCTGAAAAAGGAAATGATTAACGACTCCATAGTGGTGCTAGTGCAGTACGACTTCATTCTTATACTACTAATAGTATATATATATATAGCTTTTTAAAAACCAAAGTAATCACAAATACGCTCCCTCGTATACGTATAATATCTCTCCCTGATAACTTCCCTAGGTTAACTACGCAACCTAGAGCTCTGATACCAAGTGTGACAGCCCGCCCCGCACCAGCCTGTATTTCCTCCAAAAGTGCGCTGTGCACATGCCCGACTAGCACAAGACGGTCGTCATAAGAAAGAAAAGAAGAGAATGAACTAATCAAGAAACCTGTAGAATGTCTCACAGCGCATGGAATAAAATATAATAATAACATACTTGACACAAAACAGGCGAGACAGTGCATAAGCTGATAACAAGAATCAACATCAATCATCAAAGCAGCGGAAATCCAAATACAGCTTATTACAATTTTCCAAATTTACTGTCTCTAAACAAAAGAAAGCTGAAGTAGAAGATACACCAACAATGCCCAAGCAGTGATCTTCAACAACACAGGGAGAATACTATATATATTACGTGGAAGCCTCCTGCTCGTCTCCGGATCATCTACCCGTGCATCACCAGCTAACCTGTCTCTAGTCTGCTCGCGTGAGCACCCAGAGTAATAAGAGGAGACATAAAACTCTGGGTCAGACATAAAGCCTGGTATGAGCGATAAGCATCTAAACAGAATAATAACAGGTATACTAAACCATACCTGAACCTGCAACCAAAGAGTTAGTACCACATACCGTACAATACCCCAAAGTGCCTTAATAAATGGTGTAAGAATACGGGGGTGGGGGTGTGCATGTCACAATGATAGCAAAAAAATCATCCATAGCAACCGTCCTCGCATCTCTCACTCAGTGCGTAAAGCGTACGGCATCTACCACTTTGGAACACTAGACAAACTGAGGTAACGACGAATCCCGACTTGTAGAAACCCTGCTGTGACCAAGCCAAACACTTGGAGTCATGACCAAACATTTCAATGACCCACTTCATTGGTCGTAGCCCTTGGTTCTACCGATGCCATAATGGCCCTGAATCCGCCTTCGTACCTCCTACCATAGTGGTCCAAAGCTATAGACGTCGATAACTCCTTAACACGCGTCCCGCAGCAAAACCCAACCATGAAGTGAACTCGTTGATTCCCATCTGAATCTTGAGCTCTAACTTCTCATTTGGACTTCCTTTGCATCTCGGGTTTGGTCGAATGGGAGTTGGTCCTCAGAAGAGTCATCACGAAGTAGTGAAAGTACATGTCTGGTTCCCCATGCTCGGTTCGGTTCGGATACATTCCCCGGTTCGGTTCGAAGTGCCACCATCTTCTGGGTTCGGGTCCTTCTCCCTCATGCGGTTCGGTTCGGAGCTCTCCCTCATGCGGTTCGGTTCGAAGTTCTCCCTCATGCGGTTCGGTTCGGAGCTCTGAAGCGGTTCGGTTCGGATACCCCATGGCTTGAGTGTCTCCGTCTCCGTCTCGTCAGCATCAGTTCGGTTCGTGTATTGCTCTCGATTCGGTTCGGAATATGGTATCCATGCTCCTCTTTCTTCCACTTCAGTCCTCCTTGTTCCTTCCGATCCCACGCTACGCCCCTCCGATCCGACCAGGCCTTCCTTGTTGCCTCTTCACGTCATGCTCCAGAAAGTACCACGCCCAGGTCCGGTTCGGATATGTCCGATCCGATCCCCTACCCGATCCGATCCGGTTAGATACCCTGCAGCTTTCTGCAACTTTCCAGCAACTGTTTATACGCCTCTCGACGGCGTTTTCGACCAATCTAACTATTGGAATCAATCACAAAGCATACCAAAGAGTCATAGCAACATATAACAGCAACCACAAGCAACAAACAACAATTTAAATGAATCAAAATGAATCAAAAGTGGCCAAAACCTCACCTTTTCCTATAATCCCTCTTAATCATGTTTAAGCATACGATTAGCAAAACACGTCGAAATTAACCCAAATTTCTAACAGAGCCTTAAAACATTATTTTAGAATTTTAAGAATTTTTCCAGAATTTATATACGTATAAATTCGCTAATCTTCACTAATTACCCTTAATCACCGTAATTAGTGCAAAAACTATGCAAATCACTCACCTTGGCCACAAACAAAATTCTCAGAACTGAAACTCCTCTGATTTGGGCGAATACTGATGTCCAACAGCAGCTCTAACCTTGCTTTGGTGCTATTTCTTCTTAATTTGATGCCTCTAAGCCTTAATCCTTGATTAGGAAGTGATTTTTGGGTGTTTTAGAGAGATTTAGAGAGTGGAGGCCATGGCTAGATCAAGAGAAATGAAAGTGGCGGCTGGAAAATGCCTAAAGAAATGTTTTCTAACCCTAATCAGCCTCCATATACCCCTAAACCCGAAATTCCCCTTGGGCCTAGCTGCTAATCACTCGTTTAAGCCCAATTAAGCTGTTTTTAATCATCTGAAACTTGTTTCAGCCATATCTCCCAAACGGTAAGTCCGTTTGGCTAATGTGACCACTCTACGGAAAGAGAAACCATCATCCGAAGCCAATGAAAGTGGTTTCAGGTCAAAATTCCTTTCCAGTCAAAAGTTATGGCCAAAACAGTGCCAACTAGGGGTAAAATGGTCATTTAAAAATCGGGAAAAATCACGAACATGGGAAATGACCCCAATAGTCGTCTCCCAAAGTTACATGACCATACGACTACGTATGCGAAAGAAATAAATATCCTACGATCCTATGATGCGTAGAACGCGGGTCGTTACAGATAGGATTCACTGCTGTGATTTGCACTAAAAATATGATTTTTGGCTATATATAAAAGTTATATATATATTTGAAAAGTTGATCACTTAATTGATTGCTGGTTGTGATGTTTGATTATTAGTTTAACTAATAAAAGTATAGAAATGATAATTAACTTAACTAATAAAGTTATTGAAACCAATTAATAAAAAATTAATTTAGTCAGTTAATTAAACAACTTTTAGCTTCGTTCATTTTCGAGGATGAAAAGATTTTAAGTGGGGGCGATTGTAACAACCCGGAATTTTGAGGCCAATTTAAAATTTTTATTTTTAGAAATCTTAACGGATTTTAATATTTAAAATAGTTTATTTTAAATAATAACGACTAAAAATTTATTTTAATCAAAGTTGAATTTATTTTATTCAGTAAAGGAGTTTAAAACAGTGTTGCAGTTTGAAAATTTGAATTTGAACTTTGACTGAATATACAGGATTCATTTTAAATCAGAATTGAGCGAAACAAGAAATATTTAAATTTGTTTAATCATATCTTTCTAACGAATCTAAAAAATTGAAATTTCACTTTGAAAATAGAAAGTTATGTTCAGTTCAAAATTTAGAAAAGTCGCTGTATAATTTATATATATTTTAATATAATATATAGCCCTTAAAAATAGCCATTTTGCAAACGACCTCTGTTTTCGACGAAACCACTTTTGTTGGAACCGCAATGTCAAATTATTGTTAAGTTTAATTTTCCAGAATTTTTCTAATTGATATGTGAGCGTGGCAAAAGAAAACGTGTTTTGTCAGTTTTAGTCAAATTTAATCGACTAGAAAATAGCCGTTTTTCAAACAGTCTCAGAATTTGACGAAATTAGTTTTGTTAGGACCGTATCGTCAAATGATAACTAGAAATAATTTTTCTGTAATTTTCAGAGTCCGTATGTGGCCCCGGTGATTTAAAATGTACGTTTGAATTTAATAATTAAATGATTTATAATTTAATTTAAAGAAAAACATATCGTAACAGCTGAACTGGGTTACGAAACATATTCCATTGTGTTCGGGACGGGGGTTATTAGCTAAGGGTGACAATCGTTGGGTCTCGTTTGGAGTTCGTATGGTTAAACAGGTAACTTTGGATTTAAATAGAATTAATTAATTAAATTAAAATAAAAACAATACGGTATAAGTTCGCTACCATACGTAAACCCTGGTATACTATACACAACCGCCTCTTTCTCTGATCAATGGCCGATATCATCCTAATTTCCTTCGCTAATTTCTTCCTATCTGAATCGAATTAAATCATACTCCAAAAACAAATTCGATGAGATTCTTTTGCTCTTCGTTTTCATACGGTTTGATCCAATACAACTTCATGGAATGGCGGATTTCTGGCCGGGAAGACAACCGCTTTGGAGCGGATTTGGGGAGCGTGGCGCCAGAGGAGGAGGAAGGGGAGCGTGGAAAGGCGCATCGCCTGGTGGCTTCCGATCGGCGGTCGGACTGATGATGGCGGCGCGGTGGCGAGCCCTAGCTCGTGAGGATGGTTCGACGATGATGTCTGTAGCGAAAGAAGAAGACGTTGGATTAAAAGTAATTAAGGTTTAATTTTAGTTAATTATCTTGAAAAGGGAACCAATGTTTAAATTAACGTATCTTCTTCATACGAAAGCGAAATGCAGTGATTTCAGAAGCATTGGACTCGTATGGATCAGATCTACGCTATGGAGCTGACTAGAGTTGAAACCGAGCTTGTTGAAAATTCAGGAAATTTCAAGATCTGAATTAAAAAGCATTGTGAGATTTCTATATTTAAAAATAATTAAAACTTAATTATATGATTTTGTATGTGTGTATGTTAATTAAATTCAGATCTGTGATGTATGATTTTGTATTTGCAACTTGCTGATTTTGTTGAATGTGATATATGCGTTTGTTTAAAATTGGATTCACATTTGCTTTGAAATAAAAATCATATTTTTATTTCGGAGTTATGAATATTGAAAGGGTTAGAAAATAAAGACTTCACCTTTATTTTAGACCTAAGAATATAGCTTTGTTTATCAAACAAAAATTCACATTTTTGTTGAATAAAAATAGATCAAACAAAAATTCACATTTTTGTTGAATAAAAATAGTTAGTTAAAAAAAAGACATTTTTGCCACTGTAATTAGAATGAAGTGAAAATAACAACATATTTTGTCAAAATTTGATTAGTGAAAAGAATAACATTTTTGTAAACTTGATTAGCGAACAAGAATAACATTTTTGTAGAACTTGATTAGCGAACGAGAATAACCTTTTTGTCAAAAGAATGATTAGTGGATTAAAATCACACTTTTGTCAAAAGAATGATTAGTGAATTAAAATAGTATTTTTGTGAAAGAATAATCATAGAAATAAAAATCACATTTTTGTGAAAACATGATTATTGAAATAAAATTAACATTTTTAAATAGAGATTTGTTACATAAATAAAAACTACCTTTTTATTAGAAATATGTTTTGCAAATAAAAAAAATAACATTTTTGTGAAAACATGATTATAGAAATAAAAATTCATTTTTGTCACTTTAGAGAAATGAATTAGAACACATTCATATTGTCACCTTAAAAAGGATGAATTGGAATGTATTATGCATACAAAGATGACATTTTTGATTAGAAACATGTTATATATATAAAAACAACATTTCTTATTTTAAATGTAACATGCATATTGAGAATGAAATACTCCTTTTTGCAAAAAGATGCATATTGAGAATGAAATACTCCTTTTTGCTAAAACATGCATATTGAGAATGAAATACTCCTTTTTGTTAATACTTGTATGTTAGATTGAAATATTCATTTTTGTTAAAACAAGATTATGGAAATGAAAATAACATTTTTGGTGTCAAAATATGTTAGCGAATAAAAGCACATTTTTGATTAAAACTTGATTAGTGACACAAAATTACATTTTTGATTAGAACATGTTAGTTGTAATAAGATTAACATTGGTGTTAAAACATGTTGGTAAATAAAAACGATCTATTTTTATTTTAATGAAAGATTAAAATAAAAGATTGAAATAAAAGATTTCATCTTTATATTTCAATCAATTACAAGGATTAGTATTGAAATAAAAGATTTCATTTTTATTTTCAATTAGTCAAGATGAAATAGAGTTGAGATTAGAAAGTAACATTTTTATTGTCATTCTATATACAATAAAAAGTGCAGATTTAGAAAGTGACATTTTTATTATCATTTGATATACAATAAAAGATATGGATTTAAAGTAATTTTTTTTTTGTCAATTTTGTTACCATAAGAGAATAGATTTAAAAATAACATTTTTATTGTCAAGTTGTTTCCAATAAAAAGAAGTAACATTAAAAACACATTTTTAATGTAATATTAGAAACATAGAGAAAGATTTATGTTTTATTATGAAGTCATGTTTTACATTAAAAACACATCTTTGGTGTAATGTAAAATAAAAAGTTACTATTCTATTTGTATCTTAGATGTAAATGAAAATACAGTTTAAAATAAGTTACATTTTTATTTGCATTTTAGATGCAAATAAAAACATAGTTTAAGTAGTTGTATTTGTACATTAAAAATTTCATCTTTAATGTAGTTTAGATTGCATTAAAAAGATTAAACAAAAGTACCATATTTTGTACATTGAAAGAAATTTGACAAAATGATCATATTTTGTTCATTTAAAGGAATTAGACAAAATTACAGTTTTTGTCACTTTAAAAGAATTAGAATAAAAGAGACATGTTTGTCATTTTAAGAAGAATGAAGTAAAATATTCATTTTGTCATTTAAAATGAATGAGACCAAAAATATACATTTTGGTCAATAAATAAGAGTTAAGATTTTTATTGTCATTTGTCAACAATAAAAAGAATGGGAATAAAAGACTAGAATTTTATTGTCATTTGTTCACAATGAAAAGAATTGAGAAGTTTGTCTGTGATGTTGAAATGTGTGACGTGTTAAATATAATGTTAGTATATTCAAACTGAATACTACACTTCCATTTACCCGACTTGTTTATGTGATTGGGTTGATAATTTTTACACATCGCCCAAGTGCACAAATAATTTATTATTTGTTTATTGGATGAAAGCCCACACGGGTATTGGGATGATATTTGACAGACACAAATCCCAATATTTAGTTGTAGAATCCACTCTGGCTGTATTTGGTTGTTGATTGAGTCACATTCCAATAAAGAATATTCTAGAAAAGAATATTTTAGAAAATATCTTAGGAAAAGAATATATTTTAGAAAAATATATTTTTATTGAAATGAACTAGTTATTAACTAGGATCAATCATTAAATTTAGATTTAATGAAGTTTTCCAATTTGCTAATATTTAATTGAAATTAAATTAAATAAATTGGATCTTGGGTTTATCGTGAATAGTGTCTTAAATAACACTGTTCTTAAACCCCGTATGAAGAGAATAATCTTTTAATTTAGATTATTAAAGTTTTCAATTATATTTAGTAATTGGAATAAGATGAAATGTGAGTTGGGTTTATTGTGAACTGTGTTTTTAAGTGACATGTTCTTTAACCCAACTGACAGTGAAAATTATGATTTGGAATTTATAAATCTTTTATTAAGATTTAAATGAGAATTTTCCAAAAGCCAAGTTTTCGAATTTAATATATTAAATTGGAGTTGAATGGAATTCGAATTAATAATAACCGAGATAAGCTTCTGTAAAAGAAGACCGATACTGCATATGGAATTTAAGAGGCTTTGCCGTTATTCCATTTAAATTATTGGTCGGATGCAGAAATTTATAACGATTATATATATTGATTTGATTTCTGTGAAGATTCCATATTTGATGGAAATCGAATTGGGTTTACCGTGAACTATGTTTTAAATGACCTTAGTTCTTTAACTCAGTTAAGCATAAGATTAATTTCTTAAATTTAAATAATCATTGATTAATGATTTGTGATATTTAAAACCAAATGGTGTTTTAAATAAATCCTTAAAAGAAAGATTTAAGTATAAATTTAAAGAATTTATCTTTGATAAGATAATGCGAATAATTTATTAGATGATTAATTCTGAATTGGAATGTGGCGTTGGATGTGTTTTTATAGTACTTGATTTTTAATTATAAAAATACGTGAATTATTCGGAAAGACCGGGATTAACCCATTTCGAATAATTAATACGACGATGAAGAGTCGGAGATGATGACGGTGGTTGAAGACCGATGATCTTCACATCTAATGGATGTGTTGCTACTGAGACCCATGATGGGAGTAGCTACCTTGAAGGGCCTTCAGTGGTAGCCGTCCGGACTATTGTTGATTGTTTCGGATATGCGAGGACCTCTCAGGTATCTCCGGTTTCGTTCAGACCCAGAACGGACTTGTAAATGGATGTGTGGCTAACATTGGATTTCGTTCCATGTGAATTAAATTGATTTTTATTAATGTATATCTGATTGGTGGTGGAGAATTTATTCTTTGCTTAACACCCCAGTATATATTAATAGTGATTGATAGCATGGCGTGAATTGTCAATGTGGCACGTCAAGATGCAATTGATCAAGGCTTTTGTTGAAAAGCATGGCCTTGTGGGATGATCAAAGTATAGCCTATTACGGCATAGCTTGGTGTATAGCGTGACTTCGCGAGCCTCACACCCCGATATGAGTCAAAAACGGGATATGGACTGTAGGGAGTGCACACGTTTCTTTCTAGCTAGCGGTAGTGTCAGTGCTTAAACTGGCTGGCATTTTACTTATGTGGATGATGGATTGAGGCGCCTCGGGATTATAGGCCGTTAGTGGTCATATGGAGGTCCAAAGGGACCGGGAAGCGTGTGTTCAGGAATTGTCAATCCACTACCGTTAGGTGGGGACCGGCCCTACCGCTCCAAGGGTTCACTACGGGGGGTCCTGAGGCATTTACTAGAGTGTCTCGAATCGGAGAGGACGATCCCTAGCCTCGATCTCATGATGGAAATCCAATTTCTAATACGACCTTGCGGTTTTGATTGTAGAACTAGTATGGCGACATAGTAGGATGGGGTACTATGCCGTCTATGATTGATACATTATGATTGAAGTGTTTTTGAAATATATATATACCCATAGATATACACACTAATCTTAAATCCGTTTTATCATATCAAGCATCTTTTGACCATTATAAGGTAAAACCCTATCCTCCGGTTTGCGTTGCATTGTGTGATGGGACTTGGGTCTTATAATGGTCTCATTTTTCTAAAAAGCATTGCGGTGTTTAACGATTTACTTTATTTTATGCACTGGCAATCCAATGGAGTAAACCCGTTCCGCGTTAGCGGCGTGGTCCTGTGATTAGCCTTATTTTTAGATAAGTTAAGTTAAGATTTCTCATACCAGTCCCATGACTGACCTGTTGTTTGTTTCACTGGCAAACTCGGGTGCCCATATTTTCCACACGGGCAGTCGAGTAGCTTTTTGCAGGTATATTTACAGGATCCTGGTCTACAGCTGAAGCGATATTCGGAAAGCTTTGTATCCGTGTATTCCCTTCGGTTGTTTATTTGTATCATTTTTCCGCTGCTATTTTAATGTAATTTAAATCTCTGATATTATTGTATTTCTATTATGTAATAAGTATTCATACTCTATTATACTCTTGTACTCTGATGTAATTGTTATAACCAGCAATAAAATGTTCTTCAGTTTATGTTCTGATGCGTGTTGTTCTCAAAGCAATCCGGACTTTCCTTTACCGGGAAGTTTGGATCGTTTCACTTGTTGGACAGAGTATTTGAAATTTAGACTGCTTAAATATTATATTGAAGTTAATTTACTTGAAAAAAGGTTTATCCTGACTCGAGTATTTTGTGTTTTACATGAAATGCTCGGGTCAGAGCCGAGCAGTACAGATTTAAAGAACATAACTTATGATTCGAAGATTGACGAAGCTGGGTGTTTCAAGAGACGGCGCATTCTGAAGTTCTAAACCAGTAAATATTTTATTGTTTTCAAACTGTATTTTCATTCCGCTGTATAGATAAATTTGTATCAAAAATTCTGATAGATAAATAAAAGAATATTTTGTTGTTCAATACTTTATTATTTATTTATTTTGTGTTTTCTTTGATTCTGATTTTTTAAAACTCTATAAGCTAAATTACGATCTGTCGTTTTGGACGTTTTGAGTTGGTTTAATTACCGATTTGAAGCGGTCAAAAAGGCGGGATGTTACAAGTGGTATCAGAGCTTTGGTTTATTCAAGACTTAGCATGTTGGGTTTAAAAGCGAATCTTGAAAAAAAAGTTTTGAAATATCAATTTTGAAAGTATAAATAATTTTGAAAAATAAATTATTTTAAAATATCAAGTATTTTGAAACTAATACAGCTGGAACAAAAATTTATTTTGAGATTTAAAATTTGTCCAGAATCCCCAGTCTTCGAATATTTATTTTGAGATTTAAAATAAGTCTCCTTAGATTTGAATTTCGAATCCATCATTTTGTTGTAACTGAGGCAGATAAGTATAAGAGAACGAATCAATTGTGTATTCTAGAAATTGAAGATAATTGGAATTTATTAGGAATAAGAATTCAGTTGGAATTGGAATGAAAAAGGGAAAATTTGAAATTATTTCAAAGATGGAACGACGAATTTTATTTCGATATTCGGAATATAAGTTAATGAAACTAAAATCAAGAAGGTTACAATTGGAAACCGATTATGTCAAATTGTATTACTGAATTATTTGGAATATTCAGAACTTGGCAAGATAAATTGTAATTGGTTCAAACCAATAATGGTGTAATAACCCTAGAAATTATGTAAGCATAGAAAAAGTATTTGAAGCCAATTGGCCGGATATCCTTAAGCCTGATGTAATATAAAAATGAATAAAACAAGCCCTCTAGTACCATGACAATATGAAATATGGAAATGGCATGACAGGTAGTAGAAAAATGGAAATTTATAAAGCAACTTTTTATGTAAAGACACCCAACAAAGCTTTAACAAGAAAAACCTCTCGGTGGCAATTTAAAAAGAGTATGGCTAGATTTAATGGATTTTACTTGTTGACATTCAGGAGTAAAATGGTAATGTAAAGTATGATTTCGAATGGGGTAAATGCTTAACTGTCCTGAGAATATAAGATAACCGTTGTAAATCTTAGATAGTTAAAGTATGGGGTATTTCTTACTTGTGTAACACGTATACAGAGCTTAAAAATGATGAAGTTTACAAGCTTGTTTTAAATAGAGTGGTACCATCAGCTTACATTCATATGCCCATACTGATACGCATTAGGACATGTTACATTGATATAATTAAGTTTACAAATTAAGAACATAACAGTGGTGTGGTTTTATATATAAAAATATATATTTAGTCCCACGTCTACAGGAAGCGAGTAGCAGACTAACAGTTATACCTATGTAGACAAGATATAGGCTGTCTCTAAAAGAATGAACAATTGATAAAGATAGAACTATGAGATTCTTAATATTACAATGATTTGGATATATTTTTATATGACGTGAATTACACCTTGAGATCATTATTTTGAGTATAGGATATATACATGTGAACTGGTATATTCACCTTACCCTTGCGCAAGAGCTAAACCGGATGGGTTTATGAAAAGAAAAATGTAGTTGAAGAGAGAAGTTAATTGTTGTTGATATATGTCGATGACAAGGAATTACTGAGATAAGTACACTTGTCAACTTCTGATGGAACTGGGACTTGAGTACTCTAAGAATTATGTTGATTAATGTTTGCTGGATATTTAAAAAATAATGTTTTATTAAAATATATGTATATAAGAAGTAGTTGAGGCCTAGGAGATAACATGCACATATTCACGTCTGAGTTATAAATGAGTAAATACCTAAGGTTCTGTTCAGTAAGATTAGCAAGTTGATATACAATAGAATTTACCTTTATTCTGGGTCTAAAATCAAAATGGTTTAGTAACTGAGACTATAAGTTAAAGAGGCAAGTTATTTTACTGTTGACATGAGGATAGAACAAAGTGAATATTGAGGTGCATATCTACTTGTTTGTTCTGGGTGAATTATGGAAATAAAATGATTTTAGAACTATACAAAATAACAAATATTTACTTGGTATTTATAAATGGTGTATTGATAAAAAAATGAGCTTAGGGGACATAGCTGTGATAAATGATGATAGTAGCACATACTTATGTTTATGAAAATGGAAATTAGTATCTGGACTGAACCTTGTTGTATGTACTAAATGTAATACAATTACCCTTAGAAACAAGTACGGGTTACATAATCTAATTGCATACTGAAAAAAAGGGTGATCTATTCGTACATAAAATGCTGGATACTCAGTTCTAAAAGGTTACAATAGCTAGGTAATGTCCATACCATATAAATATATAGATAGATGCAACTACTTGGCCGAGGGACCCATGTAAAGCCAAATAATATGGGGCATGCTGACACAAATGTATGTGCATATCTGAGGACTAATTATTGCACAAGAAATCTTGTATATACTTTATATAAGAACATGACATATAAATAGTAGCAAATTGACTATATAGTATCCAGCAGTAATGTAAAAGGAGGATATGGAATTGAAAGCAATATTCCCTAATTGCGAACATGTGTATGAATCTGAATGTGTGCCACTAAGGTTAAAGATAACCTCAAATAAGGTAAAATGTCAAATATCAATATTACTTATCAATTAGAATGTTAATAGGTTACTAATTTCAAAAGAATGATTTAATAAATAAAACAAGCTAATTAAACTTTGTTTTGTTGTGTGGTGATTAATTACTTATAATCAATCAAGAGTCTTTTGCTAATAAATTTAACTCTGATAATGGCAAAGGAAAACTTGTATATCTTCTCATATACAAGTTATAAATTGGAACTGTACTAATATATCTATATTGGTGATGAGGGAGCCTGAAATTAAAGGGTTGGGAAGGATAACTCTTGAGTAGAGGACCCAAGGTTCTTGTAAATTTTTTTCTTTTAAAAAGGGGGTGTTGGAAATCTTGGGGTCCTCATAAATGGATAATCGAATATATGAATTTGATAGTAAATTATAAACTTGTGAGTTAATAAACAAGAAGTGATTTGTAAACAAGGGATATGAATGAACCGGAGTATGATTGAAGATTTTGAAAGATTTGAACCTGTATTTAAATGAAATCAAAGCTAGTTTGATAAGACGAATTCAAATCCCGATAAAAGGAATATTTTTTTGAAGTAAATAACGTATGAAAGAAAAATGTGCAAATAAATTTGGATAATGGAAATGGAGTAGGCTAGTACGGTGGAATTATTCTGAAGTTCAGAATATGAATATAATGAGATTTTTCCGAAGTTTGGAATATATTATCGAATAAGAGATGATTTGAAAGAAGAATATTCATAGAAGTTAGTTAATTGTTTACTTTCCATTTTAATAAAAAAAATTAATATACTATTACTTAATTGTTTATGTATTCAGGGTAATAAATAACGTATATTTTAAAGATTAATAAGGCGTGAATTATTGTAATAATCAACGATTTCCGTAAAAGAAGAGAAATTTTAATTCGGAAGTTGTAAGAATGGATGTTTTGCTATGAACTTGGTTTATTTCGAAGTTAATAATGTTGTTCAGTTAAGGTCTAAGAGGTATATTACCTCAACTTGATTGACTTCATTATTGACGAAGAAATGATTAAGGGTCAATAAGTGAAGTAAGTAAATGAGTGTCAGCAATTAAATCAAAATAACGGTGTTGTATTTAATACCTATTTTAATTCAAATAACGAATTTAGAAATGTTTTCCTTTGAGAATAAAGTGTATTTTCTAATAATAATAATAATAATAATAATAATAATAAAGATTTGTGAATGTTTGGAAATGTTTTCAAAGGATCGTATAATCAGAATGGCGAGAACTAAAGAACAAAACCGCACGACAAGAACAAAAAGGGTGGCAGAACGTAAAAGATGTGGATTCGTAAGTTGAATCTGGATGTGGCGTAAGAAATGTTTTGATATGCAATTAAGAAATGGAGTTAAGAAGTTTAGAATGGTTAAGCCGAAGAATTTTCTGAGTGTTGATCTAATGTTGGTTTCGGCCTTCGGGGTTGATACTTAGGGAGTTGTAACAACCCGAAAATCTGGGCCAGTTTAAAATTTTTATTTTGGCAATTTTAGCGAATTTTGATCATTTAAAAAGAATTATTTTAAATAATATCGACGAGAAATTTATTTTGAATATATTTAGAACGTATATATTATATACGTCGTCGTTAGAATATAAATAATTATATATAATTATAAATAGAATTGAAAATGGCGCGGTAGTTCGATAATTCGATTTCAAACTTCAATTGAATGTACCGGGTGCAAAACAATCCGGATTTTAGTGAAACCAAAAATATTTGGATCTAATTGATAAGATCTTTCCAACGAATCTGACAAATCGAAATTTCATAGCGGGAATCAAAAGATATGTCCAGTTGAAAATTCTGAATAGTCGCTATGGAATTCAGGCCCTTAAAAATGGACATTTTGCAAACGACCTCGGATTTCGACGAAACCACTTTTGTTGGATCCGGGATGTAAAGTTATTGCTAGGTTTCAAATTTCATAATTTTTCGAATCAATATGTGAGCGTGGCAAAGGAAAACGCGTTTGACCAGTTTCAGTTGATTTTAATCGACTGGAAAATGGCCATTTTTCCAACGGTCTCAGAATTCGACGAAACTAGTTTTGTTAGGACAGTATCGTCAATACGAAGCTAGAAAATATTTTTCAGGAATTTTTAAAGTTCGTATGTGACCCCGGTAATTTGAAATGTACGTTTAAAATTCAATATAATGATTTAAATGTAAATTCAACGGAAACCGATCGTAACGATCAAATCAGCTTGCGATACATATCCCATTGTGTTCGGAACGGGGGTAAAACGCTATGGACGACAGGCGGTGGGCCTCGCTAAGTGGTCGAAAATAAAAGTTGCTTTTTTGTGATAAATAAAAAAAAAAACCCTCTCTTTAACCAGGCCCCCCCCCGTTCAAACGATGCAGAAATCAAATAAAGAAAAAAAAAGAAAACCCGATCCCGCCGTTGACCCCATCGTGCGCCGCCAGGGAGGAGCACCATCGCACGCCGCCGCCCCTGCCGATTCGCCCCCTTCTTCCTCCTCCAACTCGACCTACCCCGCGCCCCTCTCCTCGTTGAACCCCATACCCGACGAGACCCCGCAGCCGCCGCTCCCTCCATCCCTCGAATCGATGTCGCACCGCCAGCTCAGCCCTCCGCCCTCTTCCTCCTGCCCTCCGATGTACGGCTGACGCCCCCCACCCCTTCTCGGCTCGAAAAAAAAAGTGAGTTTTAATGATTTTTATTTTAGTTTAACTGTTAAAATAGTAAAGCATAGATTTAAATTATACGTAGCATTGTTTATAGGTATATAGGAAAAGATATGTAGTTATAAAAAGAAAAATATGATTTTTATATTTTTAAAGTAATAAAAATATGATTTTTATATTTTTAAAGTATTAAAAATATAATCTTTACTATATAGATGTGGTAAAAATATGATTTTTGTTTATGTAGAGAATTAAAGATATAATTTTTACATGATAGGAATATAAAAATATCATCTTTATATAGGTAGAAAAATAAAAATGTGATTTTTATAATGATATTTTTATAAAGGCGAAATCTTTAAATTGAAAAGGCGAAATCTTTATTTTTATAAAGGCGGAATCTATCTTCTTGAAATGAAATTTTTATCTATTTGACAACGTAGTAAAAATTCGAATTTTTATATATTGAATAGCGTAGTAAAAATTCGATTTTTACAAGTATGAAGCAATTATAAAAATATGATTTTTAAATTTAAAGTGAATAAATAAAAATGTGATTTTTATTTTAAAGACATCAAAATATAAAAATGTGTGATTTTTATATATGTAGTGGCTACGGGCAACGAAGATGACGAAGATGCGATAGCGATGAAGATTTCTATCAATGAAGTGCCGTGGGGCTAGGATAGCTATCTGTGAGAATTTCTCACCTTTCAATTTCTTTTCTAGTTATATTTATATACTAGGATGCAGACGGTGCTTAGTAGCACCCGACACAATCGTCCACAGACCATGGACTTGTTTGTTTGGTTGCATAGATTAGTCAGATTATTTGATTTGAATTTGGTTGTTCGGTGAATTTGATTGATGTGTGAATGGCGTGGGCCTTCACTAGACCGGGGATAAGGCTAGGCCTCGTCCCGTTTCTAGTATCGTGCCGTTTTGCCGCCGAAATTTTCTAAAATATGTTAGAAAAATAAAAATATCATTTTATTTAAAGAATGAACTGAATACAAATTCATAGTTTGAATAAAATGTTTTATCATTAAAAAATATAATTTTTAACGTGAAGTGAATAAAATAAAATATTCAATTACAAACCGGACGGTTTGTTTATGTACACCTATTTGAATGACATTGATTGGGACGATAAATTTTACACATCGCCCAACTGCACAACTAAAATCTGTGTTTGATGGTTTGAAACCCCACACGGGTGTTGGGATGAAATTTGAAGTTCACTCATCCTGATTGATTAAATATGTCGATCGATTGATTGACAGGCTGTTATAAGCGTTATATATCTATATTTGATGCTTATACAGTGTAGTGCACTTTGATTGATGGTTGATTATTTTTCAATGCTATTATATGCGTGTGATGTACGAAAATCCATATAATTAATTTTATATGGTGATTGATTGGGCCTCATTCCAATTTAGAAAATAAAGAATATTATAACATAAAAGTTCATGTGTTGACAGTACTCATTCGTTGAGATTAGTCATGTGTTGAACGAAATATTTTAATAATAAAATTTGCATCTTTATCAATATAAAATAAAGGTTCATGTGTTGACTGTACTCATCCGTTGAGATTAGTCATGTGTTGAACGAAATAATTTAACAAAAATTGTCACACATGGACAGTACTCATTCGTTGAGATTAGTCGTGTGTCGACAAAAATAAATATTCATTTGTTGAATAGAATATTTGAAAATAGAAATATATGAAGCCGTGTTGGCTAGATTGACGCCATTCTGACGTGAACGATATTTAAAACGATTTCAAAATGAATTGAATATATAACGATTTCGAAATGAATTGAATATATAACGATTTCGAAATGAATTGAATATATAACGATTTCGAAATGAATTGAATATAAAACGATTTCGAAATGAATTGAATATATAATGAATTCGAATTGAATGGAAAACGAATTTGATTTCAATTGAATAGCAAACGAAACGAATTCGGATTGAATTGAATAGATAACGAATTTGAATTGAATTGAATATAAAACCAATTCGAATTGAATTGAAAACGAATTCGAATTGAATTGAAAACGAATTCGAATTGAATTGGAAACAAATTGAAATGAATTCAAATTGAATTGAAATTTGAATTGAATAGAAATGAATTTTAAAACGAGTTTATAAAGAAGAATTCAATTTTGATTTGAATTGAAATGGAAGTTGAAATTGCTTTTGAAACGAATTTAAAACTATTTATATAATTCGTTTTAAATAGGAATCGATGAAATATATATTATATATATAATATAATGGCCTGAATAGAACGCGCCGCGCTGCGGCAGTTCGCGAATTTCGACCATTTATTTCAAACGGACATTACGGGAGATCCGACCGTCGGATTCTCCTAAAACCGGAACCGTTGGGTTCGTATCGAAAAGAGCTTTCTAACGAATATTAGAAATTAGAAATCTAACGGTTGGATTTGGAATTATGTCCAAATCAAATTTGAAAAAGGTCGATGTAAGTGCAGTTCGATGGCCATTGATGGAAATCGACTGTACGGGCCTTGATAAAATTATTAAAAATAGTAATATTTTGTGTAAAATCATAAGAAATGATTTAGAAAGAATTGGGATGAAAAACTCCATATTTGAAAAGATAAAAATAGATTTTTATCGAAATGAACTAGTTTTGAACTAGAATTATAATTCTATTTATTTTTAAATAAACAAATTGAATTAGAAAAGGGTTTTGAAAATAACCAGAATTTCCAATGATTGCATTGGAATGGAATTGAATCGAAATTGTCTTCAGAATATTTCGATGTTGGATTTCGTGATTATACAGATGTTGTTATGGAAATTTGAAAGATATAGATATATATATCGTTATTTCCAATATGATATTTGTTGGTCGTAGAATTTGATATTGAATATAAGCTGGGATATTTTCTATTCAGAGCCTTGTATTTAATATCAAATGTGATTTGGGTTTGTCGTGAATGGTGTCTTCATTAACACTGTTCTTGAAACCAGTTGAGAAAAGATTAAATCTTTTTATTTAGATTTAATGAAGTGTACCAATTAAATAATATTTAATTGGAATTGAATTGATATTGATTTTTGGGTTTATCGTGGACAGTGTTTTAAATAACACTCGTTCTTTAACCCGATAATTAATGAATGTGATTTTGGGTTTATCGTGAACTGTGTTTTAAATGACACTGATTCTTTAACCCAGTAAAAGATTAAAACTAAGTGGAGTTTTAATGAATCTTTAATTAGATTGAAATGATCGAGAATGGAGTAGCACCAGTTTTGCTCCAGGCGATAGTTAAATCTTTAATTAGATTTGAACGTGAAATGGTAATTGAATTTACCGATAACACCGTGGTGTTAGATATGAAGTATTACCAGTTTTACTTCATGGGATGAATAGGTTGGGATTGGGAAATTAAAATAACTGATTACTTCGGTAAGGTTCGTTAATCCCGACTAGTTGAATCGAAATTCAAAAGGATAGATTAAAGAATAAATTCAAGAAATTTATCTTGGATAAAATTAATGGGAACCTTTCCCTATGAATGTGAAATTTAGAAACTAACTGTCGGTTAGCCAAGCAGAATGGTTTTCTGGATATTGATCTGATGTTGGTTTCGGCCTTCGGGGTTAATATTTGGGGAATTATTCTCTTGATTAATTTACGGTTAGTGACTGATGAATTGGAATGAGGCGTATGTTGTGTTTGTATAACACTTATTTAAAATATACGCGAGTTATTTGGAAAGACCGGGTTTATCCCATTCTGAATAACTGATACGACGATAAGTCGAAGATGAAGACGATGGTCGAAGACCGGAGGTCTTCACGTCGTTTGGGTGATTACTGATGATCTTGATTGGGCTGTACACCCAAGAAGATGGAAACAGTTGGTGATCGTCCAGACGTGCTTGGAGATCGATGGATATGCGGGGTACTAGGTGCCTCCGGTTTCGTTCAGACCCAGAACGGACTTGTAAATGGACTGTGTGTCTGACATTGGATTTTAGTCCGTGTGATTGATCTCTATTAAATATATATATGTTTGGCGGCGGAGAATTTATTCTCTTGTTTAACGCCCTTCTCTGAGACGTACGAGCTCAGGGGTTATATATTGATGGATATCAATCGCATGGAGTGAATTGCCTGTGTGGCATGCCTAAGTGGCAAATGATCAAGGCTTCTGTTGAAAAGCAAAGTCTTGTGGTTGATGATCAAAGCACGGCCTTGTGTGGCGTAGCTTTGTGTAACATTGATTCGCGAGTATCACACCCGGTATGAACCAAAAACGGGAGACGGACATCAGGGAGGACATGCGTTTCTTTCTAGTTAGGAGTGGTGTCAGTGCTTGAACTGGCTGACGAGTTTGACTCATGTGGATGTTGCTTATTATTACTTGCTGAAAAGCGAGGCGCCTCGTGATATCGGTTTCGGCCGATGCTTCTGGTCGGCTGACGGGCCAGGCTTACGCCCCAAAGGGCGGGGAAACGCATTGTTCAGGCACTATAATCCACATCGGTGGACCGGCCCTGACGATCCAAGGGGCAGTTGCGGCTGTTCCGGTGGCTCGGGCTAGAGAGTCACAAATCGGTAGAGGGTCTTGCCCCTAGCCTCGGTTCATACCATAAATGATAACCCAACTTCCAATACGACATTGCGGTTTTGATTGTAAACCTATATGTGGCGACATAGTGGCATGGGATGCTCATGTCGCCTATGATTGATACTTATGATTTGAAGTTGTTTTATACACTATGCACTTATAATAGTATCAAATGATTTGTTTTAAACGTATCAAGCATTCCTTGGCTGTTATAAGGGAAAACCCTATCCCCCGGCTTGCGTTGCATTGTGTGATAGGACCTGGGTCTTATAACAGCTTCATTTTTCTTTATTTAGCATTGCGCTGTTTGTTTTATGCACTGGTATTCTTGGGAGGAAACCCGTTCCGTGTTATACGGCGTGGTCCCTTGATTTACCGAACTTTAAAAATAAAGATAAATAATTGTTTTAGTTCTCACACCAGTCACATAACTGACCTGGAGTTTATTGTTTTAACCTAAATTCTGGGTGCCCTTATTTTGACACGGGCAGCTAGTAGTTTTGGTTTTGCAGATTTATATTCACAGGATCCTGGTTTACAGCTGGAACGATATCCGGAAAGCTTTGTATCCGTATATCTCCTTCTAGTTGTGTATTGTATAATTTTCCGCTGCTATGTATTTAAATGTAATTTAAATCTCTGATATTTCTGTGTAATATTCATTTATACTCTGTATATTCTTCTAATCTGATGCATTGTTGTAAAATACAATGAAATGTTCTTTTGTATTCATTCTGTTGTGGCTTGTTCTCGAACTATCCGCTCTTTCCTTTACGGGGAGGTTACGGGTTTTCACAGTTGGTATCAGAGCTTTGGTTTACAAAGCTCAGAGAACACGGCACATTAGAACCATACGAAAGAATTCATCAGAAACTGGATTAGTAATATCCAATGGAATGACTCGTTAGAGATAGGATCAGTAGTATCCTAGAACGAGTGTGAAGAGTATATTTTTAAAGTGAAAACAAATTTTGTTTTGAAAATTTAAAATCAATTATTCGTATTTGATTATTTAGTATATTGATTTGGACAGTCCAGTATATAAAGATTTTGCATATACGCCTTGCAAACGTATATTTGAAATTTTAATATACTGGATAGATATAGAATCACATTCTTGACACCCGGAGATGGTTCAGATGATTGATCGATCAACATCAGAATTTATGTTCGTGTTTTGAAGATGTGATATTTATATATTTCCTATTAACTGGTGTGAGAACCCAAATTAGATAGGGCTTATTGTGGTGATTTGGCATCAAAAATCTGATTTTTGTATATGTATCAAAATTATGAATTTGAAACTCTAATTCACTAATTGATTGATGTTTGTGTTGTTTGTTTATTTGTTTGCTAATTTTTAGCCAATTAGCCTAATTGAACCAAATATTGAGTTATAATTGAAATTTGGTCGCATTTGCTTGCATATACATATATATCATTGAACAGGTCATAGCAAGGAGGCTAGAGCCAGAGAATAAAATTTGTTTGCCCGACAAATAGGTACATGTTTACTACATAATTTACTGTTTGTTTGGGTGATGATGATTTTATGAGCCTATTGGCTAGCCGCTTGGCTTTTTCTTTTTCTTTTTGAGATCTGAAGGACCGGGGAAGCTATTTGAGATTTCCCGATGCTCCCATTGCAGGGGAGGTTATGGCGAAATTTTTCGAAAATTTAGGGTGTTAGCCAAATTTTTGAAATTTTTGAAAAGTTCTTAGAAATTGAAAAGTTGAAGAACTTAAGCCGTAATCAAAACAATGGAAGTTGAGTTGAATTGTTAAACAACTTTCTACTTTGTTCCTTTTCGGGGACGAAAAGTTTTAAGTGGGGGAGATTGTAACAACCCGAAAATCTGGGCCAGTTTAAAATTTTTATTTTGGCAATTTTAGCGAATTTTGATCATTTAAAAAGAATTATTTTAAATAATATCGACGAGAAATTTATTTTGAATATATTTAGAACGTATATATTATATACGTCGTCGTTAGAATATAAATAATTATATATAATTATAAATAGAATTGAAAATGGCGCGGTAGTTCGATAATTCGATTTCAAACTTCAATTGAATGTACCGGGTGCAAAACAATCCGGATTTTAGTGAAACCAAAAATATTTGGATCTAATTGATAAGATCTTTCCAACGAATCCGACAAATCGAAATTTCATAGCGGGAATCAAAAGATATGTCCAGTTGAAAATTCTGAATAGTCGCTATGGAATTCAGGCCCTTAAAAAGGGACATTTTGCAAATGACCTCGGATTTCGACGAAACCACTTTTGTTGGATCCGGGATGTAAAGTTATTGCTAGGTTTCAAATTTCATAATTTTTCGAATCAATATGTGAGCGTGGCAAAGGAAAACGCGTTTGACCAGTTTCAGTTGATTTTAATCGACTGGAAAATGACCATTTTTCCAACGGTCTCAGAATTCGACGAAACTAGTTTTGTTAGGACCGTATCGTCAATACGAAGCTAGAAAATATTTTTCAGGAATTTTTAAAGTTCGTATGTGACCCCGGTAATTTGAAATGTACGTTTAAAATTCAATATAATGATTTAAATGTAAATTCAACTGAAACCGATCGTAACGATCAAATCAGCTTGCGATACATATCCCATTGTGTTCGGAACAGGGGTAAAACGCTATGGATGACAGGCGGTGGGCCTCGCTAAGTGGTCGAAAATAAAAGTTGCTTTTTTGTGATAAATAAATAAAAAAAAAAACCTCTCTTTAACCAGCCCCCCCCCCCCCCCCGTTCAAACGATGCAGAAATCAAATAAAGAAAAAAAAAAAAAGAAAACCCGATCCCGCCGTTGACCCCATCGTGCGCCGCCAGGGAGGAGCACCATCGCACGCCGCCGCCCCTGCCGATTCGCCCCCTTCTTCCTCCTCCAACTCGACCTACCCCGCGCCCCTCTCCTCGTTGAACCCCATACCCGACGAGACCCCGCAGCCGCCGCTCCCTCCATCCCTCGAATCGATGTCGCACCGCCACCTCAGCCCTCCGCCCTGTTCCTCCTGCCCTCCGATGTACGGCTGACGCCCCCCCTTCTCCGCTCGAAAAAAAAGTGAGTTTTAATGATTTTTATTTTAGTTTAACTGTTAAAATAGTAAAGCATAGATTTAAATTATACGTAGCATTGTTTATAGGTATATAGGAAAAGATATGTAGTTATAAAAAGAAAAATATGATTTTTATATTTTTAAAGTAATAAAAATATGATTTTTATATTTTTAAAGTATTAAAAATATAATCTTTACTATATAGATGTGGTAAAAATATTATTTTTGTTTATGTAGAGAATTAAAGATATAATTTTCACATGATAGGAATATAAAAATATCATCTTTATATAGGTAGAAAAATAAAAATGTGATTTTTATAATGATATTTTTATAAAGGCGAAATCTTTAAATTGAAAAGGCGAAATCTTTATTTTTATAAATGCGGAATCTATCTTCTTGAAATGAAATTTTTATCTATTTGACAACGTAGTAAAAATTCGAATTTTTATATATTGAATAGCGTAGTAAAAATTCGATTTTTACAAGTATGAAGCAATTATAAAAATATGATTTTTAAATTTAAAGTGAATAAATAAAAATGTGATTTTTATTTTAAAGACATCAAAATATAAAAATGTGTGATTTTTATATATGTAGTGGCTACGGGCAACGAAGATGCGATAGCGATGAAGATTTCTATCAATGAAGTGCCGTGGGGCTAGGATAGCTATCTGTGAGAATTTCTCACCTTTCAATTTCTTTTCTAGTTGTATTTATATACTAGGATGCAGACGGTGCTTAGTAGCACCTGACACAATCGTCCACAGACCATGGACTTGTTTGTTTGGTTGCATAGATTAGTCAGATTATTTGATTTGAATTTGGTTGTTCGGTGAATTTGATTGATGTGTGAATGGCGTGGGCCTTCACTAGACCGGGGATAAGGCTAGGCCTCGTCCCGTTTCTAGTATCGTGCCGTTATGCCGCCGAAATTTTCTAAAATATGTTAGAAAAATAAAAATATCATTTTATTTAAAGAATGAACTGAATAGAAATTCATAGTTTGAATAAAATGTTTTATCGTTAAAAAATATAATTTTTAACGTGAAGTGAATAAAATAAAATATTCATTTACAAACCGGACGGTTTGTTTATGTACACCTATTTGAATGACATTGATTGGGACGATAAATTTTACACATCGCCCAACTGCACAACTAAAATCTGTGTTTGATGGTTTGAAACCCCACACGGGTGTTGGGATGAAATTTGACGTTCACTCATCCTGATTGATTAAATATGTCGATCGATTGATTGACAGGCTGTTATAAGCGTTATATATCTATATTTGATGCTTATACAGTGTAGTGCACTTTGATTGATGGTTGATTATTTTTCAATGCTATTATATGCGTGTGATGTATGAAAATCCATATAATTAATTTTATATGGTGATTGATTGGGCCTCATTCCAATTTAGAAAATAAAGAATATTATAACATAAAAGTTCATGTGTTGACAGTACTCATTCGTTGAGATTAGTCATGTGTTGAACGAAATATTTTAATAATAAAATTTGCATCTTTATCAATATAAAATAAAGGTTCATGTGTTGACTGTACTCATCCGTTGAGATTAGTCATGTGTTGAACGAAATAATTTAACAAAAATTGTCACACATGGACAGTACTCATTCGTTGAGATTAGTCGTGTGTCGACAAAAATAAATATTCATTTGTTGAATAGAATATTTGAAAATAGAAATATATGAAGCCGTGTTGGCTAGATTGACGCCATTCTGACGTGAACGATATTTAAAACGATTTCAAAATGAATTGAATATATAACGATTTCGAAATGAATTGAATATATAACGATTTCGAAATGAATTGAATATAAAACGATTTCGAAATGAATTGAATATATAACGATTTCGAAATGAATTGAATATAAAACGATTTCGAAATGAATTGAATATATAATGAATTCGAATTGAATGGAAAACGAATTTGATTTCAATTGAATAGCAAACGAAACGAATTCGGATTGAATTGAATAGATAACTAATTTGAATTGAATTGAATATAAAACCAATTCGAATTGAATTGAAAACGAATTCGAATTGAATTGAAAACGAATTCGAATTGAATTAGAAACAAATTGAAATGAATTCAAATTGAATTGAAATTTGAATTGAATAGAAATGAATTTTAAAACGAGTTTATAAAGAAGAATTCAATTTTGATTTGAATTGAAATGGAAGTTGAAATTGCTTTTGAAACGAATTTAAAACTATTTATATAATTCGTTTTAAATAGGAATCGACGAAATATATATTATATATATAATATAATGGCCTGAATAGAACGCGCCGCGCTGCGGCAGTTCGCGAATTTCGACCATTTATTTCAAACGGACATTACGGGAGATCCGACCGTCGGATTCTCCTAAAACCGGAACCGTTGGGTTCGTATCGAAAAGAGCTTTCTAACGAATATTAGAAATTAGAAATCTAACGGTTGGATTTGGAATTATGTCCAAATCAAATTTGAAAAAGGTCGCTGTAAGTGCAGTTCGATGGCCATTGATGGAAATCGACTGTACGGGCCTTGATAAAATTATTAAAAATAGTAATAATTTGTGTAATATCATAAGAAATGATTTAGAAAGAATTGGGATGAAAGACTCCATATTTGAAAAGATAAAAATAGATTTTTATCGAAATGAACTAGTTTTGAACTAGAATTATAATTCTATTTATTTTTAAATAAACAAATTGAATTAGAAAAGGGTTTTGAAAATAACCAGAATTTCCAATGATTGCATTGGAATGGAATTGAATCGAAATTGTCTTCAGAATATTTCGATGTTGGATTTCGTGATTATACAGATGTTGTTATGGAAATTTGAAAGATATAGATATATATATCGTTATTTCCAATATGATATTTGTTGGTCGTAGAATTTGATATTGAATATAAGCTGGGATATTTTCTATTCAGAGCCTTGTATTTAATATCAAATGTGATTTGGGTTTGTCGTGAATGGTGTCTTCATTAACACTGTTCTTGAACCCAGTTGAGAAAAGATTAAATCTTTTTATTTAGATTTAATGAAGTGTACCAATTAAATAATATTTAATTGGAATTGAATTGATATTGATTTTTGGGTTTATCGTGGACAGTGTTTTAAATAACACTCGTTCTTTAACCCGATAATTAATGAATGTGATTTTGGGTTTATCGTGAACTGTGTTTTAAATGACACTGATTCTTTAACCCAGTAAAAGATTAAAACTAAGTGGAGTTTTAATGAATCTTTAATTAGATTGAAATGATCGAGAATGGAGTAGCACCAGTTTTGCTCCAGGCGATAGTTAAATCTTTAATTAGATTTGAACGTGAAATGGTAATTGAATTTACCGATAACACCGTGGTGTTAGATATGAAGTATTACCGGTTTTACTTCATGGGATGAATAGGTTGGGATTGGGAAATTAAAATAACTGATTACTTCGGTAAGGTTCGTTAATCCCGACTAGTTGAATCGAAATTCAAAAGGATAGATTAAAGAATAAATTCAAGAAATTTATCTTGGATAAAATTAATGGGAACCTTTCCCTATGAATGTGAAATTTAGAAACTAACTGTCGGTTAGCCAAGCAGAATGGTTTTCTGGATATTGATCTGATGTTGGTTTCGGCCTTCGGGGTTAATATTTGGGGAATTATTCTCTTGATTAATTTACGGTTAGTGACTGATGAATTGGAATGAGGCGTATGTTGTGTTTGTGTAACACTTATTTAAAATATACGCGAGTTATTTGGAAAGACCGGGTTTATCCCATTCTGAATAACTGATACGACGATAAGTCGAAGATGAAGACGATGGTCGAAGACCGGAGGTCTTCACGTCGTTTGGGTGATTACTGATGATCTTGATTGGGCTGTACACCCAAGAAGATGGAAACAGTTGGTGATCGTCCAGACGTGCTTGGAGATCGATGGATATGCGGGGTACTAGGTGCCTCCGGTTTCGTTCAGACCCAGAACGGACTTGTAAATGGACTGTGTGTCTGACATTGGATTTTAGTCCGTGTGATTGATCTCTATTAAATATATATCTGTTTGGCGGCAGAGAATTTATTCTCTTGTTTAACGCCCTTCTCTGAGACGTACGAGCTCAGGGGTTATATATTGATGGATATCAATTGCATGGAGTGAATTGCCTGTGTGGCATGCCTAAGTGGCAAATGATCAAGGCTTCTGTTGAAAAGCAAAGTCTTGTGGTTGATGATCAAAGCACGGCCTTGTGTGGCGTAGCTTTGTGTAACATTGATTTGCGAGTATCACACCCGGTATGAACCAAAAACGGGAGACGGACATCAGGGAGGACATGCGTTTCTTTCTAGTTAGGAGTGGCGTCAGTGCTTGAACTGGCTGACGAGTTTGACTCATGTGGATGTTGCTTATTATTACTTGCTGAAAAGCGAGGCACCTCGTGATATCGGTTTCGGCTGATGCTTCTGGTCGGCTGACGGGCCAGGCTTACGCCCCAAAGGGCGGGGAAACGCATTGTTCAGGCACTATAATCCACATCGGTGGACCGGCCCTGACGATCCAAGGGGCAGTTGCGGCTGTTCCGGTGGCTCGGGCTAGAGAGTCACAAATCGGTAGAGGATCTTGCCCCTAGCCTCGGTTCATACCATAAATGATAACCCAACTTCCAATACGACGTTGCGGTTTTGATTGTAAACCTATATGTGGCGACATAGTGGCATGGGACGCTCATGTCGCCTATGATTGATACTTATGATTTGAAGTTGTTTTATACACTATGCACTTATAATAGTATCAAATGATTTGTTTTAAACGTATCAAGCATTCCTTGGCTGTTATAAGGGAAAACCCTATCCCCCGGCTTGCGTTGCATTGTGTGATAGGACCTGGGTCTTATAACAGCTTCATTTTTCTTTATTTAGCATTGCGCTGTTTGTTTTATGCACTGGTATTCTTGGGAGGAAACCCGTTCCGTGTTATACGGCGTGGTCCCTTGATTTACCTAACTTTAAAAATAAAGATAAATAATTGTTTTAGTTCTCACACCAGTCACATGACTGACCTGGAGTTTATTGTTTTAACCTAAACTCTGGGTGCCCTTATTTTGACACGGGCAGCTAGTAGTTTTGGTTTTGCAGATTTATATTCACAGGATCCTGGTTTACAGCTGGAACGATATCCGGAAAGCTTTGTATCCGTATATCTCCTTCTAGTTGTGTATTGTATAATTTTCCGCTGCTATGTATTTAAATGTAATTTAAATCTTTGATATTTCTGTGTAATATTCATTTATACTCTGTATATTCTTCTAATCTGATGCATTGTTGTAAAATACAATGAAATGTTCTTTTGTATGCATTCTGTTGTGGCTTGTTCTCGAACTATCCGCTCTTTCCTTTACGGGGAGGTTACGGGTTTTCACAGGAGTTGTTCGCTTGCTAATTTACGGTCGAAAGGTGTGGATATGGTAGAGTAATAGTGCAGGAATGGGGAATTTGTTATAAGAATGGGAAAACTATAAAATTTTGAGAGCATAAAGATTTGAACTTAATATTTGGAAAATTGAAAGGAAATTGGTTTGTGATAGTGGGTTCGTAAATCCGAGTTTGAAAGATACTAAATATCTAAATTTAACAAGAGATCAAAACTAAGATTTTGAAATTAGAATGGAATTTGAGAATATTCGATTTTGGATATAGAGGTTTTCAAAACTTATATGGAAGGATATATATATATGAAAATATAGCAAATTCAGAGACAATTAATTGGAAGATAAATTGATTGAGATAAAATCTTATATGACAAAATTTATATAAGAATGAGATGTTTGGAAATATGATTTGGAAAGAAAATCATAAGCATGATTTATGAGGAGTATGAAATACTATAGTATTATATGTTTTCAAAGCAAAATAAGAGAAGTACCATCCTTCTCCTTTGAATTTCGAGCTTAGTTGAGATGTGTTGCTGGTGGCAGTAGGTTCTCCGGACATAAAACTTGAGTTGTCATTGTTCCTTGGAGAACACAACCGGGTAGCGTAATTCGCAGGGTTGTAGATGGCCTACGGCAGACGGATGTTTCTTGGGGAAACCAAGCGTAACCATTGTGTCTACTGCGATCTAAAGTCGTGATAATGGCGTAATCCGCAGAGCTGTGAAAGCTTATAGGTATGGATGTTTCCTGAGGGAATCAGGCGTAACCATTGTGTACCTGCGGTCCACATGGCATATCTACACGTGAAAGAGATGTAACCACTAGAGTTACTAAAGGTAGAATGGAGCCATGCAATGTTTGAAGTGTATTAGTGATGTGGAGCCACCTGTTTGATGTAGCACTGAGTCTTCGTGACTGGATTGGTCTTCGTGACCTGATTTGTCTTTGTGACTTGATGAGTCTCTATGACTTGATTGATCCTCGTGATTTGATTTGGCTCCATTTGATAATTTGTTTTCGTGACATTGAGATAGAGCAACTAACGTTCAGTGACCTCATTTTTTCATTTGATTCTTGAATTTCTTCAGTTGATCTGTCCATGACAAAATTCACAAGGAAGTTATTTCCTGCGGATACAGATGTTTTCTGGGAGATCCAGACGAAATCATTGTGTATTTGTGATTCATGGATAATCAACATATCAATATCACATTGGTACTTTCCGTATCTGTTTTAATATGAATTTTTAATATATTTTCACTGAGAGTTGAAGCAAGGATATTTAGTACTTGAAGATTTTAGTCGTGCGCCTGCCCAGCGTTGCCTAACATATGTGAGAACGATTATAGACTTGTCAAACTTCGAGTTATCAAATATTTTCAAATCAATAATTTGAAATTTAAATTGTACCTAAATAAATTAAGAAAAAGGATTTTGGAGTATTTTCAAATCCACAGCTTTGTAGTAATAATACCAATACTATCTGTATAGAAGTTATAAAAATTTTGGATTAAAAAAAAATTCAAGTCGATAAATTGCAACTTAAAGAAGGGATGTTATTTACACTCTTCGATGAGTGTTGGAGAAGATTAAATAGATTGAATGTAAGGAGATTAGGTTGAGGGTTGCTGAGCCTAGACCCATTGAAATTGCAACGATGGACAAGTGACGCTGACAGATGATGTTTAGAATTAAATTTGGAGTAGTTTGAGATGTACAAATCCAATTTGTGCAGGAATTGGAATTTAAAACGAGATTGGTCTTGAAGAGAATGCACAACATTGAATAAAATGAAAATTAGGAGATATCTCATAATAAATTGAGATAGAAATTAGTCTGAGGAAATTGAATATAGCTAAAAAGCATGAAAATAAGTAATACCGATTCGGAAAATAAAAAAAAATCGTGTTAGATAAAAATTGATCTCCAACTATAAATTGATTTTCGTAAATGGGCTATGATGATAAACGAAGAGGATCGATAAGTTAAACATCGATATTTAAACTAGTTGTGGAAAAATTGTACACAAATATGAAAAATTAGAAGTATATATTAGTATAACCCCAACGATCTCTCCTTTTCGAGGACGAAAAGTTATAAAGGGGGTTAGATTGTAACGACCCAGAAATCTCGACAACTGGAACGTAAAATTAATTAAAGATTTAATTATTAATGATCATTTCATATTGATAATGGAATTAGGAATTTAAAATCAAATATATTGTTTGTGTATAAATTGAATTTGATATTTAATTCACAATTGTTGGTTGGGAATCAAATACTTATTGCTATGTATTTGAATTGAATTTGGTCGAGTAATTGAATTGGATTTGAAATTCGATTTGAAGAATTTAAATAATTGAATTAAAAATAATAATAAACGTTATTAACATTAAATAGATCGGAGAATTTTATTTGTTGAAGTGTACAGGAAATTGGATGGATGTATGTGTATTTGTTTACATTAAGGAATTTAATTTAACAAACGGTCATTGATAAATAAACAGAATAAAATCAATGAAACGGTAAATAATTACGTATAAATGGTGTCAGATTACAATTAAATTATTTTTATTGGATTCAGAATGCGAAAACGAAGTTGTAATAACCCGGAAAATGCGAACCAATTCAAAATTTTTAAAATTGGTTATAGTCAAAGAATTTGAACAATTGAAATAGCATATTTCAAAAAAAGAATGAATTGGGAATAGTAAGGCAGTTTGAAAATTTGAATACAAACTTTGTCTGACTGTACCGGGTGGAAAATATAATGGATATTAGCGAAACCAAAAATATTTAAATCTGTTTATGAATTCTAACGAATCTGAAAAATCGAAGTTTCATAACGGGAATCAAAAGTTATGGCCAAATGAATTTTCAGAAAGGTCGCTATATAGCATATATAGCCCTTGAAAATAGATATTTTGCATACGACCTCGGAATTCGACGAAACCACTTTTGTTGGATCCGGGATGTCAAATTATTGCTAGGTTTCAAATTTCATAATTTTTGATGCTAGTATGTGAGCGGGGCAAAAGAAAATGTGATTGGTCAATTTCTGTTAAAATGGGTCGACCTAAAAATGGACATTTTGCATATGAGCTCAGAATTTGACGAAACTGGTTTTGTTGGGACCGTGTCGTCAAAACAAAGCTAGATTTATTTTTCTGGAATTTTTCGATTCAGTTTGTGGCCCTGGCAAATTGAAATGTACGTTCAAATTGAATATAAAATGTTTTATACTTTAATTTGAAGAATAACTGACTGTAACAGTCGAATTGGCCAATGAAACATATCCCATTGTGTCCGGAATGGGGGTATTAGGCTAGGGGCGACAGTCGTTGGGTTGAAATTGGTGTACGTTGGCTAGAAGGGGTATTATAGGAATTTAAAAATATAATATATTAGAAAATATCTTCTATTTTCTCTCACTTCAGAAAAACCCGATCAACCCCAGAACGAACGACGAAAATCGTTCAGACCTTTCCCCCTCGATTGCCGCCGCCACAGTCAATATCGCCGCCGCCTCCAGTTAGCAATTCCGACCGCCTTCCTCCCCTCTTCAAATCAAAACGACCCTCGACAGAAATCGTGAAGTATTCGCGTCGTTCTACCTCGAGGAAGTTCGTCACTTTCTGTCGCCGCTGATCGCCAGAGGAGCCGCCGAGTTCGCTGCCACCACCGCCGATAGGAAGCCTGTTCGTAGCTCTCCAACGTCGTAGGGTCTGATCGGGACAACGAGGTATGGTTTTGATTTAAAATCAAAACCTAGTTTTAAAAGTTTGCAAACCCTTCTGCTTTGAATTTCTGAATTGAAAATAACACTTTTAAGTCTTGCAAAACTTTGAAAAATCATATCTTTTTAGTGTGTTAACGAAATTCGATGAAACAGGAAACATCGGGACCGCAGGGAGGCTCTCTACCATCTAGCAGAAGCCGCGGATTTTTCTGATCTTCCTACGATTTTTAGCACTACAAAAACCGATGTGAGATATCTAAACTAAATTCTGTGAATGGAATCGTGTTGTATAAATTATATAAGCGAAGTGTAAATTATATACGCATTGTATACCTCATGTACATGTGTTGTATAAGTTATATTAGCGATGTATAAATTATACAAGCGTTGTATGAAACATATATGCTTTGAATTGTGATGAAATGCAAGTGAATTATAGAAATAATATATATATATATATATATGCTCCCCTCATCCACAGACCATGGACGATATTTATTGCTTGTGATTGGCGTGATATTATATGGTATGACGAATGGTTGGAAATAATTGTTTGTGGTTGATATTATGGTTGAAAAATACCTTTATGGTTGAAAAATACCTTTGTGGTTGAAAAATACCCTCTTGTGGTTGAAACAAATTAGAATAGGATTGTGGAAATGAAAATAAAACATGCCGCCTGCGTGCGAACTAGATGCATGATCCCCATTGTCAAAAAACGCGAGGTTTTAAGGTAGAGCGAGGAGCCGTACTAGGGATGGTCCCGGTTTTAACTACCCTGCCGTTATGCTGTCGAAATTTTCTGAAATATTCATGTGTTAGAATAATTTTCATTTGTTGAAATTAATTACATATGTTGAAACCAATATTCATGTGTTGAATTGAAATTCATTCGTTGAGTTGAAATTCATGTATTGAATATTATTCGAATTTTAAACAAATAGATTTAACGATAAAAAATCACATTTTTATATATATACAACCTATAGAGAATATTCATGTGTTGAATTGAAATTCATTCGTTGAGTTGAAATTCATATGTTGAATGTTATTCGAATTTTAAACAAATAACTTTAGCGATAAAAATCACATTTTTATATATATACAACCTATAGAGAATATTCATGTGTTGAATTGAAATTCATTCGTTGAGTTGAAATTCATGTGTTGAATGTTATTCGAATTTTAAACAAATAACTTTAGCGATAAAAATCACATTTTTATATATATACAACCTATAGAGAATATTCATGTGTTGAATTGAAATTCATTCGTTGAGTTGAAATTCATGTGTTGAATATTATTCGAATTTTAAACAAATAGATTTAACGATAAAAATCACATTTATATATATACAATCTATAGAGAATATTCATGTGTTGAATTAAAATTCATTCGTTGAATTGAAATTCATGTGTTGAATGTTATCGTATTTTAAAATAAAACAAATAGACAAAAAAAACTACATTTTTATTGTGAATATGAAGTGTTAAAAACATTCACGTGTTGAATAAATATTTTTGATGATAAAAATATTTCTTTTATCATGTATACGCTTTGATAAAAATACACACGTGTTGAAATAAGTATTAGTTTGCTAGGAATATAATTATTAGCTTTGTTCTGCATATATATACATGTGGTGTAACGACCCGCGTTCTACGCATCATAGGATCGTAGGATATTTATTTCTTTCGCATACGTAGTCGTATGGTCATGTAACTTTGGGAGACGACTATTGGGGTCATTTCCCATGTTCGTGATTTTTCCCGATTTTTAAATGACCATTTTACCCCTAGTTGGCACTGTTTTGGCCATAACTTTTGACTGAAAAGGAATTTTGACCTAAAACCACTTCCATTGGCTTCGGATGATGGTTTCTCTTTCCGTAGAGTGGTCACATTAGCCAAACGGACTTACCGTTTGGGAGATATGGCTGAAACAAGTTTCAGATGATTAAAAACAGCTTAATTGGGCTTAAACGGGTGATTAGCAGCTAGGCCCAAGGGGAATTTCGGGTTTAGGGGTATATGGAGGCTGATTAGGGTTAGAAAACATTTCTTTAGACATTTTCCAGCCGCCACTTTCATTTCTCTTGACCTAGCCATGGCCTCCACTCTCTAAATCTCTCTAAAACACCCAAAAATCACTTCCTAATCAAGGATTAAGGCTTAGAGGCATCAAATTAAGAAGAAATAGCACCAAAGCAAGGTTAGAGTTGCTGTTGGACATCAGTATTCGCCCAAATCAGAGGAGTTTCAGTTCTGAGAATTTTGTTTGTGGCCAAGGTGAGTGATTTGCATAGTTTTTGCACTAATTACGGTGATTAAGGGTAATTAGTGAAGATTAGCGAATTTATACGTAAATAAATTCTGGAAAAATTCTTAAAATTCTAAAATAATGTTTTAAGGCCCTGTTAGAAATTTGGGTTAATTTCGATGTGTTTTGCTAATCGTATGCTTAAACATGATTAAGAGGGATTGTAGGAAAATGTGAGGTTTTGGCCACTTTTGATCCATTATGATTCATTTAAATTGTTGTTTGTTGCTTGCGGTTGCTGTTATATGTTGCTATGACTCTTTGGTATGTTTTGTGATTGATTCCAATAGTTAGATTGGTCGAAAACGCCGTCGAGAGGCGTATAAACAGTTGCTGGAAAGTTGCAGAAAGCTGCAGGGTATCTAACCGGATCGGATCGGGTAGGGGATCGGATCGGGTAGGGGATCGGATCGGACATATCCGAACCGGACCGGGCGTGGTACTTTCTGGAGCATGACGTGAAGAGGCAACAAGGAAGGCCTGGTCGGATCGGAGGGGCGTAGCGTGGGATCGGAAGGAACAAGGAGGACTGAAGTGGAAGAAAGAGGAGCATGGATACCATATTCCGAACCGAATCGAGAGCAATACACGAACCGAACTGATGCTGACGAGACGGAGACGGAGACACTCAAGCCATGGGGTATCCGAACCGAACCGATTCAGAGCTCCGAACCGAACCGCATGAGGGAGAACTCCGAACCGAACCGCATGAGGGAGAGCTCCGAACCGAACCGCATGAGGGAGAAGGACCCGAACCCAGAAGATGGTGGCACTCCGAACCGAACCGGGGAATGTATCCGAACCAAACCGAGCATGGGGAACCAGACGTGTACTTTTACTACTTCGTGATGACTCTTCTGAGGACCAACTCCCATTCGACCAAACCCGAGATGCAAAGGAAGTCCAAATGAGAAGTTAGAGCTCAAGATTCAGATGGGAATCAATGAGTTCACTTCATGGTTGGGTTTTGCTGCGGGACGCGTGTTAAGGAGTTATCGACGTCTATAGCTTTGGACCACTATGGTAGGAGGTACGAAGGCGGATTCAGGGCCATTATGGCATCGGTAGAACCAAGGGCTACGACCAATGAAGTGGGTCATTGAAATGTTTGGTCATGACTCCAAGTGTTTGGCTTGGTCACAGCAGGGTTTCTACAAGTCGGGATTCGTCGTTGCCTCAGTTTGTCTAGTGTTCCAAAGTGGTAGATGCCGTACGCTTTACGCACTGAGTGAGAGATGCGAGGATGGTTGCTATGGATGATTTGTTTGCTATCATTGTGACATGCACACCCCCACCCCCGTATTCTTACACCATTTATTAAGGCACTTTGGGGTATTGTACGGTATGTGGTACTAACTCTTTGGTTGCAGGTCCAGGTTCAGGTATGGTTTAGTATACCTGTTATTATTCTGTTTAGATGCTTATCGCTCATACCAGGCTTTATGTCTGACCCAGAGTTTTATGTCTCCTCTTATTACTCTGGGTGCTCACACGAGCAGACTAGAGACAGGTTAGCTGGTGATGCACGGGTAGATGATCCGGAGACGAGCAGGAGGCTTCCACGTAATATATATAGTATTCTCCCTGTGTTGTTGAAGATCACTGCTTGGGCATTGTTGGTGTATCTTCTACTTCAGCTTTCTTTTGTTTAGAGACAGTAAATTTGGAAAATTGTAATAAGCTGTATTTGGATTTCCGCTGCTTTGATGATTGATGTTGATTCTTGTTATCAGCTTATGCACTGTCTCGCCTGTTTTGTGTCAAGTATGTTATTATTATATTTTATTCCATGCGCTGTGAGACATTCTACAGGTTTCTTGATTAGTTCATTCTCTTCTTTTCTTTCTTATGACGACCGTCTTGTGCTAGTCGGGCATGTGCACAACGCACTTTTGGAGGAAATACAGGCTGGTGCGGGGCGGGCTGTCACACTTGGTATCAGAGCTCTAGGTTACGTAGTTAACCTAGGGAAGTTATCAGGGAGAGATATTATACGTATACGAGAGAGCGTATTTGTGATTACTTTGGTTTTTAAAAAGCTATATATATATACTATTAGTAGTATAAGAATGAAGTCGTACTGCACTAGCACCACTATGGAGTCGTTAATCATTTCCTTTTTCAGATTGACGATGAGCCGATATACTAGAGGTGCTGGTAGGGGAGCCAATAATGGGAATGTTGCTGACATGAGGACGATGTTTACTAACCTCATGAGAGAGATGCTTAGAGATGTACAGAGGGCAGCTCCCAATGGTGGAAATGGTGGTGGTCCAATAGTGCAGGCGCCAAGAGTCGACTTCGCCAAGCTGAATAAGGATTATACTAGCCTTGGTGGGAAACCGTTCCACGGAACGGAGTCGGCTACGGATGTTCAAGATTGGTTGGATAGTTGCGAACGTATCTTCGAGGATTTGGGTATCGAGGATGCGATGAAGAGAAAGCTAGCGTCCCGTCAGCTGCAAGGGCGGGCAATGAATTTGTGGAATGCTATAAAGGCAGCTACTCCCGAAGATCAGATTACTTGGGAGCAGTTTAAGGCTCGCTTTAGTGAGAAGTTCATCCCAGCTGCTCAGAAGTCAATGTTGTTTAAGAAATTCTTGGAGCTCAAGCAGAATGGCAGGGCTGTCTCGGAGTATATTGCTGAATTTGACACTTTGTCAAAATATGGGTTATCTCTTATAGATACTGCCGAGAAAAAGAATGAGAAATTCATAACTGGTTTGGATCAATACTTGGGGGAAAAACTTATTAACCACATCGATGAGACGTTTGAATCGATTGTGGGGAAAGCGTTAAGGTCAGAAAGTCTCTACCCTAAGCCGAAGACTGAAGTTACATCCGCAGATGAGCCAAAGCCACAAAGCTAGTGGTGGAGGCAAAGGTGGTTCTCAGAATAAGAGAAAGCAGAATCAGGCTAAGGATGGCCAGAAGAAAAAGAATAAGCAGGATGTGGAGTGCTTCAGCTGTGGTAAGAAGGGCCATTATGCTAGTAATTGTCGGGCCAAGCCAGCGGATAGGAAGTGCTTCAATTGTGGCCAATTGGGACATCACAAGGACAAGTGTCCGCAACCCCCTAAGGAAAAGCAAATGGTGAAAGCATATGCTCTTAATGCTATTCCTTCTTCGTCGAATGCCCCAACTGCGGCGGAGAAGGGAAAGAATGTCGTCATTCAAGGTATGCTTTCTGTTTATGATGTTCCTGTTAGAGTTTTGTTTGATACCGGAGCTTCCAGTTCTTTCATATCTAGTGACCTGGTAGATAGGTTGGGATTGGAGCCCGAGATTGTCGATAGACCTTTAGTAGTGACGAACCCGATTGGTGGTTCGACTAGTCTTAGCATGATTTGTCGTAATGTGGTTCTATCGAGTCATGGATGCATGTTTGTTTGTGATTGCTTTGTTTTGGGCTTTACTGGGTTTGGCATTATTTTGGGAGTAGATTGGCTCCAAAGATACGGGGTGGTGGTAGACTGTGAGGGCTTGTTGGTGACAGCTAGAGCGGATGATGGGCGGAGGATAGTGTTTGGTGGTCTACCCAGTAAGGGGGTATTGGCTAGTTTTCTAAACTCCCTCGACATTCCGCATAGTGAGTTGTCAGGTTTGCCCGTGGTTGGCCAGTATCCGGATGTTTTCGAAGAAGTGACCGGACTTCCACCACACCGAGAGATTGAGTTTCGTACTGATTTGGTAAAAGATGCCAGACCTATAGTGATGCCACTTCGTCGTATGGCACCAAGAGAGCAGCGGGAGCTCGAGGTGCAAGTCAGCGATCTTTTGAAGAAGGGATTTATCAGAAGGAGTGTTTCTGAATGGGGAGCACCAGTTGTGTTTGCTACCAAGGCGGATGGTTCCCTTCGTTTGTGTGTAGACTACCGCGAGTTGAATAAAGTGACGAGGAAGAACAAGTATCCTCTACCGCGGATAGATGATTTGTTTGATCAGTTGAGTGGCGCGAGAGTATTTTCTCAGTTGGATCTCGCGACAGGTTTTCATCAGCTTAGAGTGGAAGCTGAGAGTATAGCTAAAACGGCATTTCGAACGCCGTCTGGGTTTTATGAATGGTTGGTTATGCCATTTGGGCTGACAAATGCCCCGACATATTTTGTGGATCTTATGAATAGGGTATTCAGAGATCAGTTGAATAAGTCTGTTCTTGTGTTCGTGGATGATATTTTGGTCTATTCGAGGACAGAGGAAGAACACAAGAAACATTTAAGAGTAGCGATGGAGGTGTTAAGAAAACACCAATTGAAAGCAAAGTTTTCTAAGTGTCACTTCTGGAAGAGGGAAGTGAGGTTCTTGGGCCATGTTGTATCAGAGAGTGGTATTGCCGTGGACCCAGCAAAGGTGGCTACGGTACAAGATTGGCCTACGCCCAAGAATGCAACAGATGTAAGAAGTTTCTTGGGGTTAGCGGGATATTATCGTAAGTTTATCCAAGGTTTCTCCAAGATAGCAGCACCGTTGACCCAGTTGACCAAGAAGAATCAAGCTTTTGTCTGGGATGAAAGGTGCAAGAATGCATTCAGAAGTCTAAAGGACAAGTTGACAAGCGCACCAGTGTTAGTCATTCCTAAGGGGGATGAAGAAATGACGGTATACACGGATGCCTGTGGTACCGGACTGGGTGCTGTATTGATGCAAGGCGGTAGGGTTGTAGCTTATGCAAGTCGGCAATTGAAACCGCACGAGAGAAGATACCCTACCCATGATTTAGAATTGGCAGCAATCGTGTTCGCGTTAAAGATGTGGAGACACTATCTCTTGGGAGAAAGATTTGAGCTGTTTACAGATCATAAGTCGTTAAAGTATCTCTTCTCTCAGAAAGATTTAAATCTCCGTCAGCAGAGATGGTTAGAGTTCTTAGCTTCCTATGATTTTGACATCGCATACACACCAGGAAAGGGCAATGCGGTGGCTGATGCATTAAGTAGAAGACATGCCAGCTTAGGGACTATGTTCCTTGAATGGAAGCAACTGGAGTTTATCGCGGGGTTTGATTTCAGACCAAAGTGCGAATTGGATCCAGAAATGTTAGCGAGTTTGACGATCAGACCCACTTTGATTGAGCGGATCGGCTCTAGTCAGAGGGACGATCCTAACCTATTGGAAATCATCTCCAAGTTAGAGATGGGTATCGATGAGGAGATGAACGAGTATGGGCTTGATCGAGATAGATGGCTTAGAAAGAATGGAAAGCTTGTTGTACCCAATGTCAATGGATTGAGAGATGAAGTGCTTAGAGAATGTCATCACTCAAAGCTGACTATACACCCCGGTGGTAATAAGATGTATCGAGATATGAAGCAGACCTACTACTGGGAAGGGATGAAAAGAGACGTTGGGAAGCTTATATCCAAATGCATGAATTGCCAGCTAGTTAAAGCCGAGCAAAAGAAGCCTAGTGGGTTGTTACAGCCCTTAGAAATTCCCGAATGGAAATGGGAGCAAGTCTCGATGGATTTCATCGATGGTTTACCAAGGACTAGATCGGGACATGATAGCATTTGGGTGATCGTGGATCGATTGACTAAAAGCGCAAGGTTTATACCAGTCAAATCGACCAGAACGGCAGCTAAGTTAGCAGAATTGTATATGAAGTGGGTAGTGAGATTTCATGGAGTACCTAAAGGCATTGTGAGCGACCGAGACCCGTTGTTCACTAGTGGGTTTTGGAAGAGCTTACAAGAGGCTCTAGGGTCAGAGTTACATCTCAGTACCGCATATCATCCTCAGACCGACGGTCAGACGGAGAGGGTGAATCGTATTTTGGAAGATCTCTTGAGAGCATGCATATTGGATTTTGGCGGATCATGGGATGACCATTTGCATCTAGTAGAGTTTGCATATAATAATAGCTACCAATCCAGTATCGGTATGGCTCCGTTTGAAGCTTTGTACGGAAGGCCGTGTAACTCACCATCATGTTGGATAGAGACTGGCGAGAAGTTTATGCTTGGACCAGATGTGGTGAGGGAAACTTCAGATAAGATCAAGATCATTCAGCAACGAATGAAGGCAGCCCAAGATAGGCAGAAGAGTTATGCTGATAAGAGGCGAAGAGACTTAAAATTCTCCGTTGGTGACTTGGTGTTTGTCAAGATTTCCCCGTTGAAGAGCGTAATACGATTTGGCAGGAGAGGCAAGTTGGCACCAAGATTTATTGGCCCATTCCCTGTTCTTGAACTAGTCGGGAATTTGGCATATAGGATTGACTTACCAGAGAAGATGGCGGGAGTTCATAACGTATTTCATGTTTCCCAACTAAGGAAGTTCGTTCACGAGTCAGATATGACTATTTCACCTGATCAGTTAGAGGACTTCGAAGTAGAACCCGAGGCGGTTGGGAACCGCAAGCCGGCCCGTATTGTCGAGTACGACATGAAGCAACTTCGAAGGAAGGCGGTGAAGCTAGTCAAGGTACAGTGGAGCGAGGACGAGAGTGATTGTACTTGGGAAACAGAGGAGGACATAAGGAAGAAGTATCCAGAACTCTTTGTCTGGTAAGATTTTGACTTCGATTTAGTTTTTCCGCATGCTAGGATAGGCTTGTTTGCTTGTTTTGCATATTTGATTGTTGTATATGGTTGTTAGGCATGCGGGATCCTTTGTATGTTTTGGGTTAAGGAATTTCGGGGGCGAAATTTCTTAAGGTGGGAAGAGTGTAACGACCCGCGTTCTACGCATCATAGGATCGTAGGATATTTATTTCTTTCGCATACGTAGTCGTATGGTCATGTAACTTTGGGAGACGACTATTGGGGTCATTTCCCATGTTCGTGATTTTTCCCGATTTTTAAATGACCATTTTACCCCTAGTTGGCACTGTTTTGGCCATAACTTTTGACTGGAAAGGAATTTTGACCTGAAACCACTTCCATTGGCTTCGGATGATGGTTTCTCTTTCGGTAGAGTGGTCACATTAGCCAAACGGACTTACTGTTTGGGAGATATGGCTGAAACAAGTTTCAGATGATTAAAAACAGCTTAATTGGGCTTAAACGGGTGATTAGCAGCTAGGCCCAAGGGGAATTTCGGGTTTAGGGGTATATGGAGGCTGATTAGGGTTAGAAAACATTTCTTTAGACATTTTCCAGCCGCCACTTTCATTTCTCTTGACCTAGCCATGGCCTCCACTCTCTAAATCTCTCTAAAACACCCAAAAATCACTTCCTAATCAAGGATTAAGGCTTAGAGGCATCAAATTAAGAAGAAATAGCACCAAAGCAAGGTTAGAGTTGCTGTTGGACATCAGTATTCGCCCAAATCAGAGGAGTTTCAGTTCTGAGAATTTTGTTTGTGGCCAAGGTGAGTGATTTGCATAGTTTTTGCACTAATTACGGTGATTAAGGGTAATTAGTGAAGATTAGCGAATTTATACGTAAATAAATTCTGGAAAAATTCTTAAAATTCTAAAATAATGTTTTAAGGCCCTATTAGAAATTTGGGTTAATTTCGATGTGTTTTGCTAATCGTATGCTTAAACATGATTAAGAGGGATTGTAGGAAAATGTGAGGTTTTGGCCACTTTTGATCCATTATGATTAATTTAAATTGTTGTTTGTTGCTTGCGGTTGCTGTTATATGTTGCTATGACTCTTTGGTATGTTTTGTGATTGATTCCAATAGTTAGATTGGTCGAAAACGCCGTCGAGAGGCGTATAAACAGTTGCTGGAAAGTTGCAGAAAGCTGCAGGGTATCTAACCGGATCGGATCGGGTAGGGGATCGGATCGGGTAGGGGATCGGATCGGACATATCCGAACCGGACCGGGCGTGGTACTTTCTGGAGCATGACGTGAAGAGGCAACAAGGAAGGCCTGGTCGGATCGGAGGGGCGTAGCGTGGGATCGGAAGGAACAAGGAGGACTGAAGTGGAAGAAAGAGGAGCATGGATACCATATTCCGAACCGAATCGAGAGCAATACACGAACCGAACTGATGCTGACGAGACGGAAACAGAGACACTCAAGCCATGGGGTATCCGAACCGAACCGATTCAGAGCTCCGAACCGAACCGCATGAGGGAGAACTCCGAACCGAACCGCATGAGGGAGAGCTCCGAACCGAACCGCATGAGGGAGAAGGACCCGAACCCAGAAGATGGTGGCACTCCGAACCGAACCGGGGAATGTATCCGAACCGAACCGAGCATGGGGAACCAGACGTGTACTTTTACTACTTCGTGATGACTCTTCTGAGGACCAACTCCCATTCGACCAAACCCGAGATGCAAAGGAAGTCCAAATGAGAAGTTAGAGCTCAAGATTCAGATGGGAATCAACGAGTTCACTTCATGGTTGGGTTTTGCTGCGGGACGCGTGTTAAGGAGTTATCGACGTCTATAGCTTTGGACCACTATGGTAGGAGGTACGAAGGCGGATTCAGGGCCATTATGGCATCGGTAGAACCAAGGGCTACGACCAATGAAGTGGGTCATTGAAATGTTTGGTCATGACTCCAAGTGTTTGGCTTGGTCACAGCAGGGTTTCTACAAGTCGGGATTCGTCGTTACCTCAGTTTGTCTAGTGTTCCAAAGTGGTAGATGCCGTACGCTTTACGCACTGAGTGTGAGATGCGAGGATGGTTGCTATGGATGATTTGTTTGCTATCATTGTGACATGCACACCCCCACCCCCGTATTCTTACACCATTTATTAAGGCACTTTGGGGTATTGTACGGTATGTGGTACTAACTCTTTGGTTGCAGGTCCAGGTTCAGGTATGGTTTAGTATACCTGTTATTATTCTGTTTAGATGCTTATCGCTCATACCAGGCTTTATGTCTGACCCAGAGTTTTATGTCTCCTCTTATTACTCTGGGTGCTCACACGAGCAGACTAGAGACAGGTTAGCTGGTGATGCACGGGTAGATGATCCGGAGACGAGCAGGAGGCTTCCACGTAATATATATAGTATTCTCCCTGTGTTGTTGAAGATCACTGCTTGGGCATTGTTGGTGTATCTTCTACTTCAGCTTTCTTTTGTTTAGAGACAGTAAATTTGGAAAATTGTAATAAGCTGTATTTGGATTTCCGCTGCTTTGATGATTGATGTTGATTCTTGTTATCAGCTTATGCACTGTCTCGCCTGTTTTGTGTCAAGTATGTTATTATTATATTTTATTCCATGCGCTGTGAGACATTCTACAGGTTTCTTGATTAGTTCATTCTCTTCTTTTCTTTCTTATGACGACCGTCTTGTGCTAGTCGGGCATGTGCACAGCGCACTTTTGGAGGAAATACAGGCTGGTGCGGGGCGGGCTGTCACATGTGGTGAACAGGGAAAATGGATTAGCTGTAGAGTAAAGAAATTATTTGTGTGCCCGACAAATAGGTAAGCCTTGATGAGTTGGCTGCGCAATTTTATTTTTATATCAACTCCTGTGAATGCCATTGGATGCGAAGTGCTGGTTATTCTGTGTGAAATAATAAACATCGCCATAGGATAGTAACAATTAATTTTGAACTACACTACATGGCATACTCCTTGACGATGGGCATACTTCATCATATTCCACATAAGCATTTGGAGCTTGTGTGACGAGGTGGAAGATTTACCATACGAGCGAGAGGCTTGTATGGCGATGACTATATACTACAGGTTGAACTGATGACTGATCTGGACTATATAAAATATAACGATAAATTGCCAGATTAATAAAAACCCCACACGGGTCTGGAGTTGACAATAATCACGTCTCTCTAGTCATTAGATACGGCACATGGACTATTTATTCCCACACGGGACGAGGTGACAAGGATTTATCCTCTGGAGCATTTAAAATACACACTCCCTCAGTCTTTGACAGGGTGACGAGAATTTATTCTCTGGAGTTATGATCTATACACACTTCCCTGTAAACACCAGAATATATCACTATAAATATGTGGATGCTTTATAGGATTTATTGGGTACCTAACACGGCCCAAAAAATTTCCAAACCCCTTCCCGTACAAAGGAGGTTACGGCGAAATTTTTCAAAATATTAAGGCATTAGTGAAATATTTGAAGTGAAAACGATGTTAAAATAAATGAATGAACTATATTTGAAATAAAGAAATGAACTATATTTATATATATATATATATATATAAATATAAATAGAATTGAAAGGAATCGAAGCCGTGCAGTTCGTGTTTTGGAATCGTAATTTGAAACGATTGGTACGAGAAATCCGACCATTGGATTTTCCCGAAACCGCAACCGCTGGGTTCGCCTTGGAAATATCTTTCCAACGACACCAACCTTGTAAAAATCCAACGGTTGGATTGTCTTGAATGTTTAATTCAAATCTGAAGAAAAACAGCGCTAGAATCGATTATATTTATATATAAATATAAATATAATTAAATTAAATCGAATAACGACGCTGTAGTTCGAATTTTGAAACCGTAACTTCAAACGACTAGTGTGGAAGATCCGACCGTCGGATTTTCACGAAACTGGAACCGTTGGGTTCGCTTTGGGAATATCTTCCCACTGATATAGACTTTGTAGAAATCCAACGGTTAGATTTTCCGATATGTGTAAAACAGATTAGGGGAAAAACAGCGCCAGTGCCACGGCAAGACCTGAAACGTCGTTTAATTAAATAGGGCCATTTTTAAATAAATAAAAATGGCAAAAAATCGTTATAAAATATTATAAGCAACATAGATTGGAAATAAACCAATTTGGCTTGATCTGCTTGATATTTGATGGTTGTATGTGTTTGACACGAAAATTATACTAAAGAACCGAAATATGAATGTCGAATAATATAACCATGGAAAGAATTTATTTGAATTCTAATTACGTGAATTATTTGAAAAGGCCGAGCTGACCCTCATTTCAAATAATTGATCGAACGATTCGAATTGAAAAATACAAAGATGATTCAAGACCGACGATCTTCGTATCGGTTGGATGGGCGCTGCTGAGGTTCCTAATTGGAGTAGCTACCGTGAAGGAACAGAAGTAGTAGCCGTCTGGACGTATGTGTTGATTGTACGGATATACGAGGAATTTGACGCCTCCGGTTTCGTTCAGACCCAGAACGGACTTGTAAATGGATTGTGTGTCTGACATTGGATTTTGTTCAATACTGATTGATCTCTGTTAAATATATATCTGTTTGGCGGCGGAGAATTTATTCTTTTGCTTAACGCCCTTCTCTGAGACGTACGAGCTCAGAGGTTATATATCGATAGAAATCAGTCGTATGGAGTGGATTATCTATGTGGCATACCAAGATGCTGTGATCAAGGCTTCTGTTGCAAAGCAAAGTCTTGTGGTTGATGATCAAAGCACGGCCTACGTGGCCTGGCTTTGTGTATAGCGTGGATTCGCGAGCCTCACACCTCGGTATGAGTTAAAAACGGGATAAGGACTGCAGGGAGAGCACGACGTTTCTTTCTGGCTATGGTGATGTCAGTGACCTACCAGCCCTGATATTTATATCTATTTTTCACCTTTGTGGTTGTTGGAATGTGAGGCGCCTCGATTATAGGTCTGTAAGGACCGAGAAACGTGTGTTCAGGAATAATTAATCCTCAAACGTAAGAGAGGACCGACCCTGAAGCATCCAGGGGTTACCCAGAGTGTGTAGTCCTGAGGCATTTGCTAGAATGTCTCGAAGCGGAGAGGAATTTGCCCCTTGCCTCGACTCATGACGAAAATCCAATTTCCAATACGAAATAACGGATTTGATTGTAGAACTAGTATGGCGACATAGTGGTATGGGGCACTTATGCCGTCTATGATTGATATTTATGATGCTATTCGTTTTTGAAACATATATGCACTAGTAATAATATCAAATGATTTTGCTTTACACGTATTAAGCATATTTGGCCATTATAAGGTAAAACTCTATCCTCCGGCTTGTGTTGCATTGTATGATGGGACTTGAGTCTTATAATGGCTTCATTTTTTAAAAAAGCATTGCGTTGTTTAAAAGAATTTACTTTGTTTTAAATGCACCGGCAATCACTGGATTAAACCCGTTCCGCGAAAGTGGCGTGGTCCTATGATTTGCTTATTACTGTTGTTTTAAACTGTTAAGTAGATTTCTCATACCAGTCCCCATGACTGACTCGTTGTTTGTTTCACTTTGCAAACGCGGGAGCCCTTATTTTCACACGGGCAGCCTAGTTCACAGGTGACAGGTTGTTTTTGGCTCAGCACTGTAGTATGGAGTGCGTTTTGGCTCATGGCGAGGCTGACTTCACCGAGATGACTTTGACATTTTCCGCCATTATTGTACTTATATTATGATTCCGCCACTGGCGATGCAGACTGCTTTACTTTCAGTACCTATTATCGTATGTATATGTACCGCCTTCGGCGATGTAGACTGATACCCTTATTATGTCTCACTGCATGTATATATTCCGCCTCTGGCGATGATTACTGATCACTTCTCTTTTATTTACTAAGTTATATCCTACATTGTGCTATTCTGATGTTCTTACATGTTATGATTCCGCTGTCATATCCTTGTAAAATTATTCTATTTATTGTTTTTGCTATTATCTGTACTCTGCTATGATGATTGATGTGTTATATTCCAATGATTATCCTTAATACCGTCACACGGATTTTGGAATTGTCACAGTTGGTATCAGAGCTTTGGTTAACCTTAGTTCTGGGATCTAACACATTAAACACCTCGTCAGAATAGAATCAGTAGTGTTCTAAGGCGAGTAGCTCATTAGAGATAGGATTAGTGATGTCCTAGAATGAGCTAAGCAGATTAGCAAAACAATTTGATCAGTACATCATTACCTTTCCTTATATTCCCCTGCTTTATCATATATGAAAGTTATCATTTCTGTGAGCTTGACTCTTTTCTTGCTTATACAGTACTCTATCTGATGGCTACACGAGCAGCAGCAGCCAGAGGTGGCCGTGGAGGCCGAGCAGGTAGAGTAGGAGGACGGGGGAATATCCCCGTAGTTGAGGAGGGCCCTATTATTCCGCCACCAGCACCCCCAGGACTTTGAGCTAGACAGAGTAGCGAAGAGGTATAGGAACGTGGGGAGGGAACCCTTTTCTGGCTTTGGTACAGTGACAGAGGCTATTGCTTGGTTGAAGACCTGTGAAAAGATTTTTGAAGGCATGGGTTTGGGGACCAACAACAAAGCACGACTAGGTATTTGGCTCCTACAGGAAGAAGCAGAGTTGTGGTGGGATGCCATCACCTCAGAAGATGTGGCAGGTACTGTAAGGACCTGGGAGCAATTCAAGGCCATGTTCAACGAGAAGTTTGTACCTGAGCAGGCCTTAGAGCGGATGCGAGAGCAGTTTGCTAATCTCCAGCAGGGAGATCTCTCTATCCAAGATTACCTCAATAAATTCACTCAGTTGTCGCGCTATGCTCCAGAGCTTATTATGACCAACAAAGCTAAGAACAAGAGGTTTATATTTGGGCTACGGCGCAAGTACCATGACAGAGCCATAAGCAACATCAAACTCTCCTTCTCAGAATTAGTGGAAATGGCTTGCAATTATGAAGATATGGATGAAAGACACTCCAACCAAGACAGCGCCAAAAGCCAAGCTGGAAATAAGCGCAAAGCTTCAGCAGATCAGCCAGAGTCTAGCATTACAGCGGCCGCTACTCAGAAATCTGGAAAGATACCGAAAGGAAGTTGCTACAACTACGGGAAGACAGGACATTTTCCTAATGTGTGCAAAGCCCCGAGGAAGATAAAGGCAAATCCAGACCACAGCTCAGCCGAATGCTACAACTGCCATAAGAAAGGGCACTATAGCAGGAATTGTCCTCTAAAGCAGAATGCACAAGTGGCTCATGTGTATGACGGGGAGACCCCGCCAGCTATCACCGATGGATCAGGTAAACCCAACGTCTTGGGAGGTACCCTTACCATTAAAAATATTCCAGTTTCTGTACTTTTTGATACTGGTGCATCACGTAGCTTCATTTCTAGTAACACTGTTAGTAAGTTAAAGTTAAAAGTAAGAAAGCTTAAAGAACCAATTAAAGTTCAAAACCCGATAGGAGGTTCTGTTAGTCTCAGTTCGTACTGTAGAGTGCCTATCTCTTATTCATGTTACAAGTTTCCCATCCACTTAATCGTCATGGATTTATCAGACTTCGATGTTATTCTCGGTTTGGAATGGTTAACCAAATATATGGTCGAAGTTAGATGTGCCGAAAGAATCGTTAAAGTCGAAACGAAGCTTGGACCTATATATATACCATGCCATGGCTCAGAAATTAATAGAACAGAATTTTGGTCATCTTTGGAAGTTACTCCCCTTTCATTAAAAAAGATACCGGTCGTTACAAACTACGCGGATGTGTTTGAAGAAGTAGAAAACTTACCGCCGCAAAGAGAGATTGAATTCAGAATAGATCTAATTCCTAACGCCCGACCAGTAGTACATCCAATTAGAAGAATGGCCCCGAAAGAAAAAGAAGAGTTAGGTAGTCAAACTCGAGAATTGCTTTGGAAAGGTCTGATCAGACCGAGCTTTTCAGCTTGGGGAGCAGCAGTAGTATTTGTCCCGAAATCAGACGGTACTCTAAGACTTTGTGTTGATTACCGAGATCTCAATAAGCAGACACTGAAGAACAAATATCCCTTGCCTCGGATAGACGATCTGTTAGATCAATTAAACGGGGCAGCGGTATTCTCCAGAATGGACCTAGCTACAGGTTTCCACCAATTACGTATAACCGAAGACTGTGTTCCTTTGACAGCCTTCAGGGGTCCCGATTTATTCTACGAATGGCTAGTATTGCCGTTCGGCTTGTGTAACGCTCCGGCATACTTCGTTGATCTTATGAACAGAGTGTTCCGTGGTGTATTGAATAAATTTGTTCTAGTCTTCATCGATGACATTTTAATCTACTCCAAGTCGGAAGGCGAACATGCAAAACATTTAGAACAAGTGTTGAAAATTCTGAGGAGAAATGTCTTAAAAGCTAAATTTTCTAAGTGTGTCTTCTGGCAGGATGAAGTTAAGTTCCTGGGCCATGTCGTATCAAAAGATGGGATTGCTGTAGATCCAAGCAAAATTACAGCGATTCAGAACTGGAAACAGCCTACTACCCCCGCAGAAGTTCGAAGTTTCCCTGGATTGGCTAGTTACTATCGGAAATTCGTCCAGGATTTTTCAAAGATATCTGGTGTATTGACAAAGCTTACAAAGAAGCATGAGAAATTCAATTGGACTCCCGAATGTGAAGAAGCTTTCCAGGAGTTGAAACTGAAATTGACAACTACTCCAGTGTTGACAATTATAGAAGGCAACCAAGACTTGACTGTATGGACAGACGCTTCTATTAGAGGGCTAGGCGCAGTATTAATGCAAAAGGGCCAAGTGGTCGCTTATGCCAGCCGTCAGCTGAAGCCGCATGAAAGAAACTATGCAACTCATGATCTTGAGTTATTAGCTATCGTGTTTGCTTTAAGAATCTGGAGGCATTATTTATTGGACGAGAAGTTCGAACTATTTACCGATCATCAATCATTGAAATATCTATTCACTCAGAAAGATCTAAACTTGAGACAACAGCGTTGGTTAGAATTCCTAGCAGCATATGATTTTGAGATTATATACACTCCCGGAAAAGCCAATGTTGTAGCAGATGCACTCAGCAGAAAGAATGAAATCATTGCCAGTTTTTCATTACGTCTTCTTTAATTGACAGGATCTCGACCCTTCAGAAAGAAGATAATTTTGTAAAGGAGATGATCAAAAGAATCAAGGAAGGCATAGACTCCAGCTTCCAAGTGGATGGTGAGGGAGTTCTGAGATTAAAAGGAAGGATTTGTGTTCCTGACATCTCCGAGCTAAAGAGGGAAGTGCTTGATGAATGTCACAGGTCCAAACTCAGTATCCATCCCGGTGTGAGCAAAATGTATAACGACCTCAAACGCACCTTTTGGTGGAAGGCGATGAAATGAGATATTTCATTATATGTTAGCAGATGCTCCACTTGTCAACTAGTTAAGAGCGATCAGCAGAAATTGGCTGGACTATTACAACCATTAGAAATTCCAGGATGGAAGTGGGAGCAAATTTCGATGGACTTCATTGATGGCTTGCCTTGAACTAAGAAAGGAAACGACAGTATATGGGTGATCGTAGATCGCTTCATGAAGACTGCCCATTTCATACCTGTCCGATCCAACAAAACGGCTCAAAGTTTAGCGCAGATTTACTTCAAAGAAATAGTTAAATTACATGGAGTGCCGCTCAATATAGTCAGTGATAGAGATCCCCTATTTACTAGCAAATTCTGGGAAGCATTCCAGATGGAATTGGGAACCAAATTGAATCTAAGCACCGCTTATCACCCTCAGACCGACGACCAAACTGAGCGGGTGAATAGAATTCTAGAAGATTTACTGCGGGCTTGCGTTATCGATTTTGGAGGCTCATGGGAAGATCACTTACATTTAGCCGAATTCTCTTATAACAATAGCTATCAAGAAAATTTGGGGATGTCTCCATTTGAAGCATTATACGGTAGACCGTGCAGATCTCCCGCATGTTGGGTAGAACCTGGCAGCAGACTTGTGTTAGGGCCCGATATGATTCGAGAAGCATCAGATAAAGTCGATTTCATTAAGAAGCGATTGAAAACCGCACAAAGCCGACAGAAAAGTTATGCTGATGCGAGAAGAAGAGATTTATCATTTGCCGTATGCGATTATGTTTATTTAAGAGTTTCTCCGATGCGGGGAGTAATCAGATTTGGAAAAACAGGGAAGTTGGCACCGAGATTCATTGGTCCCTTTCCTATACTTGAACGGATTGGAACTCTTGCATGTAGGGTTTCATTACCTGATTGGTTGCCGGGTGTACATGATGTGTTCCACGTGTCTCAACTCAGAAAACATGTGCACGATCCGGATCTTGTTGTAGAAGAAGCAGCGCAACAGGATATAGACATAACTCCAGAATTAGCGCTCAAAAGAGAGCCATTAAAGATCGTTGGCAAAGAAACTAGGGAGCTAAGGAGCAAAAAGATTCATTTAGTCAAAGTGTAGTGAAGTAGTGATCCTAGAGACTGTACTTGGGAGACTGAGGAAAGCATTAAACAAGCCTACCCCAAATGCAGAGTGGACATCTCTGACTAACTCCGGTGCAAGGTACCTTTTCAATACTTTGCATTTACATTTTGTTTCCTACTTTGCTGTTATTTCCTTTTCGAGGACGAAAAGTTTTAAGTGGGGGAGATTGTAATAACCCGGAAAATGCGAACCAATTTAAAATTTTTAAAATTGGTTATTGTCAAAGAATTTGAACAATTGAAATAGCATATTTCAATAAAAGAATGAATTGGGAATAGTAAGGCTGTTTGAAAATTTGAATACAAACTTTGTCTGACTGTACCGGGTGGAAAATATAACGGATTTTAACGAAACCAAAAATATTTAAATCTGTTTACCTTTCTAACGAATCTGAAAAATCGAAGTTTCATAACGGGAATCAAAAGTTATGGCCAAATGAATTTTCAGAAAGGTCGCTATATAGCATATAGAGATAGCCCTTGAAAATAGATATTTTGCATATGACCTCGGAATTCGACGAAACCACTTTTGTTTGATCTGGGATGTCAAATTTTTGCTAGGTTTCAAATTTCATAATTTTTGAAGCTAGTATGTGAGCGGGGCAAAAGAAAATGTGATTGGTCAATTTTTGTTAAAATGGGTCGACCTAAAAATGGACATTTTGCATGAGCTCAGAATTTGACGAAACTGGTTTTGTTGGGACCGTGTCGTCAAAACAAAGCTAGATTTATTTTTCTGGAATTTTTCGATTCAGTTTGTGGCCCTGGCAAATTGAAATGTACGTTCAAATTGAATATAAAATATTTTATACTTTAATTTGAAGAATAACTGACTGTAACAGTCGAATTGGCCAACGAAACATATCTCATTGTGTCCGGAATGGGGGTATTTGGCTAGGGGCGACAGTCGTTGGGTTGAAATTGGTGTACGTTGGCTACAAAGGGTATTATAGGAATTTAAAAATATAATATATTAGAAAATATCTTCTATTTTCTCTCACTTCAGAAAAACCCGATCAACCCCCGAACGAACGACGAAAATCGTTCAGACCTTTCTGTCGCCGCCGATCGCCAGAGGAGCCGCCGAGTTCGCTGCCACCACCGCCGATAGGAAGCCTGTTCGTAGCTCTCCAACGTCGTAGGGTCTGATCGGGACAACGAGGTTTTGATTTAAAATCAAAACCTAGTTTTGAAAGTTTGCAAACCCTTCTGCTTTGAATTTCTGAATTGAAAATAACACTTTTAAGTCTTGCAAAACTTTGAATCATATCTTTTTAGTGTGTTAACGAAATTCGATGAAACAGGAAACATCGGGACCGTAGGGAGGCTCTCTACCATCTAGCAGAAGCCGCGGATTTTTCTGATCTTCCTACGATTTTTAGCACTACAAAAACCAATGTGAGGAATCTAAACTAAATTGTGTGAATGGAATCGTGTTGTATAAATTATATAAGCGAAGTGTAAATTATATACGCATTGTATACCTCATGTGCATGTGTTGTATAAGTTATATTAGCGGTGTGTAAATTATACAAGCGTTGTATGAAACATATATGCTTTGAATTGTGATGAAATGCAAGTGAATTATAGAAATAATATATATAAATATATACTCCCCTCGTCCACAGACCATGGACGATATTTATTGCTTGTGATTGGCGTGATATTATATGGTATGATGAATGGTTGGAAATATTTGTTTGTGGTTGATATTGTGGTTGAAAAATATCTTTGTGGTTGAAAAATACCTTTGTGGTTGAAAAATACCCTCTTGTGGTTGAAACAAATTAGAATAGGATTGTGGAAATGAAAATAAAACATGCCGCCTGCGTGCGAACTAGATGCATGATCCCCATTGTCAAAAACCGCGAGGTTTTAAGATAGAGCAAGGAGCCGTACTAGGGACGGTCCCGGTTTTAACTACCCTGCCGTTATGCTGTCGAAATTTTCTGAAATGTTCATGTGTTAGAATAATTTTCATTTGTTGAAATTAATTACATATGTTGAAACCAATATTCATGTGTTGAATTGAAATTCATTCGTTGAGTTGAAATTCATGTGTTGAATATTATTCGAATTTTAAACAAATAGATTTAACGATAAAAATCACATTTTTATATATATACAACCTATAGAGAATATTCATGTGTTGAATTGAAATTCATTCGTTGAGTTGAAATTCATGTGTTGAATGTTATTCGAATTTTAAACAAATAACTTTAGCGATAAAAATCACATTTATATATATATACAACCTATAGAGAATATTCATGTGTTGAATTGAAATTCATTCGTTGAGTTGAAATTCATGTGTTGAATGTTATTCGAATTTTAAACAAATAACTTTAGCGATAAAAATCACATTTTTATATATATACAACCTATAGAGAATATTCATGTGTTGAATTGAAATTCATTCGTTGAGTTGAAATTCATGTGTTGAATATTATTCGAATTTTAAACAAATAGATTTAACGATAAAAATCACATTTTTATATATATACAACATATAGAGAATATTCATGTGTTGAATTAAAATTCATTCGTTGAATTGAAATTCATGTGTTGAATGTTATCGTATTTTAAAATAAAATGAATAGACAATAAAAACTACATTTTTATTGTGAATATGAAGTGTTAAAAACATTCACGTGTTGAATAAATATATTTGATGATAAAAATATTTCTTTTATCATGTATACGCTTTGATAAAAATACACACGTGTTGAAATAAGTATTAGTTTGCTAGGAATATTACTATTAGCTTTGTTCTGCATATATATACATGTATTGAACAGGGAAAATGGATTAGCTGTAGAGTAAAGAAATTATTTGCGTGCCTGACAAATAGGTAAGCCTTGATGAGTTTGCTGCGCAATTTTATTTTTATATCAACTCCTGTGAATGCCATTGGATGCGGAGTGCTGGTTATTCTGTGTGAAATAATAAACATCGCCATAGGATAGTAACAATTAATTTTGAACTACACTACATGGCATACTCCTTGACGATGGGCATACTTCATCATCTTCCACATAAGCATTTGGAGCTTGTGTGACGAGGTGGAAGATTTACCATACGAGCGAGAGGCTTGTATGGCGATGACTATATACTACAGGTTGAACTGATGACTGATCTGGACTATATAAAATATAACGATAAATTGCCAGATTAATAAAAACCCCACACGGGTTGGAGTTGACAATAATCACGTCTCTCTAGTCATTAGATACGGCACATGGACTATTTATTCCCACACGGGACGAGGTGACGAGGATTTATCCTCTGGAGCATTTAAAATACACACTCCCTCAGGCTTTGACATGGTGACGAGAATTTATTCTCTGGAGTTATGATCTATACACACTCCCCTGTAAACACCAGAATATATAACTATAAATATGTGGATGCTTTATAGGATTTATTGGGTACCTAACACGGCCCAATAAATTTCCAAACCCCTTCCCGTACAAAGGAGGTTATGGCGAAATTTTTCAAAATATTAAGGCGTTAGTGAAATATTTGAAGTGAAAATGATGTTGAAATAAATGAATGAACTATATTTGAAATAAAGAAATGAACTATATTTTTATATATATATATATATATATATATATATATATATATATATATATAAAATTGAAAGGAATCGAAGCCGTGCAGTTCGTGTTTTGGAATCGTAATTTGAAACGATTGGTACGAGAAATCCGACCATCGGATTTTCCCGAAACCGCAACCCTTGGGTTCGCCTTGGAAATATCTTTCCAACGGCACCAACCTTGTAAAAATCCAACGGTTGGATTGCCTGGAATGATTAATTCAAATCTAAAGAAAAACAGCGCCAGAATCAATTATATTTATATATAAATATAAATATAATTAAACTAAATCGAATAACGACGCTGCAGTTCAAATTTTGAAACCGTAACTTCAAACGACTAGTGTGGAAGATCCGACCGTCGGATTTTCACGAAACTGGAACCGTTGGGTTCGCTTTGGGAATATCTTCCCACTAATATAGACTTTGTAGAAATCCAACGGTTAGATTTTCCGATATGTGTAAAACAGATTAGGGGAAAAACAGCGCAAGTGCCACGGCACGACCTGAAACATCGTTTAATTAAATAGGGCCCATTTTAAATAAATAAAAATGGCGAAAAATCGTTATAAAATATTATAAGCAACATAGATTGGAAATAAACCAATTTGGCTTGATCTGCTTGATATTTGATGGTTGTATGTGTTTGACACGAAAATTATACTAAAGAACCGAAATATGAATGTCGAATAATATAACCATGGAAAGAATTTATTTGAATTCTAATTACGTGAATTATTTGAAAAGGCCGAGCTGACACTCATTTCAAATAATTGATCGAACGATTCGAATTGAAAATACAAAGACGATTCAAGACCGACGATCTTCGTATCGGTTGGATGGGCGCTGCTGAGGTTCCTGATTGGAGTAGCTACCATGAAGGAACGGAAGTAGTAGCCGTCTGGACGTATGTGTTGATTGTACGAATATACGAGGAATTTGACGCCTCCGGTTTCGTTTAGACCCAGAACGGACTTGTAAATGGACTGTGTGTCTGACATTGGATTTTGTTCAATACTGATTTGATCTCTGTTAAATATATATATGTTTGGCCGCGGAGAATTTATTCTTTTGCTTAACGCCCTTCTCTGAGATGTACGAGCTCAGAGGTTATATATCGGTAGAAATCAGTCGTATGGAGTGGATTGTCTATGTGGCATGCCAAGATGCTGTGATCAAGGCTTCTGTTTGCAAAGCAAAGTCTTGTGGTTGATGATCAAAGCACGGCCTACGTGGCCTGGCTTTGTGTATAGCGTGGATTCGTGAGCCTCACACCTCGGTATGAGTTAAAAACGGGATAAGGACTGCAGGAGAGCACGACGTTTCTTTCTAGCTATGGTGATGTCAGTGACCTATCAGCCCAGACATTTATATCTATTTTTCACCTTTTTGGTTGTTGGAATGCGAGGCGCCTCGATTATAGGTCTGTAAGGATCGGGAAACGTGTGTTCAGGAATAATTAATCCTCAAACGTAAGAGTTGACCGGCCCTGAAGCATCCAGGGGTTACCCAGAGTGTGTAGTCCTGAGGCATTTGCTAGAATGTCTTGAAGCGGAGAGGAGCTTTCCCCTTGCCTCGACTTATGACGGAAATCCAATTTCCAGTACGAAATAACGGATTCGATTGTAGAACTAGTATGGCAACATAGTGGTATGGGGCACTTATGCCGTCTATGATTGATATTTATGATGCTATTCGTTTTTGAAACATATATGCACTAGTAATAATATCAAATGATTTTGCTTTACACGTATTAAGCATATTTGGCCATTATAAGGTAAAACTCTATCCTCCGGCTTGCGTTGCGTTGTATGATGGGACTTGAGTCTTATAATGGCTTCATTTTTTAAAAAAGCATTGCGTTGTTTTAAAGAATTTACTTTGTTTTAAATGCACCGGCAATCACTGGATTAAACCCGTTCCGCGAAAGTGGCGTGGTCCTATGATTTGCTTATTACTGTTGTTTTAAACTGTTAAGTAGATTTCTCATACCAGTCCCCATGACTGACTCGTTGTTTGTTTCACTTTGCAAACGCGGGTGCCCTTATTTGCACACGGGCAGCCTAGTTCATAGGTGACAGGTTGTTTTTGGCTCAGACTGTAGTATGGAGTGCGTTTTGGCTCATGGCGAGGCTGACTTCACCGAGATGACTTTGACATTTTCCGCCATTATTGTACTTATATTATGATTCCGCCACTGGCGATGCAGAATGCTTTACTTTCAGTACCTATTATCGTATGTATATGTACCGCCTTCGGCGATGTAGACTGATACCCTTATTATGTCTCACTGCATGTATATATTCCGCCTCTGGCGATGATGACTGATCACTTCTCTTTTATTTACTAAGTTATATCCTACATTGTGCTATTCTGATGTTGTTACATGTTATGATTCCGCTGTCCTATCCATGTAAAATTATTCTATTTATTGTTTTTGCTATTATCTGTACTCTGCTATGATGATTGATGTGTTATATTCCAATGATTATCCTTAATAACGTCACATAGATTTTGGGATCGTCACAGAAGTGGTGCATATAAATTTTGTTGTATTTGGAGATTGTCTAGCGGTATGAAATTAAAGCGGTATGTTGTTATTCGGGGTAAATATGATATAAAATTTCATCTGGTTAAAACCTTCCTCAGTAAAGAACTCAGCGACCTATTCTGAGTACGCTGCCCTCTCTACCCTCTACGAGCGGACTTCATACTTATCCTTTTCCATTTTTTTTGCTATAAAAATCAACCACGCTCATTTCAATTCTGTAGAACAAAAATCATTTGTTTTTTTCTAATAATAATGGCCGAAATAAGTTGTTTTGCCCCCAAATTGGCCTTCCTCTTCAAAGTAAATCGGCAACACCCCTCTTCCTTAAAACCAAATGTTTATGGCATCCTCAAAATCGCCATGGCCTTCACAAAAAAACCCATTTCACATTGTCCTAAATCAGATCGCCGCCTCCTTCATACGTTTTCACAGTTCGAAGCTTCAATCGAAGCCGAACCACCTCAAAATTTCGATCGCTCCTCCTTTCGAAAACCCTAACTACACCGGTTACCTACAGCGCTGTCAGTCACCTTCACCGCCTACGCCACCATCAAAAAATCCACCCAAACCGCTATGAAATCACTTCTATAGCCGCTGTTCCTTTTTATCGCTGCTTAAAGGTGAGCATTCACTCACAATAAATTTTTGATTCAAGTTCATCAACTTCTGTAATTAATTGGTTAGATCCCATTTTTGTGCGATTTTGTGGCGTGACTGTTGCTTTACACCTTGCGGTTGTTTCATATGTATTTGCCATGTTACCCAAATTCCGGGACACGTTTTGCACTTGGTTGCAACTAAATTGTCTAGCTTGAATGATATATATATTATTTTGATAGAGCATTTAAACATGACTTGGGTTGTTATATTTTGCATCAGATTTCAACCTTATCCAAATCAATTTGCTTGGTCAAGTAATTTTCTTCCCTTGTACATGATTTAGCTGCATTAAGGTCATTGTGTTAAAAGCCGTGTTTATTATCATCCACCAATTTAATGTTAGGATCGTCTTAACAAATCTGAACGCTAGTGTTAAGTGGGCAGGCTTGCCTTGTTGAACATTTAAATCAGATCTGTGAATACATATATATATATATATATATTCTTTTGTGTACATGAAATCCAAAATCCATCTACTTGGACTTGGACACTGTGGTTCAAACCTGGATGATACTTTCATGCACCAATTTTACGCTCTTAGTACCTTATATATGTTATATATACTTGTAGCTTGAACTCTTGATTTTCATTGACATCCCCTGTTACGTGGTTGACAGAACAGGCTTACCACTTGAGAATTTTAATATTTATAATTTGCTGGGTGGTTGATCACTTATCTGTCACTTTCATTTTGCTACTGTTTATAAGATGCATGAATTTATGATATTTTGATACCCTGTTCCATATGTTCATCCAATGCAAAATTCAATGAAAGCTGATACTAAAATTGTTTTTGTTTAACACTGATCTTCCATTTGTTTTGCCGAAATCTTGACACATGGTATAACAGTGGCTTAAACTTTAAAAGGGATCCACTCAACAGAATTTTATAGTCGCGCCACTGTCGAAACCTATATATATACATGTCTATGTAGAATGCACGTTGTATCATATTGTTTAAAACCCACTACCACCTGTGGTTCCTAATTTGCTGCACTTTCATGAATATGATTATGGAAGCTTCTCATACTGCTTTTCAATGGTTACATTCAATGATAACTGCTATAAAATTCTAAAAGTTTAAAGTCAGAGAAGGAAAGGTACTTGGTTATTGCTTTTACCTAATTTTGTGCACGTTACATCTCCTAAATATGTATATGTATGGGAAATCATATATACTGGTCCAATTTTCCTTATGCATTGACTATGCTGCACCATTATCTCATGTCATAGGTGCATTATACTTGTATGTGTGATCCGTGTTGTCACCTGTATGCTTGTTGGATAGAGTATTTGAAATTTAGACTACTTAAATATTATATTGAAGTTAATTTACTTGAAAAAAGATTCATTATGACTCGAGTATTTTGTGTTTTACATGAAATGCTCGAGTCAGAGCCAAGCAGTACAGATTTAAAGAACACAACTTAGGATTCGAAGATTGACGAAGCTGGGGGTTTCAAGAGACGGGGCATTCTGAAGTTCTAAACTAGTAAATATTTTATTGTTTTCAAACTGTATTTTCATTCCGCTGTATAGATAAATTTGTATCAAAAATTCTGATAGATACATAAAAGAATATTTTGTTGTTCAATACTTTGTTTTTTATGTATTTTGTGTTTTCTTTGATTCTGTTTTTTAAAACTCTATATGCTAAATAACGATCTGTCGTTTTGGACGTTTTGAGCTGGTTTAATTACCGATTTGAAGCGGTCAAAAAGGCGGGACGTTACATATTCACAGAATCCTGGTTTACAGCCGGAATGATATCCGGAAAGCTCTGTATCCGTATATCGCTTTCAGTTGTATATTGTATTATATTTCCGCTGCAATGTAATGTAATTTAAATCTCTGATATGTTTCTGATGTATAATATTTATTCGTACTCTGTATATTCTTATATTCTAATGGAATTATTGTAATAAGCAATGAAATGTTCTTCTGTTTGTGTTCCGATGTGGCTTGTTCTCAAAACAATCCGTGCTTTCCTTTAGGGGAGGATCGTGTCGTTATATAGACGACATAGCTACCATATACTATGTCGTCGTATATAGATTTACAATCTAAACTGTGATGTCGTATTGGAAATAGGGTTTCCATCATGAGTCAAGGCTAGGGACGATCTACTTACTGATTCGAGACACTCTAGCAATGTCCCAGGATCACACATATGGGCAACCCTTGGATCCTACAGGGCCGGTCCACAAATACTTTAGTGGATTGGCAATTCCTGAACACACGCTTCCCGGTCCTATTAAACCTATAATTTGGTCACTATTGACCAATAAATCTGAGGTACCTTATAATCCATCAACCACATAAGTAAAATGTCAGGGCTAGCAAAACCCTAATACTACATTTAGCTAGAAAGAAACGTGTGCATTCCCTGCGTTCCCTTGTCCCGTTTCTGACTCTTACCGGGGTGTGAGGCTCGCGAGGTAGCGCTATACACAAAGCTATGCGTAAACAGGCCATGCTTTGATCATCAACCATGAAGCTCTGCTTTTCAACAAAAGCCTCGATCAATTGCATCTTGGCATGCCACATTGACAATCCATGCCACGCAATTGATAACTACTAATATATAATCTCTGAGCTCATGCATCTCCGAGAAGGGTGTTAAGCAAGAGAATAAATTCTCCGCCACCAATCAGATATGTATTAAATAGAAATCAATTTACATGGAATTAAGTCCAATGTCAGACACACATCCATTTACATGTCCGTTCTGGGTATGAACGAAATCAGAGTCACCTTATTTCTCGTCCCGTATGTCCAATACGGAAGAGAGGTGCTCGCTTATCCGAACAATTAACATGTACGTCCAGACCACTACCACTTTAGCCCTTTACTGGGAGCTAACCAATGATAGGCATTAGTAGTTATCCATTCGATGTGAAGATCGCCAGTCTTCAATCAACGTCTTCAATATATTCGATTTAAATCGTTGTATAATTATTTGAAATGACATTGAACTTGTTATTTTCAAATAATTCTCGCATATATATATTTTAAAACCATTTCATATCATTAATATTATTTAATAACAATTTATCGTTATTTTTATTTATATAAAAATAGCCCAATTTAATTTAACGACGCTTCGGGTCAGTAGGCGGCCCTGGCGCTGTTTTTATCAAAATTTGATTTACACATGTCTCGAAATCTAACCGTCGGATTTTAACGAAATTTATATCATTAGGAAGACCTTCCCAAAGCGGTCCTAACGATTTCAGTTTTGGGAAAATCCGACGGTCGGATCTTTCGGTATAATCGTTTAAAATTACGATTCCGAAACGCGAACTACCGCGCGCTGTTCGTTTCATTTTACTTTATTTTTATATATAATTATATATAAATACAAACCATTCGACGATTCCACTAATGCTTTTAACACGCCAATTAAAAGGACGTTTTAATTTGCATAACCATTTCTACATGTTTACAATGTCAAATAAAATATATTTTATTTACATGACAATTGAACAAATGACAAATAAAAAACTAATTTTTATTTATATTTCTATTTTTAACTTTAACAAATAAAAAGAAATATTTTATTTGTATATAGTTTCAATGCATGTTTTGACAATAAAAATAATTCATACAAATTCTAATGTATGTATTGTCAACCAAAAGATATTTTAACTTTGCATACAAATTCTAATATATGCATTGTCAATAAAATGATATTTTAACTTTGCATATAAATTCTAATATATGCATTGTCAACAAAATGTTATTTTAGCCTTGCATATAAATTCTATATATGCATTGTCAACAAATGTTATTTTAACTTTGCATATAAATTCTAATATATGCATTGTCAACAAAATGTTATTTTTCATTTTTGTTGAAAATTCCTTTTTCCCTAGTTTCTTACATTACATTAAAAATGTTAAATTTTAATGTAGACATGTTTTATTATTTTAAAACATGAACATTTCTCTATTTCCTTACATTTCAATAAAAATGTGAAATTTTAATGTAGACATGTTTTATTTTAAAACATGAACATTTTCCTGGTTTCTTATTTCAATTCATCAAAATGAAAAAAATGGTTCTCTTCATTTTTGTTGAAAATTCTTATTCAACAAAATGAAAAAAAAAATGTTCTTTTAATTTTTCTTGAAAATTCTAGTTCAACAAAATGATAAAAAAGTGTTCTTTTCATTTTTGTTGAAAATTCTAATTCAACAAAATGATAAAAAGTGCTCTTTTCATTTTTTTAAATTCAAATTCAATAAAATGATAAAAATGGTTCTTTTCATTTTTGTTAAAAATTCTAATTCAACAAAATGAAAAAAAAATTGTCTTTTCATTTTTGCTGAAAATTCTAATTCAACAAAATGATAAAAATGGTTTTTTCATTTTTGTTGAAAATTCTAATTCAACAAAATGATAAAAATGGTTGTTTTCATTTTTGTTGAAAATTCTAATTCAACGAAATGATAAAAATGGTTCTTTTCATTTTTGTTTCAACTAAACCATAAAGCAAAAGTGATAATTTTGGTTCTAACAAACTATGATACAAAGGTGATAATTTTGTTTAAAATAAACTATGAAACAAACGTGATAATTTTGTTTCAACTGAAGTATTAATCAAAAGTGACCATTTTGGTTTTAACTGAACCATTAAACAAAAATGACAATAAAAAAGGAATCTTTTTATTTTAGTCTTTTAATTACAATCTTTTAATCATAATCTTTTCATTGTGATCTTTTTATTATAATCTTTTTATTATAATGAAAACAAATTTTTGACAAAAACCATGTTTCATGTAAACAATAAAAATGAGATTTTTATTGTAAATCTAAATTTGACAAAACCATGTTTCATGTTAACAATAAAAATGAGATTGTTATTGTTAATCTAAATTTGACCAAACAATGTTTCATGTTAACAACAAAAATGAAATTGTTATTGTTAATCTAAATTTGGCGAAATAATATTTCATGTTAACAATAAAAATGAAATTGATATTGTTAATCTAAATTTGGCAAAACAATATTTCATGTTAACAATAAAAATGAAATTGTTATTGTTAATCTAAATTTTACAAAACAATGTTTCATGTTAACAATAAAAATGAGATTGTTATTGTTAATCTAAATTTGACCAAACCATGTTTCATGTTAACAATAAAAATGAAAATTTATTGTTAATCTAAATCTAAACAAACCATGTTTCATGTATCTAAATAAAATATGAAACTTATATTATAAAATCAAATCAACATTCATAGATCTGAAATAAAAATAAAATTTATTTCAAATCGAGATCTAACAATAAACTATAGATTCAAATAAAAGAAAGAATTTCTATTGTAGATCAAGATCTAACAACATGAGCATCACAATCAACATTCAACAAATTCAAATTCCAAGCATCACAGATCTGATTTTTATTTACATAACTACATGGATTTCAAATAGCGAGAAATAATTAAATTTTTAATTACAAAAATAGAAATCTCACTATCGGTTTTAGTTTTGAATAATTCAGAATCGAATTTTGTCCACAATTTGATCTGCTCCAAATCAGTTCTAATCAGTCTAGAAGTGTAGATCTTGGACTCACGATCGTAACGGATCTGAAATTATTCAATTCCAAGTTCGTATGCATTAGTTATGAATTAATTTAGATCGATAATATTTGAAAATAAATTAAATATATAATTTAATTTAAATATTACCTTCTTCCTCCTCGATTAGAATTAGGCCGCGCCTTAACCCAATTTGTTTGATCATAGGGTTGGAGTTTCCAACCAAATTACAGAGCTTCGTCACAATCGGAGACCACCACGCCGGAGAGGGGAGCATCGCACACCGGGGGGCCCACCACTTCCAACTCGAATGCGGCTCGGAGGGCTGGTGGCGGTTCAAACGGCGTGGGTTCGGGGTGCTAGTTCGTCGCAAATACATAATGGTTTCTGATCAATCCCGTATGGAATTGAAGAGTGAATTAATCTCTACAATAAACTCTAAAGGGGCAGGAAGTTTTATATAGCGGATTGGAAGAAGTTAGTGAAAGAAGAAGAGACTATTTATGGCCATTGGTATCAGGGGGCGACAGCTACTGCTAATGGGAATTAGCATTTAGTAACTAAGGTGTATATATATATATACATATATATATATATTAATACTGTTTTATTCTTTTATTCCAAAAGGCCCATTTATCCATATTTGTATGTTATAAAGAAAATTTGTTGTGACGACCCCAAAACCCCATGCTACGTTGTTAAGGATAATCATTGGAATATAACACATTAATCATCATTAGCAGAGTTTAGATAATAGCATAAACAAGCAATAGAATAATTTACACAAATATGACAGCGGAATCGTATATATCACCACATCAGAGAGCGCAGTGCAGGATACCACTTAGTGCATAACAGTACATAATCCGTCTACATCGCCTGTGGCGGAGTCATACATAGAGAGTACATAAACTAAACATCAGTCTACATCGCCTGTGGCAGAATCATAATACATATACAATAATGGTGGAAAAGTCACAATCATCACGATGTAGTCAAGCCTCGCCATGAGTCCAAAAGTGCACCTCTACTGCGGTGCCAAGCCAAAATATGTCAGCTACCTGTAACTAGGCTGCCCGTGTGAAAATGAGGGCACCCGAGTTTGCAAGGTGAAACAAACTACGAGTCAGTAATGGGACTGGTATGAGAAATCTACTTAACTTATCAAACAACAATAATAAGGCAAATAAAATAAATGATTAAATCATCGCAATGCTTTTTATAAAAATGAAGCCATTATAAGACCCAGGTCCCATCACACAATGCAACGCAAGCCGGAGGATAGAGTTTTACCTTATAATGGCAAAAAATGCTTCATACGTATAAAACAAAAGTGTTTGATATTATTACTAGTGTATATATGTTTCTAAAGCAAATTCAATCATAAATATCAATCCTAGGCGGCATAGCTACCATCTACTATGTCGTCGTACTAGTAATACAATCACATCCGCAATTTCGTATTGGAAATTGGATTCCATCATGAGTCGAGGCAAGGGGCAAGCTCCTCTCTGTTCGAGACACTCTAGCAAATGTCCCAGGACCGCACACAGCAATCCCTGGATCTTCCAAGGCCGGTCCTCCCTTACGTTTGAGGATTAATTATTCCTAAACACACGTTTCCCGGTCCTTACAGACCTATAATCGAGGCGCCTCGCATTCCAACAACCACACAGGTGAAAAGTAGATATAAATGTCAGGGCTGGTAGGTCACTAACACCACATAGCTAGACAGAAACGTCGTGCACTCCTTGGGTCCTTCTCCCGTTTTTGACTCATACCGAGGTGTGAGGCTCGCAAATCCACGCTATTCACAAAGCTACGTCACACAGACCATGATTTGATCATCAACCACAAGACTTTGCTTTGCAACAGAAGCCTTGATCATATGCCACTTAGGCGTGCCACACAGGCAGTCCACTCCATGTGACTGATTTCTATCGATATATAACCTCTGAGCTCGTACGTCCCAGAGAAGGGCGTTAAGAAAGAGAATAAATTCTCCGCCGCCAAACAGATATATATTTAATAGAGATCAATCAGCACTGAACAAAATCCAATGTCAGACACACAGTCCATTTACAAGTTCGTTCTGGGTTTGAACGAAGCCGGAGGCACCATATTCCTCGCATATCCGCACAACCAACAATACGTCCGGACGGCTACTACTTCAGGTCCTTCAAGGTAGCTACTCCAATCATGAGCATCAGTAGCGCCCATCCATCCAATGTGAAGATCGTCGGTCTTGAACCGTCTTCATCTCTTTGACTTCTCACCGACGATCGATTATTTGAAATGAGAATTGACTCGGCCTTTTCAAATAATCCACGTATATTTAGATTTTCAAATCGATTCTTCACATGGTTAAATTGCTCAACATTCACATTTCAGTTACTTAGTATAATTTTCATGTTAAATGCATTCCATCACATATCAAGCAAACACAGCAAAATTGGTTTATTTCCACTCTATATCGTTTATAACATTTTATAACGATATATCGCCATTTTTATTAATTTAAAAAAAAACGGCCACATTTAATTAAACGACGTTTCAGGTCGTGCCGAGGCACTGGTGCTGTTTTTCACTAAATTTGTTTTACACTTATATGAAAATCTAACCATTGGATCTTCACAAATTTTATTTCATTAGAAAGGTCTTTTCAAAACCAATCCAAGGTTTCAGTTTTGGGAAAATCCAATGGTTGAATTTCCCATACTAGTCGTTTGAAGTTACGATTTCAAAATACGAACTGCAGCGTCGTTATTCGATTTAATTTAATTATATTTATATTTATATATAAATATAATCGAATCTGGCGCTATTTTTCTTCAGATTTGAATTAAACATTCCAGAGAATCCAACCGTCGGATCTTTACAAATTTGGTGCCGTTGGAAAGATATTTCCAAGGCGAACCCAACGGTTGCAGTATCGGGAAAATCCGATGGTCGGATTTCCCGCACTAGTCGTTTGAAATCACGCTTTCAAAATACGAACTGCACGGCCACGATTCGTTTTAATTATATATATATATATATATATATATATATATATATATATATATATAGTTCATTCGACGATTTCTATATCGTTTTCACTTCAAATATTTCACTAACGCCTTTAAATTTCGGAAAATTTTGTCATAACCTCCTTTGTATGGGAGGGGTTGGGAAAATTCTCAAATTGCCACGTGGGCGTCTTATCTCAAAATGAAAAAGAAAAATCCAAGCGGCTAGCCTATAGGCTCATAAAATCATCACCCACGCAAAACAGTAAACTTGTACCTATTTGTCGGGCGAACAATTTTATTCTTCTTCTCTAGCCTCTTTGCTATAACCTGTTCAATAAATATGCATGTACATATATGCAATTCTTATCACTTATCGTTTTCCATTCAACTTCATATTTGATTCAATTTGGTTTAAAGTCACCATTCATTCTAATTTTGCATACACAAGCAAAAATCATATCATTAGCTAATTAATGAATATTTCAACTCATGCATATTTATTCGAACAAGTGGTTATTTTTAACACTTCACATTTCAAAAATGATATTTTTGGCGAACTAAAATATATTTCAACACATGACTATTTCATTTAGTTCCTATACATGTTAAAAATAATATTCATAGCACACAAATATTTATTTCAACACTCGTATATTTTTAGCAAATCACATATTGGATAAAAATGGTATTTTTATCATCTAAAATATTTATTCAACACATGAATGTTTTTAACACTTCATAATTTCAATAAAAATGTAATTTTTATTGTTTGATCTTTTTATTCAACACATAAACCTTTTCAACACACGCACTTCTCAACACATGAGCATTTCCATACATGGATATTTTATATAGTTTGTTCATATAAGAAAGATGAAATTTTTATTGTTGAAATAATTTATATATAACGCGAATATTTTACATACTTCATATAGATTATAAAAATGTGATTTTTATTGTTTAAACACTTTATTCATTCAACACATGAATTTAATTTTCACATATTACTTCTCAACACATGAGCGTTTTCCACACATGGATATAGTTTCTACACATAACTTTAGTTTCAACACATGAAAATAATTTCAACGTATGAAAATAGTTCTAACACATGAATATTATTCAAAATTTCGGCAGCATAACGGCAGGGTAGTTAAAACCGGCACCATCCCGAGTACGGCTCCTCGCTCTACCTTAAAACCTCGTGGTTTTTGACAATGGGGATTTCATGCATCTAGTTCGCACATAGGCGGCATGTTTTATTTTCATTTCCACAATTCTTTCAAATTTGTTTCAATCACCAATGGGTATTTTTCAACCACAACCAAACAATATCAACCACAAACAATTCTGTCAACCATTCACATTATTCACCAAATTTTTCACACCAATTCACAAACAATAAATATCGTCCATGGTTTGTGGACGAGGGGAGTGTGTGTGTGTGTATATATATATATATATTATTTCTATATTTCACTTGAATTTCAACACACATATCATTTATATAATGCATGTATAATTCATACTTCGCTCATATAGCTTACACAATGCATGTACATGAGGTATACAACACGTGTATAATTTATATTTCGCTTATATAATTTATACATGACATTTCCATTCGTATTTCAGTTTAGAAATCTCACATTGGTTGTCGAGGTGCTAAAAATCCTAGCGAGCTAAGAAAATTCCGCGGTCTCTTCTAGGTGGTAGAGAGTCTCCTTGCGATCACTATGTTTCTTGTTTCATCGAATTTCGTCAGCACACGACAAAAATATGATTTTTCAAAGTTTGCAACACTTAAGAGTGTTATTTTCAATTCAAATATAATAAAGCCGATACCTTTCACGATTGTTCAAAACTAGGTTTTCAGTTTTCGCGAAAACCGAGGCTCGATACGATCGGAGTGTACAGCGTGGAAGAGAGAGGAGAGGGCTTCAGGCGCGTGGCGGTTGGAGGCAACTCGGTGGGGCCCAGTGCTCGCGGCGGCGGCTAGAAGGTCGGGACTTTGGAGGAGGAAATCTCGAAGTAGGAGCAACGATAGGGGGAGTTCTTTATATGGATTTGAAGAGGGGAAAGAGAACTACAAAAAGTTGAACTGGGGGTGGGGTTGATTCGGGTTGTGGCGATCAAAAATCGCCAAGGAAGGGAGGGGTGACTTCCGTCGTCGTTGTCGAGGGGGGGGGCAGGGTTTTCTGAGATTATTTTTTTTATGAATGGATAAGTTTGATTGGTCGAAGGTTTTATTAAATTTTAAAATTGCGTTTCTCCACACTGACACCTATTCAAACCCAATGACTGTCGCCTCTAGCTAAATACCCCCATCCCGGACACAATGGGATATGTTTCGTAGGCCAATTCGATTGTTACAGTCAGTTATTTTTCAAATTAAAGTATAAAACATTTTATATTCAATTTGAACGTACATTTCAATTTGCCAGGGCCACAAACTGATTCGAAAAATTCCAGAAAAATAAATCTAGCTATGTTTTGACGCTGCGGTCCCAACAAAACTAGTTTCATCGAATTCTGAGATCATTTGAAAAATGGGAATTTTCTGGTCGATCCAATTTAACAGAATTTGATCAAACACATTTTCTTTTGCCACACTCACACACTAGCTTCAAAAATCACGAAATTTGAAATCTAGCAATAGTTTGACATCCCGTATTCAACAAAAGTGGTTTCGTCGGATTCCGAGGTCGTTTGCAAAATATCTATTTTCAAGGGCTATATATTCTCTATAGCGACCTTTCTGAAAATTCATTTGGCCCTAACTTTTGATTCCCGCTATGAAACATCGATTTTTCAGATTCGTTCGAAAGATATTCATAAACAGAATTAAATATTTTTGGTTTCACTGAAATCCGTTATATTTTGCACCCGACATAGTCAGTCAAAGTTTGAATTCAAATTTTCAAACTACCACACTATTTCTAATTCACTATTTTATTGCAATATTCTGTTTCAATTGTTTAAATTCCTTTGAAATAACCAATTTAAAAAAATTAAATTGGCTCGTATTATCCGGGTTGTTACAATCTCCCCCACTTAAAACTTTTCGTCCCCGAAAAGGAAACAACAGTAAAGTAGGAAGCAAAATGTAAATACAAAGTATTGTGAAGGTACGTTGCACCGGAGTTAGTCAGAGATGTCCACTCTCTGCATTTGGGGTAAGCTTGCTTAATGCTTTCCTCAGTTTCCCAAGTACAGTCTCTAGCATCACTACTCCACTGCACTTTAACTAAATGGACCTTCTTGCTCCTTAGCTCTTTAGTTTCTTTGCCAACAATCTTTAATGGCTCTCTTCTGACTGCTAATTCTGGAGTAATTTCCAAGCCCTGTTGCGCTGCTTCTTCTACAACAAGATCTGGATCATGCATATGTCTTCTAAGTTGAGATACGTGAAATACATCATGCACTCCAGGCAACTAATCTGGTAATTGAACCCTATAAGCAAGAGTTCCAATTCGTTCTAGTATACGAAAGGGACCAATAAATCTGGGTGTTAACTTCCCAGTTTTGCTGAATTGGATCACTCCTCTCATCGGAGAAACTTTCAAATAAACATGATCACCTACAGCAAATGTCAAATTTCTTCTTCTAGAATCCGCATAACTTTTCTGTCGGCTTTGCGCGGTTTTCAATTGCTTCTTTATGAAATCGACTTTATCAGATGCTTCTCTAATCATGTCGGGTCCCAACACAAGTCTGTTGCCAGGTTCTACCCAAGATGCTGGAGACCTGCACAGTCTGCCATATAATGCTTCAAATGGCGACATGCCCAAACTTGCTTGATAGCTATTGTTATATGAGAATTCCGCCAAATGCAAATGATCTTCACAAGACCCACCAAAATCAATAATACAAGCCCGTAGTAAATCTTCTAGAATTCTATTCACACGCTCAGTTTGGCCATCTGTCTGAGGGTGATAAGCGGTGCTCATACTCAGTTTCGTTCCCAATTCTATCTGGAACGCTTCCTAGAATTTGCTAGAAAATATTGGGTCTCTATCACTGACTATGCTGATGGGAATTCCATGCAGCTTAACAATTTCTTTAAAATATATCTGTGCTAGACTTTGAGTTGTTCTATTGGATCTGATAGGTATGAAATGGGCAGTCTTCGTGAAACAATCTACGATCACCAAAATACTATCATTACCTTTCTTGGTTCGGGGCAAACCATCTCTGAAATCCATGGAAATCTGTTCCCATTTCCAACCTGGGACTTCCAACGGTTGCAACAATCCAGCTAGCTTTTGTTGGTCGCTCTTGAATAATTGACAAGTAGGGCATCTGCTAACATACAAAGAAATGTCCCTCTTCATTGCCCTCCACCAGAAGGTGCGCTTAATATCATTATACATTTTTCTCACACCGGGATGGATATTAAGTTTGGACTTATGGCATTCGTCCATGACTTCTCTTCGAAGCTCTGGAATATTCGGGATGCAAATCCTGTCATTTAATCTGAGAACCCCCTTATCGTCAATACGGAAACTTGTAGTTTCACCTTCCTTGATCCTCTGACTGATTCTCTGAATAAATTCATCTTCTTTTTGAAGGACTGAAATCCTATCAATCAACGAAGATGTAACAGTTATGCTAGCGATGATTTCATCCTTTCTACTAAGTGCATCAGCCACCACATTAGCCTTTCCTGGCGTATACAAAATATCTAGATCATACGCTGCAAGAAATTCTAGCCAACGCTGCTGCCTCAAATTCAGATCTTTCTGGGTGAACAAGTACTTTAATGATTGATGGTCTGTATACAGTTCGAATTTCTCACCCAATAAGTAATGCCTCCAGATTTTCAAAGCAAAAAACGATAGCTAGTAACTCAAGATCATAAGTTATGTAATTCTTCTCATGCGGTTTTAGCAGGCGGCTTGCATAAGCGACACTTGGTCTCTTTGCATTAACACTGCACCAAAACCTCTAATAGAAGTATCTGTCCAAACCGTCAAATCCTGATTGCCATCGATAATGGTTAACACTGGAGCAGTTGTCAATTTCGATTTCAATTCCTGGAAAGCTTCTTCACAGTCGGAAGTCCACTTAAACTTCTCATTCTTCTTCGTAAGCTTTGTTAATGGACCGGATATCTTCGAAAAATCCTTAACGAACTTTCGATAATAACTAGCCAACCCCATAAAACTTCTGACCTCTGTGGGTGTAGTAGGCTGTTTCTAGTCTTGAATTGCTGTAATTTTGCTTGGATCTACAGAAATCCCTTCCTTTGACACGACATAGCCAAGGAACTTCACTTCTTCTTGCCAGAAGTCACATTTAGATAATTTGGCTTTGAAGACGTTCTTTTTCAGAATCTCCAATACTTGTTCTAAGTGTTTTTCATGCTCGGGTTTTGATTTGGAGTAGATTAAAATATCATCGATGAATACGAGGACAAATTTATTCAGAACTCCCCTGAACACTCTATTCATTTGATCGACGAAGTATGCTGGAGCATTGCATAGGCCGAACGGCATTACTAACCATTCATAAAATATGTCTGGACCTCTGAAAGCTGTCAAAGGAACACACTCTTCGGCAATTCTCAATTGATGAAAACCCGTAGCTAGGTCCATTCGGGAAAATACTCTCGCCCCATTTAATTGGTCTAGCAGATCATCGATGCGGGGTAATGGGTATTTGTTTTCGAGCGTCTGTTTGTTGAGGTCGCGGTAATCAACACACAATCGAAGAGTACCGTCTGACTTTAGGACAAACACTGTAGCTGCACCCCAACTAGAAAAGCTAGGTCTGATCAGACCCTTCCATAGCAGTTGACGAGTTTGATCGCCTAATTCTTCCTTTTCCTTTGGAGTCATTCTTCTAATTGGATGTACCACTGGCCTAGCATTGGGGATTAGATCGATTCTGAATTCTATTTCTCTTTGCAGAGGTAAGTTTTCAACTTCTTCAAACACATCCGCATAGTTTCTAACAACAGGAATCTTTTCTAAGGAAGTGGGGATAACTTCTAACGCAGACCAAAATTCTTTTCTATTTGCATCCGAGCCATGACAGGGTATAAATATATGTCCTAGCTTCGTTTCAATTTTAATGATTCTTTCGGCACATCTAACTTCTGCCTTATATTTCGTTAACCATTCTAACTCGAGAATAACGTCGAATTCAGGAAAATTCAGGACGATTAAATTGATGGGAAACTTGTAGAAGGAATAGGAGATGAGCACTCTGCAATATGAACTGAGGACAAGAGAGCCTCCTATTGGATTTTGAACTCTAATTGGTTCCTTAAGCCTCCTTACTTTAAATTTTAACTTACTAACAGTGTTACTAGAAATGAAGCTACGTGATGCACCCGTGTCAAATAATACAGAGACGGGAATATTTGTAATTGTAAGGGTACCTCCCAAAACATCAGGTTTACCTGCTCCATCGGAAGCAGCCGGCGGGTTTGTCCCGTCATATACGTGAGCAACCGCGGCCTTCTTAAGCAAGGGACAGTCTCTCACAAGATGATCTGTCCTGCGGCAGTTAAAGCATGAGCGAGGGTTCTGAGAGCCCTGGCTTGAACCTTAAGAGTCGGTCTTCAGCCTTTTCGGGGTTGTGCAAACATTTGAGTAGTGCCCCACCTTGCCACAGTTGTAGCAGCTTCCCTTTGGCGGCCTGCTAGTATGCTGATTCGAGGACGCTGCGTTGCTTGATTCTGGCTGGTTTGTAGCGGGCTTGCGTTTATTCTCGGCCCGGCTTTTAGCATGATCCTGATCCGGGTGCCTTTGATCCAGGTCCTCATAGTTGCACGCCATCTCCGCTAATTCATTAAACCCCAGCTTGATGTGGGCCATTGCCCTGTCTTGGTACTTTCGCTTCAGCCCGAGGATGAACCTCTTGTTCTTGGACTTTGTGGTGGCGACGAGCTCGGAAGCATAGCGGGATAATTGTGTAAACTTGTTCAGATAATCTTGCACCGAGAGATCCCCCTGCTGGAGGTTTGCGAATTCGTCGTGCTTGCGCTCAAGGGCTTGCTCTGGGACATACTTCTCTTTGAATAATTCTTTGAATTCATCCCAGCTCCTACCAGCATTTTTGTTCGTTGCGGTAAGAGCTTCCCACCATAATTCGGCTTCCTCTTGTAGAAGCCAAGCACCTATGAAAGCTTTGTCTTGATCACCCATCCTTAGGCCTCCTAGTATTTTCTCGCATGTTTTCAGCCATGCAAGGGCCTCAATTACAGTGCCCGTTCCAAAGAAGGTTTTGCCTCCTAGGTTCTTGTACCTTTCAGCCATGCGGTCGAGCTCGAATTGTTGAGCGGTCGGGGGTTGTATTAAGGGTCCATCTTCAGCTGGGACTTCACCTCGTCCTCTGCCATGGCCAGCTCGGCCTCCTCTACCAGCGGCTGCTCGGGTAGCCATTGTTCAAGTTCTGTATAAGCAAGAAAAGAGTCAGCCTACAGAAACGATAATTTTATTGTATGGTTAAGCAGAGGAACTTAAGGAAAGACAACGATGTACTGATCAAATTGTTTTTGCTATTCTGCTTAGCTCATTCTAGGACATTACTAGTCCTATCTCTAATGAGCTACTCGCCTTAGAATACTACTGATTCTATTCTGACGAAGTGTTTAATGTGCTAAATTCCAGAACTAAGGTTAACCAAAGCTCTGATACCAGCTGTGACGACCCCAAAACACCGTGCTACGGTGTTAAGGATAATCATCGGAATATAACACATTAATCATCATTAGCAGTGTTCAGATAATAGCATAAACAAGAAATAGAATAATTTACACAAATATGACAGCGGAATCATATATATCACCACATCAGAGAGCGCAGTGCAGGATACCACTTAGTGCATAACAGTACATAATCAGTCTATATCGCTTGTGGCGGAATCATACATAGAGAGTACATAAACTAAACATCAGTCTACATCGCCTGTGGCGGAATCATAATACATATACAATAATGGCGGAAAAGTCACAATCATCATGATGTAGTCAATCCTCGCCATGAGTCCAAAAGTGCACCTCTACTGCGGTGCGTAGCTAAAATATGTCAGCTACTTGTAACTAGGCTGCCCGTGTGAAAATGAGGGCACCCGAGTTTGCAAGGTGAAACAAACTACGAGTCAGTCATGGGACTGGTATGAGAAATCTACTTAACTTATCAAACAAAAATAATAAGGCAAATCAAAGGATCACGCCACTTTCGCGGAACGGATTTACTCCAATGAGTGCTAGTGCATGAAATAAAATAAATGATTAAATCATCGCAATGCTTTTTATAAAAATGAAGCCATTATAAGACCCAGGTCCCATCACACAATTAAACGCAAGCCGGATGATAGAGTTTTACCTTATATTGGCCAAAAATGCTTCATACGTATAAAACAAAAGTGTTTGATATTATTACTAGTGTATATATGTTTCTAAAGAAAATTCAATCATAAATATCAATCCTAGGCGACATAGCTACCATCTACTATGTCGTCATACTAGTAATACAATCACATCCGCAATTTCGCATTGGAAATTGGATTCCATCATGAGTCGAGGCAAGGGGCAAGCTCCTCTCCGTTCGAGACACTCTAGCAAATGTCCCAGGACCGCACACAGCAATCCCTGGATCCTCCAAGGGCGGTCCTCCCTTACGTTTGAGGATTAATTATTTCTGAACACACGTTTCCGGGTCCTTACAGACCTACAATCGAGGCGCCTCGCATTCCAGCAACCACACAGGTGAAAAGTAGATATAAATGTCAGGGCTGGTAAGTCACTGACACCACCATAGCTAGAAAGAATCGTCGTGCACTCCTTGGTTCCTTCTCCCGTTTTTGACTCATACCGAGGTGTGAGGCTCGCGAATCCACGTTATACACAAAACTACGTCACACAGACCATTCTTTGATCATCAACCACAAGACTTTGCTTTGCAACAGAAGCCTTGATCATATGCCACTTAGGCGTGCCACACAGGCATTCCACTCCATGCGACTAATTTCTATCGATATATAACCTCTGAGCTCGTACGTCACAGAGAAGGGCGTTAAGCAAGAGAATAAATTCTCCGCTGCCAAACAGATATATATATTTAATAGAGATCAATCAGCACAGAATAAAATCCAATGTCAGACACATAGTCCATTTACAAGTTTGTTCTGGGTTTGAACGAAGCCGGAGGCACCATATTCCTCGCATATCCGCACAATCAACAATACGTCCGGACGGCTACTACTTCAGCTCCTTCAAGGGAGCTACTCCAATCACGAGCATCAGTAGCGCCCATCCATCCAATGTGAAGATCGTCGATCTTGAACCGTCTTCATCTCTTCGACTTCTCACCGTCGATCAATTATTTGAAATGAGAATTGACTCGGCCTTTTCAAATAATCCACGTATATTTAGATTTTCAAATTGATTCTTCACATGGTTAAATTACTCAACATTCACATTTCAGTTACTTAGGATAATTTTCATGTTAAATGCATTCAATCATCACATATCAAGCAAACACAGCAAAATTGGTTTATTTCCACTCTATATCGTTTATAACATTTTATAACGATATATCGCCATTTTTATTTATTTAAAAAAAACGGCCACATTTAATTAAACGACGTTTCAGGTCGTGCCGAGGCACTGGCGTTGCTTTTCACTGAATTTGTTTTATACATATCTGAAAACCTAACTGTTGGATCTTCACAAATTTTATTTCATTAGAAAGGTCTTTTCAAAACGAATCCAACGATTTCAGTATTGGGAAAATCCGATGGTCGGATTTCCCATACTAGACGTTTGAAGTTACGATTTCAAAATACGAATTGAAGTGTCGTTATTCGATTTAATTTAATTATTATTATATTTATATATAAATATAATCGATTGTGGCGCTGTTTTTCTTCAGATTTGAATTAAACATTCCAGAGAATCCAACCGTCGGATCTTTACAAATTTGGTGTCGTTGGAAAGATATTTCCAAGGCGAACCCAACGGTTGCAGTTTCGGGAAAATCCGATGGTCGGATTTCCCGCACTAGTCGTTTGAAATCTCGTTTGAAATCACGGATTCAAAATACGAACTGCACGGCCATGATTCGTTTTAATTATATATATATATATATATATATATATATGTAAATATAGTTTATTCGACGATTTCTATATCGTTTTCACTTCAAATATTTTACTAACGCCTTTAAATTTCGGAAAATTTCGCCATAACCGCCTTTGTACGGGAGGGACTGGGAAAATTCCCAAATAGCCACGGGGGCGTCTTATCTCAAAAAGAAAAAGAACAGGCCAAGCGGCTAGCCAATAGGCTCACAAAATCATCACCCAAGCAAAACAGTAAACATGTACCTATTTGTCAGGCAGACAATTTTATTCTTCTTCTCTAGCCTCTTTGCTATAACCTATTCAATAAATATGCATGTACATATGTGCAATTCTTATCACTTATCGTTTTCTATTCAACTTCATATTTGATTCAATTTGGTTTAAAGTCACCATTCATTCTAATGTTTTTTTAAAATGAGTAAAAACAAAGTTTGGCCCAAGGCCCAAAGAGACATAACAAACCCAGCTACAAACATGAGGGTTATGAAACCCTAGCCGACATAATCAATTAAGCACTAAACGCTCACAAAAACTCAATAATGGCGGCTCCTCTGTGGAAAAGAAATCCGTTGTCTTCAAGGCGGTTTCCACACCAATTCATTCTAATGTTGCATACACAAGCAAAAATCATATCATTAGCTAATTAATGAATATTTCAACTCATGCATATTTATTCGAGCAAGTGGTTATTTTTAACACTTCACATTTCAAAAATGATATTTTTTGGCGAACTAAAATAAATTTCAACACATGACTATTTCATTTAGTTCCTATACATGTTAAAAATAATATTCATAACGCACAAATATTTATTTCAACACTCATATATTTTTAGCAAATCACATATTGGATAAAAACGGTATTTTTATCGTCTAAAATATTTATTCAACACATGAATGTTTTTAACACTTCATAATTTCAATAAAAATGTAATTTTTGTTGTTCGATCTTTTTATTCAACACATGAACCTTTTCAACACACGCACTTCTCAACATATGAGCATTTCCATACATGGATATTTTATATGGTTTGTTCATATAAGAAAGATGAAATTTTTATTGTTGAAACAATTTATTTATAACGCGAATATTTTACATACTTCATATATATTATAAAAATGTGATTTTTATTGTTTAAACACTTTATTCATTCAACACATGAATTTAGTTTTCACACATCACTTCTCAACACATGAGCGTTTTCCACACATGGATATAGTTTCAACACATAACTTTAGTTTCAACACATGAAAATAATTTCAACATATGAAAATAATTCTAACACATGAATATTATTCAAAATTTCGGCAGCATAACGGCAGGGTAGTTAAAACCGGCACCGTCCCGAGTACGGCTCCTCGCTCTACCTTAAAACCTCGCGATTTTTGACAATGGGGATTTCATGCATCTAGTTCGCACGCAGGCGGCATGTTTTATTTTCATTTCCACAATTATTTCAAATTTGTTTCAATCACCAATGGGTATTTTTCAACCACAACCAAATAATATCAAAAACAATTCTATCAACCATTCACATTATTCACCAAAATTTTCACACCAATTCACAAACAATAAATATCGTCCATGGTTTGTGGACGAGGGGAGTATATATATATAATATATATATATATATATTATTTCTATATTTCACTTGCATTTCAACACACATATCATTTATACAATGCATGTATAATTCATACTTCGCTCATATAGCTTACACAACGCATGTACATGAGGTATACGACACGTATATAATTAATATTTCGCTTAAATAATTTATACATGACATTTCCATTCGTATTTCAGTTTAGAAATCTCACATTGGTTGTCGAGGTGCTAAAAATCCTAACGAGCTAAGAAAAATCCGCGGTCTCTTCTAGGTGGTAGAGAGCCTCCTTGCGGTCACGATGTTTCCTGTTTCATCGAATTTTGTCAACACACGACAAAGATATGATTTTTCAAAGTTTGCAGCACTTAAGAGTGTTATTTTCAATTCAAATATAATAAAGCTGATACCTTTCACGATTGTTCCAAACAAGGTTTTCAGTTTTTGCGAAAACCGAGGCTCGATACGACGATCGGCGGCTGGAAGGTCGGGACTTTGGAGGAGGAAATCTCGAAGTAGGAGCAACGATAGGGGGAGTTCTTTATATGGATTTGAAGAGGGGAAGGAGAACTACAAAAAGTTGAACTGGGAGTGGGGCTGATTAGGGCTGTGGCGATTGGAAATCGCTAAGGAAGGTAGGGGAGACTTCCGTCGTCGATGTCGAGGTGGGGGCGGGGTTTTCTGACATTTTTTTTTATGAATGGAGAAGTTTGATTGGTCGAAGGTTTTATTTAATTTTAAAATAGCGTTTCACCACACAGACACCAATTCAAACCCAACGATTGTCGCCCCTAGCTAAATACCCCCATCCCGGACAAAATGGGATATGTTTCGTAGGCCAATTCGATTGTTACAGTCAGTTATTTTTCAAATTAAAGTATAAAACATTTTATATTTAATTTGAACGTACATTTCCATTTGCCAGGGCCGCAAACTGATTCAAAAAATTCTAGAAAAATAATTCTAGCTATGTTTTGACGCTGCGGTCCCAACAAAACTAGTTTCGTGGAATTCTGAGATCGTTTGATAAATGTCCATTTTCTGGTCGATCCAATTTAACAGAAATTGACCAAACACATTTTCTTTTGCCACGCTAACACACTAGCTTCAAAAATCATGAAATTAGAAATCTAGCAATAGTTTGTCATCTCGGATCCAACAAAAGTGGTTTCGTCGGATTCCGAGGTTGTTTGCAAAATATCTATTTTCAAGGGCTATATATTCTATATAGCAACCTTTCTGAATTCATTTGGCCATAACTTTTGATTCCCGCTATGAAACTTCGATTTTTTAGATTCGTTAGAAAGATATTCATAAACAGATTTAAATATTTTTGGTTTCACTGAAATCCGTTATATTTTGCACCCGACACAGTCAATCAAAGTTTGAATTCAAATTTTCGAACTGCCACACTATTTTTAATTCACTATTTTATTGCAATATTCTATTTCAATTGTTTAAATTCCTTTGAAATAACCAATTTAAAATTTTTAAATTGGCTCGTATTTTCCGGGTTGTTACATTTACTGAGGTGGCATATTTCTCATTTCTAATTCCTTAAATCACCTTTGATTACATACTATAATGACACATTCATCAACAATGACTAACGAGCATCTATTATGACATTTACTAATAAGTCACTGATTTGCAATTAGTAATTAGTTCATTTACATTCATTCCCCCAAATCCTTTTGTCCTTAGTCATTAAAATTTCAAATTCAAACCTACCTTCTAATTACACACATTATTTGCATTAAAAATGTAACTTTTCATGTAAACACATTTTTGTTATACTATGAATCTTTTTAATCTTTCTTTTGTTACATAAAAATGTAATCTTTTATGTTAAACAATTTTTCTGTTCATATTATGATCATTTTATATGCACAATAAAAAATGTATTTTTATTGTTAAACAATTTTTCTATACCAAATAATGATCATTATTAATTTACGATAAAAATGTGAATTTATTGTTAAACAATTTTCATCCAAATAATGATCATTTTTAATTTACGATAAACATGTGAATCTTTTATGTTAAAGTGTATTTATCTATTTATGTATTCTTAATTACACAGTTTATTATCGTAGAATTTCATATCTAATTTGCTGAAGATGTGTTTCTTTGGAAGATTTTCTAATTGATTTCCATAAATTAAATGTAAACAAGAATATATATAAGGGAATAAAACATATATGTGAGGATTGTTTGATTTTGGAAGAATAAATAATAATGGGGAAACAGAAGGGGAAAGGAAATAAGGGGATGAAAAGATAAGAAATGAGAACATGCCAATGAAATAAGATGCATGAATGTAGAAGGAAGGAAATAAATTAATAAATAAAGGAAAACAAATTTAATAAAATTAAGAAAAGACATGAATGTTGCATTAAGAAAATAACGATGAGGAAAAGGCATTGAAAACGAATGCAACTATTCATATTTAAAAATTTATTAACTGATGAACGTTACACTTTGAATAGGCAAGGAAAGTATTAAAGCGGACCTATCAAGATATTATTAATAAATCAACTTACCAACATATTATTAATAAATTAACTTATCAACATCTTATTTGTAAATCTCATTACCAACATCTTAATTTTAATTAAAACTTTTATTATTATTATTATTTTATTCAATATTAGAATTTAAAAATCGAATTTTTAAATTCTGACGTGTTTTCTAATAAAATTTCCTGAAATAAAATTTTTAAATTGGTTCTGATTTTCAAGGATGTTACAATCTCCCTCACTTAAAATCTTTTCGTCCTCGAAAAGGAACGGAGCTGAAAATTATTTAACTAACCAACTCAACTTTCATTCTTTTATTGGCTTCAATAATATTAGTTGAACTAATAATTACACAACAATCATCAACCAATTAGTTGATTAGTTTTTCAAATATATATAACTTTTATATATTCAAAAATTATATTTTCTAAGATTGGATTGTATATAATCACAAATACGTTAAATATGAACTTGTCACTCTCAACCCATTATAAGGCATTACTAACCCCATCTATAACGAGTTTTCTTATTCTAGGATACTACTGATCCTATCTCTAATGAGTATTCTTTTATAGGATATTTCTAATCCTACCTCTGATGAGTCTTTTATTCATTTCTAACCAATTGAACCCCAAACATCCAATGCTCTGATACCACGTGTAATGACCCGAAAATCCCCGCCCTTTGAATCGACCATAAACCACACAGGTCTGATCCAAAAGTTGGAAATTCTCGAATGCATTAACTCTGCGCATACAACACATCAGAACAAATAATAGAAGACTTTTACAAACATCATAATAATGTTACATCAGAGTACATAATATATCAGAGTACATCGATAAATAATAAGACAACGGAAGATGAATTACAATGAATTTAATACAATGTAGCAGAAGACTATCAATGCTCTGGACACAGCTTGAAGCTTCGACCCAGAATCCTACTCAAAATATCTGCAAAATAAGCTACTCGACTGCCCGTGTGGAAAAGAGGGCACTTGTAACGATCCGGAAATTTGGAAACAATTTAAAATTTCCAAATTTCATAAAGATCAGAATTATTCGGATTTGGGAAGGAATATTGAAAATATCCAAAAGGAATGGATTTTGGATTAAAAAGTTCAAAACAGCGAATTGGGAGGGGGAATAACCGAACCGGCCCATTTTTGAGGTCGACCCGAGCCTCGCTGGGTCGACTAGGGGTTAATCCAGGGTGTTTTGGCTGTCAACCCGTGGGCCGATTCGCTCAAATGCAGATTTTGCATTTGATTGATTCTCATGGTTCAGGGTTAATCTAATGGTCCTAAATAACTTCCTACACCTATAAATACATCCTAATGCTAACCCTAAACCTAATTAAAATTGGAACCAAAGCCGTCATACCGTCACCATGGAAATCAATGGAGCCGCCGCCAACTAAGAAGGAAGAAAAGCTAATTCAATTCTAATTCTCTCAACCCTAAAGCAAAGCAAAACTCTCTCTTTTCTTCTCTAAATTGTGAGTATGATAGTCTTTACAAGATTATTATTATTTTAATTAGGTTAAGTCATGAATGGATTATGAGTAGATGATGTGAATTGTCATATATGTTGTTGTAAACCTTATGCTATCATGTATGTTATAAATTCTATGCTATGTGGTGATGATATCTTATATGTTGCAAATCATGCTATGATGATGTTATGTATATTGAAAGTTTCTAGGCTAAAGTTGTGATGAATTATACATGCTTTGAAATCATGATGCTATTGCCTATGCTAGTTAGTTCATATTAATTAAATCATCATGTTTGGGCTACGTTGATCTATATGACACGTTACATATGCAAGTTAGATTGATTGGAAAAGTTATGAACATATGCCATGACATCTATTATGACACCTAGAATCATGCTATGACATATGTGATAGTCTATGCTAGTTCACACCATCATTATGTTGCCTAAAAACCCCATATGCAAGTTTATGTATAGATTTGGGCTATGGTCATATCATGTAAATTGTGACATTTAACAAGTTGACACCTTTTGATCCTTAACATGTGTAGTTTATGCAAGTTTCACCCCTATTATGATTAGATTTATTTTTATTGTCTATATGTTGTGGTAATTTGTCCTTGTGCTATGTGTTAGACTATTCAAGTCTAGCCTATATTATGCGTTGAATAAGCGAACGTATAAACGTGGGGTAGGGGTAATATTAAGGATTTAATAATAAGATGTTGGGGTGCAATTGATATGATTTTGCATACCATGAGTGGATGACCATAATTGAGTCAATTATGGGCATCAATAAAAGTGGACTTAATTAATAATTTGGATAGGGAATTATTAAAACTGGGGTAAAAGATTGAAAGTTGTCAATCAATGCTTAGGACACGAGGTTGGACTCGTTTGTGACGTAAACCTGCCCAGAACCGCCCGGCAAATCCAGTGGTCACAAATGTCAGCCCAATGTGAAAGGTCCTAGGCCTAAACTAAAGCATAACAGTTGTAAAGACACGAGGTTAGGCTCTTTTATGGTGTAAGACTGCCCGGACCCGCCCGGCAAATCCAGCTGCCATAAATGCCGGCCTAATGTGAGAGGTCTTTATGAGGTTATGGCCTGAATGAATTAAGAAATACTTAACCCGATAAACATGTAAGGTGGGACATGGGGGTTAAGTAGGTGCCTTGGGTGGCATGAGGAATCTAGTGGGAGCCTTTAGTGGCATGTGAAATACGATTAGTAAGACTTAACCAAACACACATGTAAATGAACATGACTAAGAGGGTTAAGTGGGATATATTAATGAAAAGCTTAGGTGGGTAGCTTTTGGGGGCCCATTTCAACCAGTAACCCAAACGTATCTTTGTGGGCTCGACCCAAGTCGAGGACGGGACACGCATACTGGGCTTGACTATAAGAGGCCAAAACGGGGAGCGGTGGCAACGCAAGTCCAACGGGTTTCATATGCGTGTGTGGACCCGGGCTGGTAGGTAAGACGTTGTTGCATCGTGTAGGTATAAGCCGTGCATTCTCAGTTGTATCGGGTTGCCACTTTAGGGGAGTGATACACCCCACTGTGGGGCCAGCACAGATATCTACGAGTAGGGAGCCGATCGAAAGTGGGTAGTGGGGTACACCTAGTGGAGATAGGGGCAGACGGCACCTATGTAGTCAGCTAGGGGTACGTAAGGCTATTTATATGTTTCTGTGTGAAGCAAGTGGGATCAACCTTTAGGGTGACTGGTGCGGTGCAGTGTAGTAATTATTCGTTAGTAATTAGGTATGCCTTTACCGTTATCTTTAACGTTATCTTAAATGCTATCTTTATCTACCTACTAGTTCATAGACATTTACTTGTCTTCCAGCTTATGTCTTAGTCTAGTTATTTTGATAATAGTATTGTTAGAATTGTCATACTCGCCAGTCTTTATGTCTGACCCCCTACATTTCTATCCTTTTTCCCTCCAGGTCCCCAGGTTGGGCCCAGTTCTAGTGGAGTTTGATTGGATTGCTCATCTCTCTTTGGAAAGCTTGGACCGTTGAAGTAAAGTCCAGCTTGTTATCTTTTTAATGGCTATTTGTGTAATGGGATTATGTATTTTGTTTTTATGAAGATGGATAATGTACTTGACTCTGATTAATGGTTTTGTGATGTAATAAACATGTTTAATTTCCGCTGCAATAAAATGAAGTTTTAGATTTTTCAAGTACTACTTATTATTTGTCTTGTTGTAATTTTTTTGTTCTATATTCACTTAAAACCTCCATGGAAGTTAATGCATTCCCTTTGTGAGTGACATTAATGGACGTGGGGTGTTACACGTGGTATCAGAGCTTAAGGTTTCCAGAACAGATAAAAATACTTTAGAAAAATAGTTATTTTTGGAAGAAATGTTTTCAAAAACATGTTTTAATGAGAAATTTAAAGAGGAAGTTTTTATGAAAAACATAATCTCCAAATAGCCATATATCTTTATCTTTCGAATTCTCCATTTTGAATCTTTCCTTTTTCGTTTCAGCATGGCTGAAGATCTTAACCTACCTGGCGGTGTAGCGATACCAGGATGGTATAGGAGGTTATTGGAGGCTAGTTCCGCTGCAGGTCCAGCCAATGTTCCTCCACCACCAGTTGCACCCGTTCCTCCTCCTCCTTCTCGCGTAGATACTTTTGCAAAGATGTGCAAGGAATTTAAAGCTATGGGTGGAAAACCCTTTCAAGGGTCAGAAACGCTTGTGGAAGCTAGAGATTGGCTAAAGGAGGTGAAAGAATTGCTAGAAATCTTTGAAGTGGAATAAGGGAGGAGAGTTAGATTAGCAGCTTGGCTAATGAAGGGAGAGGCCTCGTTTTGGTGGGAGGTCACCAATGGGGAGCGTCCTGTTGACTCTTGGGCGGATTTTAAACGTAGGTTCGAGGCGAAGTTTCTCTCGAGGGTGGAAGAAAATCTATATATGGAAAGGTTCTTGACATTAAAGCAAGGAAGCTCATCAGTGAAGGAATATGTCAACAAATTTAATCAGTTAGCAAGGTTTGGTTTGGACTTAGTGAACACGCCAGAGAAGAAGGCTCTAAGGTTCGTTAATGGCTTGAATGAACCGCTGCAAGGGTTGGCCATGACCCACATCCCTATGGGGGCCACCTTTGAGAAGCTAGTAGAAATAACGCTCATGCACGAGGAGAAAAGTGCTAAAGCTGATAAGGCACCCGAGAAGAAAGGGGATCAGAAGAAACCCCAACAGCAAAACAAGAAGGGTGGTAAAGACAATAATGGCAAGGGAAAGAAGAAATGCTTTAACTGTGGGACACCAGGCCATCTCAGCAAGGACCGCCGAAAGAAAAAGAAGACTGGCTGTTTTCATTGTGGCGATGCGGGACATCTAGTGAAGGACTGCCCAAGGAAGGGGCAGAGGGCAGGGGCTGCCTCAGGAGGACAAGTGCATGCTCTTACAGCACCAGGGCAAGCAAGGGGACAAGTTCAGGCTCTCACGGTCCCACCGCTGCAAGAACGAGGTAGAACCATTTCTGTTGAAAGGTTAGTATTTCTGTTTGATCATCCTGTCCGTACCTTATTTGATTCGGGCACATCGCATTCGTTTATTTCTTCATCATTAGTTGAATCACTGCACTTAAACACCAGTTTAGTAGAGGATCCCTTAGTTGTTTCGAATCCAATTGAGGGCTCAGCTCATTTGTCCATGATGTGTTTGGATTTGAAAATTTCTATACTTAGCATTGAGTTTCGATGTGATGCTTATGTGTTGGGCTTCACGGGCTATGGGCTAATTTTTGGAATGGATTGGTTATCCAGAAATGGGGCCGTTCTTGATTGTGAAAGGAGAGTAGTTAGGCTCGTGACTCGCCTTGGCAACACTCTCGAAATCTTTGGTAATCCCATAAATTCCGTTATGCTAAGTTATTTAGAATCGCTTGACACGTCTGAGGAAAATATACGATCTGTTAGTGTGGTCCGAGAGTATTCGGATGTGTTTGAGGAGGTGAAGGGCTTACCTCCGAAGCGGGAGATAGATTTTCGAATATATCTTGTGGATAATGCGAAACCAGTATCTTTGCCAGTGCGCCACATGGCTCCACGTGAAAGGAGGGAACTCGATAAGCAAGTGAAGGAGTTACTTGAGAAGGGGTTCATAAGACGAAGTATATCGGAGTGGGGTGCTCCAGTAGTATTTTCCACGAAGGCGGATGGGTCCCTTAGACTTTGTGTAGACTATAGAGAACTTAATAAACTTACTAAGAAGAACAGACACCCACTGCCGAGGATTGACGATCTCTTCGATCAGTTAGTTGGCGCCTCAGTGTTTTCGCAGTTGGACTTAGCCACTAGTTTCCATCAGTTGAGAGTGGCTGAGGATAGCATTGACAAGACTGCCTTTAGGACTCCAGATGGTTTTTATGAATGGCTAGTGATGCCCTTCGGTTTGACAAACGGCCCCGCATACTTTGTTGATCTGATGAGTAGGGTGTTTAGGGAGTACCTTAACAAATTTGTGGTAGTCTTTGTAGACGACATCTTGATCTTTTCTAAGGATGAAGAAGAGCATGCCCTACATCTTAGGGAAGTGTTGGAGACCCTACGAGTGCACAGCCTTAAAGAAAAATTTTCTAAGTGTCACTTCTGGAGGAAGGAAGTACGATTCTTAGGGCACGTGGTTTCCAAGGAAGGGATAGCTGTGGATCCCGCGAAGGTGGTGGCCATCCAAGATTGGAAGGTTCCTAAAAATGCTACCGAAGTGAGAAGTTTCTTGGGGTTGGCTGGCTACTATAGGAAGTTTATCAAAGACTTCGCAAAGATATCAGCTCCATTGACACGCCTGACGAAGAAGAACCTAGTTTTCACATGGGACGTAGATTGTGATTATGCGTTCCAACGTTTGAAGAAAGCTTTGACCTCAGCCCCAGTCTTAGTATTACCAGACGGGAGTAAGCCATTTACTGTTTATACTGACGCTTGTGGGACAGGACTAGGTGCAGTCTTAATGCAAGAGGGTAGGGTAATAGCCTATGGTGGAAGGCAGTTGAGAGCGCATGAGAAGAATTACCCCACGCACGACCTAGAGTTGGCCGCTGTTGTTTTCGCGCTTAAATCTTGGCATCATTATCTTCTTGGCGAGAGATTCGAATTATTCACTGACCACAAGTCTTTAAAATACTTGTTCTCTCAGAAGGACTTGAACTTAAGGCAGCAAAGGTGGATGGAGTTCTTAGCATCCTACGACTTCGAGATAGCATATACCCCTGGCAAGGGTAACGTGGTGGCGGATGCCTTAAGTAGAAAAAGATTATCCTTAAGTCCTTTGTTTGTTGAGTGGCGAAGCTTAGAATTCATTTCGATGTTTGACTTTAGACCTTCCATTGACTTTGTACCCGGTTTGCTAGCATCCTTGGAGGTCAGACCTACGCTTTTGGGACGGATTGGGGAGGCACAGCGAGACGACCCACAGTTGGTTGAGTTAGTAGAAAAGCTCAAAGGAGGGGAGTCATCAAGCCATCTCCGTAGGTATACCCTAGATAATAAGGGGTGGTTGCGTAGGGACGGTAGACTTTGTGTACCTAAAGACGATGACCTAAGGAAGACTATTCTTGATGAAGCACATCACTCAAAGATGACCATTCATCCCGGCGGGGACAAGATGTACATGGACATGAGACGAGTCTACTTTTGGGCCGGCATGAAGAAAGATGTGGCCGAGTATGTCGCTAGATGCTTGGTGTGCCAACAAGTAAAAGCGGAGCAAAAGAAACCCCGGTGGGTTGCTTCACCCATTGGAGGTTCCACTATGGAAGTGGGAAAGCGTCTCGATGGACTTTATTGACGGATTACCGAGATCGAGGAAGGATAATACGGGTATTTGGGTTATAGTAGATAGGCTTACTAAAAGCGCCCATTTCATTCCCATGAAGAGTAAGAGGACTGCTCCATGGTTAGCTTCTGTATACGTCCGAGAAATAGTTCGTTTGCACGGTGTTCCTTCTAGCATAGTGAGCGACCGCGATCCTATTTTCACTAGCGAATTTTGGAGAAGCTTGCAAGAGGCGATAGGGACTCAGTTATGTTTGAGCACCGCATATCATCCTCAAACGGACGGCCAGACCGAGAGGGTGAATCGTATTCTAGAAGACCTTTTGAGGCTATGTATCCTAGACTTTGGGGGAACATGGGAAGAGCACCTTCCGTTAGTGGAGTTCGCATATAATAACAGCTTTCAGTCCAGCATTGGCATGTCACCTTTCGAAGCTCTTTATGGACGACCTTGCGTTCACCTACATGTTGGTGGGAATCTACGGATAAGATCTTACTTGGGCCCGATATGATTAGAGAGACTTCGGAGAAGATCGACTTGATTCGAAGGAGGATGAAAGCAGCGCAAGATAGACAGAAATCTTATGCGGATAAGAGGAGGACGGAACTCGAATTTGAGGTTGGGGACATGGTCTTTGTCAAAGTGTCTCCATTACGGAACGTTGTTCGCTTTGGGTCCGTTGGGAAGTTAGCACCAAGATTCGCAGGGCCGTTTCCTATTAAGGAAAGGATTGGACAGATGGCGTATAGAGTGGAATTGCCGGAGAGACTTAGTGGTGTACACGACGTATTCCATGTATCACATTTGAGGAAGTGCTTACACGAGACCGCGGAGGTGGTAGAGCCGAGTTTGCTTAGAGAGGTGGAGATAGAACGTGATGCGACGATTCGATGAGCTCCTACATGCATTCTTGGGTCAGAGATTAAGAAGCTAAGAAATCGAGAGGTCAGACTAGTCAAAGTACAATGGGAAGATGATGAGAGCAACGCTACTTGGGAGACAGAAGAGAAGATGCGTTCACGATACCCTTTTCTTTTCGAGGGTATGTCCTTTAATTTCTCCTTTATCGCTTATCTTGTACTTATCTTACCTTTAGCGTATCCTCTCGCTAGTATCTTTGACCTTTAGTTAGGATAATCCTATGGTTGAAACATGTGTTTGATACATGTTATGTATGATGAATGCAAAGTGGATGCAAGTGTTTGCTAGTGGTTTCTCGTTGACGCATATACACACACTATTAGGCACTAGATCGGCTCAGTCACTTCATACTGCATATTCCATATGAATGGATGTATTTAGTAAAATGGATGTATAATGGTTGTGCTATCATATGGATACCGCATTTTGGTGAATGGGTGTGCACGCATGTAGAAATAATATGTAGCATTAAGGAACTTTTGCATACATAATGGACACATGGCACTATCATGGTTTGCATTAAGGAGGTCAACTGAATCGGTGGACCGCCTGATTTTGCATTAGATAAGGACATATACACACACTGTGCATTTAAACATGAAAGCATTAGAAGTCTATAAGGACAATGGATGCCTGTGTTTGATGGTTGAGTAGATGGTTGTTTGGATGTTAGGATATATATTCTTCTTGACTTGAAGATTTCGGGGACGAAATCCTTGAAGGAGGGGAGAATGTAACACCCCATAATTTTATAATATGAAAATTCACAAATTAAAGTATACTTAATTTTTAGAAAAGAATTAAGTGAAATGGGTTGCGCAGAGAAATATATATATATTGATATATATATATATATATATATATATATATTTAAAAATTAAATAAATAAATATGCGAAAAAGTTCAAAACAGCGAATTGGGAGGGGGAATAACCGAACCGGCCCATTTTTGAGGTCGACCCGAGCCCTGCTGGGTCGACTAGGGGTTAATCCAGGGTGTTTAGCTGTCAACCCGTGGGCCGATTCGCTCAAATGCAGATTTTGCATTTGATTGATTCTCATGGTTCAGGGTTAATCTAATGGTCCTAAATAACTTCCTACACCTATAAATACATCCTAATGCTAACCCTAAACCTAATTAAAATTGGAACCAAAGCCGTCATACCGTCACCATGGAAATCAATGGAGCTGCCGCCAACTAAGAAGGAAGAAAAGCTAATTCAATTCTAATTCTCTCAACCCTAAAGCAAAGCAAAACTCTCTCTTTTCTTCTCTAAATTGTGAGTATGATAGTCTTAACAAGATTGTTATTATTTTAATTAGGTTAAGTCATGAATGGATTATGAGTAGATGATGTGAATTGTCATATATGTTGTTGTAAACCTTATGCTATCATGTATGTTATAAATTCTATGCTATGTGGTGATGATATCTTATATGTTGCAAATCATGCTATGATGATGTTATGTATATTAAAAGTTTCTAGGCTAAAGTTGTGATGAATTATACATGCTTTGAAATCATGATGCTATTGCCTATGCTAGTTAGTTCATATTAATTAAATCATCATGTTTGGGCTACGTTGATCTATATGACACGTTACATATGCAAGTTAGAATGATTGGAAAAGTTATGAACATATGCCATGACATCTATTATGACACCTAGAATTATGCTATGACATATGTGATAGTCTATGCTAGTTCACACCATCATTATGTTGCCTAAAAACCCCATATGCAAGTTTATGTATAGATTTGGGCTATGGTCATATCATGTAAATTGTGACATTTAACAAGTTGACACCTTTTGATCCTTAACATATGTAGTTTATGCAAGTTTCACCCCTATTATGATTAGATTTATTTTTATTGTCTATATGTTGTGGTAATTTGTCCTTGTGCTATGTGTTAGACTATTCAAGTCTAGCCTATATTATGCATTGAATAAGCGAACGTATAAACGTGGGGTAGGGGTAATATTAAGGATTTAATAATAAGATGTTGGGGTGCAATTGATATGATTTTGCATACCATGAGTGGATGACCATAATTGAGTCAATTATGGGCATCAATAAAAGTGGACTTAATTAATAATTTGGATAGGGAATTATTAAAACTGGGGTAAAAGATTGAAAGTTGTCAATCAATGCTTAGAACACGAGGTTGGACTCGTTTGTGACGTAAACCTGCCCGGAACCGCCTGGCAAATCCAATGGTCACAAATGCCAGCCCAATGTGACAGGTCCTAGGCCTAAACTAAAGCATAACATTTGTAAAGACACGAGGTTAGGCTCTTTTATGGTGTAAGACTGTCAGGACCCGCCCGGCAAATCCAGCTGCCAAAAATGCCAGTCTAATGTGAGAGGTCTTTATGAGGTTATGGCCTGTTTGAATTAAGAAATACTTAACCAGATAAACATGTAAGGTGGGACATGGGGGTTCAGTAGGTGCCTTGGGTGGCATGAGGAATCTAGTGGGTGCCCTTAGTGGCATGTGAAATACGATTAGTAAGACTTAACCAAATACACATGTAAATGAACATGACTAAGAGGGTTAAGTGGGATATATTAATTGACAAGCTTAGGTGGGTAGCTTGTGGGGGCCCATTTCAACCAGTAACCCAAACGTATCTTTGTGGGCTCGACCCAAGTCGAGGACGGGACACGCATACTGGGCTTGACTATAAGAGGCCAAAACGGGGAGCGGTGGCAACGCAAGTCCAACGGGTTTCATATGCGTGTGTGGACCCGGGCTGGTAGGTAAGACGTTGTTGCATCGTATAGGTATAAGCCGTGCATTCTCAGTTATATCGGGTTGCCACTTTAGGGGAGTGATACACCCCACTGTGGGGCCAGCACGGGTATCTACGAGTAGGGAGCCAATCGAAAGTGGGTAGTGGGGATATGGGCAGACGGCACCTCTGTAGTCAGCTAGGGGTACGTAAGGCTATTTATATGTTTCTGTGTGAAGCAAGTGGGATCAACCTTTAGGGTGACTGGTGCAGTGCAGTGTAGTAATTATTCGTTAGTAATTAGGTATGCCTTTACCGTTATCTTTAACGTTATCTTAAACGCTATCTTTTTCTACCTACTAGTTCATAGACATTTACTTGTCTTCCAGCTTATGCCTTAGTCTAGTTATTTTGATAATAGTATTGTTAGAATTGTCATACTCGCCAGACTTTATGCCTGACCCCCTCCATTTCTATCCTTTTTCCCTCCAGGTCCCCAGGTTGGGCCCAGTTCTAGTGGAGTTTGATTGGATTGCTCATCTCTCTTTGGAAAGCTTGGACCGTTGAAGTAAAGTCCAGCTTGTTATCTTTTTAATGGCTATTAGTGTAATGGGATTATGTATTTTGTTTTTATGAAGATGGATAATGTACTTGACTCTGATTAATGGTTTTGTGATGTAATAAACATGTTTAATTTCCACTGCAATAAAATGAAGTTTTAGATTTTTCAAGTACTACTTATTATCTGTCTTGTTGTAATTTTTCTGTTCTATATTCACTTAAAACCTCCATGGAAGTTAATGCATTCCCTTTGTGAGTGACATTAATGGACATGGGGTGTTAAAATAAGCATGAATATTATCCTTTGATTATTCCATCCTTATCCATAAGGGCACGTGTCTTCCATCCATGAAATTGAGCTTCCTTATAAATACCCTTCACCCTTATCTCCTTTACCATCTCATTTTCCTATCTTCCCTTGAAATCTTCTTCTTCCTCCTCTCTTCTTATTTGCTCACGTTTTTCCCTTTTAAATAAAAATAAAAAAAATGATTTTTCAAGAAAATAAAGAAGAAAGGAAGGAGAAAAGCTAGGAGAAGGATCTATATATCCTAGGCGAAGTTCTGGAAGCTTTTAGGTGAGAAAAACTAAACCTTTAAAGGGTTTTTGTTGCTTTATTGTATGATTGCATATAAGATGTTTGTTGAAATGTTGTTCGAGTTTTGGGAGTGAATTCATGGATGATTTGACGGTATATGATTGCTAAAAATCCCTAAATAGGTTCATGTAGTAAAAATGGCAATTTGTTGGGATTTGGAAGTAAAAACCTTTATGTTAAGTTCACAAAGTTGCACCTTTATGGAATATCATAAACATACATGACTTGACTTAATTTTGGTAATAGGTTGAGTTAGAAAACGATGATAAACTTCTAAAGGTCCATTCTTTATGGATTAATTCACATGAAGATGTGATTTTGGTTATGAATTCACCATTATATTAAGGAAACCATGAACATTTATTTAAATTCATGTACCTCATGTGATAAATACATGGGTTGATAGTTAGGGTAATGAACATTAGAAACATATAACATGGTTTTGAGTGCTATGTTATGCTTATGTTGAGTTGTTAATCTCCAGATAATGAATATTATTCATGTTTGGAAGTTGTTGGATGAGGTTGATTTAATTTAGATGTTTTTGATTGATCAATGGTTATGAATACCATTTGGTTGTTAATTAATAAAGTGGAACCCAATTTTCACACCAACATATGATCGTAAATAACTAACGAGTTTAGTTATAACTCGTTAGACACATGACATCTTGTTTATGTTTATTGGATGTTTGTAAACGCCCAAATTTTCGGGTTATACGGGAGTAGAAAGAGTCTCATTCCAGAAATTAGATTTTAAATGATTATTTTAATAATAAAATAATTAGGAGAAATGAAAGTATTTTGGATGAATGAATAATGGATTAAATAATAAACACCTATTTTGGTTGAATATGCGGAAACCATGAGTAAGTTTGTCCCGATTGTGAGATCCAGAAAGATAAACGGGGTGTTTAACAAGGTAAGGAATGTTGCAACCAGCGCGCTGAACTTACCTGGTCAATGTTTATTTATCTGGGCGAGGATCGGAATGGGTCGAAAGGAAAGCCCGGATGTTCATTTAACATTTTATTAAAGGTTAAATGAATGGAAGATATTCACTTTGTATAATAAATCTGAAATAAAGATAAGTGAAAACTGGAGTTTTCCAATTAATTAAATTGAATTGGAATTAAATGGAAACCATATTGGTTAACGGTTGAGATAAGTCTCCATAGATGAAGACTTAGACTATTTGAGGAATTTGAAAGGCGCTAGCCAATATTCCGCTTATAGTGTTGGTTGGATACGGAGATTAATATCAATTGCAAGCAGATATGATTTCCATGAAGATTCCATTTTAAATGGAAGATGATTTTGGGTTTATCGTGAACTGTGTTTTAAAAGACATTGGTTCTTTAACCCAGTTAAAAGCAGGATTAATTTGCCTAAAAGTTGAACAATCATTAAGCAATTATTTTAGAGATTGAAACAGACTAGAGTTTAATAAATCTTTATATAAATTGGAATGAATAGATGGTAACTAAAATTTACCAAAACACGAGATGTGATTGAACCAAATATACTTGGTTGTTGATATCGATTGTGATTGATTGATTGTTTGGATTGTGCTCGACCACTTTATGAGCAAAATATGCTTTTACATTCAGCATTGGGTTGGGTAGAAATGTTTGTATGCTAATACCTTATGAAACACTCCACGATTTGACTATGAGATGTTTAGTGATGTTGGTGAGTTCATTTCAAATTTAATGAATGATTTTGAAATGATATTTTTCTTAAGTGAAAAGAAATGTATTCCCGATTTTGGACAGGGAATGTTTTATAAAACAGAAAGGATTTTGAGGGCTAAAACAGATGATTTCGAAATGATTTGGAAATGTATTATGGTTTTACATTATTCATCGCGTGTCCGATTAGTTGCTATTGATGATGTATCTGTTTGGTGACGGAGAATTTATTCTCTTGCTTAACACCCTTCTTTGAGACGTACGAGCTCAAAGGTTACGTGATTAATAGTGACTGATCATATGTGTGAATTGTTGATGTGATTAATAGTGACGTGATTAATAGTCCCCAAGTTACGTGATTAATAGTGACTGATTATAGTTTGAAAGTACTTGTGCTTATTATGTTGTGAAATAAATTTCCCCACTTTGGGATATAAAAATGATTTCTATGTGTTACCAATGATCGGGTTTGTGATAACAAAGGGTATCGAACCCCCGACCTCCCATAAAGCAACACCACGCACTAACCACTGTGCTAAAAGATCTTTGTGTCAGCTTTTCGAAAGGGGTGTTACAGACTGCCCCTCTTAAAGAGCCCAACGTCCTCGTTGGCTCATATCACTCATCACCCAGATGTTGTGCATGTAACCCGCATCAGTACCACATCGAACCGACATCCGCAGCATTACACACACAATTCTGGCTGGGTATAGGCTCTGATACCAAATGTGACAACCGCGGGTATCGAACCCTCGACCTCCCGTAAAGCAACACCACACACTAACCACTGTGCTAAAAGATCTTTATGTTAGCTTTTCGAGAGGGGTGTTACACGGGTAATGGCGATGGTGATGAAAAGTCAGGGATGTATGGTATGGTTCGCTCTCGAGGTGGAGAGAGGACGTACTTGTATTATTATCGTGATGGTAAGGTGTACCTGGAGCCTGGTCATCAGGAGGATCTCTCGATTAGGTGGCATATATATTGATATGCTCGTATAGTAGATATTTGAGGTTAATGTTTTGGTTTGAGATCCGGAAGTGAAAGCTAATTTGATATGAAACATAGATATGCATTTCAAATGGTTTAAAATAATAAATCGGGTATAAAGTCCAAAGAAATAACTTCTGTAAAGTTAATTAGATTTTGAAAATCTAAATTTGGGAATTAAACCTAAATGGGTAGATTGAGGAACTGCATCTTGTTTGTTGCATTGTTAGCTTCAGTTTTGGTTGCTATGGTTGTGCACGTATTGTAACGACCCGCATTCTGCGCATCATAGGATCGTAGAATATTTATTCCTTTCACATACGAAGTCGTATGGTCATGTAACTTTGGGAGACGACTATTGGGGTCATTTCCCATGTTCATGATTTTTCCCGATTTTTAAATGACCATTTTACCCCTAGTTGGCACTGTTTTGGCCATAACTTTTGACTGGAAATGAATTTTGACCTGAAACCACTTCCATTGGCTTTGAATGATAGTTTCTCTTTCCGTAGAGTGGTCACATTAGCCAAACGGACTCACCGTTTGGGAGATATGGCTGAAACAAGTTTCAGATGGTGAAAGACAGCTTAATTGGGCTTAACCGGGTGATTAGCAGTTAGGCCCAAGGGGAATTTCGGGTTTAGAGGTATAGGAGGACTGGTTAGGGTTAGGTTATCACTTTCATTTCAGTTTTGAGCCGCCACAAACCTCCTTGAGACCTTAGTAATGGCTTCCTACATCTAAAACACCCCAAATCACTCTCTAATTGAAGATTAGGCTTAGCAACACCAAATTAAGCAGAAAAAGCACCAAAGCAAGGTTAGAGCTGCTGTTAGACACCAGTATTCGCCCCAAATCAGAGGAGTTTCAGTTCTGAGAATTTCATTTGTGGCCAAGGTGAGTGATTTGCATAGTTTTAGCACTAATTACAGTGATTAAGGGTAATTAGTGAAGATTAGCGAATTTATACGTAAATAAATTCTGGAAAAATTCTTAAAATTCTAAAATAATGTTTTAAGGCTCTGTTAGAAATTTGAGATAATTTCGATGTGTTTTGTTAATTGTATGCCTAAGCATGATTAAGAGTGCTTAAGGGAAAATATGAAGTTTTAGCTACTTTTGATCCATTTTGATTCATTTGAATTGTTGGTTGTTGTTTGTGGTTGCTATTACATGTTGCTATGACTTTGTGGTATGTTTCATGATTGATTAGAATAGTTAAATTGCTCGAAAACGTCGTCGAATGGCGTAGAAAGCTTGCTGGAAAATTGCAGAAGTGTGCAGGTTCCGAACCGGTTCGGATCGGAGAAAGGGGGTCGGATCGGATTTGTGAACTGACCAAGGGGATTGGAACTGGATTGGAACTTGTCGCTGGAGGAGGCTTGGCAAAAAAAAAAAAAAGAAAGGCTGTTTACTTAGAGTTGGAGTGGACAAGGGGATCGGATCGGAGTAAGCTAGGGAGCGGAGCGGATCGGATCGGAAGAGTGATTGGAGGCCAGATCGGATCGACTCGGAGATGCAGGGCTCGGATCGGAAGCAAACACTCGGGAGAACTAGCAAGAGGGAAAGCCACGCGGATCAGATGGCAAGGAGGGATCGGATCGGAATACGTGAAGAAATAAGGGGACGGATCGGAGCGCTGGAAGGAAGGACACCCGACCCGACCTGGAGGAGGACCCCGACCCGACCCGGAGCGAAGTACCCGACCCGAATCGAATGAAAGAAGACAAGGAGAAGGACCCGAACCCAGAGGAAGGTGGCACTCCAAACCGAACCGAGCATGGGTGACCGAACCGAACCGAATTCTAGAGCTGCTACTGCACGACGACTTTTCTGAAGACCCGCTCCAATTCGACCAAACCCGAGATGCAAAGGAAGTCCGAATGAGAAGTTAGAGCTTAAGATTCAGATGGGAATCAACGAGTTCACTTCATGATTGGGCTTTGCTGCGGGACGCGTGCCAAGGAGTTATCGACACCTATAGCTTTGGACCATTATGGTAGGAGGTACGAAGGCGGATTCAGGGCCATTATGGCATCGGTAGAACCAAGGGCTATGACCAATGAAGTGAGTCGTTGAAATGTTTGGTCATGACTCCAAGTGTTTGGCTTGGTCACAGCAGGGTTTCTACAAGTCGGGATTCGTCGTTGCCTCAGTTTGTCTAGTGTTCCAAAGTGGTAGATGTCGTACGCTTTACGCACCGAGTGAGAGATGTGAGGATGGTTGCTATGGATGATTTGTTGCTATCATTTTGACATGCACACCCCACCCCCGTATTCTTACACTATTTATTGTGGCACCTTGGAGTATTGTACGGTATGTGGTACTAACTCTTTGGTTGCAGGTCCAGGTTCAGGTATGGTTTAGTATACCTGTTATTATTCTGTTTAGATGCTTATCGCTCATACCAGGCTTTATGTCTGACCCAGAGTTTTATGTCTCCTCTTATTACTCTGGGTGCTCACACGAGCAGACTAGAGACAGGTTAGCTGGTGATGCACGGGTAGATGATCCGGAGACGAGCAGGAGGCTTCCACGTAATATATATAGTATTCTCCCTGTGTTGTTGAAGATCACTGCTTGGGCGTTGTTGGTGTATCTTCTATTTCAGCTTTCTTTTGTTTAGAGACAGTAAATTTGGAAAATTGTAATAAGCTGTATTTGGATTTCCGCTGCTTTGAGATTGATGTTGGTTTTAGTTATCAGCTTATGCACTGTCTCGCCTGTTTTATGTCAAGTACATTATTATTATATTTTATTCCATGCGCTGTGAGGCATTCTACAGGTTCTTTGATTAGTTCGTTCCCTTCTTTTCTTTCTTATGACGACCGTCTTGTGCTAGTCGGGCATGTGTACAGCGCACTTCTGAAGGAAATGCAGGCCGGTGCGAGGCGGGCCGTCACACGTATCCTTGGGAGGAAACCCATTCCGCGACATGCGGCATGGTCTTGAAATACCTCATTCAAATTTAGGCTAAGTATCAGATTAGTCAATAAAGTTTTCTCACCCCAGTCCCATGACTGACTCGTAGTTTGTTTTTCCCTTGCAAACTGCGGGTGCCCACAATTTCCACACGGGCAGTCTGTTAGTTTGTTTTTTTTTAGTTTTTTCGAGATCGAGCTCAAGCTTGAAGACTTGGTGTAACAACCCTGAATTTTGGTGCCAATTTAAAATTTTATTTTAATCGAAGTTAAAACATAAGAATTTAATTTAATTATAAAAGGAGTTTAAAACAACGCTGCAGTTTGAAAATTTGATTTTGAACTTTGACTGAACGTACAGGATGCAAAATTTAACGGATTTTAGTGAAACCAAAAATATTAGAATCTATTTAAAAATATCTTTCCAACGAATCAGAAAAATCGAAATTTCATAGCGGGAATCAAGAGTTATGCCCAAATTAAAATTTAGAAAGGTCGCTAGGAAATTTACAAAGGTCAAAAACATTACTTTTTGCATACAAAGGAATTTGGAATTGAAACCACTTCCATTGAGTTCCGAATGATGTTTCTACAATTGAAAAACAGTAAATACTTATATATTTCGAGTTTCGGAAATTATTGGTATAAAAATTTATCTTTAATATTTAATATATACGCCTTGAAAATTGAAATTTTGCAAACGGTCTCCAAATTGAACAAAATTAATTTTGTTGGGTTCGTATCGTCAAAACAAAGCTGAAAATGATTTTTCGGTAATTTTTAGAATTAATATATAATTATAATTGATTTTTCAGTGTAAACGGACAATTTTTTAATTTAAAAATTCATTAAAAATTCATATAGGCTCAGAATTGAACAAAATTAATTTTCCTAGGTCCGCAGCATCAAAACATAGCCAAACATATTTTTCGGGAATTTTTGAAGTTAATTTGTGACCCCAGTGAATTTTAACGTACGGTTGAATTAAAAAATTAAGTAATTTATTTTAAAAATAAAGTAAACCTGCTGTAGACTTCGAAATTGGGCCTTACCACTAGCGCCATTGCGTTCAAAAGATGTCAAAACATTAAGAACGACAGTCGTTGGGTCTAATTTTGAGTTTGGGCCAAATCGGGCCTTAACGGGCAAATTAATTAATAAAATAATATAAATATTCACTCATCTCTCTTCCTCCAGAATGCTCCAGCCGCCACTTACATTTTCCATGGCCTAGAATGGCCGAAACTTCCTTCCTCAATATCTCACAATCCATTCAATGAAATTCAACATATTATATACCAAATCGAAGCTCTTGGAGAGATCTACAAATCCATACGGTTATCATCAACCAAAAGTGCACGAATTTCGAGGGAATCACCCCCTAACCCGCGGCCAAACAGCCCAAAACGCCCCCCTAGGCCCCACTGCACCCTCCACCTCCCAAGGCGCACGTAGCCCTCCCTCCCCTCTTCGATTTGCCACCTTCCGATCAATTTCTAGCTTCACCAATTCTGAGATAATTAGAGACCTAAATTTGAAGCTTATGGGTTTCACAAATAGAAAATGAGCGGCCTTTGAACGTAGAAGAGAAAGAAGGAGAGAGGTTGACTTTTTCAACCCTTTTTTTAATTAATTTAATCCAAAATTTTCAGATCTTCTTTTAATCATATCTTGCTCGTACGGATTCGAAATCGAACAATTTCAGGTGCGCCACGATCGTGAGACCGAGATCTTCGCGTTGACGCTGACTAGACCTGAAACGGAGATAGTTGAATTTTCAACCAATTTTGAACGCGAACAATAATTCAGTTAAAAGCGAGGTGAGATATTCTGAATTTAATTTAATTAAATTAAACTTAATTATCTTTCTTAGATAATAAATCTGTATATGTGAGATCTCTTGATTTAAAATAAATATATTAGTTAAATTGCTTTTGATTGTGTTATCACCAGTTCGCTGTAAAATTTGGTTTGTTGTGAGACGTGATTTGATTCTATGATTGATATGGGTATAGATCTGTTAATTTGATGATATGGTGTTATAATAAAATTTGTGAACATATATAGTTCATTTTGGTCGCTGAATAAAAGAATTGTCATTTTGTCAAAATAACAAATTTTTTATTTTTATCAAAATAAATTAGTTGAAAACAAATTTGTTGTTGTTGTCAAAATAAATTGGTTGGAAACAAAAATTCACATTTTTGTTAATCATAATTGTCAAAATAAAAATTCACTTTTTATTTGTTATGTTAAACATGGAAATTAGTATGCAAATAAATATATTTCTTTTTATTTATCATGTTGAAGTTTAGGAATGTATACAAATAAGAATAAACCTTTTTATATCATGTTTATACATGAGAATTCATACACAAATCAAAAATAGGCATTTTTATGTCATGTTATACATTGAAATGGTATACGAATAAAAATTATCTTTTATTTTGTCATTAGAATTATATAACATGTTTTGTAGACAAAGTTATCTTTTATTTTTGTCATTAGAGTTATATAACATTTCTTATGTTAGCCCACAATGTTAATACATTATAAAAATACCATTTTTATGTATAAGAGGTTAGCATAATAAAAATATCATTTTGTTTATAACATGTTATATGAGATAAAAGAATGCCACTTATGTAAGAAGTGTTAAACTAGATAAACATGTCACTTTTGTTTAAATTGGTTATTTAGTATAAGAAGGACATTTTATTAATAATGTTATGTTAAAATGGAAATGTCATTATATTAGAAATTGTCATTTTGGTTAAAATGGCACATTAGAATAGAAATTATCATTTTATGTTAAAATGTTACATTAGGATCGAAACTATCATTTTGGTTAAAATGCCACATTAGAATAAAAATGGTCACTTATGTTAGAGATAATATAAATTGTCATTTTAGTTTGATTATGAAAATGCTTGTTAATTAGAATCATGTAATGTTAATGAAATATATAGAATCATGCCAATAAAAAATTTCATTTTGTATAAAAGGTTATAGTAGTTAAAACAATTATTTATGTTAGATTAGAAAGAACATTTATGTTAAATTTGAAGAACATGTATGTGAAATTAGCTAGAACATTTATGTTAAATTTGAAAGAACATTTATGTTAGATTAGAAAGAACATTTATGTTAAATTTGAAGGAACATTTATGTGAAATTAACAAGAACATTTATGTGAAATTAGCAAAAACATTTATGTTAAATTTGAAGAACATTTATGTGAAATTAGCAAGAACATTTATGATAAAAATTTGAAAGAACATTTATGTTAGATTAAAAAGGGAATTCATTAAAATATTCAAATTAGAATGAAATTGTGTTAACATAAAAATCACATTTTTATGTTAAAAGGGAATTCATTAAAATATTCAAATCAGGATGGAACTGTGTTAACATAAAAATGAATGTCTTTTTAATTGTGTCCCTTAACACAAATATAACATAGAAAAATATACGGTCTTTTATTTATGTTCTCTAATGTAATCAAAAAGTAGATTTGACATGTATCAAATCACATTTTTTATATGTAAGTATAGAAATTGAGAAATTACCAAGTTTTATTAAGATTTGAAAAGGGTAAGTTATAGTATCTGAAATCAAGTTATCTTGGAAATATAGAATATTCCAAAATCAAGATATTTTGAAATGTGAAACATTTTAAAATAATATTTTTAGTAGAACAATTATAATGATTAATTAAAATTGTACTTCGACACGAGGTTAGGTGACATTTATGGTGGAAGTTTGCCCGGACCCGACCGGCATATCCAGCAGCCACAAATGTTGGGCCTAATGTGAGAGGTCCAAGTGCGCAAATACAAATCGGGCCAAGACACGAGGTTAAGCCCAACTTGTGGGAGAAGTCTGCCCGGAACCGACCGGCCTATTCAGTATCCACAAGTTGTAGGCCTAATGTAAGAGGTCTGGCCCATATTAAAATATAAATGGATAACTTAGAAGTTGACGTTATTTTCACACCGTTATGTGTTAATAATGAAATGAATATTTTCACCTCCAAGTTTGTTACAAAAGAAAGTTACATTTTTAATAAAATAAGATAAGGATTATAAAAGTTTTACATTTTTCTTAATGTAAATATTAGAAAAGTTACCTTTTTCTTAATGTAAATAAAAGGAAAATAGGAAGTTACATTTTTATATATAATTGATGTAATATAGAAACCAACATTTTTCAATGTAAGTAAGGATGAAATAGAAATTATATTTTTGTATGCAAATAAAAGCGTTTACATTTTTCAATGTAAACAAAAGAATGATTAGGAATTTATATTTTCCAATGTAAATAGAATATGAAATAAAGGTTACATTTTCAATATAATAATATATTAAAGTATAAGTTTACATTTCTCAATGTAAATAAAATAGGAATTGAAATTTACATTTTTCAATGTAAATAATAAGATTAGAAATTTACATTTCTAAGGAATGGATTTTCATTAGAAAAATAATGAAACCAAATATACATTTGGTGTAAATTGAAAAATGGAAGAGTAAAATATACAGTTTTATGTTTAGGATGTGTATGTAAAGTAAAAATAGCGATAGATCGTTATAAAATATAAACAACGATATGAAATGGTTTTCAAATTTATATATGCGAGAGTTATTTGGAAAGTCCGAGTTTACTCTCATTCCAAATAATGATACGACGTTCGAAGAATTGAAGACGGCGATTGAAGACCGACGATCTTCACATCGAATGGGTAACTAGTGTTGAGGCCCTTGATTGATTTGCTCCCAAGACGGGGCTAAAATGGTAGTTATCCGGACGTAGTGCTGATTTGTACGGATTTGGCTTTCGCTCAGACCCAGAGCATAAGCTTATAAATGAAATGTGTGTCTGACATTGTACTCCTTTATATTGTATTTATTGATTTTCTGTCGAATGTATGAATGTTTGGTGGCGGAGAATTTATTCTCTTGCTTAACACCCTTTCATATATTTCGGCAAAGGATTGGTAGTGTGATATGGAGTGACGATGTGGCATGCTAAGATGCATATGATCAAGGCTTTGTTGAAAAGCAGGCTTTGTGGGATGATCAAAGCATAGCCTGTTTAGGCACAGCTTTGTGTATAGCGTGACTTCGCGAGCCTCACACACCGGCGGAGTCTAAAACGGGAGAAGGGAACGCAGGGAGAGCAGCACGTTTCTTTCTAGCTAGAAGTGGTTTTTGGGCTTTAACACGGCCCGACATTATACTTATGTGGATGATGGAATGAGGCGCCTCGGATAATAGGTCCTATAGGATCGGGAAACGTGTGTTCAAGAATAACTAATCCACGAAGCTGTATGTGTGGACTGGCCCTACAACTATCCAAGGGTTCACTATGGGGGATCCTGAGGCATTAGCTAGAGTGTCTCGAATCGGTAAGGAGCTCCTCCCTAGCCTTGACTCATGATGGAAACCCAATTTCCAATACGACCTCATGCGGTTTGGATTATATTACTAGTATGGAAGCATAGTATTATGGTATCTATGTGCCCTAAGATTGATACATTATGATTGAACTATTTTTGAAAACTTATATACACTAATAATAATATCAAAATCCGTTTTTATCGTATTAAGCATTTTTGACCATTATAAGGTAAAACCCTATCCTTCGGTTTGCGTTGCATTGTGTGATGGTTTCATTTTTCCAAAAAGCATTGCGTTGTTTAACGATTTACTTTAATTTATGCACCGACAATCCATTGGAGTAAACCCGTTCCGCGTTAGCGGCGTGGTCCCTGGATTTGCCTTATTACTATTAGTTAAATTAGTTAAGAATTCTCACACCAGTCCCATGACTGACCCGTTGTTTGTTTCCACTTTTACAAACTCGGGTACTGTGAAAACCCTTAACTTCCCCGTAAAGGAAAGCGGCGGATAGTTCGAGAACAAGCCACAACAGAACGCATACGAAAGAACATTTCATTGTATATTACAATAATGCATCAGATTACAAGAATATACAGAGTATAAACGAATATTACACAGAAATATCAGAGATTTAAATTACATTTAAATACATAGCAGCGAAAAATAATACAATACACAACTAGAAATAGATATACGGATACAAAGCTTTCCGGATATCGTTCCAGCTGTAAACCAGGATCCTGTGAATATAAATCTGCAAAACCAAAACTACTAGCTGCCCGTGTCAAAATAAGGGCACCCAGAGTTTAGGTTTAAACAATAAAATCCAGGTCAGTCATGTGACTGGTGTGAGAACTAAAACAGTTAATCTTTATTTTTAAAGTTAGGTAAATCAAGGGACCACGCCGTAACACGGAACGGGTTTCCTCCCAAGAACACCAGTGTATAAAACAAACAGCGCAATGCTAAATAAAGAAAAATGAAGCTGTTATAAGACCCAGGTCCTATCACACAATGCAACGCAAGCCGGGGGATAGGGTTTTTTCCTTATAACAGCCAAAGATTGCTTGATACGTTTTAAAACAAATCATTTGATATTATTATAAGTGCATAGTGTATAAAACAACTTCAAATCATAAGTATCAATCATAGGCGGCATGGGTACCATATATCATGTCGCCATACTAGTTTTACAATAAAAACCGCAAATGTCACGTATTTGGAAATTGGATTTCCGTCTATGAACCGAGGCAAAAGATAGTCCTCAACCGATTCGAGACAATCTAGCCCATGTCTCAGGCAAGTACTCAGTCAAGCCTTGGAGCGACAGGGCCGGTCCACCGATGTGGATTAAAATGCCTGAACACTACGTTTCCCCGCCCTTTGGGGCGTAAATGAGCCAACTAAATGACTCCATCGGTTCGAGAACGACCGATCAATCCGAGGCGCCTCGCAACAGCAACAACCACATAAGTCAAACTCGTCAGGGCGTGTAAAACCACTGACGCCACTTTTTAGCTAGAAGGAAACGTATGCCCTCCCTGAGGTCCGTCTCCCGTTTTTGGTTCATACCGGGTGTGAAACTCGCGAAGTAAACGTTACACAAAGCTACGCCACAAAGGCCGTGCTTTGATCATCACCACAAGACTCTGCTTTTCAACAGAAGCCTCGATCAATTGCCACTTAGGCATGCCACACAGGCAATTCACTCCATGCGTTTGATATCCATCAATATATAACCCCTGAGCTCGTACGTCTCAGAGAAGGGCGTTAAGCAAGAGAATAAATTCTCCGCCGCCAAACAGATATATATTTAATAGAGATCAATCACACGGACTAAAATCCAATGTCAGACACACGGTCCATTTACAAGTCCGTTCTGGGTCTGAACGAAACCGGAGGCACCTAGTACCCCGCATATCCATCGATCTCCAAGCACGTCTGGACGATCACCAACTGTTTCCATCTTCTTGGGTGTACAGCCCAATCAAGATCATCAGCAATCACCCAAACGACGTGAAGACTTCCGGTCTTCGACCATCATCTTCATCTTCGACTTATCGTCGTATCAGTTATTCAGAATGGGATAAACCCGGTCTTTCCGAATAACTCGCGTATATTTTAAATAAGTGTTACACAAACACAACATACGCCTCATTCCAATTCATTAGTCACTAACCGTAAATTAATCAAGAGAATAATTTCCCAAATATTAACCCCGAAGGCCGAAACCAACATCAGATCAATATCCAGAAAACCATTCTGCTTGGCTAACCGACAGTTAGTTTCTAAATTTCACATTCATAGGGAAAGGTTCCCATTAATTTTATCCAAGATAAATTCCTTGAATTTATTCTTTATTCTATTTCTGAATCTCAATTCAAACTAGTCGGGATTAGCGAACCTTACCGAAGTAATCATTTATTTTAATTTCCCCATCCCAACCTATTCATCCCATGAAGTAAAACTGGTAATACTTCATATCTAACACCACAGTGTTATCGGTAAATTCAATTACCATTTCACGTTCAAATCTAATTAAAGATTTAACTATCGCCTGGAGCAGAACTGGTGATACTCCATTTTCGATCATTTCAATCTAATTAAAGATTTATTAAAACTCCACTTAGTTTTAATCTTCGACTGGGTTAAAGAATCAGTGTCATTTAAAACACGGTTCACGATAAACCCAAAATCACATTCCATTAATTATCGGGTTAAAGAACAAGTGTTATTTAAAACACTGTTCACGGTAAACCCAAAAATCAATATCGATTTAATTCCAATTAAATATTATTTAATTGGTACACTTCATTAAATCTAAATAAAAAGATTTAATCTTTTCTCCACTGGGTTCAAGAACAGTGTTATTGAAGACACCATTCACGACAAACCCCAAATCACATTTGATATTCAATATAAGGCTCTGAATAGAAAATATATCGGCTTATATTCAATATCAAATTCTACGATTAACAAATGTCGTATTGGAAATAACGATATAAATATATATCTTTCAAACTTAAATAACAACATCTGTATAATCACGAATTCCAACATCGAAATATTCCGAAGACAATTTCGATTCAAATCCACTCCAATGCAATCATTGGAAATTCTGGTTATTTTTAAAACCCTTTTTAAATTCAATTTATTTATTTAAAAATAAATAGAATTATAATTCTAGTTCAAAACTAGTTCATTTCGATAAAAATCTATTTTTATCTTTTCAAATATGGAGTTTTTCATCCCAATTCTTTCTAAATCATTTCTTATGATTTTACACAAATTATTACTATTTTTAATAATTTTATCAAGGCCCGTACAGTCGATTTCCATCAATGGCCATCGAACTGCACTTATAGCGACCTTTTTCAAATTTGATTTGGACATAATTCCAAATCCAACCGTTAGATTTATAATTTCTAATATTCGTTAGAAAGCTCTTTTCGATACGAACCCAACGGTTCCGGTTTTAGGAGGATCCGACGGTCGGATCTCCCGTAATGTCCATTTGAAATAAATGGTCGAAATTCGCGAACTGCCGCGGCGCGGCGCATTCTATTCAGGCCATTATATTATATATATAATATATATAATATATATTTCGTCGATTTCTATTTAAAACGAATTATATAAATAGTTTTAAAATTCGTTTTCAAAAGCAATTTCAACTTTCTTTCAATTCAAATCAAAATTGAATTCTTCTTTATAAATTCGTTTTAAAATTCATTTCTATTCAATTAAAATTTCAATTCAATTTGAATTCATTTCAATTCGCTTTCAATTCAATTTGAATTCGTTTTCAATTCAATTCATTTCGAAATCGTTTTCAATTCAATTCATTTCGAAATCGTTTTCAATTCAATTCATTTTGAAATCGTTTTATATTCATTTCATTTCGAAATCGTTTTCAATTCATTTCATTTCGAAATCGTTTTCAATTCATTTCATTTCGAAATCGTTTTCAATTCATTTCATTTCGAAATCGTTTTCAATTCATTTCATTTCGAAATCGTTTTCAATTCATTTCATTTCGAAATCGTTTTCAATTCATTTCATTTCGAAATCGTTTTCAATTCATTTCATTTCGAAATCGTTTTCAATTCATTTCATTTCGAAATCGTTTTCAATTCATTTCATTTCGAAATCGTTTTCAATTCATTTCATTTCGAAATCGTTTTCAATTCATTTCATTTCGAAATCGTTTTCAACTCATTTCATTTCGAAATCGTTTTAAAATCGATATAAATATCGATCACGTCAAAATGGCGTCAATCTAATCAACACGGCTTCATAAATTTCTATTTTCAAATATTCTATTTCAAATATTTCTTTTTCAAAATAGTTGTTATTATCAAAATATTTCGTTCAACACATGACCAATCTCAATGGATGAGTACTGTCAACACATGAACCTTTATTTTATATTGATAAAGATGTAAATTTTATTACTAAAATATTTCGTTCAACACATGACCAATCTCAATGGATGAGTACTGTCAACACATGAACCTTTATTTTATATTGATAAAGATGTAAATTTTATTACTAAAATATTTCGTTCAACACATGACCAATCTCAATGGATGAGTACTGTCAACACATGAACCTTTATTTTATAATATTCTTTATTTTTCAAATTGGAATGAGGCCCAATCAATTACCATATAAAGTTAATTATATGGATTTTCATACATTACACACATATAATAGCATTGAAAAATAATCAACCATCAACCAAAGTGCACTACACTGTATAAGCATCAAATATAGATATCTAACACTTATAACAGCCTGTCAATCGATCGATCGACATATTTAATCAATTAGGATGAGTGAACTTCAAATTTCATCCCAACACCCGTGTGGGGTTTCAAACAATCAAACATAGATTTTATTTGTGCAGTTGGGCGATGTGTAAAATTTATCGACCCAACCAATGTCCTTCAAATAGGTGTTCATAAACAAACCGTCTGGTTTGTAAATGAATATTTATTTATTCACATTCACGTTCACGTTAAAAATTATATTTTTAACGATAAAACATTTTATTCAACCTATGAATATTCTATTCGGTTCATTTATTAAATAAAATGCTATTTTTATTTTTCTAACTTATTTTAGAAAATTTCGGCGGCATAACGGCACGATACTAGAAACGGGACAAGGCCTAGCCTTATCCCCGGTCTAGTGAAGGCCCACGCCATTCACACATCAATCAAATCAATTCATTTCACCACACAATTCAATTTCAATCAAATAATCTAACTAATTTTTGCAATCAAACAAACAAGTTCATGGTCTGTGGACGATTGTGTCGGGTGCTACTAAACACCGTCTGCATCCTAGTATATATATATAACTAGAAAATTAAATTGAAAGGTGAGAAATTCTCACTGAAAGCTATCTCAACTTCACGACACTCCTATTGCAGAAAATCTTGTCGTGCTCGCCTTTTTGTCATCTTCGTTGCCCGCTTTCACTACATATGTAAAAATCGAATTTTTACTTCGCTATTCAATATATAAAAATCGAATTTTTACTTCGCTATTCAATATATAAAAATCGAATTTTTACTTCGCTATTCAATATATAAAAATCATATTTTTCTACGGTGTTTATATATATAAAACTGAAAATAAAATTCACTGTTATTTACATTTGTTTGTATATAGACTCAATGTGAATTTACATACAAATCATGTTTTTAAATCAATGCAAATTTTATTTTCAAAATCAATGTTATTCTATTTTTAAAACATCATGCTATTTTAAAACAATGCAAATTTTATTTTTAAAATCAATGCAACTTCTATTTTTAAAACATCATATTTTTACATCTAGTCTATTTCTATAAACATCATATATATTGTCATTTATATTTCAAAAACAACACCTTTTTATATCATGCTATATTTAATTAAAAACTGATTTTTAAATGATGTTTTTAACATAAAAACTGCTCCCTTTTTCTTGTAAATAATGTATTTAACATAAAAAAAACTACTGTTATTTACCTTGCTTCTTTATCTCAACCGATTGAAAACCCATTTGCTCAAGACCTAGGGTTCCAAATCACGTCGCCAGGGAGCCACCGGAGTTACATCCGCCATCGCCACATCGAGCGCCTCCGTCACCGTTCCCCATAGTCGCCCCCTCGTCAAACTCGGTTATCCCCTGACGTCAGAGAGCAGCTCGAAACGCATGCCCTTTGTGGCTGGAATTCGAACGCAACACGAAACAATAAATCACCAAATAATTGAAAGCCAATTGAATGTTCTTCGATTTTTGCTTGAAGAGTTTCGAATTGATTATCCGATTTGAGGATTGAATTTGAAAACGTTTTCGCCCTTTGATTTTAAAACAGCGGCGGGCTCTGAATAGGATTAGGGTTATGAGAGAATGGGGTTATTTATAGTAATTATTTTAATATTATTTTTCCAAACAAAAGTGGATTTCGCCTCAGAACCCTGATTCCAACCCAACGACCGCCGCCCCTAGCTAAATACCCCCATTCCGAACACAATGAGATATGTCCGGCTAGACAATTCGACCATTTCGATCAGTTTTAGTTTAAACTAAAATATAAATCTATATATTTAATTTTAAACGTACATTTCAATTTACCGGGGCCATATACTAACTCTATAAATTCTCGAAAAATATTTTCTAGCTTCGTATTGACGATACGGTCCTAACAAAACTAGTTTCGTCGAATTCTGAGACCGTTGGAAAAATGGCCAATTTCCAGTCGATTAAAATCAACTAAAACTGGTCAAACGCGTTTTCCTTTACCACGCTCACATATTGATTCGAAAAATTACGAAATTTGGAATCTAGCAATAACTTGACATCCCGGACCCAACAAAACTGGTTTCGTCGAAATCCGAGGTCGTTTGCAAAATCTCCATTTTTAAGGGCCTGAATTCCATAGCGACTATTCAGAATTTTCAACTGGACATATCTTTTGATTCCCGCTATGAAATTACGATTTTTCGGATCCGTTGGAAAGATATCATCAATTAGATCCTAATGTTTTTGGTTTCACTAAAATCCGGATTGTCTTGCACCCGGTACATTCGATTGAAGTTTGAAATCGAATTATCGAACTACCGCGCCATTTTCAATTCTATTTATAATTATATATAAATATTTATATTCTAACGACGACGCGTATAAATATATACGTTCGAATTATATTCAAAATAAATTTCTCGTCGATATTATTTAAAATAATCCATTTTAAATAATCAAAATTCTCTAAAATTGCCAAAATAAAAATTTTAAACTGGCCCAGATTTTCGGGTTGTTACAATCTCCCCCACTTAAAACTTTTCGTCCCCGAAAAGGAACAAAGTCGAAAGTGGTTTGATCATCCAACTCTACGTTCGATCAGGCTTTCATTCTCCAACTTTTCAGTTTCTGAGAATTTTCAAAAATTTGGCTAACACCCTAAATTTTCGAAAAATTTCGCCATAACCTCCCCTGCAATGGGAGCATCGGGGAATTTCAAATAGCTTCCCCGGTCCTTCAGATCTCAAAAAGAAAAAGAAAAAGCCAAGCGGCTAGCCAATAGGCTCATAAAATCATCATCACCCAAACAAAACAGTAAATTATGTAGTAAACATGTACCTATTTGTCGGGCAAACAAATTTTATTCTCTGCTCTAGCCTCCTTGCTATGACCTGTTCAATGATATATATGTATATATGCAAGCAAATGCGACCAAATTTCAATACAATTCATTATCCGATCAAATTAGGCTTAATGGTTCAAAATTTTCAAACAAATAAACAAACAACACAACCATCAATCAATTAGTGAATTTAACGTTTCAAATTCATACTTTTGATATATAGTCAAAAATCAGATTTTTGATGCCAAATCACAACAATAGGCCCTATCTAATTTTGGTTCTCACACCAGTCAATTGGAAATATATAAATATCACACCTTCGACTCTCGAACACTAATTCTGATGATGTAGCTACAATCATCAGAATCACCTTCGGGCGACTAGAGTGTGAATCTATATCTATCCAGTATATTAAAACTTCAAATACACGTTTGCAAGGCGTATATGCAAAATCTTTATATACTGGACTGTCCAAATCAATATAAACTAAATAATCAAATACGAATAATTGATTTTAAATTTTAAAAACAAAATTGGTTTTCATTTTTCAAATATACTCTTCACACTCGTTCTAGGATACTACTGATCCTATCTCTAACGAGTCATTCCCATTGGATATTACTAACCCAATATCTGATGAATTCTTTCGTATAGTTCTAATGTGCCGTGTTCTCTGAGCTTTGTAAACCAAGGCTCTGATACCAACTGTGAAAACCCTTAACTTCCCCGTAAAGGAAAGCGGCGGATAGTTCGAGAACAAGCCACAACAGAACGCATACGAAAGAACATTTCATTGTATATTACAATAATGCATCAGATTACAAGAATATACAGAGTATAAACGAATATTACACAGAAATATCAGAGATTTAAATTACATTTAAATACATAGCAGCGGAAAATAATACAATACACAACTAGAAGTAGATATACGGATACAAAGCTTTCCGGATATCGTTCCAGCTGTAAACCAGGATCCTGTGAATATAAATCTGCAAAACCAAAACTACTAGCTGCCCGTGTCAAAATAAGGGCACCCAGAGTTTAGGTTAAAACAATAAACTCCAGGTCAGTCATGTGACTGGTGTGAGAACTAAAACAGTTAATCTTTATTTTTAAAGTTAGGTAAATCAAGGGACCACGCCGTAACACGGAACGGGTTTCCTCCCAAGAACACCAGTGCATAAAACAAACAGCGCAATGCTAAATAAAGAAAAATGAAGCTTTTATAAGACCCAGGTCCTATCACACAATGCAACGCAAGCCGGGGGATAGGGTTTTTTCCTTATAACAGCCAAAGAATGCTTGATACGTTTTAAAACAAATCATTTGATATTATTATAAGTGCATAGTGTATAAAACAACTTCAAATCATAAGTATCAATCATAGGCGGCATGGGTACCATATATCATGTCGCCATACTAGTTTTACAATTAAAACCGCAAATGTCACGTATTTGGAAATTGGATTTCCGTCTATGAACCGAGGCAAAAGATAGTCCTCAACCGATTCGAGACAATCTAGCCCTTGTCTCAGGCAAGTACTCAGTCAAGCCTTGGAGCGACAGGACCGGTCCACCGATGTGGATTAAAATGCCTGAACACTACGTTTCCCCGCCCTTTGGGGCGTAAATGAGCCAACTAAATGACTCCATCGGTTCGAGAACGACCGATCAATCCGAGGCGCCTCGCAACAGCAACAACCACATAAGTCAAACTCGTCAGGGCGTGTAAAACCACTGACGCCACTTTTTAGCTAGAAGGAAACGTATGCCCTCCCTGAGGTCCGTCTCCCGTTTTTGGTTCATACCGGGTGTGAAACTCGCGAAGTAAACGTTACACAAAGCTACGCCACAAAGGCCGTGCTTTGATCATCACCACAAGACTCTGCTTTTCAACAGAAGCCTCGATCAATTGCCACTTAGGCATGCCACACAGGCAATTCACTCCATGCGTTTGATATCCATCAATATATAACCCCTGAGCTCGTACGTCTCAGAGAAGGGCGTTAAGCAAGAGAATAAATTCTCCGCCGCCAAACAGATATATATTTAATAGAGATCAATCACACGGACTAAAATCCAATGTCAGACACACGGTCCATTTACAAGTCCGTTCTGGGTCTGAACGAAACCGGAGGCACCTAGTACCCCGCATATCCATCGATCTCCAAGCACGTCTGGACGATCACCAACTGTTTCCATCTTCTTGGGTGTACAGCCCAATCAAGATCATCAGCAATCACCCAAACGACGTGAAGACTTCCGGTCTTCGACCATCATCTTCATCTTCGACTTATCGTCGTATCAGTTATTCAGAATGGGATAAACCCGGTCTTTCCGAATAACTCGCGTATATTTTAAATAAGTGTTACACAAACACAACATACGCCTCATTCCAATTCATTAGTCACTAACCGTAAATTAATCAAGAGAATAATTTCCCAAATATTAACCCCGAAGGCCGAAACCAACATCAGATCAATATCCAGAAAACCATTCTGCTTGGCTAACCGACAGTTAGTTTCTAAATTTCACATTCATAGGGAAAGGTTCCCATTAATTTTATCCAAGATAAATTCCTTGAATTTATTCTTTATTCTATTTCTGAATCTCAATTCAAACTAGTCGGGATTAGCGAACCTTACCGAAGTAATCATTTATTTTAATTTCCCCATCCCAACCTATTCATCCCATGAAGTAAAACTGGTAATACTTCATATCTAACACCACAGTGTTATCGGTAAATTCAATTACCATTTCACGTTCAAATCTAATTAAAGATTTAACTATCGCCTGGAGCAGAACTGGTGATACTCCATTTTCGATCATTTCAATCTAATTAAAGATTCATTAAAACTCCACTTAGTTTTAATCTTCGACTGGGTTAAAGAATCAGTGTCATTTAAAACACGGTTCACGATAAACCCAAAATCACATTCCATTAATTATCGGGTTAAAGAACAAGTGTTATTTAAAACACTGTTCACGGTAAACCCAAAAATCAATATCGATTTAATTCCAATTAAATATTATTTAATTGGTACACTTCATTAAATCTAAATAAAAAGATTTAATCTTTTCTCCACTGGGTTCAAGAACAGTGTTATTGAAGACACCATTCACGACAAACCCCAAATCACATTTGATATTCAATATAAGGCTCTGAATAGAAAATATATCGGCTTATATTCAGTATCAAATTCTACGATTAACAAATGTCGTATTGGAAATAACGATATAAATATATATCTTTCAAACTTCCATAACAACATCTGTATAATCACGAATTCCAACATCGAAATATTCCGAAGACAATTTCGATTCAAATCCACTCCAATGCAATCATTGGACATTCTGGTTATTTTTAAAACCCTTTTTAAATTCAATTTATTTATTTAAAAATAAATAGAATTATAATTCTAGTTCAAAACTAGTTCATTTCGATAAAAATCTATTTTTATCTTTTCAAATATGGAGTTTTTCATCCCAATTCTTTCTAAATCATTTCTTATGATTTTGTACAAATTATTACTATTTTTAATAATTTTATCAAGGCCCGTACAGTCGATTTCCATCAATGGCCATCGAACAGCACTTATAGCGACCTTTTTCAAATTTGATTTGGACATAATTCCAAATCCAACCGTTAGATTTCTAATTTCTAATATTCGTTAGAAAGCTCTTTTCGATACGAACCCAACGGTTCCGGTTTTAGGAGGATCCGACGGTCGGATCTCCCGTAATGTCCATTTGAAATAAATGGTCGAAATTCGCGAACTGCCGCGGCGCGGCGCGTTCTATTCAGGCCATTATATTATATATATAATATATATAATATATATTTCGTCGATTTCTATTTAAAACGAATTATATAAATAGTTTTAAAATTCGTTTTCAAAAGCAATTTCAACTTTCTTTCAATTCAAATCAAAATTGAATTCTTCTTTATAAATTCGTTTTAAAATTCATTTCTATTCAATTAAAATTTCAATTCAATTTGAATTCATTTCAATTCGCTTTCAATTCAATTTGAATTCGTTTTCAATTCAATTCATTTCGAAATCGTTTTCAATTCAATTCATTTCGAAATCGTTTTCAATTCAATTCATTTCGAAATCGTTTTATATTCATTTCATTTCGAAATCGTTTTCAATTCATTTCATTTCGAAATCGTTTTCAATTCATTTCATTTCGAAATCGTTTTCAATTCATTTCATTTCGAAATCGTTTTCAATTCATTTCATTTCGAAATCGTTTTCAATTCATTTCATTTCGAAATCGTTTTCAATTCATTTCATTTCGAAATCGTTTTCAATTCATTTCATTTCGAAATCGTTTTCAATTCAATTCATTTCGAAATCGTTTTCAATTCATTTCATTTCGAAATCGTTTTCAATTCATTTCATTTCGAAATCGTTTTCAATTCATTTCATTTCGAAATCGTTTTCAATTCATTTCATTTCGAAATCGTTTTCAATTCATTTCATTTCGAAATCGTTTTAAAATCGATATAAATATCGATCACGTCAAAATGGCGTCAATCTAATCAACACGGCTTCATAAATTTCTATTTTCAAATATTCTATTTCAAATATTTCTTTTTCAAAATAGTTGTTATTATCAAAATATTTCGTTCAACACATGACCAATCTCAATGGATGAGTACTGTCAACACATGAACCTTTATTTTATATTGATAAAGATGTAAATTTTATTACTAAAATATTTCGTTCAACACATGACCAATCTCAATGGATGAGTACTGTCAACACATGAACCTTTATTTTATATTGATAAAGATGTAAATTTTATTACTAAAATATTTCGTTCAACACATGACCAATCTCAATGGATGAGTACTGTCAACACATGAACCTTTATTTTATAATATTCTTTATTTTTCAAATTGGAATGAGGCCCAATCAATTACCATATAAAGTTAATTATATGGATTTTCATACATTACACACATATAATAGCATTGAAAAATAATCAACCATCAACCAAAGTGCACTACACTGTATAAGCATCAAATATAGATATCTAACGCTTATAACAGCCTGTCAATCGATCGATCGACATATTTAATCAATCAGGATGAGTGAACTTCAAATTTCATCCCAACACCCGTGTGGGGTTTCAAACAATCAAACATAGATTTTATTTGTGCAGTTGGGCGATGTGTAAAATTTATCGACCCAACCAATGTCCTTCAAATAGGTGTTCATAAACAAACCGTCTGGTTTGTAAATGAATATTTATTTATTCACATTCACGTTCACGTTAAAAATTATATTTTTAACGATAAAACATTTTATTCAACCTATGAATATTCTATTCGGTTCATTTATTAAATAAAATGCTATTTTTATTTTTCTAACTTATTTTAGAAAATTTCGGCGGCATAACGGCACGATACTAGAAACGGGACAAGGCCTAGCCTTATCCCGGTCTAGTGAAGGCCCACGCCATTCACACATCAATCAAATCAATTCATTTCACCACACAATTCAATTTCAATCAAATAATCTAACTAATTTTTGCAATCAAACAAACAAGTCCATGGTCTGTGGACGATTGTGTCGGGTGCTACTAAACACCGTCTGCATCCTAGTATATATATATATAACTAGAAAATTAAATTGAAAGGTGAGAAATTCTCACCGAAAGCTATCTCAACTTCACGACACTCCTATTGCAGAAAATCTTGTCGTGCTCGCCTTTTTGTCATCTTCGTTGCCCGCTTTCACTACATATGTAAAAATCGAATTTTTACTTCGCTATTCAATATATAAAAATCGAATTTTTACTTCGCTATTCAATATATAAAAATCGAATTTTTACTTCGCTATTCAATATATAAAAATCATATTTTTCTACGGTGTTTATATATATAAAACTGAAAATAAAATTCACTGTTATTTACATTTGTTTGTATATAGACTCAATGTGAATTTACATACAAATCATGTTTTTAAATCAATGCAAATTTTATTTTCAAAATCAATGTTATTCTATTTTTAAAACATCATGCTATTTTAAAACAATGCAAATTTTATTTTTAAAATCAATGCAACTTCTATTTTTAAAACATCATATTTTTACATCTAGTCTATTTCTATAAACATCATATATATTGTCATTTATATTTCAAAAACAACACCTTTTTATATCATGCTATATTTAATTAAAAACTGATTTTTAAATGATGTTTTTAACATAAAAACTGCTCCCTTTTTCTTGTAAATAATGTATTTAACATAAAAAAAACTACTGTTATTTACCTTGCTTCTTTATCTCAACCGATTGAAAACCCATTTGCTCAAGACCTAGGGTTCCAAATCACGTCGCCAGGGAGCCACCGGAGTTACATCCGCCATCGCCACATCGAGCGCCTCTGTCACCGTTCCCCATAGTCGCCCCCTCGTCAAACTCGGTTATCCCCTGACGTCAGAGAGCAGCTCGAAACGCATGCCCTTTGTGGCTGGAATTCGAACGCAACACGAAACAATAAATCACCAAATAATTGAAAGCCAATTGAATGTTCTTCGATTTTTGCTTGAAGAGTTTCGAATTGATTATCCGATTTGAGGATTGAATTTGAAAACGTTTTCGCCCTTTGATTTTAAAACAGCGGCGGGCTCTGAATAGGATTAGGGTTATGAGAGAATGGGGTTATTTATAGTAATTATTTTAATATTATTTTTCCAAACAAAAGTGGATTTCGCCTCAGAACCCTGATTCCAACCCAACGACCGCCGCCCCTAGCTAAATACCCCCATTCCGAACACAATGAGATATGTCCGGCTAGCCAACTCGACCATTTCGATCAGTTTTAGTTTAAACTAAAATATAAATCTATATATTTAATTTTAAACGTACATTTCAATTTACCGGGGCCATATACTAACTCTATAAATTCTCGAAAAATATTTTCTAGCTTCGTATTGACGATACGGTCCTAACAAAACTAGTTTCGTCGAATTCTGAGACCGTTGGAAAAATGGCCAATTTCCAGTCGATTAAAATCAACTGAAACGGGTCAAACGCGTTTTCCTTTACCACGCTCACATATTGATTCGAAAAATTACGAAATTTGGAATCTAGCAATAACTTGACATCCCGGACCCAACAAAACTGGTTTCGTCGAAATCCGAGGTCGTTTGCAAAATCTCCATTTTTAAGGGCCTGAATTCCATAGCGACTATTCAGAATTTTCAACTGGACATATCTTTTGATTCCCGCTATGAAATTACGATTTTTCGGATCCGTTGGAAAGATATCATCAATTAGATCCTAATGTTTTTGGTTTCACTAAAATCCGGATTGTCTTGCACCCGGTACATTCGATTGAAGTTTGAAATCGAATTATCGAACTACCGCGCCATTTTCAATTCTATTTATAATTATATATAAATATTTATATTCTAACGACGACGCGTATAAATATATACGTTCGAATTATATTCAAAATAAATTTCTCGTCGATATTATTTAATATAATCCATTTTAAATAATCAAAATTCGCTAAAATTGCCAAAATAAAAATTTTAAACTGGCCCAGATTTTCGGGTTGTTACAGGTGCCCTCTTTCCACGCGGGTAGTCGAGTAGTTTGACTACAGGTTCTTATCTCGAGCAGGATTTTGGATTGAAGCCTAAAGCTGTGTCCAGAGCATAGTTGTCTTCCGCTGCCTTAGTTATTTTATTTCCGCTGCACTGTATTGTACAATAATATTGTAATTTATCTTCCGCTGTAATTTTATTCGATGCACTCTGATATTCTGTACTCTGATGTAACATTATTTTAATGTTTTATAAAAGTCTGCTGTTATTGTTTTGATGTGTTGTAGCCCAAAGTAAGCGTATCCGGCGATTTCCCGCAAGGGCGATTTTCGGGTCGTTTCATTTTGGCTTCAGAACTTTGGTTAGCTCAAATCTTTGGGATACAACTCATTAGAACTGAACAAAAGACTCATCAGAGATTGGATTAGTAATATCCAATAAGAATACTCATTAGAGATAGAATCAGCAGTATCCTATAATGAGAAAACTCATTAGAGATGGGGTTAGTAATGCCCTAGAATGAGTTGAGAGTAACAAGCCTATAATATACGTATTTGTAATTATAATCTATTTTAGAAAATATGATTTTTTGAGTATATAAAAGTAATATATATTTGTAAAGTTGATCAACTAATTGATTGATGATTATGTAGTGTAATTATTAGTTCAACTAATAAAATTATTTAAACGAAATAAAGAATGAAAGATAGTTAGTTAATTAAACACTTTTTAGCTTTGTTCCTTTTCGAGGACGAAAAGTTCTTAAGTGGGGGAGATTGTAACAACCCTGAATTTTGGGGCCAATTTAAAAATTTATTTTAATCGAAGCTAAAACATAAGAATTTAATTTAATTATAAAAGGAGTTTAAAACAGCGCTGCAGTTTGAAAATTTGATTTTGAACTTTGACTGAACGTACAGGATGCAAAACTTAACGGATTATAGTGAAACCAAAAATATTAGAATCTATTTAAAATTATCTTTCCAACGAATCCGAAAAATTGAAATTTCATAGCGGGAGTCAAGAGTTATGCCCAAATTAAAATTTAGAAAGGTTGCTAGGAAATTTACAAAGGTCAAAAACATTACTTTTTGCATACAAAGGAATTTGGACTTGAAACCACTTCCATTGAGTTCTGAATGATATTTCTACATTGAAAAACAGAAACACTTATATATTTCGAGTTTCGGAAATTATTAGTATAAAAATTTATCTTTAATATTAAATATATACGCCTTGAAAATTGAAATTTTGCAAACGGTCTCCAAATTGAACAAAATTAATTTTGTTGGGTTCGTATCGTCAAAACAAAGCTAAAAATGATTTTTCGGTAATTTTTAGAATTAATATATAATTATAATTGATTTTTCAGTGTAAACAGAAAATTTTTGACTTTAAAAATTCATTAAAAATTCATATAGGCTCAGAATTGAATGAAATTAATTTTCCTAGGTCTGCAGCGTCAAAACATAGCGAAACATATTTTTCGGGAATTTTTGAAGTTAATTTGTGACCCCGGTGAATTTTCATGTACGGTTGAATTAAAAAATTAAGTAATTTATATTAAAAATAAAGTAAACCTGCTGTAGACTTCGAAATTGGGCCTTGCCACTAGCGCCATTGCGTTCAGAAGATGTCAAAACATTAAGAACGACAATCGTTGGGTCTAATTTTGAGTTTGGACCAAATCGGGCCTTAACGGGCTAATTAATTAATAAAATAATATAAATATTCACTATTCTCTCTTCCTCCAAAATGCTCCAGCCGCCACTTACATTTTCCATGGCCTAGAATGGCCGAAACTTCCTTCCTCAATATCTCACAATCCATTCAATGAAATTCAACATATTATATACCAAATCGAAGCTCTTGGAGAAATCTACAGATCCATACGGTTATGATCAACCAAAAGTGCACGAATTTCGAGGGAATCACCCCCTAACCCGCGGCCAAACAGCCCAAAACGCCCCCCTAGGCCCCACCGGCCACTCCACCTCCCTAGGCGCACATAGCCCTCCCTCCCCTCTTCGATTTGCCACCTTCCGATCAACTTCTAGCTTCACCAATTCTGAGATAATTAGAGACCTAAATTTGAAGCTTATGGGTTTCACAAATAGAAAATGAGCGGCCTTTGAACGTAGAAGAGAAAGAAGGAGAGAGGTTGACTTTTTCAACCCTTTTTTTAATTAATTTAATCCAAAATTTTCAGATCTTGTTTAAATCATATCTTGCTCGTACGGATTCGAAGTCGAGCGATTTCAGGTGCGCCACGATCGTGAGACCGAGATCTTCGTGATGACGCTGACTAGACCTGAAACTGAGACAGTTGAATTTTCAGCCAATTTTGAATGCGAATAGTAATTCAGTTAAAAACGAGGTGAGATATTCTGAATTTAATTTAATTAAATTAAACTTAATTATCTTTCTTTGATAATAAATCTGTATATGTGAGATCTCTAGATTTAAAATAAATATATTAGTTAAATTGCTTTAGATTGTGTTATCACCAGTTCGTTGTAAAATTCTGTTTGTTATGGACGTGATTTGATTCTATGATTGATGTGTGTATAGATCTGTTAATTTGATGATATGGTGTTATAATAAAATTTGTAAACATATATAGATTATTTTTGTCTCTGAATAAAAGAATTGTCATTTTGTCAAAATAACAAATTTGTTATTTTTATCAAAATAAATTAGTTGAAAACAAATTTGTTGTCGTTGTCAAAATAAATTGGTTGGAAACAAAAATTCACATTTTTGTTAATCATAATTGTCAAAATAAAGATTCACTTTTTATTTGTTATGTTAAACATGGAAATTGGTATGCAAATAAATATATTTCTTTTTATTTATCATGTTGAAGTTTAGGATTGTATACAAATAAGAATAAACATTTTTATATCATGTTTATACATGAGAATTCGTAAACAAATCAAAAATAGGCATTTTTATGTCATGTTATACATTGAAATGGTATACGAATAAAAAAATTCTTTTATTTTGTCATTAGAATTATATAACATGTTTTGTAGACAAAATTATCTTTTATTTTTGTCATTAGAGTTATATAACATGCTATGTAGATATGTTACTTAAAAATGTTAATACATGCTTATTATTAAAATGTGTCATTTTCTTATGTTAGCCTACAATGTTAATACATTATATAAATACCATTTTTATGTATAAGAGGTTAGCATAATAAAAATATCATTTTGTTTATAACATGTTACATGAGATAAAAGAATGTCACTTATGTAATAAGTGTTAAAATTGATTAAAAATGTCACTTATATTAGAAGTGTTAAACTAGATAAACATGTCACTTTTGTTTAAAACAGTTATTTAGTATTAGAAGGACATTTTATTAATAATGTTATGTTAAAATGGAAATGTCATTATATTAGAAATTGTCATTTTGGTTAAAATGGCACATTAGAATAGAAATTATCATTTTATGTTAAAATGTTACATTAGGATAGAAATTATCGTTTTGGTTAAAATGCCACATTAGAATAAAAATGGTCACCTATGTTAGAGATAATATAAATTGTCATTTTAGTTAGATTATGAAAATGCCCGTTAATTAGAATCATGTCATGTTAATGAAATATATTGTTTTATTAGAATCATGCCATTAAAAATTTTCATTTTGTATAAAAGGTTATAGTAGTTAAAACCATTATTTATGTTAGATTAGAAAGAACATTTATGTTAAATTTGAAGAACATGTATGTGAAATTAGCAAGAACATTTATGTTAAATTTGAAAGAACATTTATGTTAGATTAGAAAGAACATTTATGTTAAATTTGAAGGAACATTTATGTGAAGTTAGCAAGAACATTTATGTGAAATTAGCAAGAACATTTATGTTAAATTTAAAGAACATTTATGTGAAATTAGCAAGAACATTTATGATAAAAATTTGAAAGAACATTTATGTCAGATTAAAAAGGGAATTCATTAAAATATTCAAATTAGAATGAAATTGTGTTAACATAAAAATCACATTTTTATGTTAAAAGGGAATTCATTAAAATATTCAAATCAGGATGGAATTGTGTTAACATAAAAATGAATGTCTTTTTAATTGTGTCCCTTAACACAAATATAACTTTGAAAAATAAACGATCTTTTATTTATGTTCTCTAATGTAATCAAAAAGTAGATTTGACATGTATCAAAATCACATTTTTTATATGTAAGTATAGAAATTGAGAAAGTTCCAAGTTTTATTAAGATTTGAAAAGGGTAAGTTATAGTATCTGAAATCAAGTTATTTTGGAAGTATAAAATATTCCAAAATCAAGATATTTTGAAATGTGAAACATTTTAAAATAATATTTTAGTAGAACAATTATAATGATTAATTAAAATTGTACTTGGACACGAGGTTAGGTCACATTTGTGGTGGAAGTCAGCCCGGACCCGACCGGCATATCCAGCAGCCACAAATGTTGGGCTTAATGTGAGTGGTCCAAGTGCGCAAATACAAATTGGGCCAAGACACGAGGTTAAGCCCAACTTGTGGGAGAAGTCTGCTCGGAACCGACCGGCCTATCCAGCATCCACAAGTTGTAGGCCTAATGTGCGAGGTCTGGCCCATATTAAAATATAAATGTATAACTTAGAAATTGACGTTATTTTCACACCGTTATGTGTTAATAATGAAATGAATATTTTCACCTCCAAGTTTGTTATAAAAGAAAGTTACATTTTTACTAAAATAAGATAAGGATTATAAAAGTTTTACATTTTTCTTAATGTAAATATTAGAAAAGTTACCTTTTTCTTAATGTAAATAAAAGGAAAATAGGAAGTTACATTTTTATATATAATTGATGTAATATAGAAACCGACATTTTTCAATGTAAGTAAGGATGAAATAGAAATTATATTATTGTATGCAAATAAAAGAGTTTACATTTTTCAATGTAAACAAAAGAATGAATAGGAATTTATATTTTCCAATGTAAATAGAATATGAAATAAAGGTTACATTTTCAATATAATAATATATTGAAGTATAAGTTTACATTTCTCAATGTAAATAAAAGAGGAATAGAAATTTACATTTTTCAATGTAAATAATAAGATTAGAAATTTACTTTTCTAAGGAATGGATTTTCATTAGAAAAATAATGAAACCAAATATACATTTGGTGTAAATTGAAAAATGGAAGAGTAAAATATACATTGTTATGTTTAGGATGTATATGTAAAGTAAAAATAGCGATAGATCGTTATAAAATATAAACAACGATATGAAATGGTTTTCAAATTTATATATGCGAGAGTTATTTGAAAAGTCCGAGTTTACTCTCATTCCAAATAATGATACGACGTTCGAAGAATTGAAGACGGCGATTGAAGACCGACGATCTTCACATCGAATGGGTAACTAGTGTTGAGGCCCTTGATTGATTTGCTCCCAAGACGGGGCTAAAATGGTAGTTATCCGGACGTAGTGCTGATTTGTACGGATTTGGCTTTCGCTCAGACCCAGAGCATAAGCTTATAAATGGAATGTGTGTCTGACATTGTACTCCTTTATATTGTATTTATTGATTTTCTGTCGAATGTATGAATGTTTGGTGGCGGAGAATTTATTCTCTTGATTAACACCTTTTCATATATTTCGGCAAAGGATTGGTAGTGTGATATGAAGTGACGATGTGGCATGCTAAGATGCATATGATCAAGGCTTTGTTAAAAAGCAGGCCTTGTGGGATGATCAAAGCATAGCCTGTTTAGGCATAGCTTTGTGTATAGCGTTATTTCGCGAGCCTCACACACCGGCGGAGTCTAAAACAGGAGAAGCGAACGCAGGGAGAGCAGCACGTTTCTTTCTAGCTAGATGTGGTGTTTGGGCTTTAACACGGCCCGGCATTTTACTTATGTGGATGATGGAATGAGGCGCCTCGGATGAAAGGTCCTATAGGATCGGGAAACGTGTGTTCAGGAATAACTAATCCACGAAGCTGTATGTGTGGACCGACCCTGCAGCTATCCAAGGGTTCACTGCGGGGGATCCTGAGGCATTAGCTAGAGTGTCTCGAATCGGTAAGGAGCTCCTCCCTAGCCTTGACTCATGATGGAAACCCAATTTCCAATACGACCTCATGCGGTTTTGATTGTATTACTAGTATGGAAGCATAGTATTATGGTATCTATGTGTCCTAGGATTGATACATTATGATTGAACTGTTTTTGAAAACTTATATACACTAATAATAATATCAAAATCCATTTTTATCGTATCAAGCATTTTTGACCATTATAAGGTAAAACCCTATCCTCCGGTTTGCGTTGCAATGTGTGATGGGACTTGGGTCTTATGATGGTTTCATTTTTCTAAAAAGCATTGCGTTGTTTAACGATTTACTTTAATTTATGCACCGACAATCCATTGGAGTAAACCCGTTCCGCGTTAGCGGCGTGGTCCTTGGATTTGCCTTACTACTATTTGTTAAATTAGTTAAGAATTCTCACACCAGTCCCATGACTGGTCCGTTGTTTGTTTCCACCTTTACAAACTCGGGTGCCCTCTTTCCACACGGGCAGTCGAGTAGTTTGTCTACAGGTTCTTATCTCGATCAAGATTTTGGATTGAAGCCTAAAGCTGTGTCCAGAGCATAGTTGTATTCTGTTGCCTTAGTTATTTTACTTCCGCTGCACTGTATTGTACAATAATATTGTAATTTATCTTCTGCTGTAATTTTATTCGATGCACTCTGATATTCTGTACTCTGATGTAACATTATTTAAATGTTTTATAAAAGTCTGCTGTTATTGTTTTGATGTGTTGTAGCCCAAAGTAAGCGTATCCTGCGATTTCCCGCAAGGGCGATGTGAAAACCCGTAAATTCCCCGGTGAGGAAAGCGCGGATAGTTCGAGAACAAGCCACAACAAAACGCAGACGAAAGAACATTTCATTGTTTATTACAACAATACCATAAGAATACAAGAATATACAGAGTAAACATGAATATTACACAGAAATATCAGAGATTTAAATTACATTTAAAATATATAGCAGCGGAAAATAATACAATACACAACTAGAAGAGATATACGGATACAAAGCTTTCCGGATATCGTTCCAGCTGTAAACCGAAGCTCCTGTGAATATAAATCTGTAAAACCAAAACTACTAGCTGCCCGTGTCAAAATAAGGGCACCCAGAGTTTAGGTTAAAACAATAAACTCCAGGTCAGTAATGGGACTGGTGTGAGAACTAAAACAGTTATTTAAAACTTTACTTTAAATCAGATATATCAAGGGACCACGCCGTATAACACGGAACGGGTTTCCTCCCAAGAACACCAGTGCATAAAACAACAACGCAATGCTAAATAAAGAAAAATGAAGCTATTATAAGACCCTGGTCCTATCACACAATGGGGATAGGGTTTTCCCTTATAATAGCCAAAGCATGCTTGATACGCTAAATTTCAGGTTTTATTACTATAAGTGTATAGTGTCAAAACAATTTCAAATCATAAGTATCAATCATAGACGGCATGGGTACCATATATCATATTGCCATACTAGTTCTACAATTAAAACAGCAAAATCACGTATCTGGAAATTGGATTTCCATCTATGAACCGAGGCAAAAGATAGTCCTTTACCGATTTGAGACGCTTTAGCCCGCCCCTCAGGAACAGCCGCAACTGCCCCTTGGATCGTCAGGGCCGGTCCACCGATGTGGATTATTATGCCTGAACACTGCGTTTCCCCACCCTGTGGGGTGTAAACGAGCCAACAAATGACTCCATCGGCTTCACATAGTCACCGGTATATCCGAGGCGCCTCGCAACAGCAACAACCACATAAGTCAAACTCGTCAGGGCGTGTAAAACCACTGACGCCACTTCTAGCTAGAAAGAAACGCATGTCCTCCCTGATGTCCTCTCCCGTTTCTGGTTCACAACCGGGGTGTGAGGCTCGCGAATTCACGTTACACAAAGCTATGCCACGCAGGCCGTGCTTTGATCATCCACCACAAGACTCTGCTTTTCAACAGAAGCCTTGATCATATTGCCACCTAGGCATGCCACACAGGCAATTCACTCCATGCGTTTGATATCCATCAATATATTACCCCTGAGCTCGTACGTCTCAGAGAAGGGCGTTAAGCAAGAGAATAAATTCTCCACCGCCAAACAGATATATATTTAATAGAAATCAATCACACAGACTAAAATCCAATGTCAGACACACAGTCCATTTACAAGTTCGTTCTGGGTCTGAACGAAACCGGAGGCACCTAGTACCCTGCACATCCATCAATCACCAAGTACGTCTGGACGATCACTAACTGTTTCCATCTTCTTCGGTGTACGGCCCAATCAAGATCATCAGTAATTATCCAAACGACGTGAAGACCTCCGGTCTTCAACCACCGTCTTCACCTTCGACTTATCGCCGTATCAGTTATTCAGAATGGGATAAACCCGGTCTTTCTGAATAACTCGCGTATATAATAAATACGTGTTACACAAGCACAACATACGCCTCATTCCAATTCAGAATATTCTTTTATTCAAATATTCTTATACTTTGGGAAAGGTTCTCATTAATTTTATCAAAGATAAATTCTTTAATCTTATTCTTTAATCTTCTTTGAATATCAATTCAAACTAGTCGGGATTAGGGAACCACACCGAAGTAATCATTTATTTTATTTCCCAATCCCAACCTATTCATCCCATGAAGTAAAACTGGTCATACTTCATATCTACCACCACGGTGTTATCGGCAAATTCAATTACCATTTCCCGTTCAAATCTAATTAAAGATTTAACTACCGCCTGGAGTAAAATTGGTGATACTCTATTCTCGATCTTTTCAATCTAATTAAAGATTCATTAAAACTCCACTTAGTTTTAATCTTTAACTGGGTTAAAGAATCAGTGTCATTTAAAACACGACCCACAATAAACCCAAAATCACATTCATTAATTATCGGGTTAAAGAACAAGTGTTATTTAAAACACTGTTCACGATAAACCCAAAAATCAATACCAATTCAATTTCAATTAAATATAAATTAATTGGTACACTTCATTAAATCTAAATAAAAAGATTTAATCTTTTTCTCAACTGGGCTTAAGAACAGTGTTAATGAAGACACTATTTACGACAAACCCAAATCACATTTGATATTAAATACAAGGCTCTGAATAGAAAATATACCGGCTTATATTCAATATCAAATTCTACGACTAACAAATATCGTATTGGAAATAACGATATACATATATCTTTCAAATTTCCATAACAATATCTGTATAATCACGAAATCCAACATCGAAATGATCCAAAAACAATTTCGATTCAAATCCATCCCAATTCAATTATTGGAAATCCTGGTCACTATAACAACCCGGAATTTTGGGGCCAATTTAAAATTTTTATTTTTAGAAATTTTAATGGGTTTTTAATATTTAAAATAATTTATTTTAAATAATAACGACTAAAAATATATATTTGTTTTTAATCAAAGTTAGAATTTTTATATTTATAAATTTATATTACGAGCCTGAAACGGTACGGTAATTTCAGAATTCGATTTTAAACTTTGAATAATAATTTAATGTGAATTTGAACAATGTTGGTATAAATATTAAAATTAATGTTTTGTGTCATAGGTTGTTAAAATATGAACTTAACTTGATTATTTAGAATTGATTCTAAATGGCTATATATGTGATAATGACAGTGTTTGATAATCTATTTATAATGGAATTTGGAATTTATGTTGAATTAACAATATAAAATGGAATAACTAATTTTGGGGTTTATTTTATATTGGTAATCTTAATATATGGAAATAATATAGACCATTTGATTGTGCAATGAAATTTCAACTAGTTATAAACATAATTATATGCATTTATTGTATAGATAGTCATGATTCGGTTGTTTATTTGTAATAATGGGAATTCAATCAAATATTGTAAATAAATAGTAAGTAAAGGAATAAATCGAATGTTTGACTAATTTTAAAAATAATGATAAACGAAAATTACTAATGTAGTAGGATATGAACAAAAATGTTAACTATACCTTTAAATTCAAGATTGGTTGAATAAAAAGAAAACAAATTAAATCAAACCAATTTAGTGGAATTAAATATATACTTAATGAAGATTTAATTATGTTTGAAACCAAACATGGAAAATTAGTGTAATAATTAACTTTAAATTTGTTATGTGAATTTGTCATAAATTGCGGTAAACATTTGAATAATCAAAACAGGAAAATTTGTTGCTCATGTAGGAAAGTTAATTATTCATTTGATTTATATATAAATCGGTTTAATGAACTTTAATCAAATATAATTTAATCCTTAAAATTGAATTAAAGATGTACAAATGAAAATTCGAATACTTTCTTTATTTAACCGTTGGAATTCTTTGACTAGAAATACATCTTATACAAATCTATTTTAAGCAAATTCCCAACTACAAATAATCTCTCATTCTAACCTTACCCTCATTTGCTATTCTCTGATCAAGCCGTCACTCTAAAAAAAAAAAAACAACAATGGCCTCTGCCCCATTCAAGATTAAAAAAATCAATATCTTGTGAACCTCTCATCGAAAAAAAAATCTAAAACTAGTCTCATTCAACTCAAATGAATATTCTCTTTGATTTTATGCTTTATGGTGGAAGCTTTGCAAATCGGTCATGGGTTCGGGTTTAACAGGGTGCCAACGAAGAAGAAACCAAATTTGACGAAACGACTTGAGTTGGACTCGTCTTGATGAGATCTACGCGATGGGACTGTCCACGACCAGAACAAAGCACTTTGGAAATTCAGCTATTTTGAACTCGAACGACTTCTGAAAACCAATCCATGTGAGATTTCTATTTTCAATAATAAATTAAAATTTTAATTATTTTATTGTTATTAGAAATCGATGTATGTATGTATGATATTAGAGCTGTGATGTTGTGATGGAAACTTGTTGTTTGTGTTGATTTCGACATTCATTTTGTCATGTTAGATTAGGAATTACACGCAAATAAAAATATTGCTTTTATCCGTCATGTTTAAAATTAGAAATGGTATACGAATAAAAGTATTGTTTTTTTTTTATTATTCGCCTTGTTGAAATTAGAATTAAATGCGAATAAAAATGTTGTTTTTATGTGTGACGTTAAATTTTAAAATAATATGCGAATAAAAGTATACACTTTTATTTGTTATGTTAAAGTTAGTAATTTGTTGAAATTAAAAACGTTCTTTCTTTTTATTGTCATATACAATATAGGGATGGTCATTATTAGGAAATGTCATATGTTAGAATAAATATGTCGTTTCTGTTAGAAAACATGTTTTTTTTTTAATAAAAACATGCCATTTAGTAAGATGTGTTTTGCCGATAAAAACATGTCACTTAGTCAAGATTTGTTTTTGTCAATAAATGAATGTCATTCATTTAGAAATGTAAATTAGTTAGAATCATGTTTATATAAACCCAAACACTTATTTGTCAAAACATGTTAACGAATTGGGAATAATCATTTTTGTCAAAACTCGTTAGTTGCAATAAAAATAACCTTTTTGTCAAAACATGTAAACTGAAATAAAAGCTCTCATTTGTGTCAAAACATGTCATTTAAAAAAAATCATGTTATGTTAGAATATAAAATGTCATTCATTTTAAATCATGTTATATTAGAAACAAATTGTCAATTTTGCTGTATTAAAAATTGACAATATAAATTATGGCATTTATGTTGAATCAAAATTGACCAAATAAGCATATCATTCATATGAAGTAGAATTCGTAAATAAGTATATAAGCATATCATTCATATGAATCAAAATTGACAATATAAATTATGGCATTTATGTCAATGCAAAATTGTCGTTTTGTCATTAGAATTCGTAAATAAGTAAAAATACCATTTTTACTTATTAAGATTTGATTAGAAACTTAGAGTTTGTTTTGACAAATAAAATTTACTTTTATTGTCATTGGAAACTTAAAATTTGACATACAAATAAAATTCACTTTTTGTTTGTCATTAGGAAACTTGGAATTTGTATGCAAATAAGATTTGCTCTTTTTATATTATTAGAAACCATTGAAAAATGTGAATATGTCAAATACTCTTTTATGTGTCATTAAGATTCATAGGAAATTGTTTATATATAAAGGTGCATTTATGTGTCATTAAAGATTCATAGAAAGTGATTACAAATAAATGACTATTTAATTGTCATTTGAATAACATAGAAAGTGATTACAAATAAATGACTATTTAATTGTCACTTGAATAACATAGAAAGTGATTACAAATAAATGACTATTTAATTGTCATTTGAATAACATAGAAAGTGATTACAAATAAATGACTATTTAATTGTCATTTGAATAACATAGAAAGTGATTACAAATAAATGACCATTTAATTGTCATTTGAATAACATAGAAACTTGTTTACAATAACATGACATCTTTTTTTTACATTTTGTTATTGTGAATAAAAAGGACAAATTTTTGTTAGAAAATGTAAATTAGAATAAAAAGGACATTCTTGTTAGAAAATATACATTAGGATAAAAATAACCTTTTTTGTCGAATTAGAATTTACAAATGGAAATTGTCAACAAAGACAAAGTTATTATTTTTCATTCGTTGTTGAAATAGAATTGTATGCAATATAAAGAATATTTCAATGTAAAGTTATACTTTGGAAAATATGATATTTCAGAAGTTAAATATTTTTAAAATATGAAATATTTTAAAATAACATTTTTAGAAAATAATTATAATTGTTTTTGGACACGAGGTTAGGTCACATTTATGGCGGAAGTCTGCCCGGAACCAACCGGCATATCCAGCAGCCATAAATGTTGGGCCTAATGTGAGAGGTCCAAGTACACGAATACAAATTGGGTTTTGACTCGAGGTTAAGCCCAACTGTGTAATAAGTCTGCCCGGACCCAACCGGCATATCCAACATCCACAAGTTGTAGGCCTAATGTGAGAAGTCTGGCCCATTATAAAACATAAATGGATAATATAACGAATTGGATTATTTAATCCATTGTGAATAGAAACATCATTTTAACCTGAATAAGTTTATTAACTTATATTATCCATTTTATAATGAATATTAAAAGAGTTAATTTCAAAATTAATATTTTGAAAATAACGTTTTAATATGAGAAATGATATTTTGATCAGAATAAATGGTTTATTTATTTTAAGATAAATAACAGGAACTAAAAATGGTTTTATTATAACTACGGATTTACAATGAAATTTGAATTTGGGTTTACCGTGAATTATGTTTTAAATAACATTTATCCTTTAACCCGGATTAATGAGGGGATTAATTTCCTAATTTTTGATTAATTATTTAATAATGACTTTGGAAGGTTAAAACGAAATAAGGTTTTAATTAAAACTTTAATTAGATTGGAGAGGAATTAAGTAAATAAATAAGAACAAGAAATTAAAACCCTTTATTCACAAATAGTGTAAATAAGGAAGAAAAAGAAGATGAAACCATTTATTTATATTTATGTGACGGCCCGCCCCGCACCAGCCTGCATTTCCTCCAAAAGTGCGCTGTACACATGCCCGACTAGCACAAGACGGTCGTCAGTAGAAAAGAAAGAAGAGAATGAACTAATCAAGGAACCTGTAGAATGTCTCACAGCGCATGGAATAAAATATAATAATAATATACTTGACATAAAACAGGTGAGACAGTGCATAAGCTGATAACTAAAATCAACATCAACATCAAAACAGCGGAAATCCAAATACAGCTTATTACAACTTTCCAAATTTACTGTCTCTAACAAAAGAAAGCTAAAGCGGAAGATGCACCACCAATGCCCAAGCAGTGATCTTCAACAACACAGGGATAATACTATATATATATGTTACGTGGAAGCCTCCTTCTCGTCTCCGGATCATCTACCCGTGCATCACCAGCTAACCTGTCTCTAGTCTGCTCGTGTGAGCACCCAGAGTAATAAGAGGAGACATAAAACTCTGGGTCAGACATAAAGCCTGGTATGAGCGATAAGCATATAAACAAAATAATAACAGGTATACTAAACCATACCTGAACCTGGACCTGCAACCAAAGAGTTAGTACCACATACCGTACAATACTCTAAGGTGCCATAATAAATAGTGTAAGATTACGGAGGTGGGGTGTGCATGTCATAATGATAGCAAACAAATCAACCATAGCAACCATCCTCACATCTCTCACTCAGTGCGTAAAGCATACAATATCTACCACTTTGGAACACTAGACAAATTGAGGTAACGACGGATCCCGACTTGTAGAAACCCTGCTATGACCAAGCCAAACACTTGGAGTCATGACCAAACATTTCAATGACCCACTTCATTGGTCGTAGCCCTTGGTTCTACCGATGCCATAATGGCCCTGAATCCGCCTTCGTACCTCCTACCATAGTGGTCCAAAGCTACAGACATCGTAAACCCCTTAGCACGCGTCCCGCAGCAAAGCCTAACCATGAAGCGAACTCGTTGATTCCCATCTGAATCTTGAGCTCTAACGTCTCATTTGGACTTTCTTTGCATCTCGGGTTTGGTCGAATTGGAGTGGGTCTTTAGAAGAGTTGTCGCGCAGTAACCGTCCTAGAACTCGGTTCGGTTCGGTAGTCATTGCCCTCGTCGGTTCGGTTCGGTCCTCCATCCTTGTCATCTTCCATTCAGTTCGGGTCGGGTACTTCACTCCGGGTCGGGTCGGTGTCCTCCTCCGAGTCGGGTCGGGTTGTCGTCTTCCTTCCAGTTCATGCTCCTCCGATCAGCTCCCTCGTTTTCCATCTACTCCGATCCGATCCGATCCCTTCGCCTTACTCCAGTCCGATCCGCTCCGCTCCCTAGCTTACTCCGATCTGATCCGCTCCCAATGTTCTTCCGATCCGATCTGGCCTCCATTGTTCTTCCGATCCGATCCCCTTATCCACTCCAACTCTAAGTAAACGGCCTTCCTTTTTGCCAAGTCTTTTATGTGCCAAACTCCAGTTCGGGTCGTGTTTTCTTGCCCAGTTCACATATTCGATCCGAGCCCTCATCCGATCCGATCCGAAGCCCTGCACAACTTTCTGCAACTTTTTCCAGCAACTTGTTTACGCCGTTCGACGACGTTTTTGACAAATCTAACTATTCTAATCAATCACAATTCATGTCAAATAGTCATAACAACATAGCAAACTAACCACAAACACCAAAACAATGAATTCATATGTCAAAATGGATCAAATGTGCCCAAAACCCCTTATTTTCCCTTAAGCATGTTTAAGCAAATCTAATCATAGAGTTAACAAAACTTAATCAAATCGAACCAAATTTCAACCAGAGGCATAAAACATTATTTAAGAATTTCTAAACATTTTTCCAGAATTTATTAGTGTATAAATTCGCTAATCAACACTAATTACCCCTTAATCAACCGTAATTAGTGAGAAATCATGCAAATCACTCACCTTGGCCACAAACAAAATTCTCAGAACTGAAACTCCTCTGATTTGGGGCGAATACTGATGTCCAACAGCAGCTCTAACCTTGCTTTGGTGCTTTTTCTTCTTAATTTGATGTTGCTAAGCCTAATCTTCAATTAAAAAGTGATTTGGGGAGTTTTAGATGTTGGAGGCCATTGTTAGAGTGTCTAAGGATGAAAGTGGCGGCTGGAAAATGTCTAAAGAAATGTTTTCTAACCCTAATCAGCCCCTATATACCCCAAACCCGAAATTCCCCTCTGGGCCTAGCTGCTAATCACCCGGTTAAGCCCAATTAAGCTGTTTTTCACCATCTGAAACTTGTTTCAGCCATATCTCCCAAACGGTGAGTCCGTTTGGCTAATGTGACCACTCTACGGAATTGTAAACCATCATCCGGAGCCAATGGAAGTGGTTTCATGTCAAAATTCTTTTGCAGTCAAAAGTTATGGCCAAAACAGTGATAACTAGGGGTAAAATGGACATTTAAAAATCGGGAAAAATCATGAACATGAGAAATGACCACAATAGTCGTCCCCCAATGTTACATGACCATACGACTTTGTATGTGACAGAAATAAATATTCTACGATCCTATGATGCGTAGAATGCGGGTCGCTACACTCTCCCCCCCCCCCCCCCTAAGAAATTTCGCCCCCGAAATTCCTTAACCCAAAACATACAAAGGATCCCGCATGCCTAACAACCACATACAACAATCAAACATGCAAAACAAGCAAACAAGCCTATCCTAGCATGCAGAAAACTAAATCGAAGTCAAAATCTTACCAGGCAAAGAGTTCTGGGTGTGTCTTCCTAATGTTCTCCTCTGTCTCCCAAGTACAATCATTCTCGTCCTCGCCCCACTGAATCTTGACTAGCTTCACCGCCTTCCTTCGAAGTTGCTTCATGTCGTGCTCGACAATACGGGCCGGCTTGCGGTTCCCAACCGCCTCGGGTTCTACTTCGAAGTCCTCTAACTGATCAGGTGAAATAGTCATACCTGAGTCGTGAACGAACTTCCTTAGTTGGGAAACATGAAATACATTGTGAACTCCCGCCATCTTCTCTGGTAAGTCAATTCTGTATGCCAAATTCCCGACTGGTTCAAGAACAGGGAGTGGGCCAACGAACCTTGGTGCCAACTTGCCTCTCCTGCCAGATCGTATTACGCTCTTCAATGGAGAAATCTTGACAAACACCAAGTCGCCAACGGAGAATTTTAAGTCTCTTCTCCTCTTATCAGCATAACTCTTCTGCCTATCTTGGGCAGCCTTCATTCGTTGTTGAATGATCTTAATCTTATCTGAAGTTTCCCTCACCACATCTGGTCTAAGCATAAACTTCTCGCCAGTTTCTATCCAACATGATGGTGAGTTGCACGGTCTTCCGCACAAAGCTTCATATGGAGCCATACCGATACTGGATTGGTAGCTATTATTATATGCAAACTCTACTAGATTCAAATGGCCATCCCATGATCCACCAAAATCCAATATACATGCTCTCAAGAGATCTTCCAAAATACGATTCACCCTCTCCGTCTGGCCGTCGGTCTGAGGATGATATGCGGTACTGAGATGTAACTCTGACCCTAGAGCCTCTTGTAAGCTGTTCCAAAACCCACTAGTGAACAACGGGTCTCGGTCACTCACAATGCTTTTAGGTACTCCATGAAATCCCACTACCCATTTCATATACAATTCTGCTAATTTAGCTGCCGTTCTGGTCGATTTAACTGGTATAAATCTTGCACTTTTGGTCAATCGGTCCACAATCACCCAAATGCTATCATGTCCCGATCTAGTCCTTGGTAAACCATCGATGAAATCCATCGAGACTTGCTCCCATTTCCATTCGGGAATTTCTAATGGTTGCAATAACCCACTAGGTTTCTTTTGCTCGGCTTTAACTAGCTGGCAATTCATGCACTTGGATATAAACTTCCCAACGTCTCTCTTCATCCCTTCCCAGTAGTAAGTCTGCTTCATATCTCGATACATCTTATTACCACTGGGGTGTATAGTCAGTTTTGAGTGATGACACTCCCTAAGCACTTCATCCCTCAATCCATCGACATTGGGTACAACAAGCTTTCCATTCTTTCTAAGCCATCCATCTCGATCAAGCCTTTACTTGTTCATCTCCTCATCGATACCCATCTCTAACTTGGAGATGATTTCCAATAGGTTAGGATCGTCCCTCTGACTAGAGCCGATCCGCTCAATCAAAGTGGGTCTGATCGTCAAACTTGCTAACATTTCTGGATCCAGTTCGCACTTTGGTTTGAAATCAAACCCCGCGATATACTCCAGTTGCTTCCATTCTAAAAACATAGCCCCTAAACTGACATGTCTTCTACTCAATGCATCAGCCACCGCATTGCCCTTGCCCGGTGTATATGCAATGTCAAAATCATAGGAAGCCAAGAATTCTAACCACCTTTGTTGCCGGAGATTTAGATCCTTCTGGGAGAAGAGATACTTCAACGACTTATGATCTGTAAACAGCTCAAATCTTTCTCCCAAGAGATAGTGTCTCCACATCTTCAACGCGAACACGATTGCTGCCAATTCTAAATCATGGGTAGGGTATCTTCTCTCGTGCGGTTTCAATTGCCGACTTGCATAAGCTACAACCCTACCGCCTTGCATCAATACAGCACCCAGTCCGGTACCACAGGCATCCGTGTATACCGTCATCTCTTCATTCCCCTTAGGAATGACTAACACTGGTGCGCTCGTCAACTTGTCCTTTAGACTCTTGAATGCATTCTCGCACCTTCCATCCCAGACAAAAGCTTGATTCTTCTTAGTTAACTGGGTCAATGGTGCTGCTATCTTGGAGTAACCTTGGATAAACTTACGATAGTATCCAGCTAATCCCAAGAAACTTCTTACATCTGTTGCATTCTTGGGCGTAGGCCAATCCTGTACCGTAGCCACCTTCGCCGGGTCCACGGCAATCCCATTTTCTGATACAACATGGCCCAAGAACCTCACTTCCCTCTTCCAGAAGTGGCACTTAGAAAACTTTGCTTTCAATTGGTGTTTTCTCAACACCTCCATCACTATTCTTAAATGTCCCTTGTGTTCTTCCTCTGTCCTCGAGTAGACCAAAATATCATCAACGAACACAAGGACAAACTTATTCAACTGATCTCTGAATACCCTATTCATAAGATCCACAAAATATGCTGGGGCATTGGTCAGCCCGAATGGCATGACCAACCACTCATAAAACCCAGACGGCGTCCAAAATGCCGTTTTAGCTATACTCTCAGCTTCCACTCTAAGCTGATGAAAACCTGTCGCGAGATCTAACTGAGAAAATACTCTCGCGCCACTCAACTGATCAAACAAATCATCTATCCGCGGTAGAGGATACTTGTTCTTCCTCGTCACTTTATTCAACTCGCGGTAGTCTACACACAAACGAAGGGAACCATCCGCCTTGGTAGCAAACACAACTGGTGCTCCCCATTCAGAAACACTCCTTCTGATAAATCCCTTCTTCAAAAGATCGCTGACTTGCACCTCGAGCTCCCGCTGATCTCTTGGTGCCATACGGCGAAGTGGCATCACTATAGGTCTGGCATCTTTTACCAAATCAATACGGAACTCAATCTCTCGGTGTGGTGGAAGTCCGGTCACTTCTTCGAAAACATCCGGATACTGGCCAACCACGGGCAAACCTGACAACTCACTATGCGGAATGTCGAGGGAGTTTAGAAAACTAGCCAATACCCCCTTACTGGGTAGACCACCAAACACCATCCTCCGCCCATCATCCGCTCTAGCTGTCACCAACAAGCCCTCACAGTCTACCACCACCCCGTATCTTTGGAGCCAATCTACTCCCAAAATAATGCCAAACCCAGTAAAGCCCAAAACAAAGCAATCACAAACAAACATGCATCCATGACTCGATAAGATCACATTACGACAAATCATGCTAAGGCTAGTTGAACCACCAATCGGGTTCGTCACTACTAAAGGTCTATCGACAATCTCGGGCTCCAATCCCAACCTATCTACCAGGTCACTAGATATGAAAGAACTGGAAGCTCCGGTATCAAACAAAACTCTAACAGGAACATCATAAACAGAAAGCATACCTTGAATGACGACATTCTTTCCCTTCTCCGCCGCAGTTGGGGCATTCGACGAAGAAGGAATAGCATTAAGGGCATATGCTTTCACCATTTGCTTTTTCTTTAGGGGGCTGTGGACACTTGTCCTTGTGATGTCCCAATTGGCCACAATTGAAGCACTTCCTATCCGCTGGCTTGGCCCGACAATTACTAGCATAATGGCCCTTCTTACCACAGCTGAAGCACTCAACATCTTGCTTATTCTTTTTCTTCTGGCCATCCTTAGTCTGATTCTGCTTTCTCTTATTCTGGGAACCACCCTTGCCTCCACCACTTGCTTGTGGCTTTGGCTCATCTGCGGATGCAACCTCAGTCTTCGGCTTAGGGTAGAGACTCTCTGATCTTAATGCTTTCCTCACAATCGACTCAAACGTCTCATCGATGTGGTTAATAAGCCTTTCCCCTATGTACTGATCTAACCCAGTTATGAATTTCTCATTCTTCTTCTCGGCAGTATCAATAAGAGATAACTCATACTTTGATAAAGTGTCGAATTCAGCAATGTACTCCGAGACAGCTCTGCCATTCTGCTTGAGCTCTAAGAATTTCTTAAACAGCACTGACTTCTGAGCAGCTGGAATGAACTTCTCGCTAAAGCGAGCTTTAAACTGCTCCCAAGTAATCTGATCTTCGGGAGTAGCTGCTTTATAGCATTCCACCAATTCATTGCCCGCCCTTGCAGCTGACGGGACGCTAGCTTTCTCTTCATCGCATCCTCGATACCCAAATCCTCGAAGATACGTTCGCAACTATCCAACCAATCTTGAACATCCGTGGCCGACTCCGTTCCGTGAAACGGCTTCCCACCAAGGCTTGTATAATCCTTGTTTAGCTTGGCGAAGTCGACCCTCGGCGCCTGCACTATTGGACCACCACCATTTCCATCATTGGGAGCTGCCCTCTGTACATCTCTAAGCATCTCTCTCATGAGGTCAGTAAACATCGTCCTCATGTCAGCAGCATTCCCATTATTGGCCCCTCTACCGGTACCTCTAACATATCGGCTCATCGTCAATCTGAAAAAGGAAACGATTAACGACCCCATAGTGGTGCTAGTGCAGTACGACTTCATCCTTATACTACTAATAGTATATATATATATATATAGTTTTTGAAAAACCAAAATAATCACAAATACGCTCTCTCGTATACGTGTATTATCTCTCCCTGATAACCTCCCTAGGTTAACTACGCAACCTAGAGCTCTGATACCAAGTGTGACGGCACGCCCCGCACCAGCCTGCATTTCCTCCAAAAGTGCGCTGTACACATGCCCGACTAGCACAAGACGGTCGTCAGTAGAAAAGAAAGAAGAGAATGAACTAATCAAGGAACCTGTAGAATGTCTCACAGCGCATGGAATAAAATATAATAATAATAATATACTTGACATAAAACAGGTGAGACAGTGCATAAGCTGATAACTAAAATCAACATCAACATCAAAACAGCGGAAATCCAAATACAGCTTATTACAACTTTCCAAATTTACTGTCTCTAACAAAAGAAAGCTAAAGCGGAAGATGCACCACCAATGCCCAAGCAGTGATCTTCAACAACACAGGGAGAATACTATATATATATGTTACGTGGAAGCCTCCTTCTCGTCTCCGGATCATCTACCCGTGCATCACCAGCTAACCTGTCTCTAGTCTGCTCGTGTGAGCACCCAGAGTAATAAGAGGAGACATAAAACTCTGGGTCAGACATAAAGCCTGGTATGAGCGATAAGCATATAAACAAAATAATAACAGGTATACTAAACCATACCTGAACCTGGACCTGCAACCAAAGAGTTAGTACCACATACCGTACAATACTCTAAGGTGCCATAATAAATAGTGTAAGATTACGGAGGTGGGGTGTGCATGTCATAATGATAGCAAACAAATCAACCATAGCAACCATCCTCACATCTCTCACTCAGTGCGTAAAGCATACGATATCTACCACTTTGGAACACTAGACAAATTGAGGTAACGACGGATCCCGACTTGTAGAAACCCTGCTATGACCAAGCCAAACACTTGGAGTCATGACCAAACATTTCAATGACCCACTTCATTGGTCGTAGACCTTGGTTCTACCGATGCCATAATGGCCCTGAATCCGCCTTCGTACCTCCTACCATAGTGGTCCAAAGCTACAGACATCGTAAACCCCTTAGCACGCGTCCCGCAGCAAAGCCTAACCATGAAGCGAACTCGTTGATTCCCATCTGAATCTTGAGCTCTAACGTCTCATTTGGACTTTCTTTGCATCTCGGGTTTGGTCGAATTGGAGTGGGTCTTCAGAAGAGTTGTCGCGCAGTAACAGTCCTAGAACTCGGTTCGGTTCGGTAGTCATTGCCCTCGTCGGTTCGGTTCGGTCCTCCATCCTTGTCATCTTCCATTCAGTTCGGGTCGGGACTTCACTCCGGGTCGGGTCGGTGTCCTCCTCCGAGTCGGGTCGGGTTGTCGTCTTCCTTCCAGTTCATGCTCCTCCGATCAGCTCCCTCGTTTTCCATCTACTCCGATCCGATCCCTTCGCCTTACTCCAGTCCGATCCGCTCCGCTCCCTAGCTTACTCCGATCCGATCCGCTCCCAATGTTCTTCCGATCCGATCTGGCCTCCATTGTTCTTCCGATCCGATCCCCTTATCCACTCCAACTCTAAGTAAACGGCCTTCCTTTTTGCCAAGTCTTTTATGTGCCAAACTCCAGTTCGGGTCGGGTTTTCTTGCCCAGTTCACATATCCGATCCGAGCCCTCATCCGATCCGATCCGAAGCCCTGCACAACTTTCTGCAACTTTTTCCAGCAACTTGTTTACGCCGTTCGACGACGTTTTTGACAAATCTAACTATTCTAATCAATCACAATTCATGTCAAATAGTCATAACAACATAGCAAACTAACCACAAACACCAAAACAATGAATTCATATGTCAAAATGGATCAAATGTGCCCAAAACCCCTTATTTTCCCTTAAGCATGTTTAAGCAAATCTAATCATAGAGTTAACAAAACTTAATCAAATCGAACCAAATTTCAACCAGAGGCATAAAACATTATTTAAGAATTTCTAAACATTTTTCCAGAATTTATTAGTGTATAAATTCGCTAATCAACACTAATTACCCCTTAATCAACCGTAATTAGTGAGAAATCATGCAAATCACTCACCTTGGCCACAAACAAAATTCTCAGAACTGAAACTCCTCTGATTTGGGGCGAATACTGATGTCCAACAGCAGCTCTAACCTTGCTTTGGTGCTTTTTCTTCTTAATTTGATGTTGCTAAGCCTAATCTTCAATTAAAAAGTGATTTGGGGTGTTTTAGATGTAGGAGGCCATTGTTAGAGTGTCTAAGGATGAAAGTGGCGGCTGGAAAATGTCTAAAGAAATGTTTTCTAACCCTAATCAGCCCCTATATACCCCCAAACCCGAAATTCCCCTCTGGGCCTAGCTGTTAATCACCCGGTTAAGCCCAATTAAGCTGTTTTTCACCATCTGAAACTTGTTTCAGCCATATCTCCCAAACGGTGAGTCCGTTTGGCTAATGTGACCACTCTACGGAATTGTAAACCATCATCCGGAGCCAATGGAAGTGGTTTCATGTCAAAATTCTTTTGCAGTCAAAAGTTATGGCCAAAACAGTGATAACTAGGGGTAAAATGGACATTTAAAAATCGGGAAAAATCATGAACATGAGAAATGACCACAATAGTCGTCCCCCAAAGTTACATGACCATACGACTTTGTATGTGACAGAAATAAATATTCTACGATCCTATGATGCGTAGAATGCGGGTCGTTACAATTTAGGTAAATAAATAACAAAAGGATAAGAATATATTTATTTACATTTAGGTAAATAAATAGGAAAAAGAAAAGTAAAAACATTTATTTAGGTAAATAAATAAGAAAAGGAAAATGAAAACATTTATGTATATCTAGGTAAATAAATAAATGATAGGAAAGAATAATTTATTTACATTTAGGGTAAATAAAACCAGAAGATAGAGAAGTATAATTTATTTACATTTAGAGTAAATAAAGCAAATCGTAGAGAAGAATAATTTATTTACATTTAGTGTAAATAAAACAGAGATAATAAAGGTGATATTTTTATCGTCATTTTATATGCGATAAAAAGAATAAATTTTTATAATTAAAATCGCCGAATGATTTATATTTATATATATATAAATATAAATTATAAACTTAATGACACGCACGCGACAGTTCGCGTATCGACAATCGTAACTTTAAATAGTTATACCGAAAGATCCGACCATCGGATTTTCCCAAAACTAGAACCGTTAGGACCGCTTTGGGAAGATTTTTCCAACGATATAAACTTCATCAAAATCCAACGGTTATTTTTCGAGATAAGTGTAAATCAAATTTGGTTGAAAACAGCGCCAGGGTCGCCCATTGACCCGAAGCGTCGTTATATTAATTTAAGCTATTTTTATTTAAATAAAAATAGAAATAGGTCGTTATTAAATACCAATAACGATATGAAATGATTTCAAGTTATATATATATATATATATGCGAGAATCATTTGAAAAGTCCGAGTTCAATCTCATTTCAAATGATTATACAACGATCTAAATCGAAGAGTTGAAGACGGTGATTGAAGACCGACGATCTTCACATCGAATGGATGTGTTGCTACTGAGACCCATGAGAGGAGTAGCTACCTTGAAAGGGGTTCAGTGGTGGCCGTTCGGACGTAGTGTTGATTTGTACGGATTTGACTTTCTCTCAGACCCAGAGCATAAGTTTATAAATGGAATGTATGTCTGACGTTGTAGTCCTTTATACTACATTCGTTGATCTCTGTTAATATATATCTGTTTGGTGGTTAACGCCCTTCTCTGAGACGTACGAGCTTAGAGGTTATATATTGGTAGAAATCAATGGTGTGGTATGGATTGACAATGTGGCATGCCAAGATGCATGAATCAAGGCTTTTGTTGAAAAGCAGGCCTTGTGGTCGATGATCAAAGCACGGTCTGTTTAGGCGTAGCTTTGTGTACAGCGTGACTTCGCGAGCCTCACACCCCGGTATGAGTCAAAAACGGGATACAGACTGTAGGGAGTGCACACATTTCTTTCTAGCTAGAGTGATGTCAGGGACCTACCAGCGCTGACATTTTACTTATGTGGATGATGGATTTTGAGGTACCTCGTGTTTTATAGGCCGTTGGTGGTCATACTATAGGTTCAAAGGAACCGGGAAGCGTGTGTTCAGGCATAACTAATCCACTGCCGATAGGCGGGGACCGGCCCTGAAGATCCAAGGGTTCACTGCGGGGGATCCTGAGGCATTTGCTAGAGTTCCTCGAATCGGAGAGGAGCTTGCCCCTAGCCTCGACTCATGATGGAAACCAAATCTCCAATACGACATTACGACATTAGTTGTAAACCAATATACGACGACATGGTAGGATGGGGTACTATGCCGTCTAGGATTAATACTTATGATTGAATTGTTTAATTAAAACATATACACACTAATATTACATCCGTTCTATCGTATCAAGCATCTTTTGACCATTATAAGGTAAAACCCTATCCTCTAGTGTGCGTTGCATTGTGTGATGGGACTTGGGTCTTATAATGGTTTCATTTTTCTAAAAAGCATTGCGTTGTTTAACGATTTACTTTAATTTATGCACCGGCAATCCATTGGGATAAAACCCGTTCCGTATTAGCGGCGTGGTCCTTGGATTTGCCTTATTAGTTAAATTAGTTTAGAATTCTCACACCAGTCCCATGACTGAACTGTAGTTTGTTTCACTTTGCAAACTCGGGTGCCCTCTTTTCCACACGGGCAGTCGAGTAGCTTTTTGCAGATATCTATCTCTTTAGCAGGATTCTAGATCGAAGCCTAAAGCTGTGTCCAGAGCATTAGGAAGTCTTCCGCTGTATTAAGTTTATTTTCTTCCATTGCAATGTATTAAATCTGTTGTAATTTATCTTCCGTTGTAATTTAATTTCGATGTACTCTGATATTCTGTACTCTGATGTAACATTATATGTAATGTAATAAAAGTCTGCTGTTATTATTCTAATGTTTTGTATTCCCAAAGTTAAAGTATTCGAAGATTTCCAACCTTTGGGTCAGACCTGTGTGGTTTATGGTCGATTCAAAGAGCGGGAATTTCCGGGTCTTTACAGTTGGTATCAGAGCTGGTTAGAGAACGTGATAGGGGGTTCTCGCTTGGCTGTTTGGTGGCGAGCAGGAGACTCTTACCCCTACACGTCCCAATGGGAAGACTGGGTTGGTTGTTGCAGTCGAGAGGCTGGCCGTAAAATCAGTTCTGAGGTATCACTGTATGTCACGGTGGGAGTTAGCCCACTGCCTGATGGTTGCAAAGCCTAGGGTCTTTACAGTTGGTATCAGAGCTCTGGTTAGCTCAAAATCTTTGGGGTACAACTCGTTAGAACTAAACAAAAGACTCATCAGAGATTGGATTAGTAATATCCAATAAGAATACTCATTAGAAATAGGATCAGTAGTATCCTAGAATGAGAAAACTCGTTAGAGATGGGGTTAGCAATGCCCTAGAATGAGTTAAGAGTAATAAGTTCATAATTAACGTATTTTGATTATATATACAATCCGATCTTAGAAAATATAGTTTTTGAATATGTAAATATTATATATTTTTAAAAGTTAGTCAACTAATAAAATTATTGAAACTAAGAAAGATTTTGAGACCAATTTAAATTGAGTTAGTTAATTAAACAACTTTTAGCTACGTTCCTTTTCGAGGACGAAAAGATTTTACGTGGGGGCAATTGTAACAACCCGGAATTTTGGGGCCAATTTAAAATTTTTATTTTTAGAAATTTTAATGGGTTTTTAAAATTTAAAATAATTTATTTTAAATAATAACGACTAAAAAAAATTGTTTTTAATCAAAGTTAGAATTTTTATATTTATAAATTTATATTACGAGCCTGAAATGGCACGGTAATTACAGAATTCGATTTTAAACTTTGAATAATAATTTAATGTGAATTTGAACAATGTTGGTATAAATATTAAAATTAATGTTTTGTGTCATAGGTTGTTAAAATATGAACTTAACTTGATTATTTAGAATTGATTCTAAATGGCTATATATGTGATAATGACAGTGTTTGATAATCTATTTATAATGGAATTTGGAATTTATGTTGAATTAACAATACAAAATGGAATAACTAATTTTGGGGTTTATTTTATATTGGTAATCTTAATATATGGAAATAATATAGACCATTTGATTGTGCAATGAAATTTCAACTAGTTATAAACATAATTATATGCATTTATTGTATAGATAGTCATGATTCGGTTGTTTATTTGTAATAATGGGAATTCAATCAAATATTGTAAATAAATAGTAAGTAAAGGAATAAAACGAATGTTTGACTAATTTTAAAAATAATGATAAACGAAAATTACTAATGTAGTAGGATATGAACAAAAATGTTAACTATACCTTTAAATTCAAGATTGGTTGAATAAAAAGAAAACAAATTAAATCAAACCAATTTAGTGGAATTAAATATATACTTAATGACGATTTAATTATGTTTGAAACCAAACATGGAAAATTAGTGTAATAATTAACTTTAAATTTGTTATGTGAATTTGTCATAAATTGTGGTAAACATTTGAATAGTCAAAACAGGAAAATTTATTGCTCACGTAGGAAAGTTAATTATTCATTTGATTTATATATAAATCGGTTTAATGAACTTTAATCAAATATACTTTAATCCTTAAAATTGAATTAAAGATGTACAAATGAAATTTCGAATACTTTCTTTATTTGACCGTTGGAATTCTTTGACTAGAAATACATCTTATACAAATCTATTTTAAGCAAATTCCCAACCTACAAATAATCTCTCATTCTAACCTTACCCTCATTTGCTATTCTCTGATCAAGCCGTCACTCTTTGATTTTAAAATCAATATCTTGTGAACCTCTCATCGAAAAAAAAATCTAAAACTAGTCTCATTCAACTCAGATGAATATTCTCTTTGATTTTATGCTTTATGGTGGAAGCTTTGCAAATCGGTCATGGGTTCGGGTTTAACAGGGAGCCAACGAAGAAGAAACCAAATTTGACGAAACGACTTGAGTTGGACTCGTCTTGATGAGATCTGCGCGATGGGACTGTCCACGACCAGAACAAAGCACTTTGGAAATTCAGCTATTTTGAACTCGAACGACTTCTGAAAACCAATCCATGTGAGATTTCTATTTTCAATAATAAATTAAAATTTTAATTATTTTATTGTTATTAGAAATCGATGTATGTATGTATGATATTAGAGCTGTGATGTTGTGATGGAAACTTGTTGTTTGTGTTGATTTCGACATTCATTTTGTCAAGTTAGATTAGGAATTACGCGCAAATAAAAATATTGCTTTTATCCGTCATGTTTAAAATTAGAAATTGTAACAACCCGTAAAATGCGAGCCAGTTTGAAATTTTTATTTTGGCAATTTTAGCGAATTTTGATTATTTAAAATGAATTATTTTAAATAATATCGACGAGAAATTTATTTTGAATATAATTCGAACGTATATATTATACGCGTCGTCGTTAGAATATAAATATTTATATATAATTATAATAGAATTGAAATTGGCGCGGTAGTTCGATAATTCGATTTCAAACTTCAATTGAATGTACCGGGTGCAAAACAATCCGGATTTTAGTGAAACCAAAAATGATAGGATCTAATTGATAATATCTTTCTATCGAATTCGAAAAAATCAAGATTTCATTGCGGGAATCAAAAGATATGTCCAGTTGAAAATTCTGAATAGTCGCTATGGAATTCAGGCCCTTAAAAATGGACATTTTGCAAATGACCTCGGATTTCGACGAAACTAGTTTTGTTGGGTCCGTGATGTCAAATTATTGCTAGATTCCAAATTTCATAATTTTTCGAATCAATATGTGAGCGTGGCAAAAGAAAACGCGTTTGACCAGTTTCAGTTGATTTTAATCGACTGGGAAATGGCCATTTTTCCAACGGTCTCAGAATTCAACGAAATTAGTTTTGTTAGGACCGTATCGTCAATACGAAGCTAGAAAATATTTTTTGGGAATTTTTCGAGTTAGTGTGTGACCCCGGTAATTTGAAATGTACGTTTAAAATTCAATATAGTGATTTAAATGTAAATTTAATGGAAACTGATTCAAACGATCGAATCAACATACGAAACATGTCCCATTGTGTTCGGAATGGGGGTAAAATGCTATGAACGACAGGCGGTGGGCCTCATTTCGAGTTCGTTTGTAAAAGTCAACTTTTTTAAATTAAATAATTAAAAAAAAGGTATTCTCCCTCCTCCCCTTATAAACCGATGGCCCCCCCATTCGATTTCCCCCAAATCGATTTTCACGGTAATAAAAAAAAAAGAGAAAAAAAAACCCGTCGCATTCACTTCCTCCGCCACCGGAGAGCCAGCGCCGCCGCCTAGAGGTGCGCTTCCCCTTCCCCAACGTCGACCGCGCCCTCCCTCTCAGCCCCACGTTCCCCTCTTCCATTTAAAACCCTAGCACCTACGGAAACCGCCCCAACGCCGCCCCTACCGCCTGCGAACCACCTCCAGCACCACTCCTCCGACCTGCGCAGCCCCCCCTGGCACCCCCTCTAGCCTCCGACGCCCTGTCTCCTCTTTCCCCCTTCCTACAGTGAAACAATGTGAGTTTTTATTTTGTTTTTATTTATCTAAGTAATTAAAAACATGATTTTTAAATTAGGTCATTGTATAAAAATGTGTTTTAACAATAAATAAGATTGATTTCATTTTTAGATTGTGAAAAAATGTTTATAGCATTGTTTTTGAATTCGATTTTATTTTTATAAAGTTATAATTTTTACACGATAGGAATAGTAAAGATGCCATCTTTATGTGTGTAGAAAAATAAAAATGTGATTTTTATATATTGAACTTCGAAATAAAAATATGATTTTTATATATTGAACTTCGAAATAAAAATATGATTTTTATATATTGAACTTCGAAATAAAAATATGATTTTTATATATTGAATAGCGAAGTAATAATTCGATTTTTACATAAGTAGTGGAAGCGGGCAACGAAGATGAAAAAGGATGCGATGACGACGAAGACTTCTCTAAAAGAAGTGCCGTGGAGCTAGGATAGCTATTGGTGAGAACTTCTCACCTTTCAATTTAAATTTTCTAGTTATATATATATACTAGGATGCAGACGGTGCTTAGTAGCACCCGACACAATCGTCCACAGACCATGGACTTGTTTGTTTGGTTGCATAGATTAGTTAGATTATTTGATTGAAATTGAATTGTTTGGTGAAATGAAAGGATTTGATTGATGTGTGAATGGCGTGGGCCTTCACTAGACCGGGGATAAGGCTAGGCCTTGTCCCGTTTCTAGTATCGCGCCGTTATGCCGCCGAAATTTTCTAAAATATGTTAGAAAATAAAAATATCATTTTATTGTGTAAATGAATAATAGAAATTCATATGTTGAAATAAAATGTTTTATCGTCAAAAATATAATTTTAACGTGAATATGAATATAGTGAATGTGAATAAAATAAAATATTCATTTATAAACCGGACGGTTTGTTTGTGTACACCTATTTGAAAGACATTGATTGGGATGATAAATTTCACACATCGCCCAACTGCACAAATAAAATCTGTGTTTGATTATTTGAAACCCCACACGGGTGTTGGGATGAAATTTGAAGTTCACTCATCCTGATTGATTAAATATGTCGATCGATTGATTGACAGGCTGTTATAAGCGTTAGATATCTATATTTGATGCTTATACAGTGTAGTGCACTTTGGTTGATGGTTGATTATTTATCGTTGCTATTATATACATGTGTTGTATGAAAATCCATATAATTAACTTTATATGGTAATTGATTGGGCCTCATTCCAATCGTGAAAATAAAGAATATTTTGATAATAACAAATATTTTGATAATAGGAAATATTTGAAATAGAATATTTGAAAATAGAAATATGTGAAGCCGTGATGATTAGATTGACGCCATTTTGACGTGAACGATATTTATATCGATTTTAAAACGATTTCGAAATGAATTGAATTGAAAACGATTTCGAAATGAATTGAATTGAAAACGATTTCGAAATGAATTGAATTGAAAACGATTTCGAAATGAATTGAATTGAAAACGAATTCGAATTGAATTGAAAGTGAATTGAAATGAATTCAAATTGAATTGAAATGAATTCAAATTGAATTGAAATTTGAATTGAATAGAAATGAATTTTAAAACGAATTTATAAAGAAGAATTCAATTTTGATTTGAATTGAAAAGGAAGTTGAAATTGCTTTTGAAACGAATTTAAAACTATTTATATAATTCGTTTTAAATAGAAATCGACGAAGTGTATATTATATATATTATATATATAATATAATGGCCTGAATAGAACGTGCCGCGCCGCGGCAGTTCGTGAATTTCGACCATTTATTTCAAACGGACATTACGGGAGATCCGACCGTCGGATTCTCCTAAAACCGGAACCGTTGGGTTCGTATCGAAAAGAGCTTTCTAACGAATATTAGAAATTTGAAATCTAATGGTTGGATTTGGAATTATGTCCAAATCAAATTTGAAAAAGGTCGCTGTAAGTGCAGTTCGATGGCCGTTGATGTAAATCGACTGTACGTGCCTTGATAAAATTATTAAAAATAGTAATAATTTGTGTAAAATCATAAGAAATGATTTGTGAAGATTTGGGATGAAAGACTCCATATTTGAAAAGATAAAAATAGATTTTTATCGAAATGAACTAGTTTTGAACTAGAATTATAATTCTATTTATTTTTAAATGAATAAATTGAAATTGAAATGGTTTTGAAAATAACCAGAATTTCCAATGATTGCATTGGAGTGGATTTGAATCGAAATTGTCTTCGGAATATTTCGATGTTGGAATTCGTGATTATACAGATGTTGTTATGGAAATTTGAAAGATATATATATTTATATCGTTATTTCCGATACGACATTTGTTAATCGTAGAATTTGATATTGAATATAAGCCGATATATTTTCTATTCAGAGCCTTGTATTGAATATCAAATGTGATTTGGGTTTGTCGTGAATGGTGTCTTCACTAACACTGTTCTTGAACCAAGTTGAGAAATGATTAAATATTTTTATTTAGATTTAATGAAGTGTACCAATTAAATAATATTTAATTGGAATTGAATTGATATTGATTTTTGGGTTTATCGTGAACAGTGTTTTAAAGAACACTCGTTCTTTAACCCGATAATTAATATGTGACTTTGGGTTTATCGTGAACCGTGTTTTAAATGACACGGATTCTTTAACCCAGTTAAAGATTAAAACTAAGTGGAGTTTTAATGAATCTTTAATTAGATTGAAAAGATCGAAAATGGAGTATCACCAGTTTTACTCCAAGCGATAGTTAAATCTTTAATTAGATTTGAACGTGAAATGGTAATTGAATTTACCGATAACACTGTGGTGTTAGATATGAAGTACTACCAGTTTTACTTCATGGGATGAATAGGTTGGGATTGGGAAAATAAAATAAATGATTACTTCGGTGTGGTTCGCTAATCCCGACTAGTTTGAATTGATATTCAAAGGAGATTAAAGAATAAATTCAAAGAATTTATCTTGGATAAAATTAATGGGAACTTTTCCCAAAGTATAGGAATATTTGAATAAAAGAATATTCTGAATTGGAATGAGGCGTATGTTGTGTTTGTGTAACACTTTTATAATATATACGCGAGTTATTCAGAAAGACCGGGTTTATCCCATTCTGAATAACTGATTCGACGTGGTGTCGAAGATGAAGACGATGGTCGAAGACCGGAAGTCTTCACGTCGTTTGGGTGATTACTGATGATCTTGATTGGGCTGTACACCCAAGAAGATGGAAACAGTTGGCGATCGTCCAGACGTACTTGGAGATCGATGGGTATGCGGGGTACTAGGTGCCTCCGGTTTCGTTCAGACCCAGAACGGACTTGTAAATGGACTGTGTGTCTGACATTGGATTTTAGTCTGTGTGATTGATCTCTATTAAATATATATCTGTTTGGCGGCGGAGAATTTATTCTCTTGCTTAACGCCCTTCTCTGAAACGTACGAGCTCAGGGGTTATATATTGATGGATATCAAACGCATGGAGTGAATTGCCTGTGTGGCATGCCTAAGTGGCAATTGATCGAGGCTTCTGTTGAAAAGCAAAGTCTTGTGGTGATGATCAAAGCACGGCCTTTGTGGCGTAGCTTTGTGTAACGTTTACTTCGCGAGTTTCACACCCGGTATGAATCAAAAACGGGAGACGGACCTCAGGGAGGGCATGCGTTTCTTCCTAGTTAGAAGTGGCGTCAGTGGTTTTACACGCCCTGACGAGTTTGACTTATGTGGTTGTTGCTGTTGCGAGGCGCCTCGGATTGATCGGTCGTTCTCGAACCGATGGAGTCATTTAGTTGGCTCATTTACGCCCCAAAGGGCGGGGAAACGTAGTGTTCAGGCATAATAATCCACATCGGTGGACCGGCCCTGTCGCTCCATGGGGCAGTTGCGGCTGTTCCTGAGGCTCGGACTAGGCAGTCTCGAATCGGTTGAGGACTATCTTTTGCCTCGGTTCATAGACGGAAATCCAATTTCCAAATACGTGACATTTGCGGTTTTATTTGTAGAGCCTAGTATGGCGACATAGTGGGATGGGGCACTCATGCCGCCTATGATTGATACTTATGATTTGAAGTTGTTTTATACACTATGCACTTAAAATAGTATCAAATGATTTGTTTTAAACGTATCAAGCATTCTTTGGTTGTTATAAGGTAAAAACCCTATCCCCTGGCTTGCGTTGCATTGTGTGATAGGACCTGGGTCTTATAACAGCTTCATTTTTCTTTATTTAGCATTGCGCTGTTTGTTTTATGCACTGGTATTCTTGGGAGGAAACCCGTTCCGTGTTATACGGCGTGGTCCCTTGTTTTGCCTAACTTTAAAAATAAAGATTAATAACTGTTTTAGTTCTCACACCATTCACGTGACTGACCTGGAGTTTATTGTTTTAACCTAAACTCTGGGTGCCCTTATTTTGACACGGGCAGCTAGTAGTTTTGGTTTTGCAGATTTATATTCACAGGATCCTGGTTTACAGCTGGAACGATATCCGGAAAGCTTTGTATCCGTATATCTCTTTCTAGTTGTGTATTGTATTATTTTCCGCTGCGATGTATTTAAATGTAATTTAAATCTCTGATATTTCTGTGTAATATTCATTTGTACTCTGTATATTCTTGTATTCTGATGCATTGTTGTGATATACAGTGGAATGTTCTTTCGTATGCGTTTTGTTGTGGTTTGTTCTCGAACTATCCGGCGCTTTCCTTTACGGGGAAGTTACGGGTCGTTTCATTTTGGTATCGGAGCTTTGGTTTACAAAGCTAGAGAACAAGGCACATTAGAACCATACGAAAGAATTCATCAGATATTGGATTAGTAATATCCAATAGGAATGACTCGTTAGAGATAGGATCAGTAGTATCCTAGAACGAGTGTGAAGAGTATAATTTTGAAAGTGAAAACAAATTTTTGTTTTGAAAATTTAAATCAATTATTCGTATTTGGTTATTTATTTATATTGATGTGGACAATCCAGTATATATAGATTTTGCGTATACGTGTGATCCGCGTGTATTCGAAATTTTAATATATTGGATAGAGATAGCATCACACTCTAGTCGCCCGAAGATGATTTTGATGATAGCGATCGCATCATCAACATTTATGTTCGAGTTTCGAAGGTGTGATTTTCTATATATTTCCATTAGATTGGTGTGAGAACCAAACCTATATATATAGCTAGGACACATTGTTGTGAATTGGCATCAAAAACATGATTTTTGTATATATATCAAAATTATGAATTTGAAACGTTAATTCACTAATTGATTGATGTTTGTGTATTTTGTTTAATTGTTTGATAATTTTGAACCATTTAGCCTAATTATATCAAATGTTGAATTGTATTGAAAATGGGTCGCATTTGCTTGCATACATGTATATCTTTTGAACAGGTCATAGCAAGGAGGCTAGAGCCAGAGAATAAAATTTGTTTGCCCGACAAATAGGTACATGTTTACTACATAATTTCCTGTTTTGTTTGGGTGATGATGATTTTATGAGCCTATTGGCTAGCCGCTTGGCTTTTTCTTTTTCTTTTTGAGATCTGAAGGACCGGGGAAGCTATTTGAAATTCCCCGATGCTCCCATTGCAGGGGAGGTTATGGCGAAATTTTTCGAAAATTTAGGGTGTTAGCCAAATTTTTGAAATTTTTGAAAATTCTCAGAAACTGAAAAGTTGGAGAATGGAAGCCCGATCGAACGTAGAGTTGATTAATCAAACCACTTTCGACTTTGTTCCTTTTCGGGGACGAAAAGTTTTAAGTGGGGGAGATTGTAACAACCCGTAAAATGCGAGCCAGTTTGAAATTTTTATTTTGGCAATTTTAGCGAATTTTGATTATTTAAAATGAATTATTTTAAATAATATCGACGAGAAATTTATTTTGAATATAATTCGAACGTATATATTATACGCGTCGTCGTTAGAATATAAATATTTATATATAATTATAATAGAATTGAAATTCGCGCGGTAGTTCGATAATTCGATTTCAAACTTCAATTGAATGTACCGGGTGCAAAACAATCCGGATTTTAGTGAAACCAAAAATGATAGGATCTAATTGATAATATCTTTCTATCGAATTCGAAAAAAATCAAGATTTCATTGCGGGAATCAAAAGATATGTCCAGTTGAAAATTCTGAATAGTCGCTATGGAATTCAGGCCCTTAAAAATGATCATTTTGCAAATGACCTCGGATTTCGACGAAACTAGTTTTGTTGGGTCCGTGATGTCAAATTATTGCTAGATTCCAAATTTCATAATTTTTCGAATCAATATGTGAGCGTGGCAAAAGAAAACGCGTTTGACCAGTTTCAGTTGATTTTAATCGACTGGGAAATGGCCATTTTTCCAACGGTCTCAGAATTCAACGAAATTAGTTTTGTTAGGACCGTATCGTCAATACGAAGCTAGAAAATATTTTTTGGGAATTTTTCGAGTTAGTGTGTGACCCCGGTAATTTGAAATGTACGTTTAAAATTCAATATAGTGATTTAAATGTAAATTTAATGGAAACTGATTCAAACGATCGAATCAACATACGAAACATGTCCCATTGTGTTCGGAATGGGGGTAAAATGCTATGAACGACAGGCGGTGGGCCTCATTTCGAGTTCGTTTGTAAAAGTCAACTTTTTTTAATTAAATAATTAAAAAAAAAGGTATTCTCCCTCCTCCCCTTATAAACCGATGGCCCCCCCATTCGATTTCCCCCAAATCGATTTTCACGGTAATAAAAAAAAAAAAAAAGAGAAAAAAAACCCGTCGCATTCACTTCCTCCGCCACCGGAGAGCCAGCGCCGCCGCCTAGAGGTGCGCTTCCCCTTCCCCAACATCGACCGCGCCCTCCCTCTCAGCCCCACGTTCCCCTCTTCCATTTAAAACCCTAGCACCTACAGAAACCGCCCCAGCGCCGCCCCTACCGCCTGCGAACCACCTCCAGCACCACTCCTCCGACCTGCGCAGCCCCCCCTGGCGCCCCCTCTAGCCTCCGACGCCCTGTCTCCTCTTTCCCCCTTCCTACAGTGAAACAATGTGAGTTTTTATTTTGTTTTTATTTATCTAAGTAATTAAAAACATGATTTTTAAATTAGGTCATTGTATAAAAATGTGTTTTAACAATAAATAAGATTGATTTCATTTTTAGATTGTGAAAAAATGTTTATAGCATTGTTTTTGAATTCGATTTTATTTTTATAAAGTTATAATTTTTACACGATAGGAATAGTAAAGATGCCATCTTTATGTGTGTAGAAAAATAAAAATGTGATTTTTATATATTGAACTTCGAAATAAAAATATGATTTGTATATATTGAACTTCGAAATAAAAATATGATTTTTATATATTGAACTTCGAAATAAAAATATGATTTTTATATATTGAATAGCGAAGTAATAATTCGATTTTTACATAAGTAGTGGAAGCGGGCAACGAAGATGAAAAAGGATGCGATGACGACGAAGACTTCTCTAAAAGAAGTGCCGTGGAGCTAGGATAGCTATTGGTGAGAACTTCTCACCTTTCAATTTAAATTTTCTAGTTATATATATATACTAGGATGCAGACGGTGCTTAGTAGCACCCGACACAATCGTCCACAGACCATGGACTTGTTTGTTTGGTTGCATAGATTAGTTAGATTATTTGATTGAAATTGAATTGTTTGGTGAAATGAAAGGATTTGATTGATGTGTGAATGGCGTGGGCCTTCACTAGACCGGGGATAAGGCTAGGCCTTGTCCCGTTTCTAGTATCGCGCCGTTATGCCGCCGAAATTTTCTAAAATATGTTAGAAAATAAAAATATCATTTTATTGTGTAAATGAATAATAGAAATTCATATGTTGAAATAAAATGTTTTATCGTCAAAAATATAATTTTAACGTGAATATGAATATAGTGAATGTGAATAAAATAAAATATTCATTTATAAACCGGACGGTTTGTTTGTGTACACCTATTTGAAAGACATTGATTGGGACGATAAATTTCACACATCGCCTGAGACGACCCGAACTTCCCCGTGAAGGAAAGCACGGATAGAATTGAGAACAACACACAATAGGACGCATACGGAAGAACATTTCATTGTCATTACAACAATTCCATCAGATACAAGAATATACAGAGTATAATTGAATAAATTACATTCGATAAATATCAGAGATTACAATAAATTACATAGCAGCGGAAAATAATACAAAAGCACAACTAGAAGTGATACACGGATACAGAGCTTTCCGAGCATCGTTCCAGCTGTAAATCAGGACCCTGTGAATATAAATCTGCAAAACCAAAACTACTAGCTGCCCGTGCGGAAAATAGGGGCACCCAGAGTTTAGGTTAAAACAATAAACTCCAGGTCAGTCATGTGACTGGTGTGAGAACTAAAACAGTTATAATTCTTTATTTTAAAGTTCGGTAAATCAAGGGACCACGCCGTATAACACGGAACGGGTTTCCTCCCAAGAATACCAGTGCATAAAACAAACAGCGCAATGCTAAATAAAGAAGAATGAAGCTGTTATAAGACCCAGGTCCCATCACACAATGCAACGCAAGCCGGAGGATAGGGTTTTTACCTTATAACAGCCAAAGCATGCTTGATACGTTTAAAACACATTATTTGATACTATAATAAGTGTATAGTGCCAAAACAATTTCAATCATAAGTATCAATCATAGGCGGCATGGGTACCATCTATCATGTCGCCATACTAGTTCTACAATTAAAACCGCAATATCACGTATTGGAAATTGGATTTCCGTCATGAGCCGAGGCAAGGGGCAAGCTCCTCTCCGCGTTCGAGACACTCTAGCAAATGTCCCAGGACCCCACTTTGATCCTTGGAATCGGCTGGGCCGGTCCTCTCTTGCTTTTGAGGATTAGTTATTCCTGAACACACGTTTCCCGGTCCTTACAGACCTATATCCGAGGCGCCTCGCATTCCAACAACCACACAGGTGAAAAGTATATAAATGTCAGGGCTGGTAGGTCACTGACACCACCCTAGCTAGAAAGAAACGTCGTGCTCTCCCAGCGGTCCGTCTCCCGTTTTTGACTCATACCGAGGTGTGAGGCTCGCGAATTCACGCTATACACAAAGCTACACCACACAGGCCGTGCTTTGATCATCAACCACAAGACTTTGCTTTTCAACAGAAGCCTTGATCAATTGCCACTTACGCATGCCACACAGGCAATTCACTCCATGCGTTTGATATCCATCAATATATAACCCCTGAGCTCGTACGTCTCAGAGAAGGGCGTTAAGCAAGAGAATAAATTCTCCGCCGCCAAACAGATATATATTTAATAGAGATCAATCACACGGACTAAAATCCAATGTCAGACACACAGTCCATTTACAAGTCCGTTCTGGGTCTGAACGAAACCGGAGGCACTTTCCTCGCATATCCATCGATCTCCAAGTACGTCTGGACGATCACCGACTGTTTCCCTCATCTTGGGTGTACAGCCCAATCAAGATCATCAGTAACCACCCAAACGATGTGAAGACTTCCGGTCTTCAACCACCGTCTTCATCTTCGACATCTCGTCGAATCGGTTATTCAGAATGGGTATAAACCCGGCCTTTCTGAATAACCCACGTATATAATAAACGAATGTTACACAAACACAACAAACGCCTCATTCCAATTCAGAATATTCCTTTATTCACAAAAACACGTTCTTAGGGAAATGTTCCCATTAATTTTATCCAAGATAAATTCTTCTAAATTTATTCTTTGATCTTCCTTTGGATATCATTTCAAACTAGTCGGGATTAACGAACCACACCGATGTAATTATTTATTTTATTTCCCAATCCCAACCTATATCCCATGGAGAAAACTGGTAATACTCCACAACTAACACCACTGTGTTATCGGTAAAATTAATTACCATTTCACGTTCAAATCTAATTAAAGATTCAACTATCGCTTTGGAGCAAAACTGGTGGTACTCCATTCTCGATCACCTTTCAGATTTGATAATTTAAATTATCAATTCACATTTTAATCTAATTAAAGATTCATTAAAACTCCACTTAGTTTTAATCTTTTCAAAAATCAATATCCTGCCTTTAACTGGGTTAAAGAACCAATGTCATCAAAACACGATTCACGACAAACCAAATCACATTTGATATTAAATACAAGGCTCTGAATAGAAAATATATCGGCTTATATTCAATATCAAATTCTGAAACCAACAAATATCGTATTGGAAATAACGATATAAAATATCTTTCAAATCCCCATAACAATATTTGTATAGTCACGAAATCCAACATCGAAATATCCCGAAGATAATTTCGATTCAGCTCCAGTCCAACCCACGTATTGGAAATTATCGATTATTTTCAATATCACTTTCATATTCAATTTATTTATTTTTAAAAATAAATTGATTTCAATTCTAGTTCAAAACTAGTTCATTTCGATAAAAATCTATTTTTATCTTTTCAAATGTGGAATTTTCCAGCCCAAATCTTTCCAATTCACATATTATAATTTTACACAAATTATAGATATTTTTAATAATTTTATCAAGGCCCGTACAGTCGATTTCCAACAACGGCCATCGAACTGCACTTATAGCGACCTTTTTCGAATTTGATTTGGACATAATTCCAAATCCAACCGTTAGATTTCAAATTTCTAATATTCATTGGAAAGCTCTTTTCGATACGAACCCAACGGTTCCGGTTTTAGGGGAATCCGACGGTCGGATCTCCCGCAATGTCCGTTTGAAATAAATGGTCGAAATTCACGAACTGCCGCGGCGCGGCGCGTTCTATTCAGGCCATTATATTATATATATAATATATATAATATATATTTCGTCGATTTCCTTTTAAAACGAATTTTGAAAATAGTTTTGAATTCGTTTCAAAAGCAATTTCAACTTCCATTTCAATTCAAATCAAAATTGAATTCTTCTCTATAAATTCGTTTTAAAATTCATTTCTATTCAATTCAAATTTCAATTCAATTTGAATTCATTTCAATTCACTTTCAATTCAATTTGAATTCGTTTTCGATTCCATTCATTTCGAAATCGTTTTCAATTCAATTCATTTCGAAATCGTTTTCAATTCAATTCATTTCGAAATCGTTTTCAATTCAATTCATTTCGAAATCGTTTTCAATTCAATTCATTCCTATTTTATTTAAATTCAAATTCACTTCCTATTCAATTCGAATTTTAATCTAATTCAATTGAATTTCATTTCAAAATATTTAGTTTTGAAATCACTTTTCAATATTCGTTGTAAAACGAATAAAATCGATATAAATATCGTTCACGTCAAAATAGCGCATCTCTAATCCACACGGCTTTATATATTTCAAAAACTTCTATTCAATTCAACACATGAACCTATATTTCTTTCAACACACGACTAATCTCAACACATGAGTACTGTCAACACATCACTATTTTTATTATGTGAAATATTTTATAAAACTATGGTATCTATCGTTTGATTTTCAATTAGACTTCCACTGGGAAGTAGTTCTAATTTTAAATGTGATAAAGATGTAATTTTGATTATATAAAATATTTCACTCAACACATGTACATTGTCAACACATGACTATTTTTATATTCAACACATGAATTTTCTTTTATAATATTCCTTATTTTCCCACTTGGAATGAGGCCCAATCAATCACCATATAACGTTAATTATATGGATTCCATACAACACATGTATATAATAGCGTCGAAAAATAATCAACCATCAACCAAAGTGCACTACACTGTATAAGCATCAAATATCGATATCTAACGCTTATAACAGCCTGTCAATCAATCGATCGACATATTTGATCAATCAGGATGAGTGAACTTCAAATTTCATCCCAACACCCGTGTGGGGTTTCAAACAATCAAACACAGATTTTATTTGTGCAGTTGGGCGATGTGTAAAATTTATCAACCCAATCAATATCAGTCAAATCAGTGTATATAAACAAATCGGCCGATTTGTTTATAAATATTTTATTTATTCACTTTCACGTTAAAAATTATTTTTAACGATAAAATATTCTATTTCAACACATGAATTTCTATTCATTTCATTTATCAAATAAAATGATATTTTTATTTTTCTAACATATTTTAGAAAATTTCGGCGGCATAACGGCACGATACTAGAAACGGGACAAGGCCTAGCCTTATCCCCGGTCTAGTGAAGGCCCACGCCATTCACACATCAAATTCTAAACAATTCAAGTTCACCAAATAACCCAATTCAAATCAAATAATCTAACCAACTACACAACCAAACAAACAAGTCCATGGTATGTGGACGGGTGTCGGGTGCTTCTAATAAGCACCGTCTGCATCCTAATATATATATATATATATATAACTAGAAAAGAAATTTAGAGTGAGAAGTTCTCACCTATAGCTATCCAACTTCACGACACTTCTTTTATAGAAATCTTCTTCATCCTCGCCTTTTTATCGTCTTCTTGCGCCCGTAGTCACTATATACATAAAAATCACATTTTTATATTTTGATGTCTTTAAAATAAAAATCACATTTTTATTTATTTACTTTCAATCTAAAAAAATCATATTTTTATTTCGAAGTTCAATATATAAAAATCGAATTTTTACTATTATGTTATATAGATAAAAGCTATATTTTTATCACGCTATTTTCTATATAAAGATTTCGCCTTTTTAAATTTAAAGATTTCACCTTTTTAAATTTAAAGATTTCACCTTTTTAAATTTAAAGATTTCACCTTTTTAAATTTAAAGATTTCACCTTTTTAAATTTAAAGATTTCACCTTTTATAAAAATCAACACTTTATCTCAACGTATATAAAATAAAAATCAGGTTTTTATTTCGCTACATATACAAAGATGATATTTTTATAGCTCCTACTATGCAAAGATCATATTTTTATCTTCCTACAATGTAAAAGATTATATTTTTAATACTTTAAAAATATAAAAACTATATTTTTATTACTTTAAAAATATAAAGATCGTATCTTTTATCAAATAAAAATCAAATCTTTTCACCTTTAAAAATACCGTCTTTTCTACTTTAAAAATATCGTCTTTTCTACTTTAAAAATATCGTCTTTTCCCTTTTTAAAGTTTAAAACTTTTGCTATTTAAAATCTAAAAATAAAATCAGTTTTAAAATTCCTATTAAAAAAATTCAGTTTAAAATCCTAAAAAAAACAGTCTATTTTCTGTTAATATAGAATAAAAATAAAATAAACTAATAAAAAAAATAAAAAAAAAATAAAAAAACTTACATCGATTAACTAGGGTAGGGGTTTTCAGTGGCCGTCAGCAAGAAGTGGAGGGAGAGGAGCGGGACTGGAGGGGGGGGTTTGGCCGCGTCGGTCGTCGACTGGTGGGGTGTTGGGTTTGAAGGAGGAGCGGAGGGAGCGTCGAGGCCTGGGGCGGCGTCGTCGTCGTGGGGAGGGTGGCCGGTTAGGGGTCGTTCGATTTGACGTGGAGGAGGACAGGCGGACGGGAAGAAGAAGGGGGGGGGGCCTGGGTAATAAGGAGGAAAGGGGTTTATTCTTTTTTTTTTATTATTATTTTATTTTATTTTAATTATTTTATTTGCAAATAGTTGACTTTTACATCCGACCTCGAAACGAGGTCCACCGCCTGTCGTCTATAGCGTTCTACCCCCATTCCGAGCACAATCGGATATGTATCGCAAGCTGATTCGATCGTCTCGATAAGTTTCCGTTGAATTTACATTTAAATCACTATATTGAATTTTAAACGTACATTTCAATTTACCGGGGCCACATAACAACTCTATAAATTGCATAAAAATATTTTCTAGCTTCGTATTGACGATACGGTCCTAACAATACTAGTTTCGTCGAATTCTGAGACCGTTGGAAAAATGGCCAATTTCCAGTCGATTAAAATCAACTGAATTTGGTCTAACGCGTTTTCCTATGCCACGCTCACATATTGATTCGAAAAATTATGAAATTTGAAACCTAGCAATAATTCGACATCACGGACCTAACAAAAGTGGTTTCGTCGAAATCCGAGGTCATTTGCAAAATGTCCATTTTTAAGGGCCTGAATTCCATAGCGACTATTCAGAATTTTCAACTGGACATATCTCTCAATTTTTAAAGTGAAATCTCAGTTTCTTACATCCGTTAGAAAGATATCATCAATTAGATCCTAATGTTTTTGGTTTCATTAAAATCCGGATTGTTTTGCACCCGGTACATTCAATTGAAGTTTGAAATCGAATTATCGAACTACCGCGCCATTTTCAATTCTATTTATAATTATATATAATTATTTATATTCTAACGACGACGTATATAATATATACGTCGAATTCTATTCAAAATAAATTTCTCGTCTATTTTATTTAAAATAATCTATTTTAAATGTTCAAAATTCGCTAAAATTGCCAAAATAAAAATTTCAAACTGGCCCAGATTTTGCGGGTTATTACAATCTCCCCCACTTAAAACTTTTCGTCCCCGAAAAGGAACAAAGTCGAAAGTGGTTTGATTAATCAACTCTACGCTCGATCTGGCTTCCATTCTCCAACTTTTCAGTTTCTGAGAATTTTCAAATTTTCAAAAATTTGGCTAACACCCTAAATTTTCGAAAAATTTCGCCATAACCTCCCCTGCAATGGGAGCATCGGGGAATTTCAAATAGCTTCCCCGGTCCTTCAGATCTCAAAAAGAAAAAGAAAAAGCCAAGCGGCTAGCCAATAGGCTCACAAAATCATCATCACCCAAACAAAACAGGAAATTATGTAGTAAACATGTACCTATTTGTCGGGCAAACAAATTTTATTCTCTGGCTCTAGCCTCCTTGCTATGACCTGTTCAAAGTAAGTATATGTACATGCAAGCAAATGCGACCAATTTTCAATACAATTCAATATTCGGTTCAATTAGGCATAAATGGTTAAAATTAGCAAACAATTAAACAAACAACACAAACATCAATCAATTAGTGAATTAGAGTTTCAAATTCATAATTTTGATATATATACAGAAAATCATGTTTTTGATGCCAATTCACAACAATGTGTTCTAGCTATATTAGTTTTGGTTCTCACACCAGTCTAATGGAAATATATAGAAATCACACCTTCGAAACACGAATATAAATTCTGATGATGATATATCAATCATCAGAACCATCTCCGGGTGTCTAGAATGTGATTCTATATCTACCCAGTATATTAAAACTTCGAATATACGTTCATGACGCGTATATGCAAAACCTTATATATTGGATTGTCCATATTCAAAATAAATAAATATTCAAAATACGTATAAAACGATTTAAAATTTGCAAAACAAAATTGTTTTCATTTGAAAAATATACTCTTCACACTCGTTCTAGGATACTACTGATCCTATCTCTAACGAGTCATTTTAATTGGATATTACTAATCCAGTATCTGATGAATTCTTTCGTATGGTTCTAATGTGTCTTGTTCTCGAGCTCTGTAAACCAAAGCTCTGATACCAAAATGAGACGACCCGAACTTCCCCGTGAAGGAAAGCACGGATAGAATTGAGAACAACACACAATAGGACGCATACGGAAGAACATTTCATTGTCATTACAACAATTCCATCAGATACAAGAATATACAGAGTATAATTGAATAAATTACATTCGATAAATATCAGAGATTACAATAAATTACATAGCAGCGGAAAATAATACAAAAGCACAACTAGAAGTGATACACGGATACAGAGCTTTCCGAGCATCGTTCCAGCTGTAAATCAGGACCCTGTGAATATAAATCTGCAAAACCAAAACTACTAGCTGCCCGTGCGGAAAATAGGGGCACCCAGAGTTTAGGTTAAAACAATAAACTCCAGGTCAGTCATGTGACTGGTGTGAGAACTAAAACAGTTATAATTCTTTATTTTAAAGTTCGGTAAATCAAGGGACCACGCCGTATAACACGGAACGGGTTTCCTCCCAAGAATACCAGTGCATAAAACAAACAGCGCAATGCTAAATAAAGAAGAATGAAGCTGTTATAAGACCCAGGTCCCATCACACAATGCAACGCAAGCCGGAGGATAGGGTTTTTACCTTATAACAGCCAAAGCATGCTTGATACGTTTAAAACACATTATTTGATACTATAATAAGTGTATAGTGCCAAAACAATTTCAATCATAAGTATCAATCATAGGCGGCATGGGTACCATCTATCATGTCGCCATACTAGTTCTACAATTAAAACCGCAATATCACGTATTGGAAATTGGATTTCCGTCATGAGCCGAGGCAAGGGGCAAGCTCCTCTCCGCGTTCGAGACACTCTAGCAAATGTCCCAGGACCCCACTTTGATCCTTGGAATCGGCTGGGCCGGTCCTCTCTTGCTTTTGAGGATTAGTTATTCCTGAACACACGTTTCCCGGTCCTTACAGACCTATATCCGAGGCGCCTCGCATTCCAACAACCACACAGGTGAAAAGTATATAAATGTCAGGGCTGGTAGGTCACTGACACCACCCTAGCTAGAAAGAAACGTCGTGCTCTCCCAGCGGTCCGTCTCCCGTTTTTGACTCATACCGAGGTGTGAGGCTCGCGAATTCACGCTATACACAAAGCTACACCACACAGGCCGTGCTTTGATCATCAACCACAAGACTTTGCTTTTCAACAGAAGCCTTGATCAATTGCCACTTACGCATGCCACACAGGCAATTCACTCCATGCGTTTGATATCCATCAATATATAACCCCTGAGCTCGTACGTCTCAGAGAAGGGCGTTAAGCAAGAGAATAAATTCTCCGCCGCCAAACAGATATATATTTAATAGAGATCAATCACACGGACTAAAATCCAATGTCAGACACACAGTCCATTTACAAGTCCGTTCTGGGTCTGAACGAAACCGGAGGCACTTTCCTCGCATATCCATCGATCTCCAAGTACGTCTGGACGATCACCGACTGTTTCCCTCATCTTGGGTGTACAGCCCAATCAAGATCATCAGTAACCACCCAAACGATGTGAAGACTTCCGGTCTTCAACCACCGTCTTCATCTTCGACATCTCGTCGAATCGGTTATTCAGAATGGGTATAAACCCGGCCTTTCTGAATAACCCACGTATATAATAAACGAATGTTACACAAACACAACAAACGCCTCATTCCAATTCAGAATATTCCTTTATTCACAAAAACACGTTCTTAGGGAAATGTTCCCATTAATTTTATCCAAGATAAATTCTTCTAAATTTATTCTTTGATCTTCCTTTGGATATCATTTCAAACTAGTCGGGATTAACGAACCACACCGATGTAATTATTTATTTTATTTCCCAATCCCAACCTATATCCCATGGAGAAAACTGGTAATACTCCACAACTAACACCACTGTGTTATCGGTAAAATTAATTACCATTTCACGTTCAAATCTAATTAAAGATTCAACTATCGCTTTGGAGCAAAACTGGTGGTACTCCATTCTCGATCACCTTTCAGATTTGATAATTTAAATTATCAATTCACATTTTAATCTAATTAAAGATTCATTAAAACTCCACTTAGTTTTAATCTTTTCAAAAATCAATATCCTGCCTTTAACTGGGTTAAAGAACCAATGTCATCAAAACACGATTCACGACAAACCAAATCACATTTGATATTAAATACAAGGCTCTGAATAGAAAATATATCGGCTTATATTCAATATCAAATTCTGAAACCAACAAATATCGTATTGGAAATAACGATATAAAATATCTTTCAAATCCCCATAACAATATTTGTATAGTCACGAAATCCAACATCGAAATATCCCGAAGATAATTTCGATTCAGCTCCAGTCCAACCCACGTATTGGAAATTATCGATTATTTTCAATATCACTTTCATATTCAATTTATTTATTTTTAAAAATAAATTGATTTCAATTCTAGTTCAAAACTAGTTCATTTCGATAAAAATCTATTTTTATCTTTTCAAATGTGGAATTTTCCAGCCCAAATCTTTCCAATTCACATATTATAATTTTACACAAATTATAGATATTTTTAATAATTTTATCAAGGCCCGTACAGTCGATTTCCAACAACGGCCATCGAACTGCACTTATAGCGACCTTTTTCGAATTTGATTTGGACATAATTCCAAATCCAACCGTTAGATTTCAAATTTCTAATATTCATTGGAAAGCTCTTTTCGATACGAACCCAACGGTTCCGGTTTTAGGGGAATCCGACGGTCGGATCTCCCGCAATGTCCGTTTGAAATAAATGGTCGAAATTCACGAACTGCCGCGGCGCGGCGCGTTCTATTCAGGCCATTATATTATATATATAATATATATAATATATATTTCGTCGATTTCCTTTTAAAACGAATTTTGAAAATAGTTTTGAATTCGTTTCAAAAGCAATTTCAACTTCCATTTCAATTCAAATCAAAATTGAATTCTTCTCTATAAATTCGTTTTAAAATTCATTTCTATTCAATTCAAATTTCAATTCAATTTGAATTCATTTCAATTCACTTTCAATTCAATTTGAATTCGTTTTCGATTCCATTCATTTCGAAATCGTTTTCAATTCAATTCATTTCGAAATCGTTTTCAATTCAATTCATTTCGAAATCGTTTTCAATTCAATTCATTTCGAAATCGTTTTCAATTCAATTCATTTCGAAATCGTTTTCAATTCAATTCATTCCTATTTTATTTAAATTCAAATTCACTTCCTATTCAATTCGAATTTTAATCTAATTCAATTGAATTTCATTTCAAAATATTTAGTTTTGAAATCACTTTTCAATATTCGTTGTAAAACGAATAAAATCGATATAAATATCGTTCACGTCAAAATAGCGCATCTCTAATCCACACGGCTTTATATATTTCAAAAACTTCTATTCAATTCAACACATGAACCTATATTTCTTTCAACACACGACTAATCTCAACACATGAGTACTGTCAACACATCACTATTTTTATTATGTGAAATATTTTATAAAACTATGGTATCTATCGTTTGATTTTCAATTAGACTTCCACTGGGAAGTAGTTCTAATTTTAAATGTGATAAAGATGTAATTTTGATTATATAAAATATTTCACTCAACACATGTACATTGTCAACACATGACTATTTTTATATTCAACACATGAATTTTCTTTTATAATATTCCTTATTTTCCCACTTGGAATGAGGCCCAATCAATCACCATATAACGTTAATTATATGGATTCCATACAACACATGTATATAATAGCGTCGAAAAATAATCAACCATCAACCAAAGTGCACTACACTGTATAAGCATCAAATATCGATATCTAACGCTTATAACAGCCTGTCAATCAATCGATCGACATATTTGATCAATCAGGATGAGTGAACTTCAAATTTCATCCCAACACCCGTGTGGGGTTTCAAACAATCAAACACAGATTTTATTTGTGCAGTTGGGCGATGTGTAAAATTTATCAACCCAATCAATATCAGTCAAATCAGTGTATATAAACAAATCGGCCGATTTGTTTATAAATATTTTATTTATTCACTTTCACGTTAAAAATTATTTTTAACGATAAAATATTCTATTTCAACACATGAATTTCTATTCATTTCATTTATCAAATAAAATGATATTTTTATTTTTCTAACATATTTTAGAAAATTTCGGCGGCATAACGGCACGATACTAGAAACGGGACAAGGCCTAGCCTTATCCCCGGTCTAGTGAAGGCCCACGCCATTCACACATCAAATTCTAAACAATTCAAGTTCACCAAATAACCCAATTCAAATCAAATAATCTAACCAACTACACAACCAAACAAACAAGTCCATGGTATGTGGACGGGTGTCGGGTGCTTCTAATAAGCACCGTCTGCATCCTAATATATATATATATATATAACTAGAAAAGAAATTTAGAGTGAGAAGTTCTCACCTATAGCTATCCAACTTCACGACACTTCTTTTATAGAAATCTTCTTCATCCTCGCCTTTTTATCGTCTTCTTGCGCCCGTAGTCACTATATACATAAAAATCACATTTTTATATTTTGATGTCTTTAAAATAAAAATCACATTTTTATTTATTTACTTTCAATCTAAAAAATCATATTTTTATTTCGAAGTTCAATATATAAAAATCGAATTTTTACTATTATGTTATATAGATAAAAGCTATATTTTTATCACGCTATTTTCTATATAAAGATTTCGCCTTTTTAAATTTAAAGATTTCACCTTTTTAAATTTAAAGATTTCACCTTTTTAAATTTAAAGATTTCACCTTTTTAAATTTAAAGATTTCACCTTTTTAAATTTAAAGATTTCACCTTTTATAAAAATCAACACTTTATCTCAACGTATATAAAATAAAAATCAGGTTTTTATTTCGCTACATATACAAAGATGATATTTTTATAGCTCCTACTATGCAAAGATCATATTTTTATCTTCCTACAATGTAAAAGATTATATTTTTAATACTTTAAAAATATAAAAACTATATTTTTATTACTTTAAAAATATAAAGATCGTATCTTTTATCAAATAAAAATCAAATCTTTTCACCTTTAAAAATACCGTCTTTTCTACTTTAAAAATATCGTCTTTTCTACTTTAAAAATATCGTCTTTTCCCTTTTTAAAGTTTAAAACTTTTGCTATTTAAAATCTAAAAATAAAATCAGTTTTAAAATTCCTATTAAAAAAATTCGGTTTAAAATCCTAAAAAAAACAGTCTATTTTCTGTTAATATAGAATAAAAATAAAATAAACTAATAAAAAAAATAAAAATAAAATAAAAAAACTTACATCGATTAACTAGGGTAGGGGTTTTCAGTGGCCGTCAGCAAGAAGTGGAGGGAGAGGAGCGGGACTGGAGGGGGGGGGTTTGGCCGCGTCGGTCGTCGACTGGTGGGGTGTTGGGTTTGAAGGAGGAGCGGAGGGAGCGTCGAGGCCTGGGGCGGCGTCGTCGTCGTGGGGAGGGTGGCCGGTTAGGGGTCGTTCGATTTGACGTGGAGGAGGACAGGCGGACGGGAAGAAGAAGGGGGGGGGCCTGGGTAATAAGGAGGAAAGGGGTTTATTCTTTTTTTTTTTTTTATTATTTTATTTTATTTTAATTATTTTATTTGCAAATAGTTGACTTTTACATCCGACCTCGAAACGAGGTCCACCGCCTGTCGTCTATAGCGTTCTACCCCCATTCCGAGCACAATCGGATATGTATCGCAAGCTGATTCGATCGTCTCGATAAGTTTCCGTTGAATTTACATTTAAATCACTATATTGAATTTTAAACGTACATTTCAATTTACCGGGGCCACATAACAACTCTATAAATTGCATAAAAATATTTTCTAGCTTCGTATTGACGATACGGTCCTAACAAAACTAGTTTCGTCGAATTCTGAGACCGTTGGAAAAATGGCCAATTTCCAGTCGATTAAAATCAACTGAATTTGGTCTAACGCGTTTTCCTATGCCACGCTCACATATTGATTCGAAAAATTATGAAATTTGAAACCTAGCAATAATTCGACATCACGGACCTAACAAAAGTGGTTTCGTCGAAATCCGAGGTCATTTGCAAAATGTCCATTTTTAAGGGCCTGAATTCCATAGCGACTATTCAGAATTTTCAACTGGACATATCTCTCAATTTTTAAAGTGAAATCTCAGTTTCTTACATCCGTTAGAAAGATATCATCAATTAGATCCTAATGTTTTTGGTTTCATTAAAATCCGGATTGTTTTGCACCCGGTACATTCAATTGAAGTTTGAAATCGAATTATCGAACTACCGCGCCATTTTCAATTCTATTTATAATTATATATAATTATTTATATTCTAACGACGACGTATATAATATATACGTCGAATTCTATTCAAAATAAATTTCTCGTCTATTTTATTTAAAATAATCTATTTTAAATGTTCAAAATTCGCTAAAATTGCCAAAATAAAAATTTCAAACTGGCCCAGATTTTGCGGGTTATTACATCGCCCAACTGCACAAATAAAATCTGTGTTTGATTGTTTGAAACCCCACACGGGTGTTGGGATGAAATTTGAAGTTCACTCATCCTGATTGATTAAATATGTCGATCGATTGATTGACAGGCTGTTATAAGCGTTAGATATCTATATTTGATGCTTATACAGTGTAGTGCACTTTGGTTGATGGTTGATTATTTATCGTTGCTATTATATACATGTGTTGTATGAAAATCCATATAATTAACTTTATATGGTAATTGATTGGGCCTCATTCCAATCGTGAAAATAAAGAATATTTTGATAATAACAAATATTTTGATAATAGGAAATATTTGAAATAGAATATTTGAAAATAGAAATATGTGAAGCCGTGATGATTAGATTGACGCCATTTTGACGTGAACGATATTTATATCGATTTTAAAACGATTTCGAAATGAATTGAATTGAAAACGATTTCGAAATGAATTGAATTGAAAACGATTTCGAAATGAATTGAATTGAAAACGATTTCGAAATGAATTGAATTGAAAACGATTTCGAAATGAATTGAATTGAAAACGAATTCGAATTGAATTGAAAGTGAATTGAAATGAATTCAAATTGAATTGAAATTTGAATTGAATAGAAATGAATTTTAAAACGAATTTATAAAGAAGAATTCAATTTTGATTTGAATTGAAAAGGAAGTTGAAATTGCTTTTGAAACGAATTTAAAACTATTTATATAATTCGTTTTAAATAGAAATCGACGAAGTGTATATTATATATATTATATATATAATATAATGGCCTGAATAGAACGTGCCGCGCCGCGGCAGTTCGTGAATTTCGACCATTTATTTCAAACGGACATTACGGGAGATCCGACCGTCGGATTCTCCTAAAACCGGAACCGTTGGGTTCGTATCGAAAAGAGCTTTCTAACGAATATTAGAAATTTGAAATCTAACGGTTGGATTTGGAATTATGTCCAAATCAAATTTGAAAAAGGTCGCTGTAAGTGCAGTTCGATGGCCGTTGATGGAAATCGACTGTACGGGCCTTGATAAAATTATTAAAAATAGTAATAATTTGTGTAAAATCATAAGAAATGATTTGTGAAGATTTGGGATGAAAGACTCCATATTTGAAAAGATAAAAATAGATTTTTATCGAAATGAACTAGTTTTGAACTAGAATTATAATTCTATTTATTTTTAAATGAATAAATTGAAATTGAAATGGTTTTGAAAATAACCAGAATTTCCAATGATTGCATTGGAGTGGATTTGAATCGAAATTGTCTTCGGAATATTTCGATGTTGGAATTCGTGATTATACAGATGTTGTTATGGAAATTTGAAAGATATATATATTTATATCGTTATTTCCGATACGACATTTGTTAATCGTAGAATTTGATATTGAATATAAGCCGATATATTTTCTATTCAGAGCCTTGTATTGAATATCAAATGTGATTTGGGTTTGTCGTGAATGGTGTCTTCACTAACACTGTTCTTGAACCCAGTTGAGAAATGATTAAATCTTTTTATTTAGATTTAATGAAGTGTACCAATTAAATAATATTTAATTGGAATTGAATTGATATTGATTTTTGGGTTTATCGTGAACAGTGTTTTAAAGAACACTCGTTCTTTAACCCGATAATTAATGAATGTGACTTTGGGTTTATCGTGAACCGTGTTTTAAATGACACGGATTCTTTAACCCAGTTAAAGATTAAAACTAAGTGGAGTTTTAATGAATCTTTAATTAGATTGAAAAGATCGAAAATGGAGTATCACCAGTTTTACTCCAAGCGATAGTTAAATCTTTAATTAGATTTGAACGTGAAATGGTAATTGAATTTACCGATAACACTGTGGTGTTAGATATGAAGTACTACCAGTTTTACTTCATGGGATGAATAGGTTGGGATTGGGAAAATAAAATAAATGATTACTTCGGTGTGGTTCGCTAATCCCGACTAGTTTGAATTGATATTCAAAGGAGATTAAAGAATAAATTCAAAGAATTTATCTTGGATAAAATTAATGGGAACTTTTCCCAAAGTATAGGAATATTTGAATAAAAGAATATTCTGAATTGGAATGAGGCGTATGTTGTGTTTGTGTAACACTTTTATAATATATACGCGAGTTATTCAGAAAGACCGGGTTTATCCCATTCTGAATAACTGATTCGACGTGGTGTCGAAGATGAAGACGATGGTCGAAGACCGGAAGTCTTCACGTCGTTTGGGTGATTACTGATGATCTTGATTGGGCTGTACACCCAAGAAGATGGAAACAGTTGGCGATCGTCCAGACGTACTTGGAGATCGATGGGTATGCGGGGTACTAGGTGCCTCCGGTTTCGTTCAGACCCAGAACGGACTTGTAAATGGACTGTGTGTCTGACATTGGATTTTAGTCTGTGTGATTGATCTCTATTAAATATATATCTGTTTGGCGGCGGAGAATTTATTCTCTTACTTAACGCCCTTCTCTGAGACGTACGAGCTCAGGGGTTATATATTGATGGATATCAAACGCATGGAGTGAATTGCCTGTGTGGCATGCCTAAGTGGCAATTGATCGAGGCTTCTGTTGAAAAGCAAAGTCTTGTGGTGATGATCAAAGCACGGCCTTTGTGGCGTAGCTTTGTGTAACGTTTACTTCGCGAGTTTCACACCCGGTATGAATCAAAAACGGGAGACGGACCTCAGGGAGGGCATGCGTTTCTTCCTAGTTAGAAGTGGCGTCAGTGGTTTTACACGCCCTGACGAGTTTGACTTATGTGGTTGTTGCTGTTGCGAGGCGCCTCGGATTGATCGGTCGTTCTCGAACCGATGGAGTCATTTAGTTGGCTCATTTACGCCCCAAAGGGCGGGGAAACGTAGTGTTCAGGCATAATAATCCACATCGGTGGACCGGCCCTGTCGCTCCATGGGGCAGTTGCGGCTGTTCCTGAGGCTCGGACTAGGCAGTCTCGAATCGGTTGAGGACTATCTTTTGCCTCGGTTCATAGACGGAAATCCAATTTCCAAATACGTGACATTTGCGGTTTTATTTGTAGAGCCTAGTATGGCGACATAGTGGGATGGGGCACTCATGCCGCCTATGATTGATATTTGAAGTTGTTTTATACACTATGCACTTAAAATAGTATCAAATGATTTGCTTTAAACGTATCAAGCATTCTTTGGCTGTTATAAGGTAAAAACCCTATCCCCCGGCTTGCGTTGCATTGTGTGATAGGACCTGGGTCTTATAACAGCTTCATTTTTCTTTATTTAGCATTGCGCTGTTTGTTTTATGCACTGGTATTCTTGGGAGGAAACCCGTTCCGTGTTATACGGCGTGGTCCCTTGTTTTGCCTAACTTTAAAAATAAAGATTAATAACTGTTTTAGTTCTCACACCAGTCACATGACTGACCTGGAGTTTATTGTTTTAACCTAAACTCTGGGTGCCCTTATTTTGACACGGGCAGCTAGTAGTTTTGGTTTTGCAGATTTATATTCACAGGATCCTGGTTTACAGCTGGAACGATATCCGGAAAGCTTTGTATCCGTATATCTCTTTCTAGTTGTGTATTGTATTATTTTCCGCTGCGATGTATTTAAATGTAATTTAAATCTCTGATATTTCTGTGTAATATTCATTTGTACTCTGTATATTCTTGTATTCTGATGCATTGTTGTGATATACAGTGGAATGTTCTTTCGTATGCGTTTTGTTGTGGTTTGTTCTCGAACTATCCGGCGCTTTCCTTTACGGGGAAGTTACGGGTCGTTTCAGAAATGGTATACGAATAAAAGTATTGTTTCTTTTTATTATTCGCCTTGTTGAAATTAGAATTAAATGCGAATAAAAATGTTGTTTTTATGTGTGACGTTAAATATTAAAATAATATGCGAATAAAAGTATACACTTTTATTTGTTATGTTAAAGTTAGTAATTTGTTGAAATTAAAAACGTTCTTTCTTTTTATTGTCATATACAATATAGGGATGGTCATTATTAGGAAATGTCATATGTTAGAATAAATATGTCGTTTCTGTTAGAAAACATGTTTTTTTTTAATAAAAACATGCCATTTAGTAAGATGTGTTTTGCCGATAAAAACATGTCACTTAGTCAAGATTTGTTTTTGTCAATAAATGAATGTCATTCATTTAGAAATGTAAATTAGTTAGAATCATGTTTATATAAACCCAAACACTTATTTGTCAAAACATGCTAACGAATTGGGAATAATCATTTTTGTCAAAACTCGTTAGTTGCAATAAAAATAACCTTTTTGTCAAAACATGTAAACTGAAATAAAAGCTCTCATTTGTGTCAAAACATGTCATTTAAAAAAAATCATGTTATGTTAGAATATAAAATGTCATTCATTTTAAATCATGTTATATTAGAAACAAATTGTCAATTTTGCTGTATTAAAAATTGACAATATAAATTATGGCATTTATGTTGAATCAAAATTGACCAAATAAGCATATCATTCATATGAAGTAGAATTCGTAAATAAGTATATAAGCATATCATTCAGAATCAAAATTGACAATATAAATTATGACATTTATGTCAATGCAAAATTGTCGTTTTGTCATTAGAATTCGTAAATAAGTAAAAATACCATTTTTACTTATTAAGATTTGATTAGAAACTTAGAGTTTGTTTTGACAAATAAAATTTACTTTTATTGTCATTGGAAACTTAAAATTTGACATACAAATAAAATTCACTTTTTATTTGTCATTAGGAAACTTGGAATTTGTATGCAAATAAGATTTGCTCTTTTTTATTATTAGAAACCATAGAAAAATGTGAATATGTCAAATACTCATTTATGTGTCATTAAGATTCATAGGAAATTGTTTATATATAAAGGTGCATTTATGTGTCATTAAAGATTCATAGAAAGTGATTACAAATAAATGACTATTTAATTGTCATTTGAATAACATAGAAAGTGATTACAAATAAATGACTATTTAATTGTCATTTGAATAACATAGAAAGTTATTACAAATAAATGACCATTTAATTGTCATTTGAATAACATAAAAACTTGTTTACAATTACATGACATCTTTTTTTTACATTTTGTTATTGTGAATAAAAAGGACAATTTTTTGTTAGAAAATGTAAATTAGAATAAAAAGAACATTCTTGTTAGAAAATATACATTAGGATAAAAATAACCTTTTTTGTCGAATTAGAATTTACAAATGGAAATTGTCAACAAAGACAAAGTTATTATTTTTCATTCGTTGTTGAAATAGAATTGTATGCAATATAAAGAATATTTTAATGTAAAGTTATACTTTGGAAAATATGATATTTCAGAAGTTAAATATTTTTAAAATATAAAATATTTTAAAATAACATTTTTAGAAAATAATTATAATTATAATTATAATTGTTCTTGGACACGAGGTTAGGTCACGTTTATGGCGGAAGTCTGCCCGGAACCAACCGGCATATCCAGCAGCCATAAATGTTGGGCCTAATGTGAGAGGTCCAAGTACACGAATACAAATTGGGTTTTGACTCGAGGTTAAGCCCAACTGTGGAATAAGTCTGCCCGGACCCAACCGGCATATCCAGCATCCACAAGTTGTAGGCCTAATGTGAGAAGTCTGGCCCATTATAAAACATAAATGGATAATATAACGAATTGGATTATTTAATCCATTGTGAATAGAAACATCATTTTAACCTGAATAAGTTTATTAACTTATATTATCCATTTTATAATGAATATTAAAAGAGTTAATTTCAAAATTAATATTTTGAAAATAATGTTTTAATATGAGAAATGATAATTTGATCAGAATAAATGGTTTATTTATTTTAAAATAAATAAAAGGAGTTAAAAATGGTTTTATTATAACTACGGATTTACAATGAAATTTGAATTTGGGTTTATCGTGAATTATGTTTTAAATAACATTTATTCTTTAACCCGGATTAATGAGGGGATTAATTTCCTAAATTTAGATTAATTATTTAATAATGACTTTGGAAGGTTAAAACGAAATAAGGTTTTAATTAAAACTTTAATTAGATTGGAGAGGAATTAAGTAAATAAATAAGAACAAGAAATTAAAACCCTTTATTTACAAATAGTGTAAATATGGAAGAAAAAGAAGATGAAACCATTTATTTATATTTAGGTAAATAAATAACAAAAGGATAAGAATATATTTATTTACATTTAGGTAAATAAATAGGAAAAAGAAAAGTAAAAACATGTATTTAGGTAAATAAATAAGAAAAGGAAAATGAAAACATTTATGTATATTTAGGTAAATAAATAAATGATAGGAAAGAATAATTTATTTACATTTAGGGTAAATAAAACCAGAAGATAGAGAAGTATAATTTATTTACATTTAGAGTAAATAAAGCAAATCGTAGAAAAGAATAATTTATTTACATTTAGTGTAAATAAAAAAGAGATAATAAAGGTGATATTTTTATCGTGATTTTATATGCGATAAAAAGAATAAATTTTTATAATTAAAATCGCCGAATGATTTATATTTATATATATATAAATATAAATTATAAACTTAATGACACGCACGCGACAGTTCGCGTATCGACAATCGTAACTTTAAATAGTTATACCGAAAGATCCGACCATCGGATTTTCCCAAAACTAGAACCGTTAGGACCGCTTTGGGAAGATCTTTCCAATGATATAAACTTCATCAAAATCCAACGGTTAGTTTTCGAGATAAGTGTAAATCAAATTTGGATGAAAACAGCGCCAGGGTCGCCCATTGACCCGAAGCGTCGTTATATTAATTTAAGCTATTTTTATTTAAATAAAAATAGAAATAGGTCGTTATTAAATACCAATAACGATATGAAATGATTTCAAGTTATATATATATGCGAGAATCATTTGAAAAGTCCGAGTTCAATCTCATTTCAAATGATTATACGACGATCTAAATCGAAGTGTTGAAGACGGTGATTGAAGAGCGACGATCTTCACATCGAATGGATGTGTTGCTACTGAGACCCATGAGAGGAGTAGCTACCTTGAAAGGGGTTCAGTGGTGGCCGTTCGGACGTAGTGTTGATTTGTACGGATTTGACTTTCGCTCAGACCCAGAGCATAAGTTTATAAATGGAATGTATGTCTGACGTTGTAGTCCTTTATACTACATTCGTTGATCTCTGTTAATATATATCTGTTTGGTGGTTAACGCCCTTCTCTGAGACGTACGAGCTTAGAGGTTATATATTGGTAGAAATCAATGGTGTGGTATGGATTGACAATGTGGCATGCCAAGATGCATGAATCAAGGCTTTTGTTGAAAAGCAGGCCCTGTGGTCGATGATCAAAGCACGATCTGTTTATGCGTACCTTTGTGTATAGCGTGACTTCGCGAGCCTCACACCCCGGTATGAGTCAAAAACGGGATACGGACTGCAGGGAGTGCACACGTTTCTTTCTAGCTAGAGTGATGTCAGGGACCTACCAGCGCTGACATTTTACTTATGTGGATGATGGATTTTGAGGTACCTCGTGTTTTATAGGCCGTTGGTGGTCATACTATAGGTTCAAAGGAACCGGGAAGCGTGTGTTCAGGCATAACTAATCCACTGCCGATAGGCGGGGACCGGCCCTGAAGATCCAAGGGTTCACTGCAGGGGATCCTGAGGCATTTGCTAGAGTGTCTCGAATCGGAGAGGAGCTTTCCCCTAGCCTCGACTCATGATGGAAACCAAATCTCCAATACAACATTACGACTTTAGTTGTAAACCTATATACGGCGACATAGTAGGATGGGGTACTATGCCGTCTAGGATTAATACTTATGATTGAATTGTTTAATTAAAACATATACACACTAATATTACATCCGTTCTATCGTATCAAGCATCTTTTGACCATTATAAGGTAAAACCTTATCCTCTAGTGTGCGTTGCATTGTGTGATGGGACTTGGGTCTTATAATGGTTTCATTTTTCTAAAAAGCATTCCGTTGTTTAACGATTTACTTTAATTTATGCACCGGCAATCCATTGGGATAAAACCCGTTCCGCATTAGCGGCGTGGTCCTTGGATTTGCCTTATTAGTTAAATTAGTTTAGAATTCTCACACCAGTCCCATGACTGACCTGTAGTTTGTTTCACTTTGCAAACTCGGGTGCCCTCTTTTCCACACGGGCAGTCGAGTAGCTTTTTGCAGATATCTATCTCTTTAGCAGGATTCTGGACCGAAGCCTAAAGCTGTGTCCAGAGCATTAGGAAGTCTTCCGCTGTATTAAGTTTATTTTCTTCCGTTGCAATGTATTAAATCTGTTGTAATTTATCTTCCGTTGTAATTTAATTTCGACGTACTCTGATATTCTGTACTCTAATGTAACATTATATGTAACGTAATAAAAGTCTGCTGTTATTGTTCTAATGTTTTGTATTCACAAAGTTAAAGTATTCGAAGATTTCCAACCTTTGGGTCAGACCTGTGTGGTTTATGGTCGATTCAAAGAGCGGGAATTTCCGGGTCTTTACAGTCACTTTTAAAACCCTTTCAAATCAAATTTATTTATTTAAAAATAAATAGAATTTTAATTCTAGTTCAAAACTAGTTCATTTCGATAAAAATCTATTTTTATCTTTTCAAATATGGAGTTTTTCATTCCAATTTTTCCCAAATCATTTCTTATGATTTTACACAAATTATTACTATTTTTAATAATTTTATCAAGGCCCGTACAGTCGATTTCCATCAACGGCCATCGAACTGCACTTACAGCGACCTTTTCCAAATTTGATTTGGACATAATTCCAAATCCAACCGTTAGATTTCTAATTTCCAATATTCGTTAGAAAGCTCTTTTCGATACGAACCCAACGGTTCCAGTTTTAGGAGAATCCGACGGTCGGATCTCCCTTAATATCCGTTCGAAGTCTATTCAGGCCATTATATTATATATATAATATATATAATATATATACTTCGTTGATTTCCTTTTAAAACGTATTATATAAATCATTTTAAATTCGTTTTCGAAACGATTTCAACTTCATTTCGAATTCAAATCAAAATTGAATTTTCCAATATAAATTCGTTTTAAATTCATTTCAAATTGATTTCAATTCAAATCGATTTTTAATTCAATTTCAGTTCTATTCATTTCTATTCAATTTCAATTTTATTCAATTTCAATTTTATTCAATTTCAATTCGAATTCATTTTCTTTTCAATTTCAATTCGAATTCATTTCTATTCAGTTTCAGTTCGAATTTCAATTCCTTTCAAAATATTAGATTTTGATATCACTTTCGATATTCATTATAAAATGAATAAAATCGATATAAATATCGATCACGTCAAAATGGCTTCAATCTAACCAACACGACTTCATGTATTTCTATTTTCAAATATTCTGTTTCAAATATTTCTTTTTCAAATATTTCTATTTCAAAACTGGAATGAGGCCCAATCAATTGCCATATAATGTTAATTATATGGATTTTCTACAACACATGTATACAATAACAACGATGAATAATCAACCATCATCCAAAGTGCATTCTACACTGTATAAGCATCAAATATAAATATTTAACGCTCATAACAGTCTGTCAATCAATCGATCGACATACAACTAAACAATCGGGATTAGTGTACGTCAAATATCATCCCAATACCCGTGTGGGGTTTCAAACAATCAAACACAGATTTTATTTGCGTAGTTGGGCGATGTGTAAAATTTATCGTCCCAATCAATATCAGTCAAATGTGTATATATAAACAAATCGTCCGATTTGTTTATTTTATTTCATTTCATATACACGTTAAAAATTCTAATTTTTAACTATAAAATATTTTCCATTATAAAATATTTTATTTCGTTTCACCTCACATCACACAATTAACTACACATCAAAACCAAACAACCAAGCATACAAGCCGTCCATGGTCTGTGGACGACGGGTGTCGGGTGCTACTAAACACCATTTACATCCTAGTATATATTTTCAACTAGAAAAAAAAATTAAATTAAAGGTGAGGAGTACTCACCGAATAGCTAATCCAAACGTCGCGACTCTTCATATGTAGGAAATCTTCACCATCTTCTCTTTCATCACTTTCGTCATCCGTATTCACTACATATATAAAAATCAAATTTTTACTTCGCTATTCAATACATAAAAAAATATTTTTTACTTCGCTATTCAATATATAAAAATCGAATTTTTAATTCGCTATTCAATATATAAAAATCGAATTTTTACTTCGCTATTCAATATATAAAAATCGAATTTTTACTTCGCTATTCAATATATAAAAATCGAATTTTTTTCTTATCTAAAAATCTCACCTTTCCTATATTAAAAATACGATCTTTTCACTTTTAAAAATACGATATTTTCATATTTAAAAATATAACCTTTTCGTATATAAAAAAAAATCTACGCTTTTACCATACCAAAATCTATTCTTTTACATGGACAAAAATCACATTTTTATCACTTCTTTAAACCAATAAAAATCGTCTTCCTATAATTAAAAATATCGTCTTTCTATTTTTACTTTGCTAAAAATTCTGTTTTTTACTTTATTAAAAATTCTATTTTTACTTTACTTATAAAAATCAAAACTTTTTCAGTTTTTAAACTAAACGAAATTCAGTTTTTTTTAATTACAACAAGTTAAAACCTAAATAAAAATAAAAAAGAAAAAGGGAAGGGAGACTTACATCGATTGGGCTTTCAGCGGAGGGGGAGGTGCGGTGGCCCTGTGCAGCGCCTAGGGTTTCGGGGTGGTCGGGTTGAAGGTCGGCGGTAGGCAGTGGGGCCACGGCGGCGGCTAGGACGTCGGTTTTAGGAGGGGTTGGCTCGGGGATCCGCGAAGGAGGGAGAAGGGGAGACTGCGGAGGAGAGGGAGGTCGGAGGCGTGGGAGAGGGCGGTGAAGGGCTGAGCGATGGCGGCGCGATGAACGGGGGGGGGGGACGCGATTTTCCCTCTTTCTCTTTTCCTTTTTTTTTAATCTGAACGGTGTAAGGGGGAGTGGGAGAATAAGGGAAGATATATAATATATTTATTTTATTTTATTATTCCATTAAAGTTGGCTTTTCATATGAACTCTAAACGAGGCCCAACGACTGTCGTCCCTAGCTAATTACCCTCATTTCGAACACAATGGGATATGTATCGTGAGCTGATTCGATCGTTTCGATCCCTTTTCGTCAAAATCAACATATAACTCTATATATTGAATTTGAACGTACATTTCAATTTACTGGGGTCACATACTAACACGAAAAATTCCCGAAAAATATTTTCTAGCTTCGTATTGACGATACGGTCCTAACAAAACTAGTTTCATCGAATTCTGAGACCGTTTGAAAAATGGCCATTTTCCAGTCGATTAAAATCAACTGAAACTGGTCAAACGCGTTTTCCTTTGTCACGCTCACATATTGATTCAAAAAATTATGAAAATTGGAACCTAGCGATAATATGACATCACGGATCCAACAAAAGTGGTTTCGTCGAAATCCGAGGTCGTTTGCAAAATTCCCATTTTTAAGGGCCTGAATTCCATAGCGACTATTCTGAATTTTAGACTAGACGTATCTTTTGATTCCCGCTATGAGATTTCGATTTTTCGGATTCGTTGGAAAGATTCTCGCAATTAGATTCAAATATTTTTGGTTTCACTAAAATCCGGTTTATTTTGCACCCGGTACATTCATTTGAACTTTGAAATCGAATTATCGAACTACCGCGCCATTTTCAATTCCTTTTATAATTTAAAATAAATTATATATATTCTAATGACGACGTATATAATATATACGTTTGAATTCTATTCAGAATAAATTTCTCGTCGTTATTATTTAAAATAATTCATTTTAAATAATCAAAATTCGCTAAAATTGCCAAAATAAAATTTTTAAACTGGCCCAGATTTCCGGGTTATTACAATCTCCCCCACTTAAAACTTTTCGTCCCAGAAAAGGAACGAAGCCGAAAGTTGTTTAACTAATCAACTCAACTTTCAATATTTTGATTACGGCTTAAGTTCTTCAACTTTTCAGTTTCTAAAAACTTTTCAAACTTTTCAAAAATTTGGCTAACACTCTAAATTTTCGAAAAAATTCGCCATAACCTCCCCTGCACCAGGAGCACGGGAAAATCCCGAAATTGCCTTATAGGCCCTCTGATCTCAAAAAGAAAAAGCCAAGCGGCTAGCCAATCGGCTCATAAAATCATCATCACCCAAACAAAACAGTAAATTATAGTAAACATGTACCTATTTGTCGGGCAAACAATTTTATTTCTCTGCTCTAGCCTCCTTGCTATGACCTGTTCAATATAAGTACATGTATATGCAAGCAAATGCGATAAATTTCAATATAGTTCACTATGTGATTCAAATTGGCTATATGGTTAAAATTTTAATTAATCAATCAATAATCAAACAACACAACCATCAATCAATTAGTTGATTAGCATTTCAAACACATAATTTTGTTATATAGTCAAAAATCACATTCTTGATGCCAAATCACAACAATAGGCCCTATCTAATTTTGGTTCTCACACCAGTCAATAGGAAATATATAAATATCACACCTTCGACACTCGAACACTAATTCTGATGATGTAGCTACAATCAACAGAATCATCTCCGGGCGACTAGAGTGTGAATCTATATCTATCCAGTATATTAAAACTTCAAATACACGCAGATACGACGTATACGCAAAATTTATATATACCGGATTGTCCAAATTCATATAAATAAATAATCAAATACGAATAATTGATTTAAATTTTCAAAACAAAAATTGTTATTTTAAAGATATACTCTTCGCACTCGTTCTAGGATACTACTGATCCTATCTCTAACGAGTCATTCTCGTTGGATATTACTAATCCAATTACTGATGAATCCTTTCGTATGGTTTTGATGTGTCTTATTCTCTGAGCTTTGTAAACCAAAGCTCTGATACCAACTGTGAAAACCCGTAACTTCCCCGGTGAGGAAAGCGCGGATAGTTCGAGAACAAGCCACAACAGAACGCAGACGAAAGAACATTTCATTGTTTATTACAACAATACCATCAGAATACAAGAATATACAGAGTAAACATGAATATTACACAGAAATATCAAAGATTTAAATTACATTTAAATACATAGCAGCGGAAAATAATACAATACACAACTAGAAGAGATATACGGATACAAAGCTTTCCGGATATCGTTCCAGCTGTAAACCGAAGCTCCAGTGAATATAAATCTGCAAAACCAAAACTACTAGTTGCCCGCGTCAAGATAAGGGCACCCAGAGTTTAGGTTAAAACAATAAACTCCAGGTCAGTCATGGGACTGGTGTGAGAACTAAAACAGTTATTTAAAACTTTACTTTAAATCAGATATATCAAGGGATCACGCCGTATAACACGGAACGGGTTTCGTCCCAAGAACACCAGTGCATAAAACAATAGCGCAATGCTAAATAAAGAAAAATGAAGCTATTATAAGACCCAGGTCCTATCACACAATGCAACGCAAGCCGGGGGATAGGGTTTTCCCTTATAATAGCCAAAGCATGCTTGATACACTAAATTTCAGGTTTTATTACTATAAGTGTATAGTGTCAAAACAATTTCAAATCATAAGTATCAATCATAGACGGCATGGGTACCATATATCATGTCGCCATACTAGTTCTACAATTAAAACCGCCAAATCACGTATTTGGAAATTGGATTTCCATCTATGAACCGAGGTAAAAGATAGTCCTCTACCGATTTGAGATGCTCTAGCCCGCCCCTCAGGAACAGCCGCAACTGCCCCTTGGATCGTCAGGGCCGGTCCACCGATGTAGATTATTATGCCTGAACACTGCGTTTCCCCACCCTTTGGGGTGTAAACGAGCCAAAAAATGACTCCATCGGCTTCACATAGTCACCGATATATCCGAGGCGCCTCGCAACAGCAACAGCCACATAAGTCAAACTCGTCAGGACGTGTAAAATCACTGACGCCACTTCTAGTTAGAAAGAAACGCATGTCCTCCCTGATGTCCTCTCCCGTTTCTGGTTCACAACCGGGGTGTGAGGCTCGCGAATTCACGTTACACAAAGCTATGCCACACAGGTCGTGCTTTGATCATCCACCATAAGACTCTGCTTTTCAACAGAAGCCTTGATCATATTGCCACTTAGGCATGCCACACAGGCAATTCACTCCATGCGTTTGATATCCATCGATATATAACCCCTGAGCTCGTACGTCTCAGAGAAGGGCGTTAAGCAAGAGAATAAATTCTCCACCGCCAAACAGATATATATTTAATAGAAATCAACCACACAAACTAAAATCCAATGTCAGACACACAGTCCATTTACAAGTTCGTTCTGGGTCTGAACGAAACCGGAGGCACCTAGTACCCCGCACATCCATCGATCTCCAAGTACGTCTGGACGATCACCAACTGTTTCCACCTTCTTAGGTGTACGGCCCAATCAAGATCATCAGTAATTATCCAAACGACGTGAAGACCTCCGGTCTTCAACCACCGTCTTCACCTTCGACTTATCGTCGTATCAGTTATTCAGAATGGGATAAACCCGGTCTTTCTGAATAACTCGCGTATATAATAAATACGTGTTACACAAACACAACATACGCCTCATTCCATTTCAGTATATTCTTTTATTCAAATATTCTTATACTTTGGGAAATGTTCTCATTAATTTTATCAAAGATAAATTCTTTAATCTTATTCTTTAATCTTCTTTGAATATCAATTCAAACTAGTCGGGATTAGCGAACCACACCGAAGTAATCATTTATTTTATTTCCCAATCCCAACCTATTCATCCCATGAAGTAAAACTGGTCATACTTCATATCTAACACCACGGTGTTATCGGCAAATTCAATTACCATTTCCCGTTCAAATCTAATTAAAGATTTAACTATCGCCTGGAGTAAAATTGGTGATACTCCATTCTCGATCTTTTCAATCTAATTAAAGATTCATTAAAACTCCACTTAATTTTAATCTTTAACTGGGTTAAAGAATCAGTGTCATTTAAAACACGACCCACAATAAACCCAAAATCACATTCATTAATTATCGGGTTAAAGAACAAGTGTTATTTAAAACACTGTTCACGATAAACCCAAAAATCAATACCAATTCAATTTCAATTAAGTATCAATTAATTGGTACACTTCATTAAATCTAAATAAAAAGATTTAATCTTTTTCTCAACTGGGCTTAAGAACAGTGTTAATGAAGACACTATTCACGACAAACCCAAATCACATTTGATATTAAATACAAGGCTTTGAATAGAAAATATACCGGCTTATATTCAATATCAAATTCTACGACTAACAAATATCGTATTGGAAAGAACGATATAAATATATCTTTCAAATTTCCATAACAATATCTGTATAATCACGAAATCCAACATCGAAATGATCCAAAGACAATTTCGATTCAAATCCATCCCAATTCAATTATTGGAAATCCTGGTCACTTTTAAAACCCTTTCAAATCAAATTTATTTATTTAAAAATAAATAGAATTTTAATTACAGTTCAAAACTAGTTCATTTTGATAAAAATCTATTTTTATCTTTTCAAATATGGAGTTTTTCATCCCAATTTTTCCCAAATCATTTCTTATGATTTTACACAAATTATTACTATTTTTAATAATTTTATCAAGGCTCGTACAGTCGATTTCCATCAACGGCCATCGAACTGCACTTACAGCGACCTTTTCCAAATTTGATTTGGACATAATTCCAAATCCAACCATTAGATTTCTAATTTCCCATATTCGTTAGAAAGCTCTTTTCGATACGAACCCAATGGTTCAGGTTTTTGGAGAATCCGACGGTCAGATCTCCCGTAATATCCGTTCGAAGTCAATGGTCGAAATTCGCGAACTACCGCGGCGCGGCGCGTTCTATTCAGGCCATTATATTATATATAAAATATATACTTCGTCGATTTCCTTTTAAAACGTATTATATAAATCGTTTTAAATTCGTTTTCGAAACGATTTCAACTTCATTTCGAATTCAAATCAAAATTGAATTTTCCAATATAAATTCGTTTTAAATTCATTTCAAATTGATTTCAATTCAAATCGATTTTTAATTCAATTTCAGTTCTATTCAATTCTATTCAATTTCAATTCGAATTCATTTTCTTTTCAATTTCAATTCGAATTTATTTCTATTCAGTTTCAGTTCGAATTTCAATTCTTTTCAAAATATTAGATTTTGATATCACTTTCGATATTCATTATAAAATGAATAAAATCGATATAAATATCGATCACGTCAAAATGGCGCCAATATAACCAACACGGCTTCATGTATTTCTATTTTCAAATACTCTATTTCAAATATTTCTTTTTCAAATATTTCTATTTCAAAACTTGAATGAGGCCCAATCAATTACCATATAATGTTAATTATACGGATTTTCTACAACACATGTATACAATAACAACGATGAATAATCAACCATCACCCAAAGTGCATTCTACACTGTATAAGCATCAAATATAAATATTTAACGCTCATAACAGTCTGTCAATCAATCGATCGACATACAACTAAACAATCGGGATTAGTGTACGTCAAATATCATCCCAATACCCATGTGGGGTTTCAAACAATCAAACACATATTTTTTTTGTGCAGTTGGGCGATGTGTAAAATTTATCGTCCCAATCAATATCAGTCAAATGTGTGTATATAAACAAATCGTCTGATATGTTTATTTTATTTCATTTCATATACACGTTAAAAATTCTAATTTTTAACTATAAAATATTTTCCACTATAAAATATTTTATTTCGTTTCACCTCACATCACACAATTAACTACACATCAAAATCAAACAACCAAGCATACAAGCCGTCCATGGTCTGTGGACGACGGGTGTCGGGTGCTACTAAACACCGTTTGCATCCTAGTATATATTTTCAACTAGAAAAAAAAATTAAATTAAAGGTGAGGAGTTCTCACCGAATAGCTAATCCAAATGCCGCGACTCTTCATATGTAGGAAATCTTCACCATCTCTTCTTTCGTCACTTTCGTCACTTTTGTCATCCGTATTCACTACATATATAAAAATCGAATTTTTACTTCGCTATTCAATACATAAAAATAGAATTTTTACTTCGCTATTCAATATATAAAAATCGAATTTTTACTTCGCTGTTCAATATATAAAAATCGAATTTTTACTTCGCTATTCAATATATAAAAATCGAATTTTTACTTCGCAATTCAATATATAAAAATCGAATTTTTACTTCGCTATTCAATATATAAAAATAGAATTTTTAGTTCGCTATTCAATATATAAAAATCGAATTTTTTTTCTTATCTAAAAATCTCACCTTTCCTATATTAAAAATACGATCTTTTCACTTTTAAAAATACGATATTTTCATATTTAAAAATATAATCTTTTCGTATATAAAAAAAAAATCTACGCTTTTACCATATAAAAATCTATTCTTTTACATGGACAAAAATCACATTTTTATCACTTCTTTAAACCAATAAAAATCGTCTTCCTATAATTTAAAATATCGTCTTTCTATTTTTACTTTGCTAAAAATTCGGTTATTACTTTACTAAGAATTTTTACTTTACTTATAAAAATCAAAACTTTTTCAGTTTTTAAACTAAACGAAATTCAGCTTTTTTTAATTACAACAAGTTAAAACCTAAATAAAAATAAAAAAGAAAAAGGGAAGGGAGGACTTACATCGATTGGGTTTTCAGCGGAGGGGGAGGTGGAGGTGCGGTGGCCCTGTGCGGCGCCTAGGGTTTCGGGGTGGTCGGGTTGATGGTCGGCGGTAGGCAGTGGGGCCACGGCGGCGGCTAGGGCGTCGGTTTTAGGAGGGGTTGGCTCGGGGATCCGCGAAGGAGGGAGAAGGGGAGTCTGTAGAGGAGAGGGAGGTCGGAGGCGTGGGAGAGGGCGGTGAAGGGCTGAGCGATGGCGGCGCGATGAACGGGGAGGGGTGGCGACGCGATTTTCCCTCTTTCTCTTTTCCCTTTTTTTTAATCTGAACGGTGTAAGGGGGAGTGGGAGAATAAGGGAAGATATATAATATAATTATTTTATTATTCCATTAAAGTTGACTTTTCATATGAACTCTAAATGAGACCCAACGACTGTCGCCCCTAGCTAATTACCCCCATTCCGAACACAATGGGATATGTATCGTGAGCTGATTCGATCGTTTCGATCTCTTTCCGTCAAAATCAACATATAACTCTATATATTGAATTTGAACGTACATTTCAATTTACTGGGGTCACATACTAACTCGAAAAATTCCCGAAAAATATTTTCTAGCTTCGTATTGACGATGCGGTCCTAACAAAACTAGTTTCATCGAATTCTGAGACCGTTTGAAATATGGCCATTTTCCAGTCGATTAAAATCAATTGAAACTGGTCAAACGCGTTTTCCTTTGTCACGCTCACATATTGATTCGAAAAATTATGAAAATTGGAACCTAGCGATAATATGACATCATGGATCCAACAAAAGTGGTTTCGTCGAAATCCGAGGTCGTTTGCAAAATTCCCATTTTTAAGGGCCTGAATTCCATAGCGACTATTCTGAATTTTCAACTGGACATATCTTTTGATTCCCGCTATGAGATTTCGATTTTTCGGATTCGTTGGAAAGATACTCGCAATTAGATTCAAATATTTTTGGTTTCACTAAAATCCGGTTTATTCTGCACCCGGTACATTCATTTGAACTTTGAAATCGAATTATCGAACTACCGCGCTATTTTCAATTCCTTTTATAATTTAAAATAAATAAATTATATATATTCTAACGACGACGTATATAATATATACGTTCGAATTCTATTCAAAATAAATTTCTTGTCGTTATTATTTAAAATAATTCATTTTAAATCATCAAAATTCGCTAATATTGCCAAAATAAAAATTTTAAACTGGCCCAGATTTCCGGGTTATTACAAGCGATTTTCGGGTCGTTTCACTTGGAGTTCCAGAGAGAGCTGGAACTTCATATGAAGGACGGACACCCTTAGCATCAGTATATTATGTTAAGTCTTCATGGTGTAGTGGTATGTAAAATCAAATTTGTATTCAAAAATGTTTCCGCTGCAATAATATATTCTTATTATATTATCTGTTCCGCTGTGAGCTTTGTATTCCATTGTGTTTGCTCTTATAAACCCTAACGAAACATACTTTTGCTTACTTTGAATCGACGTGGGTTTTGGTTTTTGGTCGGTTTAAAGTGAGTGGAAGTGCGGGTCATTACAGTTGGTATCAGAGCTTAGGTTAGATAAACTTTGGCTCTGTGGGATACAAACTTCTCAGAGATAGGAACAATAGTATCCTAGGACAAGTAACTCATTAGAGATAGGGTTAGTAATACCCTAGAATGAGTTGTGTGTGAGTATATATATATATATATATATATATATATATACGAGAGACGTATTTGTAATTTGGTACACAAATGGTTTTGTGTTGGATTAATTTATTGAGTGGGTTATGAAAATTTGTCGATATAGTAAGAGCTTACTGTATCGATAGGTGTTTCTAAACACTTAAACAGAGTAGTCAAACCCAGTTTTATGGATGAATGAAATAATTTTGTCCAAAAGTATATTTTCATAAAAAGGTTATATGTTTTGACGAAAGCTATGTTTTGAAAATTTTAATCCACTAATTAATTGCTGGATGTGTTAATTAATTTAACTAATTAAGAAATTTAATTCTCGACGATTTTGGTTGATCGAGTTATTGGTTAGGTATATGACCATTAGTTCCGACTTCGATTTCGAGAACGAAATCATTTTAAGTGGGGGAGAATGTAACGATCCGGGAATTTGGAAACAATTTAAAATTTCCAAATTTCATAAAGATCAGAATTAATTCGGATTTGGGAAGGAATAAAATTGAAATAATCCAAAAGAAATGGATTTTGGATTAAAAATAGTACGTTTACGAAGGAAGTAGTAGCTAACGAACTCGGATTTCGATGGAATCGGTTTCATTAAATCCAGAATGATGAAATTAGTAACCAACCAAGATACATCAAAAATGGCATCCGTTAAATATGTTAGATTCACAAAAGATTCAAAATTTAAACTAAAAACGGACGATTTTGAGGATATCTTGAGAACGAGATATCGCTAGATCGTGAGAGCACCTCCGTTGGATCCGGAATAGTGAATTTTAGTACTTAGGGAAGTTTCGCATAAAACGACATCCGTTTGGGGAGAACAAAAAAAAATAAAAGGTCAAAATTTGAACTAAAATTTGATGATAATTGGAATTTGATTATCCTAACGGCAAAATTGGAACCTGGGACCCATCCAGAAAAATTTAGAACATAGAATATCAGGTATGTATGAAGTCTAGGAAAATCCTATAACACATATAAAAAGTTATTAAGAAAACAAAATTAAAATAAATTATTTGAAAATCCATACGAACTCCAATTTTGGATTTGGACACATAGGATTGAAGTACGTTAGAAACCGGATGATATGGTGAAAGAATTTCTGAAAACCGTTATCGTTTGATACTCCGATTCAAGGCCGGAAGTGTGTGGGAAAACACACTTTACTATTCATTTGGATAAGCATGAATATTATCAGCCTTTGATTATTCCATCCTTATCCATAAGGACACGTGTCTTCCATCCATGAAATTGAGCTTTCTTATAAATACCCTCCACCCTTATCTCCTTTACCATCTCATTTTCCTATCTTCCCTTGAAATCTTCTTCTTCCTCCTCTCTTATTATTTGCTCACGTTTCTCCCTTTTAAATAAAAATAAAAGAAGATTTTTCAAGAAAATAAAGAAGAAAGGAAGGAGAAAAGCTAGGAGAAGGATCTATACATCCTAGGCGAAGTTCTGCAAGCTTTTAGATGAGAAAAACTAAACCTTTAAAGAGTTTTTGTTGCTTTATTGTATGATTGCATATAAGGTGTTTGTTGAAATGTTTCTTCTAGTTTTGGTAGTGAATTCATGGATGATTTGATGGTATATTATTGCTAAAAATCCCTAAATAGGTTCATGTAGTAGAAATGGCAATTTGTTGGGATTTGGAAGTAAAAACCATTATGTTAAGTTCACAAAGTTGCACCTTTATGGAATATCATAAACATACATGACTTGATTTAATTTTGGTAATAGGTTGGGTTAGAAAATGATGATAAACTCCTAAAGGTTCATTCTTTATGGACTAATTCACATAAAGATGTGATTTTGGTTATCAATTCACCATTATATTAAGGAAACCATGACCATTTATTTAAATTCATGAAGTTGAACCTCATGTGATAAATACTTGGGTTGATAGCTAGGGTAATGAACATCAGAAACTTATAACATGGTTTTGAGTGCTATGTCATGCTTATGTTGAGTTGTTAATCTCTAAATAATGAATATTATTATTGTCTGGAAGTTGTTGGATGAGGTTGATTTGATTTAGAAGTTTTTGATTGATCAATGGTTATGAATACCATTTGGTTGTTAGTTCACAAAGTGGAACCCAATTTTGACACCGACATCTGATCGTAAAAAACTAACGAGTTTAGTAACAACTCGTTAGATACATGACATCTTGTTTATGTTTGTTGGATGTTTGTAAACACCCAAATTTTCGGATTATACTGGAGTTGAACGAGTCTCATTCCATAAATTGGATTTTAAATGAATATTTTAATAATAAAATAATCAAGAGAAATGAAAGTATTTTGGATGAATGAATAATGAATTAAATAATAAACACCTATTTTGGTTGAATATGAGGAAATCACGAGTAAGTTTGTCCCGATTGTGAGATCCGGAAAGATAAATGGGGTGTTTAACAAGGTAAGGAATGTTACAACCAACGCGCTGAACTTACCTGGCCAATGTTTATTTATCTGGGCGAGGATCGGAATGGTTCGAAAGCAATGCCCGGATGTTCATTTAACAATTTATTAAATGTTAAATGAATGAAGATATTCATTTTTGTATAACAAATCTGAAATAAAGATAAATGAAAACTGGAGTTTTCAAATTAATTAAATTGAATTGGAATTAAATGGAAACCGTATTGGTTAACGGTTGAGATAAGTCTCCATAGATGAAGACTAAGACTATTTGAGGAATTTGCAAGGCGCTAGCCAATATTCCGCTTATAGTGCTGGTTGTGTACGGTGATTAATATCCATTGTAAGCAGATATGATTTACGTGAAGATTCCATTTTAAATGGAAGATGATTTTGCGTTTATCGTGAACTGTGTTTTAAAAGACATTGGTTCTTTAACCCAGTTAAAAGCAGGATTAATTTTCCTAAAAGTTGAACAGTCATTAAGCAATTATTTTAGAGATTGAAACCGACTAGAGTTTAATAAATCTTTAAATAAATTGGAATGAATAGATGGTAACTAAATTTTACCAAAGCACGAGATGTGATTGAACCAAATGTAATTAGTTGTTGATATTGATTGTGATTGATTGATTGTTTGGATTGTGCTCGACCAGTTTATGAACAAAATATGCTTTTACATTCAGCATTGGGTTGGGTATAAATGTTCGTATGCTAACACCTTATGAAACACTCCACGATTATGTTTAGCGATGTTGTTGAGTTCATTTCAAATTTAACGAATGATTTTGAAATGATATTTTTCTTAAGTGAAAAGAAATGTTTTCCCGATTTTGGATACGGAATGTTTTATAAAACAGAAAGGATTTTAACGGCTAAAACTGATGATTTCGAAATGATTTGGAAATGTATTATGGTTTTACATTGTGAATCGTCGCGTATCCAATTAGTTGTTATTGATGATGTATCTGTTTGATGGCGGAGAATTTATTCTCTTGCTTAACACCCTTCTTTGAGACGTACGAGCTCAAAGGTTACGTGACTAATAGTGATTGATCATATGTGTGAATTGCTGATGTGAAATACTATAGTTTGAAAGTACTTGTGATTATTATGTTGTGAAATAATTTTCCCCACTTCGGGATATAAAAATGATTTCTATGTGTTAAACATAATCCAGACGGCTACCACTAAAGCCCCTTCAAGGTAGCTACTCCCATCATGGGTCTCATTAGCAACACATCCATTCGATGTGAAGATCGTCGGTCTTCAACCACCGTCTTCATCTTCGACTCTTCATCGTCGTAGAAATTATTCGGAATGGGTTAAACCCGGTCTTTCCGAATAATTCGTGTATTTTTATAATTAAAAATCAATTACTATAAAAGCACATCCAACGTCTCATTCCAATTTAGGATATTCTTTTAAAAAAAATATTCACATTATCTTATCAAAGATAAATTCTTGAAATTTATCTTAAATCTTTCTTTTAAAGATTTATTAAACCCAATTTGGTTTTAAATATCAAAAGTCATTATTTAATGATTATTTAAAATTTAAGAAATTAATCTTATTTTTAACTGGGTTAAAGAACTAATGTCATTTAAAACACAATTCACGGTAAACCCGAAATCATCTTCCATAAATATGGAGTCTTCACATAAATCAAATCAATATATAATCGTTATAAATTTCTGTATCCGACTAATAATATAAATGGAACAACGGCAAAGCCTCTTAAATTCCGTATGTAGTATCGGTCTTCTTTTACAGAAGCTTATCTCAGTTATTATTAATTCGAATTCCATTCAATTCCAATTTAATATATTAAATTGGAAAACTTTACTTTTGGAAAAATTTCCATTTAAATCTTAATAAAAGATATATGAATTCCAAATCATATTTTCACTGTCAGTTGGGTTAAAGAACAAATGCCACTTGAAAACACAGTTCACAATAAACCCAACTCACATTTCAACTTAATTCCAATTACTAACTAACTGAAAAACTTTAATAATCTTAATTAAAAGATTTATTCTTTTCTCAACTGGGTTTAAGAAAGGTGTTACTGAAGACACCATTCACGACAAACCCAAATCGAATTTATTCAATTAAATTTTCAATTAATTATTAACAATTGGGAAACTTCATTAAATCTAAATTTATTGATTTATCCTAGTTAACAACTAGTTCGTTTCAATAAAATTATATTTTTCTAAAATATATTCTTTTTCCTAAAATATATTCTTTTTTTAAGATATTTTCTAAAATATTCTTTATTGGAATGTGACTCAATTAACAACCATATATCGCATGTAATCAATAATCATGATAAATAATTATCAAGCATCCAAATAACATCCAAACTGGATTCTACACTAAATATTGGGACTAGTGTAGATCAAATATCATCCCAACACCCGTGTGGGGTTTCATCTAAGAACTAAATAATAAATTATCTGTACACTTGGGCGATGTATAAAAATTATCGTCCCAATCACATAAACAAGTCGGGTAACTTGTAAATGGAAGTGTAATATTCAGTTTGAATATACTAACATTATGTTTAACACATCGCACAATTCAACATCACAGACATATATTTTCAATTCTTTTTATTGTGAACAATGACAATAAAAATCTAATCTTTCATATCTTTTGTGTAATCTTTATCAATGACCAAAAAATGTATGTTTTGGTTTAAACATTTTAATTACCAAAATTGTATATTTTTATCTAACTTTTTTTTTCAATGTACAAAAATGTTAATTTTTGTCCCTTTCTTTTAATGTAAGCAAATATGACAATTTTGTCTAATTATTTTAAATAAACAAAATGTAAATTTTGTCTAATCCTTCTTAACGATCAAAATGTAATCTTTCTTCTTAATGACCAAAATGTATATTTTGGTTAAATCCTTTCTTAATGACAAAAAAATGATTATTTTGATTAAACTCTTTATTTTTACATTTTAATGACCAAAAATGATTATTATGGTGCAACTCTTTTTAATATATAAAAATGTTCATTTTTATTCACTAATCAAGTTTTGACAAAAATGTTATTCTTATTCACTAAACATGTTTTGACCAAAATGTATATTCTTATTCACTAAACATGTTTTGACCAAAATGTATATTCTTATTCACTAAACATGTTTCGACCAAAATGTATATTCTTATTCACTAAACATGTTTTGACCAAAATGTATATTCTTATTCACTAAACATGTTTTGACCAAAATGTATATTCTTATTTCTATAAATGAAAAAAATGTGTATTTCTACTTCATTCTTTTTAATGTGACAAAAATGTCCATTACTAATTCATTCTTTTTAATGTATAAAAATATGCATTTCCAATTCATTCTTTTTAATGTATGAAAATATACATTTCCATTTGATTCTTTTTAATATGACAAAAATGATCATTCCTAATTCATCCTTTTAATATGACAAAAGTTTCATTTCTAATAAATTCCTTTTAGTATGACAAAAATATCATTTCTAATAAATTCCTTTTAATATGACAAAAATATTATTTCTAATAAATGACAAAAATATCATTTCTAATAAATTCCTTTTAATATGACAAAAATATCATTTCTAATAAATTCCTTTTAATATGACAAAAAAATATCATTTCTGATAAATTCCTTTTAATATGACAAAAAATATCATTTCTAATAAATTCCTTTTAATATGACAAAAAAAAAATCATTTCTATTTTATTTTACATTTTCTAATAGAAATGTACCTTTTATTCTAATATTCATTTTCCAGCAAAAATGTACTTTTTATTCTAATTTTCATTTTCTAAGTATTTTAATGACATATAAAAAATATATTTCATATGTTAACATTTTTCTTTTGAATTCTAATTAAACAAAGGTGACATGTATAATTTGTCCTTTCTAATTAAACCATAAATAACAATTATATGTTGTCAATTCAAATTTAACATAAATGATAATTTTGTTTTGACTATCTTTCTAATCAACACCATTGTTAACATTTGAGTCGACAAATCACAAATTGATAATTTACAAATCTAATAACTCAACACGATGGTTTGGTTTCACTATTTTTCTAATTAAGACAATCATTAATTAACAAATATAATATCACAACAACCATCGATCATATCACATACGAGAATCCACAGAACAACATCTGTAACAACCCAGAAAATCTGAACCAGTTTGAAAATTTTAAATTGGCTATTTTATTGAATTTAAAATATTTAAAATAAATATTTTAAATAATAACGACGAAAAGTAAGTTTGAATCGATGTTTGAAAATAAATATAATTATTTCTAATTATAAATAAGGCCAGAAATGGCGCGGTAGTTTCAAAATTTGAATTCAAACTTTAACTGACTGTACCGGGCGCAAAACAAAACGGATTTTAGTGAAACCAAAAATATTTAAATCTGCTAGTGAATATCTTTCTAAGAATCTGAAAAATCGAAGTTTCGTAGCGGGAAGCAAAAGTTATGGCCAAACGAATTTTCAGAAAAGTCGCTTTAGAATTTATATAGCCCGTGAAAATGGCCATTTTGCAAATGACCTCAGAATTCGATGAAACCACTTTTGTTGGATCTGGGATGTCAAATTATTGCTAGGTTTCAAATTTCATAATTTTTGAAGCTAGTATGTGAGCGTGACAAAGGAAAATGTGTTTGGTCGATTTCTATTAAATTGGATCGACCAGAAAAGGGCCATTTTTCAAACGGTCTCAGAATTCGACGAAACTAGTTTTGTTGGGACCATGTCGTCAATACAAAGCTAGAAAATATTTTTCTGGAATTTTTCGAATCAGTATGTGGCCCCGGAAATTGAAATGTACGTTCAAATTAATGAATGTTTTATATTTTAATTTGAAAGGAAACTGACTGAAACTGTCGAATGGACCTACGAAACATATCCCATTATGTTCGAAATGGGGGTATTTGGCTAGGGACAACAGTCGTTGGGTCTGGATTTGTAATAACCCGGAAATCTTAACCAATTTAAAAATTTTATTTTGGTAATTTTAGTGAATTTTTAATATTTAAAATAATTATTTTAAATAATATCGACGAGAAATTTAATTTTAATAGAATTAGAACGTATATATTTATATACGTCGTCGTTGGAATATAAATATTTAATTATAATTATAAAAGGAATAGAAAATGGCGCGGTAGTTTGATAATTCGATTTCAAAATTCAAATGAATGTACCGGGTGCAAAACAAACCGGATTTTAGCGAAACCAAAAATATTGGAATCTAATTGAAAATATCTTTCCAACAAATCCGAAAAATTGAAATTTCATAGCGGGGAAAAAAAAGTTATGCCCAGTTGAAAATTCAGAATAGTCGCTATGGAATTTCAGCCCTTAAAAATAGCCATTTTGCAAACGACCTCGGTTTTCGACGAAACCACTTTTGTTGGATCCGTGATGTCAAGTTATTGCTAGGTTACAAATTTCATAATTTTTCGAATCAATATGTGAGTGGGGCAAAGGAAAACGCGTTTGACCAGTTTCAGTTGAATTTTAATCGACTGGAAAATGACCATTTTTCAAACGGTTTCAGAATTTGACGAAATTAGTTTTGTTAGGACCGTATTGTCAATACGAAGCTAGAAAATATTTTTCGAGAATTTTTAGAGTCTGTATGTGGCCGCGGTAAATTGAAATGCGCTGAAACGACCCGAACTTCCCCGGTAAGGAAAGCACGGATAGAATTGAGGACAAAACGAATCAGAACACAAACAGAAGAACATTTCATGGCTTATTACAACAATTCCATCAGAGTACAAGAATATACAGAGTATGAAAATATATACATTCGACAAATATCAGAGATTACAATAAATTACATAGCAGCAGAAAAATAATACAAAACACAACTAAAAGTAATACATGGATACAGAGCTTTCCGAGCATCGTTCCAGCTATAAATCAGGATCCTGTCAATATAAATCTGCAAAACCAAAGCTACTAGCTGCCCGTGTCAAAAATAAGGGCACCCAGAGTTTAGGTTAAAACAATAAACTCCAGGTCAGTCATGTGACTGGTGTGAGAACTAAAACAGTTACTATTTTAACTTTAAAAGAGAGTAATTCAAGGGACCACGCCGTATAACACGGAATGGGTTTCCTCCCAAGAATACCAGTGCTTAGAATAAACAACGCAATGCTTTTTCAAAAAATTAAGCTATTATAAGACCCAGGTCCCATCACACAATGCAACGCAAGCCGGAGGATAGGGTTTTCCCTTATAATAGCCAAACATGCTTGGTACGTTTAAAACAAATCATTTGATACTATTTTAAGTGTATAGTGTCAAAACATTTCAAATCATAAATATCAATCATAGGCGGCATAACTACCATATACTATGTCGCCATACTAGGCTCTACAAATAAAACCGAAATATCTCGTATTGGAAATTGGATTTCCGTCATGAGTCGAGGCAAGGGGCAAGCTCCTCTCCGCTTCGAGACACTCTAGCAAATGCCTCGGGACTACACACTCTGGGTAACCCCTGGGATCCTCCAAGACCGGTCCTCCCTTACGTTTGGGGATAAATTATTCCTGAACACACGTTTTCCGGCCTTATAGGACCTATAATCGAGGCGCGACGCATCCAACAACTACATAGGTAAAAAGTATGTAAAGTCAGCCAGTTTAAGCACCGACACCACCCATAGCTAGAAAGAACCGTCGTGCACTCCTTGGGTCCTCATCCCATTTTTGACTCATATCGAGGTGTGAGGCTCGCGAATCCACGCTGTACACAAAGCTACGCCACACAGGCCGTGCTTTGATCATCAACCACAAGACTTTGCTTTTCAACAGAAGCCTTGATCATTTGCCACTTAGGCATGCCACACAGGTAATTCACTCCATGCGACTGATGTCCATCGATATACAACCTCTGAGCTCGTACGTCTCAGAGAAGGGCGTTAAGCAAGAGAATAAATTCTCCGCCGCCAAACAGATATGTATTTAATAGAGATCAATCAGCACAGAATAAAATCCAATGTCAGATACACAGTCCAATTACAAGTTCGTTCTGGGTCTAAACGAAATCGGAGGCGCTTTCCTCGCATATCCATCAATCTCCAAGCACGTCTGGATGATCACCAACTGATTCCTTCATCTTGGGTGTACAGCCCAATCAAGATCATCAGTATTCACCCAAACGATGTGAAGACTTCCGGTCTTCAACCACCATCTTCATCTTCGACATATCGTCGAATCGGTTATTCAGAATGGGTATAAACCCGACCTTTCTGAATAACCCGCGTATATAATAAACAAATGTTACACAAACACAACATACGCCTCATTCCAATTCATCAGTCACTAACCGTAAATTAGCAAGAGAACAATTCCCCAAATATTAACCCCGAAGGCCGAAACCAACATCAGATCAATAACCAGGAAACCATTCATCTTAGCTAACCTATAGTTAGTTCCTAAATTTCGCATTCTTAGGGAAAGGTTCCCATTAGTTTTATCAAAGATAAATTCTTTGCAATTTATTCTTTAATCTTCCTTTGGATGTCATTTCAAACCATGTTAAGGTTTTCCAAACTAGTCGGGATTAGGGAACCACACCGAAGTAATTATTTATTTTATTTCCCAATCCCAACCTATTCATCCCCTAAAGCAAAACTGGTAATACTCTATATCTAACACCACGGTGTTATCGGTAAAATTAATTACCATTTCACGTTCAAATCTTATTAAAGATTTAACTATCGCTTTGGAGAAAAACTGGTGATACTCCATTCTCGCTCACTTTCCAAATTTGATAATTTAAATTATTAATTCACATTTCAATCTAATTACAGATTCATTAAAACTCCTTTTACTGGGTTAAAGAACTAATGTCGTTTAAAATACAGTTCACGATAAACCCACAAATCATCTTCTATTGTTAATCGGGTTAAAGAACAGGTGTTATTCAAAACACCGCTCACAATAAACCAAAAACCAATTTAAATTCAACTTTAATTAATATTATTTAATTGGTACACTTCATTAAATCTAAATAGAAAGATTTATTCTTTTTCTCAACTGGGCTTAAGAACAGTGTTAATGAAGACACCATTCACGACAAACCCAAATCACGTTTGATATTAAATACAAGGCTCTGAATAGAAAATATATTGGCTTATATTCAGTATCAAATTCTACGACCAACAAATTTCGTATTGGAAATAACGATATAAATGTATCTTTCAAATTTCCACAACCATATCTGTATAATCATGAAATCCAACATCGAAATATCCCAAAGATAATTTCGATTCAAATCCATTCCAATTCAATTATTAGAAATTCTATTTATTTTCAAAACTACTTCAAATTCAGTTTACTTATTTAAAAATAATTGGATTTTTAATTCTAGTTCAAAACTAGTTCATTTCGATTAAAATCTATTTTTATCTTTTCAAATATGGAATTTTTCATCCCAATTCTTTAAAAATCATTTCTTATGATTTTATACAAATTATTACTATTTTTAATAATTTTATCAAGGCCCGTACAGTCGATTTCCATCAACGGCCATCGAACTGCACTTACAGCGACCTTTTCCAAATTTGATTTGGACATAATTCCAAATCCAACCGTTAGATTTCAAATGTCTAATATTCGTTATAAAGCTCTTTTCGATACGAACCCGATGGTTCCGGTTTAAGGAGAATCCGACGGCCGGATCTCCCGCAATATCCAATCGAAGTCAATGGTCGAAATTCACGAACCGCCGCGGCGTGGCGCGTTCTATTCAGGCCATTATATATATATAATATATATATTATATATATTTCATCGATTTCCCTTTTAAAACGTATTTTATAAATCGTTTTAAATTCGTTTTCAAAACAAATTCAACTTCATGTTAAATTACAAATTAAAATTGAATATTTCACATCCTCTATATACAAATGATAATATTTTCAAAACGTTATATTTTGAAATCACTTCCTTTTCTATAATCATTATAAAAACGAATATAATCGATACAAATATTGTTCGCATCAAAATAGCGCATCTCCAATCAACACGGCTTTATCTTTTTCAATATCTTCGTTATTCTCTTCAACAAATGAATATTTATTCTATTCAACACATGAATCTATATTTCTTTCAACACATGACTAATCTCAACACATGAGTACTGCCAACACATGACTATTTTTGTTATTTAGTATATTTTATATAATTATGATTTCTATCGTTTAATTTTTTTATCAGACTCCAATCGTAAATTATTAAGAGAACGATTCCCTAAATATTAACCCCGAAGGCCGAAACCAACATCAGATCAATACCCAGGAGACCACTCATCTTATCTATTTTCCAGTTAGTTTCTAATTTCATATTTGATAAAGATGTAAATTTTATTGTTAAAATATTTTACTCAACACATGAATATATATTTCTTTCAACACATGACTAATCTCAACACATGAGTACTGTAAACACATGAATCTTTATTTTATAGTATTCTTTATTTTCCTAATTGGAATGAGGCCCAATCAATTACCATATAATGTTAATTATATGGATTCCATACAACACATGTATATAATAGCAACGATAAATAATCAACCATCAACCAAAGTGCACCACACAACAGCATAAGCATCAAATATAAATAATTAATGCTTACACAGTCTGTCGACTAATTGAACGACATACAACTAAATAATTGGGATTAGTGTACACCAAATATCATCCCAACAACCGTGTGGGGTTTCAATCCACAACACTGAATATTATTTGTGCAGTTAGGCAATGTGTAAAATTTATTGTCCCAATCAATGTTCGTCAAATAGGTGTACATAAACAAACCGTCCGGTTTGTAAATGAATATTTATTTATCCATATACACGTTAAAAATTATATTTTTAACGATAAAATATTTTATTTCAACACATGACTTTCTATTCAGCTCATTTATTAAATAAAATGATATCTTTATTTTTCTAACTTATTTTAGAAAATTTCGGCGGCATAACGGCACGATACTAGAAACGGGACGAGGCCTAGCCTTATTCCCGGTCTAATAATGGCCCACGCAATACACATACCAATTTAATCAATCCCATTTCACATCCCAAACAAATTCAATCCAATTAATCAACCAAACAAATAAGTCAATCACCAAACAATCAACCAAACAAACAAGCCGTCCATGGTCTGTGGACGACGGGTGTCGGGTGCTACTAAACACCGTCTACATTCTGCTATATATTTTTAACTAGAAAACAAGATTAAAAGTAAGGAGTTCTCACCGAGAGCTAAACCAAACGCCGTGACTCTTCATATATAGAAAATCTTCGCCGTGCTCGCCTTTTGTCACTTTCGTTGTCCGTATCCACTACATATATAAAAATCACATTTTTATATTGTTGCTATGTATATAAAAATTACATTTTTATAATCACTCTATATGGATAAAAATCACATTTTATACTGATATTATATAGATAAAAATTCTATTTTTACACCGCTACTATATAGATAAAACTTCTATTTTTATACCGCTGTTCATATAATAAAGATTATATTTTTATATTGCCACTCATATAAAAATCACATCCTTGTTTCTTCTACATAATAAAAATCATATTTTTATGCCTCCTACATAATAAAGATCGACTTTTTATATCATCGCTATAAAATCACATTTTTATTTCAACATATATATAATAAAAATCAGATTTTTATTTCGCCACATATATAAAGATTAAATTTTTTCAATCTATATATTATAAAAATCATATTTTTATTCTTCACATTATATAAAAATCATATTTTTACATACTTCATCCACCAAAAACCATAGAAGCTTTAAAGCGGAGAAAACTCACTTTTTTTCTAACGCCCGGATTCGTTGTTCTAGTTCCAGAATTTGCAAACGAGCTTCAATCTTCACACCATCATTTTTTCTAGCTTAAACGCGCCATTCCGGACAACTTTTGTCTAGTGGTCTTTCTTCTGAAAGTGTGCCATTTCGCCGGAAATCGCGAAAAGACGGCATTTTAACAGTGTTTGGACAACAAACTTTGGACGCGTTTTCCCGACAACTCCGCAATGCGAAATGGGACTATCATACACCAAATCGAAGAGAAAATCGTGCTCTTCGACTTTGGTATTGAGGAACTTTGGCTAGAAACGCACGGTTTGGGAGTTATTCGCGAAATAAGGACAGGGTGTTTTGTGCAAAACGGGAAACTAGTGAAAAATGTGATTTTTGAGGAGGAGGGCCCCACAGTCGGAGTTGGGTGGCCATAGGGGGGTGCCGGACCTGATGGACGTGGGGGAGGCCGCTGGTGGTGGGGTGGGGTCCACGGAGGCGGGTGGTGGTGGTTTGGGGGTCTAGGGTTTAGGTTTGTGAAGGGAGAGAGAGAAAGAGAAGAGGAGGGAGAAGGGGAGGAGGAGGGTGGCCGGAGGGGAGGAGGAGGGGCTGCGATGGGCATGGGCAGCGGGAGGAGGGGCGGCAGCGCCAAGGAGGAGACGGTGGCCATTAAAGAGGAAAATGAAGAAAAGAGGACGGAGGAAATAATGAATTAGAAAAGGAGGAAAAGTGATTATATGCTAGTTTCTCCATTATCGCCTGAATGCTAATGATCTCCAATCGTCGCGGATTTCGGACACGAGATAGTAGACGTGAAGGCGAGTCCAACGAAACAAGTTTCGTCGAATTCCGAGTTTGTTTGACCGTCCGTTAAAATTCTCAAAAATGCTCAGATAAGCTCTAAAAATGCGATTTTGGCACACCATTTCTTCTTGCACGCTCACATGCTAACCCCAAAAATTATGCCCTTTTGGATTTAATCATTATTAGACGATACGAATCCAGAAAAAAAACAAAATCGAATTCTGAGGTCGTCTCAATAATGTTCCTTTGTAAAATGACTACCTGTTTTACCCTGAACTGTTTTAGCTCGCACGGCCACATACTAAATCCGTTCGATGCGTCCTTTGGAACTCAACAATAATTTGTCATTATGAATCCATAGAAATCTATCTCGTCGAATTCTGAGCTCATATGCAAAATTTCACTTTTTAAGGGCTATGTATTGCTAACCGAAAATTCCAGCCAATTGCCACTATTCCGGATATCGGAATATATCGAAGCTTATACTTTTCGGAGTTCTAAACGGCATTTTGAACTCAATGGAAGTGGTTTCAAGTCCAAATTCATCCGTATGCAAAATATGACTTTTTGGGCCATGTATAATTTTTATAGCGACTATTCTGAATTTTCAACTGGGCATTACTTTTTATCCCTGCTATGAAATTTTGATTTTTGGGATTCTTGGAAAGATATTTTCAAATAGATTCTAATATTTTTTGTTTCGCTAAAATCCAGTTTATTTTGAATCCTGTACAGTCATTTGAAATTTGAAATCGAATTATCGAACTACTGCGCCATTTTCAATTCCTTTTCTAATTAAAATAAAATATTTATATTCTAACGACGATCTATATAAATATATACGTTATAATTCTATTAAAATAAATTTCTCGTCGTTATTATTTAATATAATTCATTTTAAATGTTCAAAATTCGTTAAAATTGCCAAAATAAAAATTTTAAATCGGCTCAGAATTTCCGGGTTGTTACATTCTCCCCTACTTAAAACTTTTCGTCCCCGAAAAGGAACGAAGCCGAAAGTTGTTTAACTAACCAACTCAACTTTCATTATTTTCTTTGCGGCTTAAGTTCTTCAACTTTTCCGTTTCTAAGAACTTCTCAAATTTTCCAAAAATTTGGCTAACACCCTAAATTTTCGAAAAATTTCGCCATAACCTCCCCTGCACCGGGGACTTCGGGATATTTCAAATAACCTCCCATGGCCCTTATCAATCCAAAAAGAAAAAGAAACAGCCAAGCGGCTAGCCAATCGGCTCATAAAATCATTCAAACCCAAGAAATCAGTAAACATGTACCTATTTGTAGGGCAAACAATTTTATTCTACTGCTCTAGCCTCCTTGCTATGACCCGTTCAATATAAGTACTTGTATATGCATGCATTTGCGATAAATTTTCAATGCAATTCAATATTCGGTTCAATTAGGCATAAATGGTTCAAAATATCAAACAAATAAACAAACAACACAATCATCAATCAATTAGTTGATTAGCTTTTCAAATTCAAAATTTTGATATATATACATAAAATCATGTTTTTGATGCCAAATCACAACAGCGTATTCTAGCTATATTTCGGTTCTCACACTAGTCTAATGGAAATATATAGAAATCACACCTTCGAAACACGAACACAAATACTGATAATGCGGCCGCATTACCAGAATTATCTCCGGGCGACTAGAGTATGATTTTATATCTATCTAGAATATTAAAACTTCGAATATACGTTCATGACGTGCATATGCAAAATCTTTATATACTCAATTGTCCAAATTCAATACAAATAAAATATTCAAATACGTATAATTGAATTTAACTTTCAAAACAAAATTTGTTTTCAATTGAAAAATATACTCTTCACACTCGTTCTAGGATACTACTGATCCAATCTCTAACGAGTCATTCTAATTGGATATTACTAATCCAATATCTGATGAATTCTTTCGTAGGGTTCTAATGTGTCTTGTTCTCGAGCTCTGTAAACCAAAGCTCTGATACCAAAATGAAACGACCCGAACTTCCCCGGTAAGGAAAGCACGGATAGAATTGAGGACAAGACGAATCAGAACACAAACAGAAGAACATTTCATTGCTTATTACAACAATTCCATTAGAATACAAGAATATACAGAGTATGAATAAATATACATTCGACAAATATCAGAGATTACAATAAATTACATAGCAGTGGAAAAATAATACAAAACACAACCGAAAGTAATACACGGATACAGAGCTTTCCGAGCATTGTTCCAGCTGTTAATCAGGATCCTGTTAATATAAATCTGCAAAACTAAAACTACTAGCTGCCCGTGTCGAAAATAAGGGCACCCAGAGTTTAGGTTAAAACAATATACTCCAGGTCAGTCATGTGACTGGTGTGAGAACTAAAACAGTTACTATTATTACTTTAAAAGAGAGTAATTCAAGGGACCACACCATATAACATGGAACGGGTTTCCTCCCAAGAATACTAGTGCTTAGAATAAACAACGCAATGCTTTTTCGAAAAATGAAGCTATTATAAGACCCAGGTCCCATCACACAATGCAACGCAAGCCGGAGGATAGGGTTTTCCCTTATAATAGCCAAACATGCTTGGTACGTTTAAAACAAATCATTTGATACTATTATAAGTGTACAGTGTCAAAACATTTCAAATCATAAATATCAATCATAGGCGGCATAGCTACCATATACAATGTCGCCATACTAGGCTCTACAAATAAAACCGAAATATCTCGTATTGGAAATTGGATTTCCGTCATGAGTCGAGGCAAGGGGCAAGCTCCTCTCCGCTTCGAGACACTCTAGCAAATGCCTCGGGACTACACACTCTGGGTAACCCCTGGGATCCTCCAAGACCGGTCCTCCCTTACGTTTGAGGATTAGTTATTCCTGAACACACGTTTCCCAGCCCTATAGGACCTATAATCGAGGCGCCTCGCATCCAACAACCACATAGATAAAAGTATATAAATGCCAGCCAGTTTAAGCACCGACAACACCCATAGCTAGAAAGAAAAGTCGTGCACTCCTTGGGTCCTCATCCCGTTTTTGACTCATACCGAGGTGTGAGGCTCGTGAATCCACGCTGTACACAAAACTACGCCACACAGGCCGTGCTTTGATCATCAACCACAAGACTTTGCTTTTCAACAGAAGCCTTGATCATTTGCCACTTAGGCATGCCACATAGGCAATTCACTCCATGCGACTGATGTCCATCGATATACAACCTCTGAGCTCGTACGTCTCAAAGAAGGGCGTTAAGCAAGAGAATAAATTCTCCGCCGCCAAACAGATGTATATTTAATAGAGATCAATCAGCACAGAATAAAATCCAATGTCAGACACACAGTCCATTTACATGTTTGTTCTGGGTCTGAACAAAACCGGAGGCACTTTCCTCGCATATCCATCGATCTCCAAGTACGTCTGGATGATCACCAACTGATTCCTTCATCTTGGGTGTACAACCCAATCAAGATCATCAGTAATCACCCAAACGATGTGAAGACTTCCGGTCTTCAACCACCATCTTCATCTTCGACATATTGTCGAATCGGTTATTCAGAATGGGTATAAAACCCGGCCTTTCTGAATAACCCGCGTATATAATAAACAAATGTTACACAAACACAACATACGTCTCATTCCAATTCATCAGTCACTAACCATAAATTAGCAAGAGAACAATTCCCCAAATATTAACCCCGAAGGCCAAAACCAACATCAGATCAATACCCAGGAAACCATTCATCTTAGCTAACCTACAGTTAGTTCCTAAATTTCACATTCTTAGGGAAAGGTTCCCATTAATTTTATCAAAGATAAATTCTTTTAAATTTATTCTTTAATTTTCCTTTGGATATCATTTCAAACCATGTTAAGGTTTTCCAAACTAGTCGGGATTAGCGAACCACACCGAAGTTATTATTTATTTTATTTCCCAATCTCAACATATTCATCCCATGAAGCAAAACTAATAATACTCCATATCTAACACCACGGTGTTATAGGTAAAATTAATTACCATTTCACGTTCAAATCTAACTAAAGATTTAACTATCGCTTTGGAGCAAAACTGGTGATACTCCATTCTCGCTCACTTTCAAAATTTAATAATTTAAATTATCAATTCACATTTCAATCTAATTACAGATTCGTTAAAACTCCTTTTACTGGGTTAAAGAACTAATGTCATTTAAAACACAGTTCACGATAAACCCACAAATCATCTTCTATTGTTAATCGGGTTAAAGAACAGGTGTTATTCAAAACACCGCTCACGATAAACCCAAAACCAATTTAAATTCAACTCCAATTAATATTATTTAATTGGTACACTTCATTAAATCTAAATAGAAAGATTTAATCTTTTTCTCAACTGGACTTAAGAACAGTGTTAAGACACCATTCACGACAAACCCAAATCACGTTTGATATTAAATACAAGGCTCTGAATAGAAAATATATCGGCTTATATTCAGTATCAAATTCTACGACCAACAAATATCGTATTGGAAATAACGATATAAATATATCTTTCAAATTTCCACTACGATATCTGTATAATCATGAAATCCAACATCGAAATATCCCAAAGATAATTTCGATTCAAATCCATTCCAATTCAATTATTAGAAATTCTGATTATTCTCAAAACTACTTCAAATTCACTTTATTTATTTAAAAATAATTGGATTTCTAATTCTAGTTCAAAACTAGTTCATTTCGATAAAAATCTATTCTTATCTTTTCAAATATGGAAATTTTCATCCCAATTCATTACAAATCATTTCTTATGATTTTACACAAATTATTACTATTTTTAATAATTTTATCAAGGCCCGTACAGTTGATTTCCATCAACGGCCATCGAACTGCACTTACAGCGACCTTTTCCAAATTTGATTTGGACATAATTCCAAATCCAACCGTTAGATTTCAAATCTCTAATATTCTTAGAAAGCTCTTTTTGATACGAACCCGACAGTTCCGGTTTTAGGAGAATCCGACGGTCGGATCTCCCGCAATGTCCATTCGAAGTCAATGGTCGAAATTCACGAACCGCCGCGGCGCGGCGCATTCTATTCAGGCCATTATATATATATATATATATATATATATATATATATATATATATATATTTCATCGATTTCCCTTTTAAAACGTATTTTATAAATCGTTTTGAATTCGTTTTCAAAACAGATTCAACTTCATATTCAATTTCAAATCAAAATTGAATATTTCACATCCTCTATATACAAATGATAATATTTTCAAAACGTTATATTTTGAAATCGCTTCCTTTTCTATAATCATTATAAAAACGAATATAATCGATATAAATATCGTTCGCATCAAAATAGCGCATCTCCAATCAACACGGCTTTATCTTTTTCAATAACTTCGTTATTCTCTTCAACAAATGAATATTTATTCTGTTCAACACATGAATCTGTATTTCTTTCAACACATGACTAATCTCAACGCATGTGTACTGCCAACACATGACTATTTTTGTTATTTAATATATTTTATAAAATTATGATTTCTATCGTTTAATTTTTTTATCAGACTCCAACCGAAAATTAGTAAGAGAACGATTCCCTAAATATTAACCCCGAAGGCCGAAACCAACATCAGATCAATATCCAGGAGACCACTCATCTTATCTATTTTCCAGTTAGTTTCTAATTTCATATTTGATAAAGATGTAAATTTTATTGTTAAAATATTTTACTCAACACATGAATATATATTTCTTTCAACACATGATAATCTCGACACATGAGTACTGTCAACACATGAATCTTTTTTTTATAATATTCTTTTTTTTTTCAATTGGAATAAGGCCCAATCAATTACCATATAATGTTAATTATATGGATTCCATACAACACATGTATATAATAGCAACGATAAATAATCAACCATCATCCAAAGTGCACCACACAACTGCATAAGCATCAAATATAAATAATTAATGCTTACACAGTCTGTCGACCAATTGATCGACATACAACTAAATAATTGGGATTAGTGTACGCCAAATATCATTCCAACACCCGTGTGGAGTTTCAATCCACAAACACTGAATATTATTTGTGCAGTTGGGCGACGTGTAAAATTTATCATCCCAATCAATGTCCTTCAAATAGGTGTACATAAACAAACCGTCCGGTTCGTAAATGAATATTTATTTTTCCATATACACGTTAAAAATTATATTTTTAACAATAAAATATTTTATTTCAACACATGACTTTCTATTCAGCTCATTTATTAAATAAAATGATATCTTTATTTTTCTAACTTATTTTAGAAAATTTCGGCGGCATAACGGCACGATACTAGAAACTGGACGAGGCCTAGCCTTATTCCCGGTCTAATAATGGCCCACGCCATACACATACCAATTAATCAATCTCATTTCACATCCCAAACAAATTCAATCCAATTAATCAACCAAACAAATAAGTCAATCACCAAACAATCAACCAAACAAACAAGCCGTCCATGGTCTGTGGACGACGGGTGTCGGGTGCTACTAAACACCGTCTGCATTTTAGTATATATATTTAACTAGAAAACAAAATTAAAAGTGAGGAGTTCTCACCGAGAGCTAAACCAAATGCCGCGACTCTTCAAATATAGAAAATCCCCGCCGTGCTCGCATTTTGTCATTTTCGTTGTCCGTATCCACTACATACATAAAAATCACATTTTTATATTGTTGCTAGTATATAAAAATCACACTTTTATAATCACTCTATATGGATAAAAATCACATTTTATACTGATATTATATAGATAAAAATTCTATTTTTACACCGCTACTATATAGATAAAAATTCTATTTTTATACCGCTGTTCATATAATAAATATTATATTTTTATATTGCCACTTATATAAAAATCACATCTTTGCTTCTTCTACATAATAAAAATCATATTTTTATACCTCCTACATAATAAAGATCGAATTTTTATATCATCGCTATAAAAATCACATTTTAATTTCAACATATATATATAATAAATAACAGATTTTTATTTCGCCACATATATAAAGATCAAATTTTTTCTATCTATATATTATAAAAATCATATTTTTATTCTTCTCATTATATAAAAATCATATTTTTACATACTTCATTCGTCAAAAACCATAGAAGCTTTAAAGCGGAGAAAACTCACATTTTTTCTAACGTCCGGATTTGCTGTTCTGGTTCCAGAATTTGCAAATGAGCCTCAATCTTCACACCAACTTCTTTTTCTATCTTAAACGCGCCATTCCGGACAACTTTCGCCTAGTGGTCTTCCTTCCGAAAATGTGCCATTTCACCGGAAATCGCGAAAAGACAGCATTTTGACAGTGTTTGGACAGCAGACTTTGGATGCATTTTCCCGACAACTCCTCAATGCAAAATGGGACTATCAAATACCAAATCGAAGAGAAAATCGTGCTCTTCGACTTTGGTTTTGAGGAACTTTGGCTAGAAACACACGGTTTGGGAGTTATTCGCGAAATAAGGACAGGGTGTTTTGTGCAAAACGGGAAATTAGTGAAAAATGTGATTTTTGAGGAGGAGGGGCCCACGGCCAGAATTGGGTGGCCATAGGGGGGGCGCCAGACCTGATGGACGTGGGGGAGGCCGCTGGTGGCGGGGTGGGATCCACGGAGGTGGGTGGTGGTTTGGGGGTCTAGGGTTTAGGTTTGTGAAGGGAGAGAGAGAAAGAGAAGAGGAGAGAGAAGGGGAGGAGGAGGAGGGTGGCCGGATGGGGGAGAAGCGGCAGCGGTGGGTAGTGGCAGCGGGAGGAGGGGCGGCAGCGGCAAGGAGGAGGCGGTGGCCATTAAAGAGGAAAATGAAGAAAAGAGGAAGGAGGAAATAATGAATTAGAAAAAGAGGAAAAGTGATTATATGCTAGTTTCTCCCGTATCGCCTGAACGCTAATGGACTCCAATCGCCGCGGATTTCGGATATGAGATAGTAGACGTGAAGGCGAGTCCAACGAAACAAGTTTCGTCGAATTCCGAGTTCGTTTGACCGTCCATTAAAATTCTCAAAAATGCTCAGATAAGCTCTAAAAATGCGATTTTGGCACACCATTTCTTCTTGCACGCTCACATGCTAACCCCAAAAATCATGTCCTTTTGGATTTAACCATTATTAGACGATACGAATCCAGGAAAAAGAACGAAATCGAATTCTGAGGTCGTCTCAATAATGTTCCTTTGTAAAATGACTGCCTGTTTTACCCTAAACCGTTTTAGCTCGCACGGCCACATATTAATTCCGTTCGACGCGCCCTTTGGAACTCAATAATAATTTGTCATTATGAATCCATAAAAATTTATCTCGTCGAATTCTGAGCTCATATGCAAAATTTCACTTTTTAAGGGCTATGTATTGCTAACCGAAAATCCCAGCCAATTGCCACTATTTCGGATATCGGAATATATTGAGGCTTATAATTTTCGGAGATTTAAACAGCATTTTGAACTCAATGGAAGTGGTTTCGAGTCCAAATTCATCCGGATGCAAAATATGACTTTTTGGGCCATGTATAATTTCCATAGCGACTATTCTGAATTTTCAACTGGGCATAACTTTTTAACCCCCCTATGAAATTTTGATCTTCGTATTCGTTGGAAAGATATTTTCAAATAGATTCTAATATTTTTTGTTTCACTAAAATCCAGTTTATTTTGAATCCTGTATAGTCATTTGAAATTTGAAATTGAATTATCGAACTACCACCCCATTTTCAATTCCTTTTATAACTAAAATAAAATATTTATATTCTAACGACGATCTATGACCACCGCCGCCTATGGCCTGCACCCTAACGGGCGCGACGCCCCACCACCACCTCAGAGCCCAGACCCGACCAGCGTAGGCACCCTCCTCTTCGTTCAACGTCAACAGTACGTTTTCTTTTGTTTATTTTATCTTATTTCATTTAGTTGTTTTTATTTATTTAAAGGTCTAGATGTTCAAATAGAAAGGTTAATATATTTATATGAGAACGAATAAAGTTAGGATTTTTATTGATTTTAAAGTCTAGATTTTTATATTTTAGAAAGAATAAAAATTCGATTTTTAATTTATAGAAGATATAAAGATATGATTTTTATATAATTTAGATAATAAAAATATGATCTTTATATCATAGGAAGGATAAAAATATGATTTTTATACTATAGAAAGAATAAAAATATAATTTTTATAAAGTAGAAGTATTAAAAATATGGTTTTTATATAATAGAGAATATAAAAATATTATCTTTATATACGTAGCAAAATAAAAATATGATTTCTATTTATTGGAATGGAGCAATAAAAATATAATTTTTTATATTTGAACAGCGTAAAAGGGACTGCATTGGAATTTCAAGCAGATCCTGACGGTTCAGCAGTTCAAAAGCAAAGCACGGCGGAGTGGAACCCTCTGTGAGAACTCCTCACTTTTAATCTATTTCTAGTTTGAAATATATACTAGGATGCAGACGGTGTTTATTAGCACCCGACACTCGCCGTCCACAGACCATGGACGGCTTGTTTGTTTGCTTGATTTTGATGTGTAGTTGACTGCGTGATGTGGATTGAAATAAAAATATTTTTATAGTTGAAAATAGAATTTTTAACGTGTTTATGAAATGAAATAAATTAATATAAACAAATCAAATGATTTGTTTATGTACACACATTTGACTGATATTGATTGGGACGATAAATTTTACACATCGCTCAACTGCACAAATAAAATCTGTGTTTGATTGTTTGAAAACCCCCCACACGGGTATTGGGATGATATATGACATACACTAATCCCAATAATTAGTTGTATATCGATCGATTGACGGACAAACTGTTATGAGCGTTAAATATTTATATTTGATGCTTATACAGTGTAGAATGCACTTTGGATGATGGTTGATTATTCATCGTTGTTATTGTATACATGTGTTGTAGAAAATCCATATAATTAACATTATATGGTAATTGATTGGGCCTCATTCCAGTTTTGAAAAAGAAATATTTGAACAGAAATATTTGAAAAAGAAATATTTGAAATAGAATATTTGAAAATAGAAATATATGAAGTCGTGCTGATTAGATTGACGCCATTTTTACGTGAATGATATTTATATAGATTTTACTCATTTTGCAATGAATATTGAATGTGATTTCAAAATTCGAATTAAAATGAATTCGAATTGAAATTCGAATTAAAATGAATTCGAATTGAAATTGAATAGAAATGAATTCGAATTGAAATTGAATAGAAATGAATTCGAATTGAAATTCAAATAGAAATGAATTCGAATTGAATTTGAATTGAATTGAATACGAAATGAAATTGAATTAAAAATCAATTTGAATTGAAATCAATTTGAAATGAATTTATAACGAATTTATAAGGAAAATTCAATTTTAATTTGAATTTGGAATGAAGTTGAAATCGTTTCGAAAACGAATTTAAAACGATTTATAAAATACGTTTTGAAAGGAAATCGACGAAATATATATATTATATATATAATGGCCTGAATAGAACGCGTCGCGCCGCGTAGTTCGTGAATTTGGACCATTGACTTCGAACGGATATTACGGAAGATCCGACCGTCGGATTCTCCAGAAACCGGAACCGTTGGGTTCGTATCAAAAAGAGCTGTCTAACGAATATTAGAAATATGAGATCTAACCGTTGGATTTGGAATTATGTCCAAATCTAATTTGGAAAAGGTCGCTGTAAGTGCAGTTCGATGGCCGTTGATGGAAATCGACTGTACGGGCCTTGATAAAATTACTAAAAATAGTAATAATTTGTGTAAAATCATAAGAAATGATTTGGGAAGAATTGGGATGAAAAATTCCACATTTTAAAAGATAAAAATAGATCTTTATCGAAATGAACTAGTTTTGAACTAGAATTATAATTCTATTTATTTTTAAAATAAATAAATTGGATTTGTAATGGTTTTGAAAATAACCAGAATTTCCAAAAATTGATTTGGAATGGATTTGAATCAAAATTGTCTTTGGAATATTTAGATGTTGGATTACGTGATTATATAGATATTGTTATGGAAATTTGAAAGATATTTATATCGTTATTTCCAATACGATATTTGTTGGTCATAGAATTTGATATTGAATATAAGCCGATATATTTTCTATTCAGAGCCTTGTATTTAATATCAAATGTGTTTGGGTTTGTCGTGAATGGTGTTTCATTAACACTATTCTTAAGCCCAGTTGAGAAAAAGATTAAATCTTTTTATTTAGATTAAATGAAGTGTACTAATTAAATAATATTTAATTGGATTTGAATTGGTATTGATTTTTGGGTTTATCGTGAACACTGTTTTAAATAACACTTGTTCTTTAACCCGATAATCAATGGAATGTGGTTTTGGGTTGTCGTGAACGGTATCTTCAATAGTACTGTTCTTAGACCCAAAGGAGTTAAGAAAATCTGAAACTAACTACAGATTAGTTAAGTTGAATGGTTTCTGGGGTATTGATCTGATGTTGGTTTCGGCCTTCGAGGTTAATACTTAGGGAATTGCTCACTTGCTAATTTACGGTTAGGGACTGATTGAAACGTGATGTGATTTTGGGGTTTATCGTGAACCGTGTTTTAAATGACACTGATTCTTTAGCCCAGTTAAAGATTAAAACTAAGTGGAGTTTAATGAATCTTTAATTAGATTGAAAAGATCGAGAATGGAGTATCACCAGTTTTACTCCAGGCGGTAGTTAAATCTTTAATTAGATTTGAACGTGAAATGGTAATTGAATTTACCGATAACACCGTGGTGTTAGATATGAAGTATGACCAGTTTTACTTCATGGGATAAATAGGTTGGGGTTGGGAAATAAAATAAATTATTACTTCGGTGTGGTTCGCTAATCCCGGCTAGTTTGAAGTGATATTCAAAGGAAGATTAAAGAATAAATTTAAAAGAATTTATCTTTGATAAAATTAATGGGAACCTATCCCTAAGAATGTGAAATTTAGAAACTAACTGTAGGTTAGCTAAGCAGAACGGTTTCCTGGGTACTGATCTGATGTTGGTTTCGGCCTTCGGGGTTAATATTTGGGGAATTATTCTCTTGTTGATTTACGGTTAGTGACTGATGAATTGGAATGAGACGTATGTGGTGTTTGTGTAACACTTGTTTATTATATACGCGAGTTGTTCAGAAAGACCGGGTTTATCCCATTCTGAATAACTGATTCGACGTGATGTCGAGGATGAAGACGGTGGTCGAAGACTGGATGGAGGTCTTCACGTCGTTTGGGTGATTACTGAAGATCTTGATTGGGCCGTACACCCAAGCGGAGGGAATCAGTTGGTGTTGGTCCACACGTACTTGGAGATCGACGGATATGCGGGGTACTAGGTGCCTCCGGTTTCGTTCAGACCTAGAACGAACTTGTAAATGGACTGTGTGTCTGACATTGGATTTTAGTCTGTGTGATTGATTTCTATTAAATATATATCTGTTTGGCGGCGGAGAATTTATTCTCTTGCTGTAATAACCCGAAAATCTGGGCCAGTTTAAAATTTTTATTTCGGCAATTTTAGTGAATTTTGAACATTTAAAATAGATTATTTTAAATAATATCGACGTGAAATTTATTTTGAATATAATTAGAACGTATATTTTATATACGTCGTCGATTAGAATATAAATATTTATATATAATTATAAAATAGAATTGAAAATGGCGCGGTAGTTCGATAATTCGATTTCAAACTTCAATTGAATGTACCGGGTGCAAAACAATCCGGATTTTAGTGAAACCAAAAATAATAGGATCTAATTGATGATATCTTTCCAACGAATCCGGAAAATCAAGATTTCATAACGGGAATCAAAAGATATGTCCAGTTGAAAATTCTGAATAGTCGCTATAGAATTCAGGCCCTGAAAAATAGACATTTTGCAAACGACCTCGGATTTCGACGAAACCAGTTTTGTTAGGTCCGTGTTGTCAAGTTATTGCTAGATTCCAAACTTCATAATTTTCTGAATCAATATGTGAGCATGGCAAAGAAAAACGCGTTTGACCAGTTTCAGTTGATTTTAATCAACTGGAAATTGGCCATTTTTCCAACGGTCTCAGAATTCGACGAAACTAGTTTTGTTAGGACCGTATCGTCAATACGAAGCTAGAAAATATTTTTCTGGAATTTTTCTAGTTAGTATGTGACCCCGGTAATTTGAAATGTACGTTTAAAATTCAATAAAGTGATTTAAATGAAAATTTAACGGAAACTGATCGAAATGATCAAATCAGCTTGAGATACATATCCCATTGTGTTCGGAATGGGGGTAATTAGCTATGGACGACAGGCGGTGGGTTCGATTTCGAGGTCGAAATTAAAAGTTGCTTTTTGAAAATAAAAATAATTAAATATTAAAAAAAAAATATCCCTTACCCCCCTCTTTCCCCCTTCTCTCTCCTCATTTCAGAAAAGAAAAAAAAAACCAGATTACACCCAGAACCGCACCCACGTCGTCGCCCCCCTGCCCTAGTCGACGCCGTCCATCGAGACCCCCCCTCCTCCTTCTCGACCGGCGAGCCCCCCTCCCTTCGAATCCCCAAACCCGCGATTTCCCCAAGCCCTAACCCCTCTTCAACAGCTTCACCCGCCATCACCAGGCCCGGCGCCGGAACCCCCACCGCCTATAGACCCTCCCCCCCCCCCCCCCGCCGCCTGAGCGCCGAGAGCAGCCCCCCCTTTCAGACGACGGCAACAAAGCCACTTCTCCCAAAATTGATACTGTAAGTTTTCCGATTTTTTTAGTACGATTTTTGTCCATGAATTGAGTACGATTTTTATACACAAGGAAAATCAGTTTTTTTTTATTATAGCAAGAAAAAATCAGTATTTTTTTTTGTTGTTGTTTATTCATTTTCTTTATATAGAAAAAGGCGAAATTTTTATATGATGTAGAAGTTAAAAATATGATTTTTATATCATAGGAAGAATAAAAATATGATTTTTATATTTTAGAAAGAATAAAAATTCGATTTTTAATTTATAGAAGACATAAAAATATGATTTTTATATCATAGGAAGAATAAAAATATGATTTTTATACTATAGAAAATATAATTTTTATATTAGTAGAAGAATTAAAAATACGATTTTTATATTTTTAAAGTATTAAAAATATAATCTTTACTATATAGAAGAATTAAAAATATAATTTTTATATAGGTAAAATATTAAAAATATCATCTTTATATGTGTAGGAAAATAGAAAATATGATTTTTAGAAAACCTTATTTTTATAAAGGCGAAAACTTTATTTTTATAAAGGCGAAAACTTTATTTTTGAAAGGGTGAAATTTTTATATGAAGAATAAGGTGATAAAAATATAATTTTTATCTATATAGTAGCGTTGTGAAAATATGCTTATTTTTATATATTGAATAGCGAAGTGAAAATTCGATTTTTAAATATATGAAGTGATTATAGAAATATGATTTTTAAATTGAGAGTAAATAAATAAAAATGTGATTTTTATTTTAAAGACATCGAAATATAAAAATGTGTGATTTTTATATATATAGTGACTACGGGCAACGAAGATGACGAAGATGGGATAACGAAGAAGATTTCTATAAATGAAGAGTCGTGGTATTGGATAGCTTTCGGTGAGAACTTCTCACTCTAAATTTCTTTTCTAGTTATATATATACTAGGATGCAGACGGTGCTTAGTAGCACCCGACACCCGTCATCCACAGACCATGGATGGCTTGTTTGTTAAATTGATTGGTTGTGTAGTTAGTTAGTCTAATTGGTTTGAATTGAATTGTTTGGTGAAATGGAATGGATTTGATTGATGTGTGAATGGCGTGGGCCTTCACTAGACCGGGGATAAGGCTAGGCCTCGTCCCGTTTCTAGTATCGTGCCGTTATGCCGCCGAAATTTCCCAAAATATGTTAGAAAAATGAAAATATCATTTTATTGAATAAATGAACTGAATAGAAATTCATGTGTTAAAATAAAATGTTTTATCGTTAAAAATATAATTTTTAACGTGAAAGTGAATAAATGAATATTTATAAACAAATCGGCCGATTTGTTTATATACACTGATTTGACTGATATCGATTGGGTCGATAAATTTTACACATCGCCCAACTGCACAAATAAAATCTGTGTTTGATTGTTTGAAACCCCACACGGGTGTTGGGATGAAATTTGAAGTTCACTCATCCTGATTGATTAAATATGTCGATCGATTGATTGACAGGCTGTTATAAGCGTCAGATATCTATATTTGATGCTTATACAGTGTAGTGCACTTTGGTTGATGCTTGATTATTTTTCAATGCTATTATATACATGTGTTGTATGGAATCCATATAATTAACATTATATGATGATTGATTGGGCCTCATTCCAATCGGGAAAACAATGAATATTATAAAAGAAAATTCATGTGTTGAATATAAAAATAGTCATGTGTTGACGATGATCATGTGTTGAAACTATTCATGTGTTGAGTAAAATATTTTAAATAAAATAAATTACATCTTTATCACATTTAAAATTAGAACTACTTCCCAGTAGAAGTCTAATAAAAAAAAATCAAATGATAGATACCATAGTTTTATAGTATTTCACATAACAAAAATAGTGATGTGTTGATAGTACTCATGTGTTGAGATTAGTCGTGTGTTGAAAGAAATATAGATTCATGTGTTGAATGGGATAAATATTCATTTGTTGGATAGAATATAGAAGTTTTGAAAATATAAATCCGTGTTGATTAGAGATGCGTTATTTTGACGCGAACGATATTTATATCGATTTTATTCGTTGTATAATGAATATTGAAAAGTGATTTCGAAATTAATTAAATTGAAATTGAAATTTAAAATGAACTGAAATTGAATTGAAATCAATTTGAAACGAATTCGAATTGAATCAAATAGAAGGTAAATTTGAATTGAATTGAATTGAAACGAATTTGAATTTGAATTTGAATTGAATTGAAATGAACTCGAATTGAATTGAAATCAAATCGATTTGAAATTGAAGATGAAGTTGAAATTGTTTTTGAAACGAATTTAAAACGATTTATAAAATACGTTTTAAAAGGAAATCGACGAAATATATATAATATATATATATTATATATATAATGGCCTGAATAGAACGCGCCGCGCCGCGGTAGTTCGTGAATTTCGACCATTGACTTCGAATTGACGTTGCGGGAGATCCGACCGTCGGATTCTCCTAAAACCGGAACCGTTGGGTTCGTATCGAAAAGAGCTTTCCAATGAATATTAGAAATTTGAAATCTAACGGTTGGATTTGGAATTATGTCCAAATCAAATTCGAAAAAGGTCGCTGTAAGTGCAGTTCGATGGCCGTTGTTGGAAATCGACTGTACGGGCCTTGATAAAATTATCAAAAATATCTATAATTTGTGTAAAATTATAATATGTGAATTGGAAAGAATTGGGCTGGAAAATTCCACATTAGAAGGTAAAAATAGATTTTTTATCGAAATGAACTAGTTTTGAACTAGAATTAAAATCAATTTATTTTTGAAATAAATAAATTGAATTTGAAAGTGATTTTGAAAATAATCGATAATTTCCAATACGTGGATTGGACTGGAGCTGAATCGAAATTATCTTCGGGATATTTCGATGTTGGATTTCGTGACTATATAGATATTGTTATGGGAATTTGAAAGATATATTTTATATCGTTATTTCCAATACGATATTTGTTGGTTTCAGAATTTGGTATTGAATATAAGTCGATATATTTTCTATTCAGAGCCTTGTATTTAATATCAAATGTGATTTGGGTTTATCGTGAATCGTGTTTTAGATGACATTGGTTCTTTAACCCAGTTAAAGACAGGATATTGATTTTTGAAAGGATTAAAGCTAAGTGGAGTTTTAATGAATCTTTAATTAGATTAAAATGTGAATTGATAATTTAAATTATCAAATCTGAAAGGTGATCGAGAATGGAGTACCACCAGTTTTGCTCCAAAGCGATAGTTAAATCTTTAATTAGATTTGAACGTGAAATGGTAATTAATTTTACCGATAACACCGTGGTGTTAGATATGGAGTATCACCGGTTTTGCTCCATGGGATATATAGGTTGGGATTGGGAAATAAACTAAATAATTACTTCGGTGTGGTTCGTTAATCCCGACTAGTTTGAGATGATATCCAAAGGAAGATTAAAGAATAAATTTAGAAGAATTTATCTTTGATAAAATTAATGGGAACCTTTCCCTAAGAATGTGATTTTGTGAATAAAAGAATATTCTGAATTGGAATGAGGCGTTTGTGGTGTTGGTGTAACATTCGTTTATTATATACGTGGGTTATTCAGAAAGGCCGGGTTTATACCCATTCTGAATAACCGATTCGACGAGATGTCGAAGATGAAGACGGTGGTTGATGACCGGAAGTCTTCACATCGTTTGGGTGATTACTGATGATCTTGATTGGGCTGTACACCCAGGATGAGGGAATCAGTTGGTGATCGTCCAGACGTACTTGGAGATGGATGGATATGCGAGGAAAGTGCCTCCGGTTTCGTTCAGACCCAGAACGAACTTGTAAATGGATTGTGTGTCTGACATTGGATTTTATTCTGTGTTGATTGATCTCTGTTAAATATACATCTGTTTGGCGGCGGAGAATTTATTCTCTTGCTTAACGCCCTTCTCTGAGACATACGAGCTCAGAGGTTGTATATTGATGGACATCAGTCGCATGGAGTGAATTGCCAATGTGGCATGCGTAAGTGGCAATTGATCAAGGCTTCTGTTGAAAAGCAAAGTCTTGTTGTTGATGATCAAAGCACGGCCTGTGTGGCGTAGCTTTGTGTATAACGTGAATTCGCGAGCCTCACACCTCGGTATGAGTCAAAAACGGGATAGTGACTGCAGGGAGAGCACGACGTTTCTTTCTAGCTAGGGTGGTGTCAGTGACCTACCAGCCCTGACATTTATATACTTTTCACCTGTGTGGTTGTTGGATATGAGGCGCCTCGGATATAGGTCTGTAAGGACCGGGAAACGTGTGTTCAGGAATTGCCAATCCTCAAAAGTAAGAGAGGACCGGCCCTGAAGATCCAAGGATCATAGTGGGGTCCTGAGACATTTGCTAGAGTGTCTCGAATCGGAGAGGAGCTTGCCCCTTGCCTCGGCTCATGACGGAATCCAATTTCCAATACGTGATATTGCGGTTTTAATTGTAGAACTAGTATGGCGACATGATATATGGTACCCATGCCGTCTATGATTGATACTTATGATTGAAATTGTTTTGACACTATACACTATAATAGTATCAAATAATGTGTTTTAAACGTATCAAGCATGCTTTGGCTGTTATAAGGTAAAAACCCTATCCTCCGGCTTGCGTTGCATTGTGTGATGGGACCTGGGTCTTATAACAGCTTCATTTTTCTTTATTTAGCATTGCGATGTTTGTTTTATGCACTGGTATTCTTGGGAAGAAACCCGTTCCGTGTTATACGGCGTGGTCCCTTGATTTACCTAACTTTAAAAATAAAGATTAATAACTGTTTTAGTTCTCACACCAGTCACATGACTGACCTGGAGTTTATTGTTTTAACCTAAACTCTGGGTGCCCCTATTTTCCGCACGGGCAGCTAGTAGTTTTGGTTTTGCAGATTTACATTCACAGGGTCCTGATTAACAGTTGGAACGATGCTCGGAAAGCTCTGTATCCGTGTATCACTTTCAGTTGTATTTTATATTATTTTCCGCTGCTATGTAATTTATTGTAATCTCTGATATTTATCCAATGTAATTTATTCATTTATACTCTGTATATTCTTGTATCTGATGGAATTGTTGTAATAACAATGAAATGTTCTTCCGTATGCGCTCATTTGTGTCTTGTTCTCAAAGTATTCGTGCTTTCCTTCACGGGGAAGTTACGAGTTCTTACACTTGCTTAACGCCCTTCTCTGAGACGTACGAGCTCAGAGGTTATATATTGATGGATATCAAACACATGGAGTGAATTGCCTGTGTGGCATGCCTAAGTGGCAATTGATCAAGGCTTCTGTTGAAAAGCAAAGTCTTATGGTGATGATCAAAGCACCGCCTGTGTGGCATAGCTTTATGTAACGTTGACTCGCAAGCCTCACACCCCGGTTGTGAACCAGAAACAGGAGAGGACCTCAGGGAGGACATGCGTTTCCTTCGAGCTAGAAGTGGCGTCAGTGGTTTTACACGCTCTGACAAGTTTGACTTATGTGGTTGTTGCTGTTGAGGCGCCTCGGATATATCGGTGACTATGTGAAGCCGATGAAGTCATTCGTTGGCTCATTTATACCCCAAAGGGTGGGGAAACGTAGTGTTCAGGCATTTTAAATCACATCGGTGGACTGGCCCTGACGATCCAAGGGCTCACCTGCGTCTGGATCCTAAGGCTCGGGCTAGACACTCTCGAATTGGTAGAGGACTATCTTTTGTCTCGGTTCACAGATGGAAATCCAATTTCCAAATACGTGACTTTGCGGTTTTTGTAGAGCCTAGTATTTGCGACATGATATATGGTACCCATGCAGCCTATGATTGATACTTATGATTTGAAGTTGTTTTATACACTATGCACTTATAATAGTATCAAATGATTTGTTTTAAACGTACTAAGCATGTTTGGCTATTATAAGGGAAACCCTATCCCCCGGCTTGCGTTGCATTGTGTGATAGGACCTGGGTCTTATAATAGGTTCATTTTTCCAAAAAGCATTGCGCTGTTTTGTTATATGCACTTGTATTCTTGGGAGGAAACACGTTCCGTGTTATACGGCATGGTCCCTTGATATATCTGATTTAAAGTAAAGTTTTAAATAACTGTTTTAGTTCTCACACCAGTCACATGACTGACCTGGAGTTTATTGTTTTAACCTAAACTCTGAGTGCCCTTATTTTTTACACGGGCAGCTCTAGTAGTTTTGGTTTTGCAGATTTATATTCACAGGATCCTGATTTATAGTTGGAACGATACACGGAAAGCTTTGTATCCGAGTATTACTTCTAGTTGTGTTTTGTATTATTTTCCGCTACGATGTACTTAAATGTAATTTAAATCTCTGATTTTTCCCGTGTAATATTTATTCATACTCTGTATATTCTTGTATTCTGATGTAATTGTTGTAATAAACAATGAAAAGTTCTTCTGTCTGCGTTCTTTTGTGTGTTGTTCTCGAAGTATCCGCTCTTTCCTTCACGGGGAAGTTACGGGTTTTCACATTTGGTATCAGAGCTTTGGTTTACAAAGCTCGAGAACAAGGCACATTAGAACCATACGAAAGAATTCATCAGAGATTGGATTAGTAATATCCAATGAGAATGACTCGTTAGAGATGGGATCAGTAGTATCCTAGAACGAGTGTGAAGAGTATATTTTTGAAAATGAAAACTAATTTCGTTTTGAAATTTAAATCAACTATTGGTATTTGATTATTTATTTTATATTGAACTTGGACAATGCAGTATAATAAAAAATTTGCGTATACGTCTGATCCGCGTGTATTCGAAGTTTAATATACTGGATGGTTATAGAATCACACTCTAGTTGCCCAGGGATAATTCTGGTGACGGGGTACCATCGCCAGTATTTATTTTCGAGTTTCGAAAGTGAGATTTCTATATATTTCCAATTGACTGGTGTGAGAACCAAAGTTAGATAGGGCTTATTGTTGTGATTTTGCACCAAAAATGTGATTTTTGACTATATATCAAAGTTATGAATTTAAAAAGCTAATCAACTAATTGATTGCTGATTGTGTTGTTTGATTGTAGTTTGATTAATTCAATGTTGAAACTTTAGCCAAATTGAACCAAATAGTGAGTATATTTTAACTTAGTCGCATTTGCTTGCATATACATGTACTTACATTGAACAGGTCACAGCAAGGAGGCTAGAGCAGAAGAATAAAATTGTTTGCCCGACAAATAGGTACATGTTTACCATAATTTACTGTTTTGTTTGGATGATAATTATTTTGTGAGCTGATTGGCTAGCCGCTTGGCTTTTTCTTTTTCTTTTGGATTGAAGAAGGTCATGGGAGGCTATATGAAATATCCCGAAGTCCCCGGTGCAGGGGAGGTTATGGCGAAATTTTTCGAAAATTTAGGATGTTAGCCAAATTTTTGAAAAGTTCTTAGAAACTGAAAAGTTGAAGAACTTAAGCCGTAATGAAAATAGTGAAAGTTGAGTTGATTAGTAAAACAACTTTCGGCTTCATTCCTTTTCGGGGAGGAAAAGTTTTTAAGTGGGGAAGACTGTAATAACCCGGAAATCTGAACCAATTTAAAAATTTTATTTTGGCAATTTTAGTGAATTTTGAATATTTAAAATGAATTATTTTAAATAATATCGACGAGAAATTTATTTTTAATAGAATTAGAACGTATATATTCATATACGTCGTCGTTAGAATATAAATATTAATTTATAATTATAAAAGGAATAGAAAATGACGCGGTAGTTCGATAGTTCGATTTCAAAATTCAAATGAATGTACCGGGTGCAAAACAAACCGGAGTGAGCGAAACCAAAAATATTGGAATCTAATTCAAAATATCTTTCCAACGAATCCGAAAAATTGAAATTTCATAGCGGGGATAAAAAGTTATGCCCAGTTGAAAATTCAGAATAGTCGCTATGGAATTTCGGCCCTTAAAAATAGCCATTTTTCAAACGACCTCGGTTTTCGACAAAACCACTTTTGTTGGATCCGTGATGTCAGCTTATTGCTAGGTTTCAAATTTCATAATTTTTCGAATCAATGTGTGAGCCGGGCAAAGGAAAACGCGTTTGACCAGTTTCAATTGATTTTAATCGACTGGAAAATGGCCATTTTTCAAACGGTCTCAGAGTTTGATGAAATTTGTTTTGTTAGGACCGTATCGTCAATACGAAGCTAGAAAATATTTTTCGGAAATTTTTAGAGTCTGTATGTGGCCCCGGTAAATTGAAATACGTGTTCAAATTCAATATATAGAGTTATATTTTGATTTTGTCGAAAACTGGTCGTAACAATCGAATTGGCCTACGTGTCATGTCCCATTGTGTTCGGAATGGGGGTAGTTAGCTAGGGGCGACAGTCGTTGGGACCGATTTGGTGTTCGGATCAAAAAGTAACTTTATAGATATTAAATAAATTAATTAAATAAATATTATATAAACTATCTCCCTCTCTCTTCCCTTATATCGTTTAAAACAGCAAATCAAAAAGAAAAAAGAAACCTACATCGTCGATCGCGCCCTCCCCTCTCTGAACCGCCGCCGTCGACGCTCCCTGGGCGCCACCGCCCTCCGCCTCCTCCAAGCCCGCCACTGACGTCGCTTCCCCCTCCCTCTTCTAGTCCGTCGCTTCTCCGATTCCATCCTCCCCAAACACCCAATCCCGTTCAGAATTGACCACCGCCGCCTATGGCCTGCACCCTAACGGGCGCAACGCCCCACCACCACCTCAGAGCCCAGACCCGACCAGCGTAGGCACCCTCCTCTCCATTCAACGTCAACAGTATGTTTTCTTTTGTTTATTTTATCTCATTTCATTTAGTTGTTTTTATTTATTTAAAGGTCTAGATTTTCAAATAGAAAGGTTAATATATTTATATGAGAACGAATAAAGTTAGGATTTTTATTGATTTTAAAGTCTAGATTTTTATATTTTAGAAAGAATAAAAATTCGATTTTTAATTTATAGAAGATATAAAGATATGATTTTTATATAATTTAGATAATAAAAATATGATCTTTATATCATAGGAAGGATAAAAATATGATTTTTATACTATAGAAAGAATGAAAATATAATTTTTATAAAGTAGAAGTATTAAAAATATGGTTTTTATATAATGGAGAATATAAAAATATTATCTTTATATATGTAGCAAAATAAAAATATGATTTTTATTTATTGGAATGGAGCAATAAAAATATATTTTTTTATATTTAAACAGCGTAAAAGGGACTGCATTGGAATTTCAAGCAGATCATGACGGTTCAGCAGTTCAAAAGCAAAGCACGGCGGAGTGGAACCCTCTGTGAGAACTCCTCACTTTTAATCTATTTCTAGTTTGAAATATATACTAGGATGCAGACGGTGTTTAGTAGCACCCGACACCATCGTCCACAGACCATGGACGACTTGTTTGTTTTTTTGATTTTGATGTATAGTTAATTGCGTGATGTGGAATGAAATAAAAATATTTTTATAGTTAAAAATAGAATTTTTAACGTGTTTATGAAATGAAATAAATTAATATAAACAAATCGAACGATTTGTTTATATACACACATTTGACTGATATTGATTGGTACGATAAATTTTACACATCGCCCAACTGCACAAATAAAATCCGTGTTTGATTGTTTGAAAACCCCCACACGGGTATTGGGATGATATATGACATACACTAATCCCAATAATTAGTTGTATGTCGATCGATTGATGGACAGACTGTTATGAGCGTTAAATATTTATATTTGATGCTTATACAGTGTAGAATGCACTTTGGATGATGGTTGATTATTCATCGTTGTTATTGTATACATGTGTTGTAGAAAATCCATATAATTAACATTATATTGGTAATTGATTGGGCCTCATTCCAGTTTTGAAAAAGAAATACTTGAATAGAAATATTTGAAAAAGAGATATTTGAAATAGAATATTTGAAAACAGAAATATATGAAGCCGTGTTGATTAGATTGACGTCATTTTTACGTGAACGATATTTATATCGATTTTATTCATTTTGCAATGAATATTGAAAGTGATTTCAAAATTCAAATTAAAATGAATTCGAATTGAAATTCGAATTAAAATGAATTCGAATTGAAATTGAACAGAAATGAATTCGAATTGAAATTGAATAGAAATGAATTCGAATTTAAATTCAAATATAAATGAATTCGAATTGAAATTGAATTGAATTGAAAACGAACTGAAATTGAATTAAAAATCGATTTGAATTGAAATCAATTTGAAATGAATTTAAAACGAATTTATAAGGAAAAATTCAATTTTGATTTGAATTTGAAATGAAGTTGAAATCATTTCGAAAACGAATTTAAAACGATTTATAAAATACGTTTTGAAAGGAAATCGACGAAATATATATAATATATATATTATATATATAATGGCCTGAATAGAACGCGCCGCGCCGCAGCAGTTCGTGAATTTCAACCATTGACTTCGAATGGATATTACGGGAGATACGACCGTCGGAATCTCCTAAAACCGGAGCCGTTGGGTTCGTATCGAAAAGAGTTGTCTAACAAATATTAGAAATCTGAGATCTAAGGGTTGGATTTGGAATTATATCCAAATCAAATTTGGAAAATGTCGCTGTAAGTGCAGTTTGATGGCCGTTGATTGAAATCGACTGTACGGGCCTTAATAAAATTATTAAAATAGTAATAATTTGTGTAAAATCATAAGAAATGATTTGTAAGGAATTGGGATGAAAAATTCCATATTTGAAAAGATAAAAATAGATCTTTATCGAAATGAACTAGTTTTGAACTAGAATTATAATTCTATTTATTTTTAAAATAAATAAATTGGATTTGAAATGGTTTTGAAAATAACCATAATTTCCAATAACTGAATTGGAATGGATTTGAATTGAAATTGTCTTTGGAATATTTCGATGTTAGATTACGTGATTATGCAGATATTGTTATGGAAATTTGAAAGATATTTATATCGTTATTTCCAATACGATATTTGTTGGTCGTAGAATTTGATATTGAATATAAGCCGATATATTTTCTATTCAGATCCTTGTATTTAATATCAAATGTGATTTGGGTTTGTCGTGAATGGTGTCTTCATTAACACAGTTCTTAAGCCCAGTTGAGAAAAAGATTAAATCTTTTTATTTAGATTTAATGAAGTGTACCAATTAAATAATATTTAATTGGAATTGAATTGGTATTGATTTTTGGGTTTATCGTGAACAGTGTTTTAAATAACACTTGTTCTTTAACCTGATAATCAATGGAATGTGGTTTTGGGTTGTCGTGAACAGTATCTTCAATAATACTGTTCTTAGACCCAAAGGAGTTAAGAAAATCAGAAACTAACTGGAGATTAGTTATGTTGAATGGTTTCTGGGGTATTGATCTGATGTTGGTTTTGGCCTTCGGGGTTAATACTTAGGGAATTGCTCACTTGCTAATTTACGGTTAGGGACTGATTGAAACGTGATGTGATTTTGGGGTTTATCGTGAACCGTGTTTTAAATGACACTGAATCTTTAACCCAGTTAAAGATTAAAACTAAGTGGAGTTTTAATGAATCTTTAATTAGATTGAAAAGATCGAGAATGGAGTATCACCAGTTTTACTCCAGGCGGTAGTTAAATCTTTAATTAGATTTGAACGTGAAATGGTAATTGAATTTACCAATAACACCGTGGTGTTAGATATGAAGTATGACCCGTTTTACTTCATGGGATAAATAGTTTGGGATTGGTAAATAAAATAAATAATTACTTCGGTGTGGTTCGCTAATCCCGGCTAGTTTGAAGTGATATTCAAAGGAAGATTAAAGAATAAATTTAAAAGAATTTATCTTTGATAAAATTAATGGGAACCTTTCCCTAAGAATGTGAATTTAGAAACTAACTGTAGGTTAGCTAAGCAGAACGGTTTCCTGGGTATTGATCTGATGTTGGTTTCGGCCTTCAGGGTTAATATTTGGGGAATTATTCTCTTATTGATTTACGGTTAGTGACTGATGAATTGGAATGAGGCGTATGTTGTGTTTGTGTAACACTTGTTCATTTCAAATTAAAAATCGATTTGAATTGAAATCAATTTGAAATGAATTTAAAACGAATTTATAAGGAAAAATTCAATTTTGATTTGAATTTGAAATGAAGTTGAAATCGTTTCGAAAACGAATTTAAAACGATTTATAAAATACGTTTTGAAAGGAAATCGACGAAATATATATAGTATATATATTATATATATAATGGCCTGAATAGAACGCGCCGCGCCGCAGCAGTTCGTGAATTTCAACCATTGACTTCGAATGGATATTACGGGAGATACGACCGTCAAAATCTCCTAAAACCGGAGCCGTTGGGTTCGTATCGAAAAGAGTATTCTAACGAATATTAGAAATCTGAGATCTAAGGGTTGGATTTGGAATTATGTCCAAATCAAATTTGGAAAATGTCGTTGTAAGTGCAGTTCGATGGCCGTTGATGGAAATCGATTGTACGGGCCTTGATAAAATTATTAAAAATAGTAATAATTTGTGTAAAATCATAAGAAATGATTTGGAAGGAATTGGGATGAAAAATTCCATATTTGAAAAGATAAAAATAGATCTTTATCGAAATGAACTAGTTTTGAACTAGAATTATAATTCTATTTATTTTTAAAATAAATAAATTGGATTTGAAATGGTTTTGAAAATAACCATAATTTCCAATAACTGAATTGGAATGGATTTGAATCGAAATTGTCTTTGGAATATTTCGAAGTTGGATTACGTGATTATACAGATATTGTTATGGAAATTTGAAAGATATTTATATCGTTATTTCCAATACGATATTTGTTGGTCGTAGAATTTGATATTGAATATAAGCCGATATATTTTCTATTCAGATCCTTGTATTTAATATCAAATGTGATTTGGGTTTGTCGTGAATGGTGTCTTCATTAACACTGTTCTTAAGCCCAGTTGAGAAAAAGATTAAATCTTTTTATTTAGATTTAATGAAGTGTACCAATTAAATAATATTTAATTGGAATTGAATTGGTATTGATTTTTGGGTTTATCGTGAACAGTGTTTTAAATAACACTTGTTCTTTAACCTGATAATCAATGGAATGTGGTTTTGGGTTGTCGTGAACGGTATCTTCAATAATACTATTCTTAGACCCAAAGGAGTTAAGAAAATCAGAAACTAACTGGAGATTAGTTAAGTTGAATGGTTTCTGGGGTATTGATCTGATGTTGGTTTTGGCCTTCGGGGTTAATACTTAGGGAATTGCTCACTTGCTAATTTACGGTTAGGGACTGATTGAAACGTGATGTGATTTTGGGGTTTATCGTGAACCGTGTTTTAAATGACACTGATTCTTTAACCCAGTTAAAGATTAAAACTAAGTGGAGTTTTAATGAATCTTTAATTAGATTGAAAAGATCGAGAATGGAGTATCACCAGTTTTACTCCAGGCGGTAGTTAAATCTTTAATTAGATTTGAACGTGAAATGGTAATTGAATTTACCGATAACACCGTGGTGTTAGATATGAAGTATGACCCATTTTACTTCATGGGATAAATAGTTTGGGATTGGTAAATAAAATAAATAATTACTTCGGTGTGGTTCGCTAATCCCTGCTAGTTTGAAGTGATATTCAAAGGAAGATTAAAGAATAAATTCAAAAGAATTTATCTTTGATAAAATTAATGGGAACCTTTCCCTAAGAATGTGAATTTAGAAACTAACTGTAGGTTAGCTAAGCAGAACGGTTTCCTGGGTATTGATCTGATGTTGGTTTCGGCCTTCGGGGTTAATATTTGGGGAATTATTCTCTTGTTGATTTACGGTTAGTGACTGATGAATTGGAATGAGGCGTATGTTGTGTTTGTGTAATACTTGTTTATTATATACGCGAGTTATTCAGAAAGACCGGGTTTATTTCATTCTGAATAATTGATTCGACGCGATGTCGAGGATGAAGACGGTGGTCGAAGACCGGAGGTCTTCACGTCGTTTGGGTGATTACTGATGATCTTGATTGGGCCGTACACCCAAGAGGAGGGAATCAGTTGGTGATCGTCCAGACGTACTTGGAGATCGATGGATATGCGGGGTACTAGGTGCCTCCGGTTTCGTTCAGACCCAGAACGAACTTGTAAATGGACTGTGTGTCTGACATTGGATTTTAGTCTGTGTGATTGATTTCTATTAAATATATATCTGTTTGGCGGTGGAGAATTTATTCTCTTGCTTAACGCCCCTCTCTGAGACGTACGAGCTCAGAGGTTATATATTGATGGATATCAAACGCATGGAGTGAATTGCCTGTGTGGCATGCCTAAGTGGCAATTGATCAAGGCTTACGTTGAAAAGCAAAATCTTGTGGTGATGATCAAAGCACCGCTTGTGTGGCATAGCTTTGTGTAACGTTGATTCGTGAGCCTCACACCCCGGTTGTGAACCAGAAACGGTAGAGGACCTCAGGGAGGACATGCGTTTCCTTCTAGCTAGAAGTGGCATCGTTGGTTTTACACGCCCTGACGAGTTTGACTTATGTGGTTGTTGCTGTTGCGAGGCGCCACGGATATATCGGTGACTATGTGAAGCCGATGGAGCCATCCGTTGGCTCATTTACGCCCCAAAGGGTGGGGAAACGCAGTGTTCAGACATTTTAATCCACATCGGTGGACCGGCCCTGACGATCCAAGGGCTCACCTGTGTCTAGGTCCTGAGCCTCGGGCTAGACAGTCTCAAATCGGTAGAGGACTATCTTTTGCCTCGGTTCACAGATGGAAATCCAATTTCCAAATACGTGACTTTGCGGTTTTATTTGTGGAGCCTAGTATTGGCGACCTGAAATATGGTACCCATGCCGCCTATGATTGATACTTATGATTTGAAGTTGTTTTATACACTATGCACTTGTAATAGTATCAAATGATTTGTTTTAAACGTACTAAGCATGTTTGGCTATTATAAGGGAAAACCCTATCCCCCGGCTTGCGTTCCATTGTGTGATAGGACCTGGGTCTTATAATAGTTTCATTTTTCCAAAAAGCATTGCGTCGTTTTGTTATATGCACTGGTATTCTTGGGAGGAAACCCATTCCGTGTTATACGGCGTGGTCCCTTGATATATCTGATTTAAAGTAAAGTTTTAAATAACTGTTTTAGTTCTCACACCAGTCACATGACTGACCTGGAGTTTATTGTTTTAACCTAAACTCTGGGTGCCCTGCCCTTATTTTTGACACGGGCAGCTAGTAGTTTTGGTTTTGCAGATTTATATTCACAAGATCCTGATTTATAGCTGGAACGATACTCGGAAAGCTTTGTATCTGTGTATTACTTCTAGTTGTGTTTTGTATTATTTTCCACTGCGATGCATTTAAATGTAATTTAAATCTCTGATATTTTCTGTGTAATATTTATTCATACTCTGTATATTCTTGTATTCTGATGTAAATAAACAATGAAATGTTCTTCTGTCTGCGTTCTTTTGTGTGTTGTTCTCGAAGTATCCGCTCTTTCCTTCACGGGGAATTTATGGGTTTTCACATTTGGTATCAGATCTTTGGTTTACAAAGCTCGAGAACAAGGCACATTAGAACCATATGAAAGAATTCATCAGAGATTGGATTAGTAATATATTTTATATTGAACTTGGGCAATGCAGTATATAAAGATTTTGCGTATACGTCTGATCCACGTGTATTCGAAATTTAATATACTGGATGGATATAGAATCACACTCTAGTTGCCCGGGGATAATTCTGGTGACGGGGCACCATCGCCAGTATTTATTTTCGAGTTTTGAAAGTGAGATTTCTATATATTTCCAATTGACTGGTGTGAGAACCAAAGTTAGATAGGGCTTATTGTTGTGATTTTGCACCAAAAATGTGATTTTTGACTATATATCAAAGTTATGAATTTTAAAAGCTAATCAACTAATTGATTGCTTGTGGTGTTGTTTGATTGTAGTTTGATTAATTAAATGCTGAAACTTTAGCCAAATTGAACCAAATATTGAGTATATTGAAAATTAGTCGCATTTGCTTGCATATACATGTACTTACATTGAACAGGTCATAGCAAGGAGGCTAAAGCAGAAGAACAAAATTGTTTGCCCGACAAATAGGTACTGTTTACCATAATTTACTGTTTTGTTTGGGTGATTATGATTTTGTGAGCCGATTGGCTTTTTCTTTTTCTTTTCGATTGAAGAACGCCATGGGAGGCTATATGAAATATCCCGAAGTTCCCGGTGCAGGGGAGGTTATGGCGAATTTTTTCGAAAATTTAGGGTGTTAGCCAAATTTTTGAAAAATTTGAAAAGTTCTTAGAAACTGAAAAGTTGAAGAACTTAAGCCGTAATGAAAATAGCGAAAGTTGAGTTGATTAGTGAAACAACTTTCAGCTTCGTTCCTTTTCGGGGACGAAAAGTTTTAAGTGGGGGAGATTGTAATAACCCAGAAATCTGAACCGATTTAAAAATTTTATTTTGGCAATTTTAGTGAATTTTGAGTATTTAAAATGAATTATTTTAAATAATATCGACGAGAAATTTATTTTTAATAGAATTAGAACGTATATATTTATATACGTCGTCGTTAGAATATAAATATTTATTTATAATTATAAAAGGAATAGAAAATGGCGCGGTAGTTTGATAATTCGATTTCAAAATTCAAATGAATGTACCAGGTGCAAAACAAACCGGATTTTAGCGAAACCAAAAATATTGGAATCTAATTGAAAATATCTTTCCAACGAATCCAAAAAATTGAAATTTCATAGCGGAGATAAAAAGTTATGCCCAGTTGAAAATTCAGAATAGTCGCTATGGAATTTCGGCCCTTAAAAATAGCCATTTTGCAAACGACCTCGGTTTTCGACGAAACCACTTTTGTTGGATCCGTGATGTCAAGTTATTACTAGGTTTCAAATTTCATAAATTTTCGAATCAATATGTGAGCGGGGCAAAGGAAAACGCGTTTGACTAGTTTCAGTTGATTTTAATCGACTGGAAAATTGCCATTTTTTAAACGGTCTCAGAATTTGACGAAATTAGTTTTGTTAGGACCGTATCGTCAATACGAAGCTAGAAAATATTTTTCGGGAATTTTTAGAGTCTTTATGTGGACCTGGTAAATTGAAATGCGCATTCAAATTCAATATATAGAGTTATATTTTGATTTTGACGAAAACTGGTCGTAACAATCGAATTAGCCTACGTGTCATATCCCATTGTGTTCGGAATGGGGGTAATTAGCTAGGGTCGACAATCGTTGGGACCTATTTGGTGTTCGGATCAAAAAGTAACTTTATAGATATTAAATAAAATAATTAAATAATATTATATAAACTTTCTCCCTTTCTCTCTTCCCTTATATCGTTCAAAACAACAAATCAAAAAGTAAATAAAAAAAACCGTACATCGTCGATCGCGCCCTCCCCTCTCTGAACCGCCGCCGTCGACGCTCCCAGGGTGCCACCGCCCTCCGCCTCCTTCAAGCCCGCCACTAACGTCGCTTCCTCCTACCTCTTCTAGTCCGCCGCTTCTCCGATTCCATCGTCCCAAAACACCCAATCCCGTTCAGAATTGACCACCGCCGCCTATGGCCTGCACCCTAACGGGCGCGACGCCCCACCACCACCTCAGAGCCCAGACCCGACCAGCGTAGGCACCCTCCTCTCCGTTCAATGTCAACAGTACGTTCGTTTTCTTTTGTTTATTTTATCTTATTTCATTTAGTTGTTTTTATTTATTAAAGTTCTAGATTTTCAAATAGAAAGGTTAATATATTTATATGAGAACGAATAAAGTTAGGATTTTTATTGATTTTAAAGTCTAGATTTTTATATTTTAGAAAGAATAAAAATTTGATTTTTAATTTATAGAATATATAATGATATGATTTTTATATAATTTAGATAATAAAAATATGATCTTTATATCATAGGAAGGATAAAAATATGATATTTATACTGTAGAAAGAATAAAAATATAATTTTTATAAAGTAGAAGTATTAAAAATATGGTTTTTATATAATAGAGAATATAAAAATATTATCTTTATATATGTAGAAAAATAAAAATATGATTTTTATTTATTGGAATGGAGCAATAAAAATATAATTTTTCATATTTGAACAGCGTAAAAGGGACTGCATTGGAATTTCAAGCAGATCCTGACGGTTCAGCAGTTCAAAAGCAAAGCACGGCGGAGTGGAACCCTCTGTGAGAACTCCTCACTTTTAATCTATTTCTAGTTTGAATTATATACTAGGATGCAGACGGTGTTTCGTAGCACCCGACACCCGTCGTCCACAGACCATGGACGGCTTGTTTGTTTGTTTGATTTTGATGTGTAGTTGATTGCGTAATATGGATTGAAATAAAAATATTTTTATAGTTAAAAATAGAATTTTTAATGTGTTTATGAAATGAAATAAATTAATATAAACAAATTGAACGATTTGTTTATATACACACATTTGACTGATATTGATTGGGACGATAACTTTTACACATCGCCCAACTGCACAAATAAAATCTGTGTTTGATTGTTTGAAAACCCCCACACGGGTATTGGGATGATATATGACATACACTAATCCCAATAATTAGTTGTATGTTGATCGATTGATGGACAGACTATTATGAGCGTTAAATATTTATATTTGATGCTCATACAGTGTATAATGCACTTTGGATGATGGTTGATTATTCATTGTTGTTATTGTATACATGTGTTGTCGAAAATCCATATAATTAACATTATATGGTAATTGATTGGGCCTCATTCCAGTTTTGAAAAAAGAAATATTTGAATAGACATATTTGAAAAAGAAATATTTGAAATAGAATATTTGAAAATAGAAATATATGAAGCGTGTTGATTAGATTGATGCCATTTTTATGTGAACGATATTTATATCGATTTTATTCATTTTGCAATGAATATTGAAAGTGATTTCAAAATTCGAATTAAAATGAATTCGAATTGAAATTCCAATTAAAATGAATTCGAATTGAAATTCAAATAGAAATGAATTCGAATTGAAATTGAATTGAATTGAGTACGAACTGAAATTGAGTTAAAAATCGATTTGAATTGAAATCAATTTGAAATGAATTTAAAACAAATTTATAAGGAAAAAATCAATTTTGATTTGAATTTGAAATGAAGTTGAAATCGTTTCGAAAACGAATTTAAAACGATTTATAAATTATGTTTTGAAAGGAAATCGATGAAATATATATAATATATATATAATATATATAATGGCCTGAATAGAACGTGCCGCGTCGCGGCAGTTCACGAATTTCGACCATTGACTTCGAATGGATATTACGGGAGATATGACCGTCGGATTCTCCTGAAACCGGAATCGTTGGGTTCGTATCGAAAAGACCTGTCTAACGAATATTAGAAATATGAGATCTAACGGTTGGATTTGGAATTATGTCCAAATCAAATTTGGAAAAGGTCGCTGTAAGTGCAGTTCGATGGCCATTGATGGAAATCGACTGTACGGGCCTTGATAAAATTATTAAAAATAGTAATAATTTGTGTAAAATCATAAGAAATGATTTGGGAAGAATTAGGATGAAAAACTCCATATCTGAAAAGATAAAAATAGATCTTTATCGAAATGAACTAGTTTTGAACTAGAATTATAATTCTATTTATTTTTAAAATAAATAAATTGGATTTGAAATGGTTTTGAAAATAACTAGAATTTCCAATAATTGAATTGGAATGGATTTGAATCGAAATTGTCTTTGGAATATTTCGATGTTGGATTATGTGATTATACAGATATTGTTATGGAAATTTGAAAGATATTTATATCGTTATTTCCAATACGATATTTTTTGGTCGTAGAATTTGATATTGAATATAAGCCGATATATTTTCTATTAAGAGCCTTGTATTTAATATCAAATGTGATTTGGGTTTGTCGTGAATGGTGTTTCATTAACACTGTTCTTAAGCCCAGTTGAGAAAAAGATTAAATCTTTTTATTTAGATTTAATGAAGTGTACCAATTAAATAATATTTAATTGGAATTGAATTGGTATTGAATTTTGGGTTTATCGTGAATAGTGTTTTTTAAATAACACTTGTTCTTTAACCCGATAACCAATGGAATGTTGTTTTTGGTTGTCGTGAACGGTATCTTCAATAATATTGTTCTTAGACACAAAGGAGTTAAGAAAATCAGAAACTAACTGGAGATTAGTTAAGTTGAATGGTTTTTGGGGTATTGATCTGATGTTGGTTTCGGACTTCGGGGTTAATACTTAGGGAATTGCTCACTTGCTAATTTACGGTTAGGGAGTGATTGAAACGTGATGTGATTTTGGGGTTTATCGTGAACCGTGTTTTAATTGACACTGATTCTTTAACCTAGTTAAAGATTAAAACTAAGTGGAGTTTTAATGAATCTTTAATTAGATTGAAAAGATCGAGAATGGAGTATCACCAGTTTTACTCCAGGCGGTAGTTAAATCTTTAATCAGATTTGAACGTGAAATGGTAATTGAATTTACCGATAACACCGTGGTGTTAGATATGAAGTATGACCCGTTTTACTTCATGGGATAAATAGGTTGGGATTGGGAAATAAAATAAAAAATTACTTCGGTGTGGTTCGCTAATTCCGGCTAGTTTGAAATGATATTCAAAGGAAGATTAAAGAATAAATTTAAAAGAATTTGTCTTTGATAAAGTTAGTGGGAAGCTTTCCCTAAGAATGTGAAATTTAGAAACTGACTGTAGGTTAGCTAAGCAGAATGGTTTCTTGGGTATTGATCTGATGTTGGTTTTGGCCTTCGGGGCTAATATTTGGGGAATTATTCTCTTGTTGATTTACGGTTAGTGACTGATGAATTGGAATGAGGCCTATGTTGTGTTTGTGTAACACTTGTTTATTATATACGCGAGTTATTCAGAAAGACCGGGTTTATCCCATTCTGAATAACTGATTCGTCGTGATATCGAGGATGAAGACGGTGGTCGAAGGCCGAAGGTCTTTACGTCGTTTGGGTGATTACTGATGATCTTGATTGGGCCGTACACCCAAGAGGAGGGAATCAGTTGGTGATCGTCCAGACGTACTTGGAGATCGATGGATATGCGGGGTACTAGGTGCCTCCGGTTTCGTTCAGACCCAGAACGAACTTGTAAATGGACTGTGTGTCAGACATTGGATTTTAGTTTGTGTGATTGATTTCTATTAAATATATATCTGTTTGGCGGCGGAGAATTTATTCTCTTGCTTAACGCCCTTCTCTGAGACGTACGAGCTCAGAGGTTATATATTGATGGATATCAAACGCATGGAGTGGATTGCCTGTGTGGCATGCCTAAGTGGCGATTGATCAAGGCTTCTGTTGAAAAGCAAAGTCTTGTGGTGATGATCAAAGCACTGCCTGTGTGGCATAGCTTTGTGTAACGTTGATTCGCGAGCCTCACACCCCGGTTGTGAACCAGAAACGGGAGAGGACCTCAGGGAGGACATGCGTTTCCTTCTAGCTAGAAGTGGCGTCAATGGTTTTACACGCCCTGACGAGTTTGACTTATGTGGTTGTTATTGTTGCGAGGCGCCTCGGATATATCGGTGACTATGTGAAGCCGATGGAGCCATTCGTTGGCTCATTTACGCCCCAAAGGGTGGGGAAACGCAGTGTTCATGCATTTTAATCCACATCGGTGGACCGGCCCTGACGATCCAAGGGCTCACCTGTGTCTAGGTCCTGTGGCTCGGGCTAGACAGTCTTGAATCGGTAGAGGACTATCTTTTGCCTCGGTTCACAAATGGAAATCCAATTTCCAAATGACTTTGCGGTTTTATTTGTAGATCCTAGTATTGGCGACATGAAATATGGTACCCATGCCGCCTATGATTGATACTTATGATTTGAAGTTGTTTTATACACTATGCACTTATAATAGTATCAAATGATTTGTTTTAAACGTACTAAGCATGTTTGGCTATTATAAGGGAAAACCCTATCCCCCGGCTTGCGTTCCATTGTGTGATAGGACCTGGGTCTTATAATAGCTTCATTTTTCCAAAAAGCATTGCGCTGTTTCGTTATATGCACTGGTATTCTTGGGCGGAAACCCGTTCCGTGTTATACGGCGTGGTCCCTTGATATATCTGATTTAAAGTAAAGTTTTAAATAACTGTTTTAGTTCTCACACCAGTCACATGACTGACCTGGAGTTTATTGTTTTAACCTAAACTCTGAGTGCCCTTATTTTTGACACGGGCAGCTAGTAGTTTTGTTTTTGCAGATTTATATTCACAGGATCCTGATTTACAGCTGGAACGATGCTCGGAAAGCTTTGTATCCGTGTATTACTTCTAGTTGTGTTTTGTATTATTTTCCGTTGCGATGTATTAAAATGTAATTTAAATCTCTGATATTTTCTGTGTAATATTTATTCATACTCTGTATATTCTTGTATTCTGATGTAATTGTTGTAATAAACAATGAAATGTTCTTCTGTCTGCGTTCTTTTGTGTGTTGTTCTGGAAGTATCTGCTCTTTCCTTCACGGGGAAGTTACGGGCTTTCACAGGATTGGAGTTCGTGTGTGAAAGAGGGTATTTTCGAAATTTAAAAATATATAAATAAAAGAAAAAAAACATGATTGGGCCACATAATCTTTCTCTCTCCCCGACAACAGCCGATCGACAACAGAAAGGCTTCAAACTTTCCCCCCTCGATTCCTCCTTCCACACTCAATAAAATCACTAGCCCAGTTCAAGATTGTAGAGATTCTCAAGGGCTTCACATCCAAATAAATTTTGCTGCCTATCGTGGAGTATTTTGGTCGGATCGACCTTGTGATGTCAGCGACTTCAAACCGCCGCTATGCCCTCTGGACGTCGTTGAACTGAGCATGGTGGGTGGCGCCGGGAAGCTACTTCGAAGCTCTACGACGCTGTAAAACCCGATCGGCCTGAAGTGCTTTGGATTGAGCGCAAAACAAAAACCTAGTTTTGAACACATTAGAAAGGTAAACGGCTTTAATTATAAACTATATTATAGCATTTTAAAGCGCTACAGTTTTAGATTTCACTGTAAAATTCATATCTTTTTCATTTGTTGACGAAATTCAGTGAAACAAGAGATAGTGGACTCATGTGGATGCCTTCTACATTCTAGAAGAGACCGCATATTTTTCTGAGCCTTCTGCTATTTTTGGTGGAGTGGAACCCAATGTGAGATTTCTGAATTATAAACGATATAGAAAACGACGATGTATAAATTATATAGTCGATGTATGATTTATATAAGTATTGTACACCTCATGTATAAACGTTGTATAAGTTGTACGTTCAATGTATAAGTTATATATGCGTTGTAAAAATTATATATATGTTGAATAGAAGTGAAATATACTTATATATATATGCCCCTCGTCCACAAACCATGGACGATATTTATTGGTTGTGATTGGTGTGAAAATTGGTTGATAGCAAATGGTTGATTAGAATTGTTTGTGGTTGAAATTGATTGATTGTGGTTGAAAAATACCCGTTTGTGGTTGAGAATTATTTGGTTGAAATCACATAGGATTAGTTTGTGGAAAAAAAATACATGTCGTCTGCGTGTGAACTAGATGCATGAAATCCTCATTGTCAAAAGCTGCGAGGCTTTAAGGTAGAGCGAGGAGTCGTACTAGGGACGACCCCGGTTTTAACTACCCTGCCATTATGCTGCCGAAATTTTGAACAATATTCATGTGTTAGAATTATTTTCATGTGTTGAATAATATTCATGTGTTAGAATTATTTTCATGTTTTGAATAGAAATTCATTCGTTGAATAGAAATTCATGTGTTGAATTGAAATTCATTCGTTGAATAGATATTCATGTGTTGAATGGTATTCATGTTTTAAATAAATTGTTTTAAAATAAAAATCACATTTTTATCATCTATATGAACTAATAAAATAGTCGTGTTTTGAAAGAAATTGTTTTATAATAAAACCGTATTTTTATCATCTGCATGAACTATATAAAATAGTCGTGTTTTGAAAGAAATTGTTTTATAATAAAAATCATATTTTTATCATCTATATGAACTATATAAAATAGTCGTATTTTGAAATAAATTGTTTTACATTAAAAATCACATTTTTATTATATACATGAATTGTTAAAATAGTGAAGTGTTGAAATAAATGTCTGTTGGATAAAAAATATCATTTTTATCAAATGAATGGAAAGAAAATGGTTTTGAAATCGAAGAATAGATTATATATATATATAATTAAATTAAATCGAATAACGAAGATGCAGTTCGTGTTTTGAAACCGTGATTTCAAACGATTAGTGCGGGAGATCCGACCATCGGATTTTCCCGAAACCGAAACCATTGGGTTCGCTTTGGAAATATCTTTCCAACGACACCAACTTTGTAAAGATCCAACGGTTGGATTGTCTGGAATGTTTGATTCAAATCTGAAGAAAAACAACGCCAGAATCGATTATATTATATATATATATATATATATAATTAAATTAAATCGAATAACGATGCAGCAGTTCGTATTTTGAAATCGAAACTTCAAACGATTGTACCGGGAGATCTGACCATCGGATTTTCCCAAAACTGGAACCGTTGGATTCATTTTGAAAAGGTCTTTCTAATGATATAAATTTTGTGAAGATCCAACAGTTAGATTTTCGTATATGTGTAAATCAATTCTGAAGAAAAACAGCGCCACGGTCGCGTTATGGCCTGAAGCGTCGTTTGAATAAACTGGCTATTTTTAAATAAATAAAAATAGCGATAAATCGTTATAAAATATTATAAACGATATGGAATGTAAATTTAGAAACTAACTGAGGGTTAGCTAAGTCGAATGGTTTCCTGGCTTTTGATTTGATGTTGGTTTCGGCCTTCGGGGTTAATATTTAGGAAATCGTTCTCTTACTGATTTACGGTTAGTGACTGATGAATTGGAATAAAGCGTGTGTTGTGTTTGAGTAGCACTTGTTAATTACATACGTGAGTTGCTCAGAAAGACCGGGTTTATCCCATTCTGAATAACTGAATCGACGATAAAAATCGATGATGAAGACGATGGTTGAAGACCGGAGATCTTCACCTCGTTTGGATGGTAACTGATGTCCTGATTGGGAGGCATCCCGAAATATGGATAATGAGTGGTGATTGTCCAGACATACGTGGAGATCGATGGGTATGCGAGGTATATAGTGCCTCTGGTTTCATTCAGACCCAGAACGGACTTGTAAATGGACTATGTGTCTGACATTGGAATTCATTCTGTGTGGTTGACAGCCATCAGTTGCATGGTGTGAATTGCCTGTGTGGCATGCTAAGATGCAGTGATCAGGGCTTCTGTTGAAAAGCAAAGTCTTGTGGTTGATGATCAAAGCATCGCCTGTGTGGCGTAGCTTTGTGTATAATGTGAATTCGCGAGCCTCACACCCCGGTATGAACCGGAAACGGGAGAGGACCTTAGGGAGGGCATGCGTTTCCTTCTAGCTAGAGGCGGACATTTATACTATTTCACCTATGTGGTTGTTGCTGTTGCGAGGCACCTCGGATATATCGGTGACTATGTGAAGCCGATGGAGTCATTCGTTGGCTCATTTACGCCCCAAAGGGCGGGGAAACGTAGTGTTCAGGCATTTTAATCCACATCGGTGGACCGACCCTAACGATCCAAGGGTCGATGCGCTCTGACCTGAGACATGGGCTAGATTGTCTCGAAGTCGGTAAGGACTATCTTTTGCCTTGGTTCATGACGGAAATCCAATTCCCAAATACGTGACTGTGCGGTTTTGATTGTATACCTATATATGGCGACATAGTGGTATGGGGCATTAATGCCGTCTACGATTGATACTTATGATTTGAAATTGTTTTTGAAACATATAAACACTAGTAATAATATTAAATACTTTTGTTTTATTCGTATCAAGCATATTTTGGCCATTATAAGGTAAAAACTCTATCCTCCGGTTTGCGTTGCATTATGTGATGGGAACTGAGTCTTATAATGGCTTCATTTTTATAAAAAGCATTGCGATGTTTAAAAGAATTACTTGTTTTAAAGCACTGGCAATCCAACGGAGTAAACCCGTTCCGCGAAAGTGGCGTGGTCCTGTGATTAGCCATATTATAAAATGTGTTAAGTAGATTTCTCATAGCAGTCCCATGACTGACTCGTAGTTTGTTTCACTTGCAAACTCGGGTGCCCCTTTTTCTATACGGGCAGCCTTGTGTTCAGGTTCTAGCAGGCTCTTTCTGGATAGTTGGAGCTGAAGATGGATACTATCATTTATCTCTTTTTATACTGTGTAACTCTAATGATTACGTTTATCCAGTGTATTCTATTGTACATTATCTGGTGTATTTATTTAATTCTGTTCTACCGTTATCTGTTTGTGTGTTATATTCCAAAGATTACCCTTGCCACCGTTAGTACGGCGTTTGGGGTCGTCACAACATCAACTCAAGATACATTTCATGACTAAGAAATTTTAATTATATAAAAGAAAGAGGAAGAGGATTTCTCACATCGATGTTTGATTTTGTCTGATTTTCAACACGCTCCTTTTCTGATCTGGTTAGCGTCATTGCGTAGATCTCGATTCAAGGATTCCAACGCTCCCAAAATCGTCAAATTCTGTTTCAATTTGAGCGAGTTATGGTCAATTAACTATGTGATTAGATTAACCAATTGTTGAAAATAATTAAAAGTGATTAATTACTCTAATCCTTCTTCTCCCTCTTTCATATACAGGCCAATGGGTTCACGCTGACTTTCGAACCTAGGGTTTGAGTTTGCACGCAGCTTGAGGCACAGGGGAAAGATCGGCCAACGTCACGCGGAAGGGGACGGAGAGGGCTTCTGAACGCCATCGGTGGTGCTTAGTTCGGTGGAGGTTCTGGGGAGAAAAACGAGGGCGACATCGGTCGGTTTCTGGCCAAAATTCGCACTCGTTTCAACACGAGATTCGATCACCCCCCTATGGAATTAAAGAGCTCACTCTCCTCTCGAATTTGGTTTTGAAGTTGGATTCTAATTTGCAGTGGATTGGGAGAATTTAGTCTTTGAATTTCGAAGAGGATTGGCCATTGAAAGGTATACGGTGGCGGCTACGAAAAAGATGGATTAGGGTTGCGTATTGGGACAGTATATATACGCGTATTTTCCTATTTTATTTATTTAATTAATTCAAAATTTCATGTTTATCAATACGAACACCAAATCGAACCCAACGAGTGTCGCTCCTAGCTAATAACCCCCATCCCGGACGCTCTGGAATATGTTTCGTAACCCAATTCGGCTAGTACGATATGTTTTTCTTTAATTTAAAATATAAATTAATTAATTATTAAATTCAAATGTACATTTTAAATTATCGGAGCCACATACGGACTCTAAAAATTACAGAAAAATTGTTTCTGGTTATATTTTAACGATACGGTCCTAAGAAAACTAATTTCATCGAATTCCGAGACTGTTTGAAAAATGGCCATTTTCAAGTCGATTAAATTTGACTGAAACAGTCAAAACACATTTTCTTTTGCCACGCTCACATATTAATTCGAAAAATTATGGAAAATTAAACTTAACAATAATTTGACATTCCGGTTCGAACAAAAGTGGTTTCGTCAAAAACAGAGGTCGTTTGCAAAATGACTATTTTCAAGGGGTATATATTATATTAAAATATATATAATTTCTACAGCGATTTTTCTAAAATTTTAAACTGGGCATAACTTTCAAATTATAAAGTGAAATTTCAGTTTCTTACATTCGTTGGAAAGATATGATTAAACAGATTTAAATATTTCTGGTTTCGCTCAATTCTGATTTATTTTGAATCCTGTACATTCAGTCAAAGTTCAAATTCAAATTTTCAAACTACAGCGCTGTTTTGAACTCCTTTTATAATTAAATTAAATTTATTCGTTTTAACTTCGAAAATAAATTATTTTAAACATTAAAATCCACTAAAATTTCTAAAAATAAAATTTTAAATTGGCCCCAAAATTCCGGGTTGTTACAATCGCCCCCACTTAAAATCTTTTCGTCCTCGAAAAGGAACGAAGCTAAAAGTTGTTTAATTTACCAACTCAGCTTTAAATTTTTATTTATTGGTTTAATTAATTATCATTCTCATATTTTAATTTGTGAAACTAATTATCAGACATCACAACCAGCAATCAATTAGGTGATTAACTTTTCAAATATATAACTTTTATATATAGTCAAAAATCATATTTTTAATGCAAATAACAGAAATGTGTACTAACTAAGTTTTTGGTTCTCATACCAGTCAATGGAAATATATAGATATACCACTTTCGAGTCTCGAACACAAATACTGATGATGCGGCCGCATCACCAGAATTACCCCCAGGTGACTAGAGTGTGATTCTATATCTATCCAGTATATTAAAACTACGAATATCCATTAATTACTCGTACATTCGAAATCTTTATATACTCGATTGTTCACATTAAAATATAATAGTATACTCAAATATGTAGTTTAAGATAAAATTTTCAAAACCAAATTTGTTTTTACTTTTTTTTCTTAGAAAATAATACTCCTCACACTCATTCTAGGATACTACTGATCCCATCTCTAACGGGTTATTCTTATTGGATATTACTAATCCAATCTCTGATGAATTCTTTCGTTCGGTTCTAATGTACCTTGTTCTTGAGCTCTGTAAACCAAGGCTCTGATACCAAATGTGACGACCCAAACTTCACAGTAAAGGAAAGACTTGAAGAACATTTTATTGCTCATTACATCATAGTACAAGAATATAACAGAGTATGAATACTTATTACATAATAGAAATACAATAATATCAGAGATTTAAATTAGATTAAAATAGCAACGGAAAAATGATACAAATAAACAACCGAAAGGAATACACGGATACAGAGCTTTCCGAATATCGCTTCAGCTATAGACCAGGATCCTGTAAATATATCTGCAAAAATCTACTCGACTGCCCGTGTGGAAAATATGGGTACCCGAGTTTGCCAGTGAAACAAACTACAGGTCAGTCATGGGACTGGTATGAGAAATCTTAACTTAACTTATCTAATAATAAGGCTAATCACAGGACTACGCCGCTAACGCGGAACGGGTTTACTCCATTGGATTGCCAGTGCATAAAATAAGATAAATCGTTAAACAACGCAATGCTTTTTAGAAAAATGAGACCATTATAAGACTCAAGTCCCATCACACAATGCAACGCAAACCGGGGGATAGAGTTTTACCTTATAATGATCAAAGATGCTTAATACGATAAAAACGGATTTGATATTATCATTAGTGTATATATGTTTTAGAAACAATTTCAATCATAATATCTCAATAATAGACAACATGTGTACCATATATCATGTCGCCATGCTAGTTCTATAATCAAAACCGCATGGTGTCATATTGGAAGTTGGTTTTCCATCATGAAATCGAGGCTAGGGATCGTCCTTTCCGATTCGAGACACTCTAGCAAATGCCTCAGGATCACACCTATGGGCAACCCTTGGATGCGATAGGGCCGGTCCCCACCTAATGGTAGTGGATTAATTATGCTTGAACACACGCTTCCCGGTCCCTTTGGACCTCCATATGACCACTAATGGCCTATAATCCCGAAGCGCCTCAAAATCCATTATCCACATAAGTAAAATGCCAGCCAGTTTAAGCACTGACACTACCCCTAGCTAGAAAAAAACGTGTGCATCCCTACGGTCCATATCCTGTTTTTAACTCATACCGGGGTGTGAAGCTCGCGAAGTCACGCTATACACAAAGCTATGCCATGATAGGCTATACTTTGATCATCACACAAGGCCTTGCTTTTCAACAAAAGCCTTGATCATTTGCATCTTGGCGTGTCACATTGACAATTCACGCCATGCGATCAATCATTATTAATATATACCAGGGTGTTAAGCAAAGAATAAATTCTCCACCACCAATCAGATATACAATAACAAAAATCAATTTAATTCACATGGAACGAAATCCAACGTCAGACACGCATCCATTTACAAGTCCGTTCTGGGTTTGAACGAAACCGGAGACACTTGCGAGGTCCTCGCATATCCGAAACAATCAACAATAATCCGGACGGCTACCACTAAAGCCCCTTCAAGGTAGCTACTCCCATCATGGGTCTGAGTAGCAACACATCCATTCGATGTGAAGATCGTCGGTCTTCAACCACCGTCTTCATCTTCGACTCTTCATCGTCGTAGAAATTATTCGGAATGGGTTAAACCCGGTCTTTCCGAATAATTCGTGTATTTTTATAATTAAAAATCAATTACTATAAAAGCACATCCAACGTCTCATTCCAATTCAGGATATTCTTTTAAAAAAAATATTCACATTATCTTATCAAAGATAAATTCTTGAAATTTATCTTAAATCTTTCTTTTAAAGATTTATTAAACCCAATTTGGTTTTAAATATCAAAAGTCATTATTCAATGATTATTTAAATTTAAGAAATTAATCTTATTTTTAACTGGCTTAAAGAACTAATGTCATTTAAAACACAGTTCACGGTAAACCCGAAATCATCTTCCATAAATATGGAGTCTTCACAGAAATCAAATCAATATATAATCATTATAAATTTCTGTATCCGACTAATAATATAAATGGAATAACAGCAAAGCCTCTTAAATTCCATATGTAGTATCGGTCTTCTTTTACAGAAGCTTATCTCAGTTATTATTAATTCGAATTCCATTCAATTCCAATTTAATATATTAAATTAGAAAACTTTACTTTTGAAAAAATTTCCATTTAAATCTTAATAAAAGATTTATAAATTCCAAATCATATTTTCACTGTCAGTTGGGTTAAAGAACAAATGCCACTTGAAAACACAGTTCACAATAAACCCAACTCACATTTCATCTTATTCCAATTACTCACTAACTGAAATACTTTAATAATATTAATTAAAAGATTTATTCTTTTCTCAACTGGGTTTAAGAAAGGTGTTACCGAAGACACCATTCACGACAAACCCAAATCGAATTTATTCAATTAAATTTTCAATTAAATATTAACAAATTGGGAAACTTCATTAAATCTAAATTTAATGATTTATCCTAGTTAACAACTAGTTCGTTTCAGTAAAAGTATATTTTTCTAAAATATATTCTTTTTCCTAAAATATATTCTTTTTCTAAGATATTTTCTAAAATATTCTTTTCTAGAATATTCTTTATTGGAATGTGACTTAATCAACAACCATATATCGCATGTAATCAATAATTATGATAAATAATTATCAAGCATCCAAATAACACCCAAAGTTGATTCTACACTAAATATTGGGACTAGTGTAGATCAAATATCATCCCAACACCCGTGTGGGGTTTTCATCCAAGAACCAAATAATAAATTATCTGTGCACTTGGCCGATGTGTAAAAATTATCGTCCCAATCACATAAACAAGTCGGGTAACTTGTAAATGGAAGTGTAATATTCAGTTTGAATATACTAACATTATATTTAACACATCGCACAATTCAACATCACAAACATATATTTTCAATTCTTTTTATTGTGAACAATGACAATAAAAATCTAATCTTTCATATCTTTTGTGTAATCCTTATCAGTGACCAAAAATTGTATGTTTTTGTTTAATCATTTTAATTACCAAAATTGTATATTTTTATCTACCTTTTTTTTCAATATACAAAAATGTTAATTTTTGTCCCTTTCTTTTAATGTAAGCAAATATGACAATTTTGTCTAATTCTTTTAAATAAACAAAATGTAAATTTTGTCTAATCCTTCTTAACGATCAAAATGTAATCTTTCTTCTTAATGACCAAAATGTATATTTTGGTTAAATCCTTTATTAATGACACAAAAATGATTATTTTGATTAAACTCTTTGTTTTTACATTTTAATGACCAAAAACGATTATTTTGGTGCAACTCTTTTTAATATATAAAAATGTTCATTTTTATTCACTAATCAAGTTTTGACAAAAATGTTATTCTTATTCACTATACATGTTTTGACCAAAATGTATATTCTTATTCACTAAACATGTTTTGACCAAAATGTATATTCTTATTCACTAAACATGTTTTGACCAAAATGTATATTCTTATTCACTAAACATGTTTTGACCAAAATGTATATTCTTATTTCTATAAATGAAAAAAATGTGTATTTCTACTTTATTCTTTTTAATATGACAAAAATGTCCATTACTAATTAATTCTTTTTAATGTATAAAAATATACATTTCCATTTGATTCTTTTTAATATGACAAAAATGATCATTCCTAATTCATCCTTTTAATATGACAAAAGTATCATTTCTAATAAATTCCTTTTAGAATGACAAAAATATCATTTCTAATAAATTCCTATTAATATGACAAAAAATATCATTTCTAATAAATTCCTTTTAATATGACAAAAAAAAATCATTTCTAATAAATTCCTTTTAATATGACAAAAAAATATCATTTCTAATAAATTCCTTTTAATATGACAAAAAATATCATTTCTAATAAATTCCTTTTAATATGACAAAAAAAATATCATTTCTATTTTATTTTACATTTTCTAACAGAAATGTACTATTTATTCTAATATTCATTTTCTAGCAAAAATGTACTTTTTATTCTAATTTTCATTTTCTAAGTATTCTAATGACATAAAAAATATATTTCATATGTTAACATTTTTCTTTTGAATTCTAATTAAACAAAGGTGACATGTATAATTTGTCTGTCCTAATTAAACCATAAATAACAATTATATGTTGTCAATTCAAATTTAACATAAATGATAATTTTGTTTTGACTATCTTTCTAATCAACACCATTGTTAACATTTGTGCCGACAAATCACAAAATGATAATTTACAAATCTAATAACTCAACACGATGGTTTCGTTTCACTATTTTTCTAATTAACACACTCATTAATTAACAAATCTAATATCACAACAACCATCGATCAAATCACATATGAGAATCCACAGAACAACATCAACTCAAGATACGTTTTATGACTAAGAAATTTTAATTATATAAAAGAAAGAGGAAGAGGATTTCTCATATCGATGTTTGATTTTGTCTGATTTTCAACACGCTCGTTTTCAGATCTGGTTAGCGTCATTGTGTAGATCTCGATTCAAGGATTCGAACGCTCCGAAAATCGTCAAATTCTGTTTCAATTTGAGCGAGTTATGGTGTAACGACCCGCAAATTCCCGCCCTTTGAATCGACCATAAACTACACAGGTCTGACCCAAAAAGTGGAAACCTACGAATACTTTAACTTTGGGCATACAACATATTAAAACAACAACAGAAGAATTTTATAACACTATAATAAATGTTACATCAGAGTACAGAATATACATATCTGAGTACATTGGAATATAATTACAGCGGAAGATAAATACAAAAGATGTAATATACTGCAACGGAAGAACACAGCGGAAGACTCTCTATCTCTGGACACAGCTTTAAGCTTCAACCCAGAATCCTGCTTAATATATCTGCAAAAATAGCTACTCGACTGCCCGTGTGGAAAATATGGGCACCCGAGTTTGCCAATGGACAAACTACAGGTCAGTCATGGGACTGGGGTGAGAATTCAACTTAACCTATATAATATAATAAGGCTAATCACAGGACCACGCCACTTTCGCGGAACGGGTTTTCTCCTATGGATTGCCAGTGCATGACTAAGGTAAATCGTCAAAATAACGCAATGCTTTTTAGAAAAATGAAACCATTATAAGACCCAAGTCCCATCACACAATGCAACGCAAACCGGAGGATAGGGTTTTACCTTATAATGATCAAAAGATGCTTGATACGATAAACACGGTATTATATAATAATAGTGTGCAACTAATTTGAAATACATCAAAGTAAATGTATCAATCCTAGACGGCATGAGTACCCCATCCCACTATGTCGCCATATATAGGTATACAATCAAAACCGCGTGATGTCGTGTTGGAAATTTGGGTTTCCATCTGAGTCAAGGCTAGGGAGGAGATCCTTACCGATTCGAGACACTCTAGCAAATGCCCCAGGATTGGTACTCTGTCCAACCCTTGGATAGCTGCAGGGCCGGTCCATACGTTAACGCTTAATGGATTGGCAATTCCTGAACACACGCTCCCCGGTCCTTTTGGACCTATAATACGGCAAGTGGCGACCGCATAAACCGAGGCCTCGAAAAATCCAACAACCACAATGAATAAATGCCAGCGCTGGTAGGTCCCTGGCACCACTCTAGCTAGAGAGAAACGTGTGCACTCCCTGCGTTCCCTTCTCCCGTTTTAGACTCTACCGGGCTGTGAGGCTCGCGAAGTCACGTTACACAAAGCTATGCCTAAATAGACTATGCTTTGATCATCCCACAAGGCTCTGCTTTGCAACAATAAGCCTTGTTCAAATGCAACTCGGCATGTCACATCAACAACTCACATCATGCGATTGATAATTACTTAACATACAAAAGGGTGTTAAGCAAGAGAATAAATCCTCCGCCACCATGCATTTATATATTAAATAAAAACCAATTTAATTACATGAAATAAATTTCAATGTCAGGCATGCTATCCATTTACAAGTCCGTTCTGGGTCTGAACGAAACAACGTATCCGTCGATCTCCAGTACGTCTGGAAGATCATCATTTTTTACCTTGCCTTGGGGGATCAGTCCCAATTCAAGATATCAGTCACCATCAACCAAACGATGTGAAGCTCTCCGGTCTTCAGTCACCGTCTTCATCTTCGACTCTTGATCGTCGTGATGATTATTCAGAATGGGTTAGACCCGGTCTTCCTGAATAACTCGTGTATTCGTAATTAAAATCAACTATACGCCACATTCCAACTCTGAACATTCTTTTTTTTAAATAAAAATATTATTTATATTAAAAGATTCTCATTAATTTTATCAAAGATAAAATAAATTAAATTTTTAATCTTTCTAAAAAGATTTATTAATATTCCAATTTTGATTTAATTTATAAAATAGATTTATAAATTTCAAATAGTAATTTCAATGTAAATTGGATTAAAGGATAAATGTTATTTAAAACATCGTCCACTGCAGCTCCAATTCACATATCAATCACCAAACATAAATGTTAAGATCTAATGATCTTAAATAAAAGATTTATCCTAAAGATATTAATTCATTACTAAAAAAAACATATTTTAAAATAATCAATAAAATATTCTTTATATAAAAGATTCTGAATGTAAAATATTCTTTATAATACAAAATCCTTTATTTTACAAAAAATCCTTTTATTATGTAAACATTCTTTATTTGTAAAAAGAAATTCTGCATTGGAATGCGACTCAACCATGTACCATATAATTTGGGTAAAATGGGTTTCATACATTTCATGTATAGGGTAATAACAGGAAATAATTCTCAATCCATCCATTAACAACCAGAGTGACGATTTCAACTGTGTGAGCATTAAAATGAAACAATAACGCTCATCGCAGCCTGTCAATCAATCGATAGACATATAATTAAACATTGGGATTTGTGTCAGTCAAGTATCGTCCCAATACCCGTGTGGGGTTTTCAGCCAACAACAGTTCATATAAATAAGTAAATACATGATTGGTTAATAGGTTTAACCAATTTCAATTTCACTAAACAAGTCACTTATAGCGAGTAAAATGTATTTTACTCGTATGACTTCCCTATATACTTCTAAAGTCACATAAACAGTAATTTATTTATATAGCTTTATTGCGGATGACAAATGGAATATAAATTCCATTATTCTTTATTTGTATGAAGTTTCTTAACAATACTTTTCAGTGTATATTCTGACCAACAATACAATTGTATATTAGAATATAAATTCTAATGCAAGTTTTGCAAATAAAAATTGGATTTTATATTTGCGTATAAATTCTACTGTATATTATGCAAATAAAAGTGATTCTTATATTTTCACATAAATTCTGTTTTCAACAAAGATGAGTAAAGTGATACACTCATTTTGTTAGCAATTCTATTTCAACAAATACAGTGTAGATAAAAGTGTATTTCTAATCTTGTACTTTTATTTGTACATAAAACACAAATAAAAGTTTATCTCATGTATTTGTCTTTTTATTTGACAAAACAATGTTAATAAAAATGTTCTTTTATATCTTGTACTTTTATTTAACAAAACAACGGTAAATAAAATGTCCTTTTAATCTTTTACTTTTATTTAACAAAACAATGACAAATAAAAGTATAATTTTCTTTCTATGCTTTATTTGCATCTAAAAATGCAAATAAGAAATATAACTCTCTTTTAATTTTTTCCTTTACAATAGAAAATGTAAATAAAATGGTTCACACAATTTTGTTCTTTTCCTTACAGTAGAAAATGTAAATAAAAGGATTCACGTTATTTTGTTCTTTTTCATTAAAAAAATATAATTTTTATCATACCGTTATAACTCATATATAAATTACATAGAAAAATGTCATTTTTGTTTTATCGTAAAAATGTAATTTTCATTCTACCGTTATTATTCATTTCTAAATTACATTGAAAAATGTAATTTTAAATATGCAATGTAAATTTACATTTTTATATCATAGAAAAATGCAATTTTCGTCATACGGTGCAAATTCATATATAAATTACATATAAAAATGTAACTTTTGTTATGCAAAGTAAATTCACCTTTTTAATTACGTATAAAAATGTAATTTTATTCATACGGTGGAAATTCATTCATAAATAACATACAAAAATGTAATTTATTTCATACGGTGTGAATTCATTCATAAATACATATAAAATGTTATTTATTTCATACGGTGTGAATTTATTCATAAATACATATAAAATGTTATTTATTTCATGCGATGAAAAATCATTCATAAATAACATATAAAATGTTATTTATTTCATGCGATGAAAATTCATAAATAACATATAAAAATATGTTTCATTCCATACAATGTAAAAACATCTTCTTCTTTTTTATTTTTATTTTATGTACAATGCAAAAATATCATCTTTTATATTTATAATATATTAGCTTTACTATTTTACGACGTAAAAATATTATCTTTTCTATTTTACAATGTAAAAATATTAACCTTTCTATTTTACAAAGTAAAAATATCACTTTACTATTTTACAATGTGAAAATATTATCTTTTCTGTTTTACAAAGTAAAAATATCAACTTTACTATATAAAAATATACATGTTCATTTCATACTTTTTAATGCGAACAAAAAGTGATTTTTGTATGCATAATTCATTTCAAATAAAAATGTTAATTTTCTTTAATGTAGCATCTTACAAAGAAAATGTTGATTCTCTTTTAATATAACATTTTATAAAGAAAATGTTGATTTTCTTTTAATTCCGTACCTTTAATGTAAATAACATTACACAAATATATATATATATATATATATATATATTTGTTGAAAAACTAGTTCATCAAAAAGACATAAAAATGTTTGTTCTATTTTGTTGAAAATCTAGTTCAACAAATATAACAACAATGTTTGTTTTTTTATTATGTTGCAAATTCTGTTTTAACAAATTGACCGAAATTCTGTGTTTTACAGGTGTTGAAAATTCTAATTCAACAAATTTACAAAATTTGTTGTCTTATACATTTGATCTTTTATATGAACAAAATTTATATATATATATATATATATATATATATATATATATTTACATATATATATACTGAATAAAATATGTTTTGATCTCATTTTAGATCCAATTCTCCAACCGCAAATAAGATATATATAATTCCAAGCGGATTTGCAAATCATGTACAACAATCATTCAACAAGCAACAATTATCACTCCAAAGCAACACCCAACATTTCAGGTCAGAATTAAATAATCAAACAATTATGTTTAATGCAAGAAAATAATTTATAATTAATTAAACAAATAAAATTAGAATCCTCACCTTGAATTTTTGGCCAAAATTTTACTGTCTCCGTTTCAGCTGCGGTGTGCGCCATCGCGAAGCTCTTAATTTTGTGATTCCAACGCAATTTACGGTTCGTCAATCGGCTCTCGTATGAAGAAGTTATGGATTTTTAAAGATCGGACAAATTAAATAATAAAATAATAAAATAATATAAAAAAAAGAGACGCAACCTTCTTCTTCCCCGTCGTAACACGCACGGCCGAACCAACCCATAGCCGCCTCCTCCAATTTCTGGTCGCACCCCCCCACGGACCACCATTCACCGATCAGACACCACCACACGAACCGCCATGCCGAGAGCCATCTACACCACCAACCCCTTTAAGCTCGGCCTCCCCTAGGACCCGCAAACCAATAAAAACCGCAGCCCCTTCTCCGATGAAATTTGCGAAATCCGTGCACCAAAATCCGATCTTAACCGTATAGATTTGTAGCTCCCTGAATTCTCTTCGATTTGGTAGGTCATACGTCAATTTTCGTCGAACGGATTGAGAGATCTTAGCATTTGAAGTTGGAGCAATTCTGGCCATCAAAATCTGGGCGGCGGCTGGCCATTAGAAAATTAGGGTTTCGGATTTTTAATATTATTTTAATGTTTAATTTCGAATTTCGTGAAATAAAGTGGATTTTTGGACTTTCTCGGATTTGGGCCTGCTTACTGTCGATCTTAACGTTTTGAGGCCTTCTGAACGCGGGGGGCTATGTCTCAAGGTCCAATTCCGAAATATACAGCAGTTTTTTTCGGTTTTACTTGAAAATACAATATTAAATTAATTATTTAATTTCTACCGTACATTTAAATTCACCGAGGTCACAAATTAACTTCAAAAATTCTCGAAAAATATATTTAGCTATGTTTTGATGCTGTGGACATATGAAAATTAATTTCGTTCGATTCTGAGCTCGTATGAATTTTTTAATGAATTTTTAAAGTAAAAAATTTGCCCGTTTACACTGAAAAATCAATTATAATTATAATTTAATTCTAAAAATTACCAAAAAATCATTTTTAGCTTTGTTTTGATGATACGAGTCCAACAAAATTTATTTCGTTGAATTCTGAGACTGTTTGAAAAATGACTATTTTTAAGGCCAGTATATTTAATATTAAAAATATATTTTTAAACAAATAATTTCCGAAACTCAAAATATATAAGTGTTTACTGTTTTTCAATGTAGAAACATCATTCCGAACTCAATGGAAGTGGTTTCGAGTTCAAATTCCTTCGTATGTAAAAAGTAGCATTTTGACCTTTATAAATTTCATAGCGACTTTCTAAATATTGAATTGGCCATAACTTTTGATTTCCGCTATGAAATTTCAATTTTTCGAATTCGTTGGAAAGATATTTTTAAATATATTCTAATATTTTTGGTTTCACTAAAATCCGTTAAATTTTGCATCCTGTACGGTCAGTCAAAGTTCAAGTTTGACTTTTCAAATTACCGCGTTATTTCTAACTCTTTTGTTAATTAAATTAAATCATTCATTCTAACTTCGATTTAAATCAAATTTGTGATCATTATTATTTAAATAAATTACTTTATATTGTCAAAATTCATTAAAATTTCCTAAAATAAAAATTTTAAATTGGTTCTGATTTTTGCGGGTTGTTATAATCGCCCCCACTTAAAAACTTTTCGTCCTCGAAAAGGAACGTAGCTAAAAATTGTAAAATTAACTATCTTAATTTTAAATTTTAATGGTTAATTATCTTTTCAAAATATATATAAAAATCATATTTCAAAGAATAGAATATAAATATCAAAAATGCGTTAATTATAAATTCGTAACTCTGAACTCGTTCTAAGGCATTACTAACCCCATCTCTAACGAGTTTACTCATTCTAGGATACTGCTGATCCTATCTCTAATGAGTATTCTTATTGGACGTTACTAATCCAATCTCTGATGAGTCTTTTGTCCAGTTCTAATGAGTTGTACCCCAAAGATTTGAGCTAACCTGGCTCTGATACCAACTGTAAACGACCCGCAAATTCCCGCCCTTTGAATCGACCATAAACCACACAGGTCTGACCCAAAAAGTGGAAACCTACGAATACTTTAACTTTGGGCATACAACATATTAAAACAACAACAGAAGAATTTTATAACACTATAATAAATGTTACATCAGAGTACAGAATATACATATCAGAGTACATTGGAATATAATTACAGCGGAAGATAAATACAAAAGATGTAATATACTGCAACGGAAGAACACAGCGGAAGACTCTCTATCTCTGGACACAGCTTTAAGCTTCAACCCAGAATCCTGCTTAATATATCTGCAAAAATAGCTACTCGACTGCCCGTGTGGAAAATATGGGCACCCGAGTTTGCCAGTGGACAAACTACAGGTCAGTCATGGGACTTGGGTGAGAATTCTACTTAACCTATATAATATAATAAGGCTAATCACAGGACCACGCCACTTTCGCGGAACGGGTTTTCTCCTATGGATTGCCAGTGCATGACTAAGGTAAATCGTCAAAATAACGCAATGCTTTTTAGAAAAATGAAACCATTATAAGACCCAAGTCCCATCACACAATGCAACGCAAACCGGAGGATAGGGTTTTACCTTATAATGATCAAAAGATGCTTGATACGATAAACACGGTATTATATAATAATAGTGTGCAACCAATTTGAAATACATCAAAGTAAATGTATCAATCCTAGACGGCATGAGTGCCCCATCCCACTATGTCGCCATATATAGGTATACAATCAAAACCGCGTGATGTCGTATTGGAAATTTGGGTTTCCATCTGAGTCAAGGCTAGGGAGGAGATCCTTACCGATTCGAGACACTCTAGCAAATGCCCCAGGATTGGTACTCTGTCCAATCCTTGGATAGCTGCAGGGCCGGTCCATACGTTAACGCTTAATGGATTGGCAATTCCTGAACACACGCTCCCCGGTCCTTTTGGACCTATAATACGGCCAGTGGCGACCGCATAAACCGAGGCCTCGAAAAATCCAACAACCACAATGAATAAATGCCAGCGCTGGTAGGTCCCTGGCACCACTCTAGCTAGAGAGAAACGTGTGCACTCCCTGCGTTCCCTTCTCCCGTTTTAGACTCTACCGGGCTGTGAGGCTCGCGAAGTCACGTTACACAAAGCTATGCCTAAATAGACTATGCTTTGATCATCCCACAAGGCTCTGCTTTGCAACAATAAGCCTTGTTCAAATGCAACTCGGCATGTCACATCAACAACTCATATCATGCGATTGATAATTACTTAACATACAAAAGAGTGTTAAGCAAGAGAATAAATCCTCCGCCACCATGCATTTATATATTAAATAAAAACCAATTTAATTACATGAAATAAATTTCAATGTCAGGCATGCTATCCATTTACAAGTCCGTTCTGGGTCTGAACGAAACAACGTATCCGTCGATCTCCAGTACGTCTGGAAGATCATCATTTTTTACCTTGCCTTGGGGGATCAGTCCCAATTCAAGATATCAGTCACCATCAACCAAACGATGTGAAGCTCTCCGGTCTTCAGTCACCGTCTTCATCTTCGACTCTTGATCGTCGTGATGATTATTCAGAATGGGTTAGACCCGGTCTTCCTGAATAACTCGTGTATTCGTAATTAAAATCAACTATACGCCACATTCCAACTCTGAACATTCTTTTTTTTAAATAAAAATATTATTTATATTAAAAGATTCTCATTAATTTTATCAAAGATAAAATAAATTAAATTTTTAATCTTTCTAAAAAGATTTATTAATATTCCAATTTTGATTTAATTTATAAAATAGATTTATAAATTTCAAATAGTAATTTCAATGTAAATTGGATTAAAGGATAAATGTTATTTAAAACATCGTCCACTGCAGCTCCAATTCACATATCAATCACCAAACATAAATGTTAAGATCTAATGATCTTAAATAAAAGATTTATCCTAAAGATATTAATTCATTACTAAAAAAACATATTTTAAAATAATCAATAAAATATTCTTTATATAAAAGATTCTGAATGTAAAATATTCTTTGTAATACAAAATCCTTTGTTTTACAAAAAAATCCTTTTATTATGTAAACATTCTTTATTTGTAACCATGTACCATATAATTTGGGTAATATGGGTTTCATACATTTCATGTATAGGGTAATAACAGGAAATAATTCTCAATCCATCCATTAACAACCAGAGTGACGATTTCAACTGTGTGAGCATTAAAATGAAACAATAACGCTCATCGCAGCCTGTCAATCAATCGATAGACATATAATTAAACATTGGGATTTGTGTCAGTCAAGTATCGTCCCAATACCCGTGTGGGGTTTTCAGCCAACAACAGTTCATATAAATAAGTAAATACATGATTGGTTAATAGGTTTAACCAATTTCAATTTCACTAAACAAGTCACTTATAGCGAGTAAAATGTATTTTACTCGTATGACTTCCCTATATACTTCTAAAGTCACATAAACAGTAATTTATTTATATAGCTTTATTGCGGATGACAAATGGAATATAAATTCCATTATTCTTTATTTGTATGAAGTTTCTTAATAATACTTTTCAGTGTATATTCTGACCAACAATACAATTGTATATTAGAATATAAATTCTAATGCAAGTTTTGCAAATAAAAATTGGATTTTATATTTGCGTATAAATTCTACTGTATATTATGCAAATAAAAGTGATTCTTATATTTTCACATAAATTATGTTTTCAACAAAGATGAGTAAAGTGATACACTCATTTTGTTAGCAATTCTATTTCAACAAATACATGGTAGATAAAAGTGTATTTCTAATCTTGTACTTTTATTTGTACATAAAACACAAATAAAAGTGTATCTCATGTATTTGTCTTTTTATTTGACAAAACAATGTTAATAAAAATGTTCTTTTATATCTTGTACTTTTATTTAACAAAACAACGGTAAATAAAATGTCCTTTTAATCTTTTACTTTTATTTAACAAAACAATGACAAATAAAAGTATAATTTTCTTTCTATGTTTTATTTGCATCTAAAAATGCAAATAAGAAATATAACTCTCTTTTAATTTTTTCCTTTACAATAGAAAATGTAAATAAAATGGTTCACACAATTTTGTTCTTTTTCTTTACAATAGAAAATGTAAATAAAAGGATTCACGTTATTTTGTTCTTTTTCATTAAAAAAATAAATTTTTTATCATACCGTTATAACTCATATATAAATTACATAGAAAAATGTCATTTTTGTTTTATCGTAAAAATGTAATTTTCATTCTACCGTTATTATTCATTTCTAAATTACATTGAAAAATGTAATTTTAACATGCAATGTAAATTTACATTTTTTATATCATAGAAAAATGCAATTTTTGTCATACGGTGCAAATTCATATATAAATTACATATAAAAATGTAACTTTTGTTATGCAAAGTAAATTCACCTTTTTAATTACGTATAAAAATGTAATTTTATTCATACGGTGGAAATTCATTCACAAATAACATACAAAAATGTAATTTATTTCATACGGTGTGAATTCATTCATAAATACATATAAAATGTTATTTATTTCATACGGTGTGAATTCATTCATAAATACATATAAAATGTTATTTATTTCATGCGATGAAAAATCATTCATAAATAACATATAAAAATGTTATTTATTTCATGCGATGAAAATTCTTAAATAACATATAAAAATATGTTTCATTCCATACAATGTAAAAACAACTTCTTTTTATTTAATTTTTTTTTTTATGTACAATGCAAAAATATCATCTTTTATATTTATAATATATTAGCTTTACTATTTTACGACGTAAAAATATGATCTTTTCTATTTTACAATGTAAAAATATTAACCTTTCTATTTTACAAAGTAAAAATATCACTTTACTATTTTACAATGTGAAAATATTATCTTTTCTATTTTACAAAGTAAAAATATCAACTTTACTATATAAAAATATACATGTTCATTTCATACTTTTTAATGCGAACAAAAAGTGATTTTTGTATGCATAATTCATTTCAAATAAAAATGTTAATTTTCTTTAATGTAGCATCTTACAAAGAAAATGTTGATTCTCTTTTAATATAACATTTTATAAAGAAAATGTTGATTTTCTTTTAATTCCGTACCTTTAATGTAAATAACATTACACAAATATATATATATATATATATATATTTGTTGAAAAACTAGTTCATCAAAAAGACATAAAAATGTTTGTTCTATTTTGTTGAAAATCTAGTTCAACAAATATAACAACAATGTTTTTTTTTATTATGTTGCAAATTCTGTTTTAACAAATTGACCGAAATTCTGTGTTTTACAGGTGTTGAAAATTCTAATTCAACAAATTTACAAAATTTGTTGTCTTATATATTTGATCTTTTATATGAACAAAATTTATATATATATATATATATATATATATATATATAGACATATATATATACTGAATAAAATATGTTTTGATCTCATTTTAGATCCAATTCTCCAACCGCAAATAAAATATATATAATTCCAAGCGGATTTGCAAATCATGTACAACAATCATTCAACAAGCAACAATTATCACTCCAAAGCAACACCCAACATTTCAGGTCAGAATTAAATAATCAAACAATTATGTTTAATGCAAGAAAATAATTTATAATTAATTAAACAAATAAAATTAGAATCCTCACCTTGAATTTTTGGCCAAAATTTTACTGTCTCCGTTTCAGCTGCGGTCTGCGCCATCGCGAAGCTCTTAATTTTGTGATTCCAACGCAATTTACGGTTCGTCAATCGGCTCTCGTATGAAGAAGTTATGGATTTTTAAAGAGCGGACAAATTAAATAATTAAATAATAAAATAATATAAAAAAAAGAGACGCAACCTTCTTCTTCCCCGTCGTAACACGCACGGCCGAACCAACCCATAGCCGCCTCCTCCAATTTCTGGTCGCACCCCCCCACGGACCACCATTCACCGATCAGACACCACCACACGAACCGCCATGCCGAGAGCCATCTACACCACCAACCCCTTGAAGCTCGGCCTCCCCTAGGACCCGCAAACCAATAAAAACCGCAGCCCCTTCTCGGACGAAATTTGCGAAATCCGTGCACCAAAATCCGATCTTAACCGTATAGATTTGTAGCTCTCTGAATTCTCTTCGATTTGGTATGTCATACGTCAATTTTCGTCGAACGGATTGAGAGATCTTAGCATTTGAAGTTGGAGCAATTCTGGCCATCGAAATCTGGGCGGCGGCTGGCCATTAGAAAATTAGGGTTTCGGATTTTTAATATTATTTTAATGTTTAATTTCGAATTTCGTGAAATAAAGTGGATTTTTGGACTTTCTCGGATTTGGGCCTACTTACTGTCGATCTTAACGTTTTGAGGCCTTCTGAACGCGATGGGCTATGTCCCAAGGTCCAATTCCGAAATATACAGCAGTTTTTTTCGGTTTTACTTGAAAATACAATATTAAATTAATTATTTAATTTCTACCGTACATTTAAATTCACCGAGGTCACAAATTAACTTCAAAAATTCTTGAAAAATATATTTAGCTATGTTTTGATGCTGTGGACATATGAAAATTAATTTCGTTCGATTCTGAGCTCGTATGAATTTTTTAATGAATTTTTAATGTCAAAATTTTGCCCGTTTACACTGAAAAATCAATTATAATTATAATTTAATTCTAAAAATTACCAAAAAATCATTTTTAGCTTTGTTTTGATGATACGAGTCCAAAAAAATTTATTTCGTTGAATTCTGAGACTGTTTGAAAAATGACTATTTTTAAGGCCAGTATATTTAATATTAAAAATATATTTTAAACAAATAATTTCCGAAACTCAAAATATATAAGTGTTTACTGTTTTTCAATGTAGAAACATCATTCTGAACTCAATGGAAGTGGTTTCGAGTTCAAATTCCTTCGTATGTAAAAAGTAGCATTTTGACCTTTATAAATTTCATAGCGACCTTTCTAAATATTGAATTGGCCATAACTTTTGATTTCCGCTATGAAATTTCAATTTTTCGGATTCGTTGGAAAGATATTTTTAAATAGATTCTAATATTTTTGGTTTCACTAAAATCCATTAAATTTTGCATCCTGTACGGTCAGTCAAAGTTCAAGTTTGACTTTTCAAATTACCGCGTTATTTCTAACTCTTTTGTTAATTAAATTAAATCATTCATTCTAACTTCGATTTAAATCAAATTTGTGATCATTATTATTTAAATAAATTATTTTATATTGTCAAAATTCATTAAAATTTCCTAAAATAAAAATTTTAAATTGGTTCTGATTTTTGCGGGTTGTTACATATGGTCAATTAACTATGTGATTAGATTAACCAATTATTGAAAATAATTAAAAGTGATTAATTACTCTAATCCTTCTTCTCCCTCTTTCATATACAGGCCGATGGGTTCACGCTGACTTTCGAACCTAGGGTTCGAGTTTGCACGCAGCTCGAGGCACAGGGGAAAGATCGGCCAACGTCACGCGGAAGGGGACGGAGAGGGCTTCTGATCGCCGTCGGTGGTGCTCAGTTTGGTGGAGGTTCCGGGGAGAAAAACGAGGGCGACGGCGGTCAGTTTCTGGCCAAAATTCGCACTCGTTTCAACACGAGATTCGATCACCACCCTATGGACTTAAAGAGCTCACTCTCCTCTCGAATTTGGTTTTGAAGTTGGATTCTAATTTGCAGTGGATTGGGAGAATTTAGTCTTCGAATTTCGAAGAGGATTGGCCATTGAAAGTTATATGGTGGCAGCTACGAAGAAGATGGATTAGAGTTGCGTATTGGGACAGTATATATACGCGTATTTTCCTGTTTTATTTAATTGATTCAAAAATTCATGTTTATCAATACGAACACCAAATCGAACCCAACGAGTGTCGCCCCTAGCTAATAACCCCCATTCCGGACGCTTTGGAATATGTTTCGTAACCCCTATTCGGCTAGTACGATATGTTTTTCTTAAATTTTAAATATAAATTAATTAGTTATTAAATTCAATGTACATTTTAAATTACCGGAGCCACATACGGACTCTAAAAATTACAGAAAAATTATTTCTGGTTATGTTTTAACGATACGGTCCTAACAAAACTAATTTCATCGAATTCCGAGACTGTTTGAAAAATGGTCATTTTCAAGTCGATTAAATTTGACTGAAATAGTCAAAACGCATTTTCTTTTGCCACGCTCACATATTAATTCGAAAAATTATGGAAAATTAAACTTAACAATAATTTGACATTCCGGTTCCAACCAAAGTGGTTTCGTCGAAAACAGAGGTCGTTTGCAAAATGACTATTTTCAAGGGGTATATATTATATTAAAATGTATATAATTTCTACAGCGACTTTTCTAAAATTTTAAACTGGGCATAACTTTCAAATTATAAAGTGAAATTTCAGTTTCTTACATTCGTTGGAAAGATATGATTAAATAGATTTAAATATTTCTGGTTTTGCTCAATTCTGATTTATTTTGAATTATGTACATTCAGTCAAAGTTAAAATTCAAAATTTCAAACTGCAGTGCTGTTTTGAACTCCTTTTATAATTAAATTAAATTTATTCGTTTTAACTTCGAAAATAAATTATTTTAAACACTAAAATCCACTAAAATTTCTAAAAATAAAAAATTTAAATTGGCCCCAAAATTCCGAGTTGTTACACTGCGCATTTCCAGTGTATGGTTTATGCGGGCTAGGGTTGATGAATTCGTGAAATAGAAGCGACGATGCATGTATTCGAGTTTGTTTTGGTGTTTACAAGGTAAAATAACATCAATTGTGTGAATTTCAGTGGATTCGATGATAAGAAGTGTCGGGATGTTTACTGTATGCGTGCTCTTTTACAGTGGAAGTCGGCCAATATTTTTTTTAGCTTGAGTTTGATTTCATAGTGATGGAATAGTAGAGATTGCAAAGAGATAAAGATTGGTTGTGGTTTCAAGCAAACGATTGAGAAATGGAGGAGATATGGAAGAAGAAAGCTGCATGAATGGAGGAGGGCTGCTGTGTACGTGTATTTTTGGAGAGGGAACATGGATTAGAGAAGTGATTAGAGAAGAAATGAGGGTAATTAACTATTTAATTCATGTTTAATGACATATAAATGTACGTGAATCTTGTAAAAATCATAACTTTTCATACTAAGTCGGAATTCAACGAAACAAGATGCGTTGGAACCATATCGACGTGAGCTTCGTAATGAATTGATTGGAGTCATTTGGATGTCGTATGCGGACTGTGGAGCCGAAAAGGCCACATTTCCTTCGTATAAAGACTGGCGGAGTGAAACCAAAGGTGAGAACTCCTCCTCACTACATTATATTTTATCATGTATAAAAAATATATAAAATTGCCAGTGTAGGTCCTTTATCAGTTTTAATCATTATAAATTGTTAACTCACCTCCCTGTCCACAGACCATGGATGATTTAAAATGATCGTATTGTATGTTGTTTGTGATATTGAAATGTTTAACGTACAAAAAATAATGTTAACATTAATGTGGTTGTTGAAATTAAATTATAAATATCCATTTATAATTTAAACAGTGAAAATTGGTTAAGTAGAAAATAATTCAAACCGAATTAAAGCTGGTTAAATTTATTAACCAATGATTTATTTGAATAAACTTTCGTTGTTTGAAACCCTATATGGATATTGGAACGATATTTGACATACACTAATCCCAATATTTGATTAAATGTCAATCGATGGGTTGACAGACTGTGATGAGCGTTATTTATTTATTTTAATGCTCACGCATTTTTAAATTTCACTTTGGATGTTAATGGACTGTTTAATGATTATTTATCATTATTGTTGAATACATGCTATGTATGAAATCCGTATAACTGAAATTATATGGTATTCCAATTCAGAAATAAAGAATATTTTTAAATAAAGAATATTTTTAAATAAATAATATTTAAAAAAATATTTTAGAATAATGAATATTTTAAAATAATACTTTGTGGATAACCCAAATGTGTTTTGATGTCCGATTTTGGATGGACACAAAAATATTGAACTGTGAAGTCGAGTTAAGTAGCAAAAGCCAGATTAACCCGAACGGGTTTGTCAATCGATTTTATTCATTATATAATGAATATCGAAAAGTAGTGATTTCAAAATTTAATATTTTGAAAATATTATCATTTTAATATGATAAAGATATATGATATTCAATTTTGATTTAAAATTGAAAATGAAGTTGGAATCGTTTTAAAATGAATATATAAACGATTTATAAAACACATTTTAAATAGAAATCGACGATATATATATTATATATATATATATCGGCCTGAGTAGAACGCGCCGCACAGCGACCGTTTGCGAATTTCGACCATTAACTTTAAATTGACGTTACGGGAGATCCGACAGTCGGATTCTCCTAAAACCAGAACCGTTGGGTTTGTATCTAAAAAAGATTTCCAATAAATATAGGACACTTGAAATCTAACGGTTGGATTTTAAAATATGTCCAAATCAGTTTTGGAAAAGATCGCTATGAATGCAGTTCGGTGGCCGTTATTGGAAACCAATTGTAAGGGCCTTAATAAAATTATTAGAAATATGAAAAAAATATGAAAAATCAAAATTAATAATTTGGAAAGATCATGGATGAAAAATTCCACATTTGAAAAGATAGAAATATTTTTTTATTGAAATGAATTAGTTGTTAACTAGAATAATAATCCAATGTTTCAAAATAAATAAATTGGATTTTGGGTTGTCGTGAACGGTGTCTTTAATAACATTGTTCTTAAACCTCGATTAGAAAAGAATAAATCTTTTAAATAATATTTAGTGAAGTTACCAATTAATTAATATTTATTTGGAATTGAATTGAAATTAGATTTTTGGGTTTATCGTTAACAATGTTTTAAATAACATTTGTTCTTTAACCCAATTAATAGTGAAGATATGATTTGTAATTTATAAATCTTTTTATTTAGATTTAAATGGAAATTTTCCAAAGTAAAGTTCTCCAATTTAATAGATTAAATTAGAATTGAATGGAATTCGATTTGGTAATAATCGAGATGAGCTTCTATGGATGAAGACCGCTACTATATATGGAATTTAAAAGACCTTGTCGCTATTCCATTTATATTATTAGTCTGGTACAGGAATTTATATCGATTATAAACTGTTATGATTTCCGTGTAGATTCCATTTTGATGGAAGATGATTTTGGGTTTATCGTGAGCTTTGTTTTGAATGTCATTGGTTCTTTAACCCAGTTAAAGATAAGATTAATTTCTTAAAATTTGAATAATCATTAAGTAATGATTTTTTAGATTAAAACCAAACTAGAGTTTTAATGAATTTTTAATTAGATTGAAATGGGAATGAGATAACTAAAATTATCGAATTCTTGAAATGATCGTAAATGGAGTACCACTAGTTTTACTCCAGGCGATAGTTAAATCTTTAATTAGATTTGAACGTGAACGGGTAATTAATTTTACCCAGAGCACAGTGGGTGCTAGATATGGAGTGCTACCAGTTTTGCTCCATGGGATTAATAGGTTGGGATTGAAAAATAGTAAATGATTATTGCAGTAAGGTTCGATAATCCTGACTAGTTAATAAAATCATTTAAGATTGATATCCAAAGGAAGATTAAAGAATAAATTTAAAAGAATTTATTTTTGATAAAATTAATGGGAACCTTTCCCTAATAATGTGAATATTTTATTAAAAGAATATTCTGAATTGGAATGAGGCGTATGATGTGTTTTTATAGCACCTGATTATTGATTATAAAATACGCGAGTTATTCGGAAAGACCGGGTTTAACCCATTCTGAATAATTACTACGACGATTAAAAGTCGATGATGAAGACGGTGGTTGAAGACTTGAGATCTTCACATCGTTTGGATGATTACTGATGTCTTGATTGGGCCGTACACCCAAGGAAATGTAATGTGGGGATCGTCCAAACGTACTTGGAGATCGACTGGATATGCGAGGACCTCTCTCCTATATCGGACATATGGGACGAGGAATAAGGTGCCTCCGGTTTCGTTCAGACCCAGAGTAGACTAGTAAATGGATGGTATGTCTAATGTTGTATTCCTTTATGTTGTATTTGTTGATCTCTGGTATGTCTGATGTTGTATTCCTTTATGTTGTATTTGTTGATCTCTGCTAAATATATATCTGTTTGGTGGCGGAGAATTTATTCTCTTGCGTAACACCCTTCTCCGAGACGAACGAGCTTAGAGGTTATATATTTGTACAAATCAATGGTATGGTATGGATTGACAATGTGACATACTGAGATGCATGGATCAAGGCTTCTGTTGAAAAGCAAAGCCTTGTGGATGATGATCAAAGCATTTTTTAATTAGCATAGCTTTGTGTAGCGTTAATTCGCGAGCCTCACACCCGGTATAATGGTGAACTTATGGTCAGGTCAGTATGCTTTCGAGATGAGGATAGACATCCTTAGAGGTGTCATGGACTCGGTCGACCGAGATGAGCTGAGTGTGGTCGCTCCACGCTTAGAGCGAAAGGGCACACCCCTCGATTCCCAGAGGGATAGAGTAAGCGGTGTTTTCTCTCGTTGGGACGTAAGCCGCAGTGATACTTGATTTCCCAAAATGGCGGATGTGCATTACGGTGTTGTCTCTAGTTGGGATGTAGGACGATGTGTATTGCACTACGCGATAGATCTTTCGAATCAGGAGCCATCAGTATGGAAATCCAAACTTCCGACATGACATTTTGCGGTTTTAAATATAAACATATGTTGGCGACATAATATCTGGTAATTATGCCGTTTATGATTTATACATTTATATTTAAAGTTGATTTCTTCACTTATATTAATAATAAAAGATAAATTATGTGTACCAAGCATATTTGGGTATTATACGGTAAAACTCTATCCTCCGGCTTGCGTTTCATTGTGTGATGGGACCTGAGTCTTATAATAGCTTCATTTTTCTTTTATTTAACATTACGCTATTTATTCTATGCACTGGTATTTTTTGGGGGTAACCTGTTCCGTGTTATACAGCGTTGTCCCTTGATTTACCTAATTTTAAAATAAAGTTAATAAATATTTTAGTTCTCACCCCAGTCTCTTAATAAATTCGTTTTAAATTCATTTTAAAACGATTTCAATTTCATTTCAAATTTCAAATCAAATTTGAAAATCCTTAATAAATTCGTTTTAAATTCATTTTAAAACGATTTCAATTTCATTTCCAATTTCAAACCAAATTTGAATATTCCTTAATAAATTCGTTTTAAATTCATTTTAAAACGATTTCAATTTCATTTCAAATTAAATTTGAATATTCCTTATCATTATAATATTAAAATGATAATATTTTCAAAATATCTGATTTTGATTATACACTGAATATTATTTAAAAATAATTGTTAATTTTGAATTGGAATCAGACTCAATCAATTACCATATAATTTCAATTATATGAATTTCAACGTCACATGCGTACAACAATAATGATAAACAATCATTAAAAATCCATACAACATCCAAAGTGCATTTTACAACTGTATAAGCATTAAAATAAATAAATAACGCATATACAGTCTGTCAACCCATCGATTGACATACCACTAACTATTGGGATTGGTGTATGTCAAATATTATCCCAATACCCATGTGGGGTTTTCAAACAACAAACATAGATTATTATTTGTGTAGTTGGGTGATGTGTAAAATATTATCGTCCCAATCAATGTCAGTTAAATGGGTGTACATAAACAAATCGTATGATTTGTAAATGAATATTTATTTCAACACATGAATACTTTATTCAGTTCATATATACAATAAAAATGATATTTTTATTGTTCAAATATTTTATTCAATACATGAATATTTTATTCAGTTCATATATACAATAAAAATGATATTTTTATTGTTCGAATATTTTATTCAGCACATGAATATTTTATATATTCTATTTATTCAGTAAACACAACACAATCAATTAAATCCAAAAACAATCATGGTTTGTACAATCAATGGTGTCGGGTGCTGCTAAGCACCGTCTGCATCCTAATACATACTTAACTGTAAATATATTGAGTGAGAACGAGTTCTCATTGTCGGTTTCCACTCCGTCGTTGTTTTATTTCCGAATTTCTAAATAGTTTGGATTTGAATTTGCCCAAAATTCTGACGTGCTCCAAATCGGGTCCAGTTAGTTTTGTTGTGAAGCCCTCGTCCCCACGATCGCAACGGATCCAGTTTCATTGAATTTGGACCTCGTATGTAAAAGTTATAAATTTATGAACATTGGTTATTTTAAATAAGTAATTAATTAAATAATTAGGTTTTAATAACGTAAAAAAAATGTTACCCTTCACCTAATTATTTCCTGGAACCAAAAATCCCGATGTCGACTTTGCTCCCAATCTTTTCTTCGTCGCCGACGACACCACAGGGGCCGGACCCTGATTTGAACCTCCCACCCCCTTCGCCAACGAAAACCGCACCTCCCTAACCCCACCTCGGCGAACTCGCACGCCTCCAAGCGTCGGAATTCTCGTTCGACAGCCGCCACTTCGAGCTTGTATTTCGAGCAGATTACTACTAGACAAGAACCCATCAAATTAGTATGGATTGATAGATCTAAGAACACTCTTTGATTTTCCTTAAAGAATCTCTAACTAATTCTAATCGTTTAGAGAGGAATTTAAGGATTTTATTTCGAATGATTTTCACTGTTCAATCATTAGTGGCGGCTAGGGTTTCGTGAACCGAGGGGGTGCGGTTATAGATAATTATTTTATATTTTATTATTATTTAAATTCTTTTAACTCGAAACTGGTTTTGGTTTTTTATTATTATTTTAATTATTTTATATTATTATTTCATTAAAATTGTCAAAATAAAAATTGTAAATTGGTTCTGGTTTTCCGGGTTGTTACAATCTCCCCCACTTAAATCTTTTTGTCCTCGAAAAGGAACGGAGATAACTAATCAAGTCAACTTTCATTATGGCTTTCATTCTTCAACTTTTTAGTTTCTAAGAATTTCTATTTTTTCAAAAATTTAGCTAACACCGTAAATTTTTGAAAAATTTCACCATAACCTCCTTTGTATGGGGAGACATTAAAACCTCAACTAGCCACGCAGGGCCCTCACCAATCCAAAAGAAAAAGAGAAGGCAAAGCAGCTAGCCAATTGACTCATAAAATCATCAAAACCCAATAAATTAATAAACATGTATCTATTTGTCGGGCACTTTTATTCCTCTGGTTAGCTTCCCTGCTATGACCTGTTCACACATATATATGTACATGTATGCATTTCCAACAATTTTCAATTTAGTTCAAAATTTGATTTGATTTGACAAATTTTACCTTTCGTTTTCATATTGGTTTAAGTAATTACCATTCCAATATTTTTATTAGTGTAACTAATAATCAAACAACGCAACCAGCAATCAATTTGTGAATTAGATTTTCTGATATATATCTTTAATATATATAGTCAAAAATCATATTTTTGATGCCAAATCACTACAATATATTCTAACTATATTTTGGTTCTCACACTAGTCAATTGGAAATATATAGATATCCCACTTTCGAAATTCGAACATAAACATTGATGATACTAGTAATCATCAGTATCATCCCAGGGCGACTAGAGTGTGATTCTATATCCATCCAGTATATTTGAGGATTTGTATATGCGTGGATCAGACGTATATTCAAAATGTCCATATACACTCTTTACACTCGTTCTAGGACACTACTGATCCCATCTCTAACGAGTCATTCTCATTGGATATTACTAATCCAATCTCTGATGAATTCTTTCGTTTGGTTCTAATGTGTCTTTTCTCGAGCTCTGTAAGCCAAAGCTCTGATTCCAAGCTGACACAACCCAAACTTCCCCATAAAGGAAAGCCCGGATTGAGTTGAGAACACGACAAATCAGAACACAAACAGAAGAACATTTCTTTGCTAATTACAAACAATTTACATCAGAGTACAAGAATATAACTGAGTATGAATAAATATTACACATTGGAAATAGCAGCAGAAAAATAATACATAATCACAACTGAAAGAGATACACGGATACAAAGCGTTCAGAAGATAGCTCCAGTTGTAAACAGGATTCTATGAATATAATATGTGCAAAACCAAAACTACATGCTGCCCGTGTGGAAAATAGGGGCACCCAGAGTTTAGGTTAAAACAATAAACTCCAGGTCGGACATGTGACCGGAGTGAGAACTAAAAATAATTATTTACTTGATTTTAAAGTTAGGTAAATCAAGGGACCACACCCTATAACACAGAACGGTTTTACCCCCAAGAATACCAGTGCATAAAACAACAACGTAATGCTAAATAAAGAACAATGAAGCAATTATAAGACTCAGGTCCCATCACACAATTCAACGCAAGCCGAAGGATAGGGTTTTACCTTATAATAGCCAAATAATGCTTGATACATGAAATTTCATCTTTTATTATTACTATAAGTGAAGAAATCAACTTCAAATACAAATGTATCAATCATAGACAGCATAGTGCCCCATCCCACTATGTCGCCATGCTAGGCTCTACAATTAAAACCGAAATGTCACGTATTGGAAGTTGGATTTCCGTCTGTGAACCAAGGCAAGGGATTGTCCTTATCGCTTCAAGACTCTCTAGCCCGAGCCTTCGGGTCAGAATGCATCGACCCTTCGATCGTCAGGGCCGTTCTACACGGAGTGGATTAAAATGCCTGAACTATGTGTTCCCCGCCCTATAGGGCGTAAAACTGGTCAGTATATCCACCAAACCATCCATCGGCCCCCGTAGTGACCGATATAACCGAGGCGCCTCGCTATCCATCATCACATAAGTAAAATGTTTGGGCTTCATACCATGACACCACTCCTAGCTAGAAAGAAACGTATCTACTCCCTGAAGTCCTCTCCCGTTTCTGGTTCACACCGGGGTGTGAGTGTAACGGCCCAGTTTTTTTGACCATTTAGTTATTATTTAAAAATGTTTTTTTTATTATTTGGGAATTCTAAATGGTTTAATTTCAATAATTTTGAATATTTTATTTTATTCCGAAATGGTAGAAATTTAGTGGATCTGCAATATAATGTGAACTGGCAGTATAAAAGGATAAATTTTAATTTAAAATAGTACGTTTACAAAGGATGTAGTAGCTAACGAACTCGGATTTCGATGAAATCAGTTTCATTAAATCTGAAATGATGAAATTAGGTAACCAACCAAGTTACGTCAAAAATGGCATCCGTATGTGGAAAAGAAAAAATAAAAGGCCAAAATTTAAACTAAATTTTGACGGTAGTTGGAATTTGCTAATGCTAACGGCAAAACTGGAACCTGAGACCTATCCAGGAAAATTCTAAACATAGGATATTAGCTATATATGAAATCTGGGAAAATCCTATAACGGATATAGAAAGTTATTAAGGAAACAAAATTTAAATAAATTATTTGAAAATCTAAACGAACTCCGATTTTTGATTTGAATACATAGGATTGAAGTACGTTAAAAACCGGACCAGATGGTGGAAGAATTTCTGAAAACCGTTATCGTTTGATACTCCAACATAAGACCGGAAGGTGTTGAAACTAACACAAAACACTATTTTGAATTTGAATTTAAATTATTTGAAAGTTCAAACAAATTCAAAATTGATATATTTTTATATAGTATTGAAGAGCAAGAAAAATTGAACAACATGGTTAAAAAAGATTTTGGATAAGGTATCAATAAGTAAGTCAAATTAACGTCCGAATAGGGTTGAGAAAACACACTTTACTATTCATAAATTATTAAATTTATTTATTATTTAATTAATTTAAGGATTAATCCTAGCCATCCATTTTCGACCGTTGGATTCGCGCCACCTCAGCAATCCATGTGACTCCTTCGGCTATAAATAGCCCCCCCCCCTTCATTTTAAACTCACTCCTCCTCCTCCTCTTTCAAGCTTTGGCAATGGCAGAAATAATAATAAAATATTAGGAAATAGGGAAAAGGGAAGGAAGGGAGAAAGGAGGGCAAGACGGGGAGCTAGGGACTCTTAGGCAGAGGCTTGGGCTTCGCGGGGTAAGTTTTTAAATAATATTTATTTATTTATTTATTTGTGTAATATATATATATATATATATATATATATATTATAATTAAAATAGAATATGTAAAAATAAATATCAGAACATTCTAAGGGTGACAGAGAGGATAGTGTCTAAGGCTTGAGTTTGGAAAATATAGTTTCCTGCTCTCCCTGGCTATCCCTAACTGATCCGACGGATGGGATGATTAATTTAAATTTAAATTTAAAATTTAATTTGAATTTAATTTGAATTTAAAACAGACCAGGGGCATTTTCGTAATTTTTAACCCTAAACTTTAAAAGCTTATAACTTTTTCAAAACAAGTCGGATTTCCACGAAACAAGGACCGTTGGATTCTTATCGAAAAATACTTTAAAATGAGTGGAAGCAGATTTTTGATCCGGGTTAAAAAAATTAAGTTATAATTAAATGAATATTTTTAAATATTTTATTTGAAAATTAAATTTAATTAATATTAAAATGGTTTTTCAATTTTAAAAAAATTTGGATATGGCTAGAGATGGGAAAGTATGATTTTTTAGAAGGGCAGGGAAGGTAATTTGGCTAATAACGCAATTAGAAATTAATTAAGATAAAATTAATTTAATTAAATATATATTCATTTAAATTAGGTAAATATTGTAAATAGCATAACTTTTGCATACATTAACGAAATTTAACGAAACAGGATCCGTTGGGATCGTATGGACAAGCACTACGCAATGGAACTGACCGCAAGTAGATTGGAGCTCGTTTGGATTTATGGCAAAATTAAACGCCTGAACCAAATCAATGACCGATTATCGTTATTCAACGATAAACCGTCCAATGTGAGTAAATCTCACTAACTTTGAACACTTTATATTTCTCTAAAGTATTTTTAGAATTGATAAATATTGGCTGATTTGCTGTGTATTGGCTGTTTGGTTGAACTGCTAGTCAGTTGATTGAAAATATCGATAACGATATATATAAATCGTATCGAAATATTGATTCTGTTTATCAGAATATTTTACCTCCATGTTATTTATGTTGACTGACATCTGTGGATGCAGGGAAACAGGTCGGAGGAATCCAACTGGATTCCTCAACATTTATTTACCGTTTTTCATATATTCTGATATATGATGTGTTATATCATCTGTTGTTGAACCTGTGTGTTTGGATGATGATTGAACCTTTTGATTTGGTATTTTTATACCATAAGTGATACTAGAAAGTGAAAAGGGATTTTCAAAGTTTATTTTGAAAATAAATTATATATATAAAATCAATAGATTTTATATATAAAAGGAAGAGAATTTCATGAGAGAAAATGATTATAGAATCAAAGCATTTGTAAAAAAACAAATATTGGTGAAATCAAATAGAAGGGAAAATATTGGTGAAATCAAATAGAAGGGAAAATATTGGTGAAATCAAATAGAAGGGAAAATATTGGTGAAATCAAATAGAAGGGAAATATTTGTGAAACGATTACAAATAGAAATAAAAAGGGAAACATTCGTAAAAGTATTTACAAATGGAATTGAAAAGGGAATATTCATGTAGGGAATAAAGAAAAGTTGAAAGAAGTACTTATTTGTTAAATAAATAGAAAAGTTAAAAGAAATATTTATTTGTTGAATAAATAGAAAAGTTAAAGGGAATATTTATTTGTTAAATAAATAGAAGCGAAAAGAGAATAGTTATTTGTTGAGTAAACGAATAGAAAAAGAATCTATTCAAGGGAGGTAATTCAAAGGAATTATTCCAAAGGAATTATTCAAAAGAGAAAAGTCAAAGGGATTAATTCAAAAGAGTTAATCAACTAGAGTTAAACCGTTGGAGTTAAACCGTTGGAGTTAAACTGTTAGAGTTAAACAGTTGGAGTTAAACTGTTAGAGTTAAACCGTTGAAGTTAAACTGTCAGAGTTAAACCGTAAAGTTAAACAGTTAGAGTTAGTTAGTTAGAGTTAACCAGTTAGAGTTATTCAGTTAGAGTTATCCAGTTAGAGTTATTCAGTTAGAATTAACCGGTTAGAGTTAATCAGTTAGAGTTAATCGTTTTGAGTCAAATCGAACTAGAGTTATTCAAATATAGTAATCGAATAAGGGTTAATTGAATATTAGTTATTCAATTAGAATTGATCGAATCTAATTATTCGAGATAGAGTTAAAAATAGATAAAGTTATTTAAGGAGGAATTTCCATTTAGCACGACTGCTAGCGTAATTCGCAGGGCTGCAGATAGCCTACGGCGGTCGGATGTTTCCTGAGGGAATCAGGCGTAACCATTGTGATCGCTGCGATCTAGAGTCAAGCAAATGGTGTTAAATCAAATAGTAATTAATCAATAGAAGTTAATTAAGTCGAGTTAGTCGAGTATTAGTAAATTAAGTAGGGTTAGTCAAAAAGGGAATTAATCGAATATCACCTATTCGAAGTAGAGTTATCGAATATAGTTTATTCGAGAAGAGTAATCGAATATAGTTCGTTCGAAGTGTGTTAAATCGAATATAGTTATTCGAAGGGGAGAATTATCGAATATGGTTTATTCGAAGTGAGATTTTTCGAATATTTGTTATTCGAAGAAAAAGATTATCGAATATTAGTTATTCGAACAGGGGAATCGAATATAGTTTATTCGAAAGAGAATTATCGGATAGTGATTATTCGAGAGTGAATCATACATGGAAATTCGATTATATCGAATCAAGGGAAGTAATGTTTACTTTCCATTTCAAATCAAGTTTTAATTATCTGTTAATAAAGTAGTTGGTTGTTTATTTATCCGAATTAAGATATGGAAATATATTTAAGTTAACATATTTTGAAAGCATGGAATTATAACATTTACAGTTATAATCAAATGATTCAGTAAAGGAAGTGGATTCATAAATAGAATCCGAGAGTTCTCAAGGAAGTTTCTTAAAGAGTAATGTTTGAACTTTGTCTATTTCGAAGTTAGAAATGTTGTTCAGTTAAGGTCTGAGAGGTAATTATACCCCAACTTGATTGACTTCGTTTTAACTAAGAAGTGGATAAGGTTCGAGAGTGAAAGGGGTTAAGTGAATTTAGTTAATGAGCGAAATGGTTGGTGTTGGCATAGCGATGTTTATTCAAACATCAGTTTAAACCCAATGAAGGAGATTTGGAAATGTCTTCCAAATGAAAATCAGAAATGTTTTCTGAATATAGAAAATGAGAAATGGAATTGTTTTCCATTGTTAATAACGTATATTTTCTAAATATAGTAAATAAGAAATATAGGAAAACAAGAATAAGGAAAAGGGTAAATTTATGATAATTTGATGATGAATGATGATTGATCGATAGAATTTCCATCTGGAACTAATATCGTTGTTTGCACACCGACATGTTTTTAATTGATAGTTAAATCACCGACTATCAAAGTTTTGACCATTTTAACGTTGTTAATATGGAGAGACCGGTCGGATTATTATCCAGAGAACCACTCCGTATTGGCATAAGCGTTGCGAATCAAGTATGCTGAATATATTGAAGACGGAGTTATGCAAGGGCTATCCTATTTACAGAATAGTGCCTTCGGTTTGTCCAGTCCCAGGACAAACGTGAATGGACGAATGTCTGACAGAGTATATTCAAAGGATCGCGTAAGTTGATCTCTTCAAACGTACTTACGTTTAGTGGCGGAGGAATTCGTTTCTCTTAGCTGTATACCCGTGGTATTTTTGGTGAAATCAATTTGTGATTTGGCGGGTATGACGATGTGGCATTCAAAGTTATGGAGGTGTGATCTGTCAAAAGATACGTTATGACCTCAAGCCTCATCCACCGGGAAATGACAAAAATCGGGCAGGCAGCATGGCTATGTGGGTCGCACCCATTAGGATGTATGATCACCTATCTAGAGAAATTCCTTTTGTTCTTAAATCTATCGATGCTGTCCCTTATCGGGAGACGGTTGCTGATCCCAACCGTTGGTGATATACATTTGATACACTCAAGCGAAATGAGTGGTCGGTCATGTGTGGGCCGGGTTGCAAGATGTTCTTGTTGAACCCAGTGTATTTGCCTCTAGAGATACACGTTCGGAAGGTGGTCCCATACCTTGTCAAGTTGGAATCCAATCTCCAATAAGTGCCCGCGAGTTTGATTTGTATACTATATATGTAGAGCGTGAGATGCAAGCGTTCTACTAGATTTTAATTACTTGTGATTAGACATTATTATAATATCAGATAATATATGATTTCCAAAGTGTTTTGGGTTATCGTAAGGTAAAAACCGACCGTGTTTATGTGTGGATTGGTCTTACGATTATCTTTTCTTTCGAAAGGATTTTGAAAGTTAAACCAAATGATTTGAGTTTACTCACACCAGTCCCATGACTGACTCAGAGTTTATTTTGTTTTGTTTTCCCTAAACTCTTGAGTGCCCAAATTTGTACGGGCAGTCAAGTAGTCAGGATTTACAGGTATGCTTGAAGAGCTTGGAGCAGGAGGCTTCAAGATTTTTCTAGCTATTGATTATTCCGCTGTGATGAAAGTGTTGTACTCTGATAATGGTATGATATACATATACTACTTTGATTTCAAGATATGTTGTCTATTATATTTTATTCGTTCCGCTGTGAGATTCGTGTTACTCTGATGTTGTTGTGTTCTTCTTCTTCTTCTTCTGTTCTAATTTTCTATCTTATCTATCCTCACCCTCTAATTTCTTTCTTGGACTATCCGGTAATTTCGACTTTTGATTGTTCGATAGGTGTTATATATCGGATAACCAAGGTTGTCTTTTCCCGGGTCGTTACAGTTGGTATCAGAGCTGAAGGTTAAGTATTACCTTGGCTCTGTGGCGTGATTCAGTAGAGATGGGGTTAGTAATACCCTAGACTGAGTTTGAGTGTATATATACGAGTGAACGTATTTGTTATTTGATATAAAATGATTTTATATTGTGGAGATTTATTGGTTGAGTTGTTTATGAATTCTGGTCGATCAGTTTGATCCACTGTATCGATAGGGGTTTATAAACGCTTGAATACGATGAACCGACACAATATGTTTTGAAAAAGGGTGAATGAAATAATTTTACCCAAATTATATTTTGATATAAGCAAAGTATAGATATTTGAAATTATTATAGTATATTGAATGTGTTGGTTGTGATTATAATCGAATAAGATTATAAAATGTGAAATGGTTATGTAAATAACAAATCAAAATTCATATAAGTGAAATATATGAAATCAGATGAATTAAATCTGAATTTAAGTTCAGAATTGGAATTAAAATTGCTAAAATTTGAATAAGCGTTGTAAATGGAATTAAATTGAATATATGTGAATTTTAAAATCCTGGGAGATTTTAAATTTGTTACAAGCATTAAAAAGGGATATTTTGAAATGAATTTCAAAATGAAAGTGTTTAGAAATGGTTTTGAAAGTGACATAGTATTGAACTCACTTCGATAGCTGGAAAATAAATTCCGATGTTGATCCGGACATCATCGGTGTTCATTTTCGAGTTTGTAAGTGACAAATTACTACCAAAGATTTTGTTTTTATATTGTTTTGAGAAACCAAGTTGTTTTGATATTCCAAAGGGATATTTGATTTTTGGAAAAGGCAAAGCTATTTGAAACTCCCAGGTAAGGTTATTTGAAATAAACACAAATTAAATAGAAATTTGTGAAAGCAAATTTGAAATTGAATTGAAGGCAGTTCAGTGGAAATTGAGTTGAATTGAAATAGAATGGTATCAAGTAGAATTGGACTAGATTAGAGATAATCTGGGATAGAAATGGATGGTCGAGCAAGAAATTTGAATTGAGATTGGAATTGCAGTTTGATTGAAATTTGGCTTGGTTATAAGCGGATGGTCATGTTGAAGATAAAAGTGATTGGGAGTTTGATTGGGATGATAGTGGTATATGCTAAGTTGATAGAAGAATTGGATGCCCGACAAAAAAGGTACACATTCATATTCATATGAGTTTGATGAGATTTATGAGCCTGTTTGGCAAGCCACTTGGCTGTTTGATTTTCTTTTGGGTTGAAGAAGGCCTAGAGAGGCGAGTTGGAGTTTGAGCTATTGACCAGTACAAAGGAGATGCTGGCGAAATTTTTCAGAAATTTCGAATGTTAGAAAATTTTCAGAATTTTTGAAATTTTCGTTTATAGAAATAAATTAATAAATTAATTAGAATTAATTGGTTTAGTGAAACCGGAGTAAATAAATAATTTTAACCTAGTTATAAAGTTCATTTTTCTACCTTAGCAATTTCGAGGACGAAATTATTTTAAGGGGGAAAGAATGTAACGGCCCAGTTTTTTTGACCATTTAGTTATTATTTAAAAATGTTTTTTTTATTATTTTGGAATTCTAAATGGTTTAATTTCAATAATTTTGAATATTTTATTTTATTCCGAAATGGTAGAAATTTAGTGGATCTGCAATATAATGTGAACTGGCAGTATAAAAGGATAAATTTTTAATTTAAAATAGTACGTTTACAAAGGATGTAGTAGCTAACGAACTCGGATTTCGATGAAATCAGTTTCATTAAATCTGAAATGATGAAATTAGGTAACCAACCAAGTTACGTCAAAAATGGCATCCGTATGTGGAAAAGAAAAAATAAAAGGCCAAAATTTAAACTAAATTTTGACGGTAGTTGGAATTTGCTAATGCTAACGGCAAAACTGGAACCTGAGACCTATCCAGGAAAATTCTAAACATAGGATATTAGCTATATATGAAATCTGGGAAAATCCTATAACGGATATAGAAAGTTATTAAGGAAACAAAATTTAAATAAATTATTTGAAAATCTAAACGAACTCCGATTTTTGATTTGAATACATAGGATTGAAGTACGTTAAAAACCGGACCAGATGGTGGAAGAATTTCTGAAAACCGTTATCGTTTGATACTCCAACATAAGACCGGAAGGTGTTGAAACTAACACAAAACACTATTTTGAATTTGAATTTAAATTATTTGAAAGTTCAAACAAATTCAAAATTGATATATTTTTATATAGCATTGAAACGCAAGAAAAATTGAACAACATGGTTGAAAAAGATTTTGGATAAGGTATCAATAAGTAAGTCAAATTAACGTCCGAATAGGGTTGAGAAAACACACTTTACTATTCATATATTATTAAATTTATTTATAATTTAATTAATTTAAGGATTAATCCTAGCCATCCATTTTCGACCGTTGGATTCGCGCCACCTCAGCAATCCATGTGACTCCTTCGGCTATAAATAGCCCCCCCCCCCTTCATTTTAAACTCACTTCTCCTCCTCCTCTTTCAAGCTTTAGCAATGGCAGAAATAATAATAAAATATTAGGAAATAGGGAAAAGGGAAGGAAGGGAGAAAGGAGGGCAAGACAGGGAGCTAGGGACTCTTAGGCAGAGGCTTGGGCTTCGCGGGGTAAGTTTTTAAATAATATTTATTTATTTATTTATTTGTGTAATATATATATATATATATATATATATATATATTATAATTAAAATAGAATATGTAAAAATAAATATCAGAACATTCTAAGGGTGACAGAGAGGATAGTGTCTAAGGCTTGAGTTTGGAAAATATAGTTTCCTGCTCTCCCTGGCTATCCCTAACTGATCCGACGGATGGGATGATTAATTTTAATTTAAATTTAAAATTTAATTTGAATTTAATTTGAATTTAAAACAGACCAGGGGCATTTTCGTAATTTTTAACCCTAAACTTTAAAAGCTTATAACTTTTTCAAAACAAGTCGGATTTCCACGAAACAAGGACCGTTGGATTCTTATCGAAAAATACTTTAAAATGAGTGGAAGCAGATTTTTGATCCGGGTTAAAAATTTTAAGTTATAATTAAATGAATATTTTTAAATATTTTATTTGAAAATTAAATTTAATTAATATTAAAATGGTTTTTCAATTTTAAAAAAATTTGGATATGGCTAGAGATGGGAAAGTATGATTTTTTAGAAGGGCGGGGAAGGTAATTTGGCTAATAACGCAATTAGAAATTAATTAAGATAAAATTAATTTAATTAAATATATATTCATTTAAATTAGGTAAATATTGTAAATAGCATAACTTTTGCATACATTAACGAAATTTAACGAAACAGGATCCGTTGGGATCGTATGGACAAGCACTACGCAATGGAACTGACCGCAAGTAGATTGGAGCTCGTTTGGATTTATGGCAAAATTAAACGCCTGAACCAAATCAATGACCGATTATCGTTATTCAACGATAAACCGTCCAATGTGAGTAAATCTCACTAACTTTGAACACTTTATATTTCTCTAAAGTATTTTTAGAATTGATAAATATTGGCTGATTTGCTGTGTATTGGCTGTTTGGTTGAACTGCTAGTCAGTTGATTGAAAATATCGATAACGATATATATAAATCGTATCGAAATATTGATTCTGTTTATCAGAATATTTTACCTCCATGTTATTTATGTTGATTGACATCTGTGGATGCAGGGAAACAGGTCGGAGGAATCCAACTGGATTCCTCAACATTTATTTACCGTTTTTCATATATTCTGATATATGATGTGTTATATCATCTGTTGTTGAACCTGTGTGTTTGGATGATGATTGAACCTTTTGATTTGGTATTTTTATACCATAAGTGATACTAGAAAGTGAAAAGGGATTTTCAAAGTTTATTTTGAAAATAAATTATATATATAAAATCAATAGATTTTATATATAAAAGGAAGAGAATTTCATGAGAGAAAATGATTATAGAATCAAAGCATTTGTAAAAAAACAAATATTGGTGAAATCAAATAGAAGGGAAAATATTGGTGAAATCAAATAGAAGGGAAAATATTGGTGAAATCAAATAGAAGGGAAATATTTGTGAAACGATTACAAATAGAAATAAAAAGGGAAACATTCGTAAAAGTATTTACAAATGGAATTGAAAAGGGAATATTCATGTAGGGAATAAAGAAAAGTTGAAAGAAGTACTTATTTGTTAAATAAATAGAAAAGTTAAAAGAAATATTTATTTGTTGAATAAATAGAAAAGTTAAAGGGAATATTTATTTGTTAAATAAATAGAAGCGAAAAGAGAATAGTTATTTGTTGAGTAAACGAATAGAAAAAGAATCTATTCAAGGGAGGTAATTCAAAGGAATTATTCCAAAGGAATTATTCAAAAGAGAAAAGTCAAAGGGATTAATTCAAAAGAGTTAATCAACTAGAGTTAAACCGTTGGAGTTAAACCGTTGGAGTTAAACTGTTAGAGTTAAACAGTTGGAGTTAAACTGTTAGAGTTAAACCGTTGAAGTTAAACTGTCAGAGTTAAACCGTAAAGTTAAACAGTTAGAGTTAGTTAGTGAGAGTTAACCAGTTAGAGTTATTCAGTTAGAGTTATCCAGTTAGAGTTATTCGGTTAGAATTAACCGGTTAGAGTTAATCAGTTAGAGTTAATCGTTTTGAGTCAAATCGAACTAGAGTTATTCAAATATAGTAATCGAATAAGGGTTAATTGAATATTAGTTATTCAATTAGAATTGATCGAATCTAATTATTCGAGATAGAGTTAAAAATAGATAAAGTTATTTAAGGAGGAATTTCCATTTAGCACGACTGCTAGCGTAATTCGCAGGGCTGCAGATAGCCTACGGCGGTCGGATGTTTCCTGAGGGAATCAGGCGTAACCATTGTGATCGCTGCGATCTAGAGTCAAGCAAATGGTGTTAAATCAAATAGTAATTAATCAATAGAAGTTAATTAAGTCGAGTTAGTCGAGTATTAGTAAATTAAGTAGGGTTAGTCAAAAAGGGAATTAATCGAATATCACCTATTCGAAGTAGAGTTATCGAATATAGTTTATTCGAGAAGAGTAATCGAATATAGTTCGTTCGAAGTGTGTTAAATCGAATATAGTTATTCGAAGGGGAGAATTATCGAATATGGTTTATTCGAAGTGAGATTTTTCGAATATTTGTTATTCGAAGAAAAAGATTATCGAATATTAGTTATTCGAACAGGGGAATCGAATATAGTTTATTCGAAAGAGAATTATCGGATAGTGATTATTCGAGAGTGAATCATACATGGAAATTCGATTAAATCGAATCAAGGGAAGTAATGTTTACTTTCCATTTCAAATCAAGTTTTAATTATCTGTTAATAAAGTAGTTGGTTGTTTATTTATCCGAATTAAGATATGGAAATATATTTAAGTTAACATATTTTGAAAGCATGGAATTATAACATTTACAGTTATAATCAAATGATTCAGTAAAGGAAGTGGATTCATAAATAGAATCCGAGAGTTCTCAAGGAAGTTTCTTAAAGAGTAATGTTTGAACTTTGTCTATTTCGAAGTTAGAAATGTTGTTCAGTTAAGGTCTGAGAGGTAATTATACCCCAACTTGATTGACTTCGTTTTAACTAAGAAGTGGATAAGGTTCGAGAGTGAAAGGGGTTAAGTGAATTTAGTTAATGAGCGAAATGGTTGGTGTTGGCATAGCGATGTTTATTCAAACATCAGTTTAAACCCAACGAAGGAGATTTGGAAATGTCTTCCAAATGAAAATCAGAAATGTTTTCTGAATATAGAAAATGAGAAATGGAATTGTTTTCCATTGTTAATAACGTATATTTTCTAAATATAGTAAATAAGAAATATAGGAAAACAAGAATAAGGAAAAGGGTAAATTTATGATAATTTGATGATGAATTGTAAAAACCCGTAACTTCCCCGTGAAGGAAAGCGGCGGATAGTTCGAGAACAAGCCACAACAGAACGCATATAGAAGAACATTTCATTGTATATTACAACAATGCATCAGATTACAAGAATATACAGAGTATAAATGAATATTACACAGAAATATAAGAGATTTAAATTACATTTAAATACATAGCAGCGGAAAATAATACAATACACAACTAGAAGAGATATACGGATACAAAGCTTTCCGGATATCGTTCCAGCTGTAAACCGGGATCCTATGAATATAAATCTGCAAAACCGAAACTACTAGCTGCCCGTGTCAAAATAAGGGCACCCAGAGTTTAGGTTAAAACAATAAACTCCAGGTCAGTCATGTGACTGGTGTGAGAACTAAAACAGTTATTAATCTTTATTTTAAATCATTAGGTAAATCAAGGGACCACGCCGTATAACACGGAACGGGTTTCCTCCCAAGAATACCAGTGCATAAAACAAACAGCGCAATGCTAAATAAAGAAAAATGAAGCTGTTATAAGACCCAGGTCCCATCACACAATGCAACGCAGCCGAGGATAGGGTTTTCCCTTATAACAGCCAAAGAATGCTTGATACGGTTAAAACAAATCGTTTGATACTATTATAAGTGCATAGTGTATAAAAACAACTTCAAATCATAAGTATCAATCATAGACGGCATAAGTGCCCCATCCCACTATGTCGCCATATTAGGCTCTACAAATAAAACCGCAGAATCACGTATTTGGAAATTGGGTTTCCATCTATGAACCGAGGCAAAAGATAGTCCTCAACCGATTCGAGACTGTCTAGCCCGAGTCTCAGGACCCAGACTCAGGTGGGCCCTTGGAGCGACAGGGCCGGTCCACCGATGTGGATTAAACTTAAACCCTGAACATGCGTTCCCCCGCCCTATGGGGCGTAAACGAGCCAACTAAATGACTCCATCGGTTCGAGAACGACCGATCAATCCGAGGCGCCTCGCAACAGCAACAACCACATAAGTCAAACTCGTCAGGGCGTGTAAAACCACTGACGCCACTTCTAACTAGAAAGAAACGCATGCCCTCCCTGAGGTCCGTCTCCCGTTTTTGGTTCATACCGGGTGTGAAACTCGCGAAGTAAACGTTACACAAAGCTACGCCACAAAGGCCGTGCTTTGATCATCACCACAAGACTTTGCTTTTCAACAGGAGCCTTGATCAATTGCCTCTTAGGCATGCCACACAGGCAATTCACTCCATGCGTTTGATATCCATCAATATATAACCCCTGAGCTCGTACGTCTCAGAGAAGGGCGTTAAGCAAGAGAATAAATTCTCCGCCGCCAAACAGATATATATTTAATAGAGATCAATCACACGGACTAAAATCCAATGTCAGACACACAGTCCATTTACAAGTCCATTCTGGGTCTGAACGAAACCGGAGGCACCTAGTACCCCGCACATCCATCGATCTCCAAGTACGTCTGGACGATCGCCAACTGTTTCCATCTTCTTGGGTGTACAGCCCAATCAAGATCATCAGTAATCACCCAAACGACGTGAAGACTTCCGGTCTTCGACCACCGTCTTCATCTTCGACTTATCGTCGTATCAGTTATTCAGAATGGGATAAACCCGGTCTTTCCGAATAACTCGCGTATATTTTAAATAAGTGTTACACAAACACAACATACGCCTCATTCCAATTCAGAATATTCTTTTATTCAAATATTCCTATACTTTGGGAAAAGTTCCCATTAATTTTATCCAAGATAAATTCTTTAAATTTATTCTTTAATCTCCTTTGAATATCAATTCAAACTAGTCGGGATTATCGAACCACACCGAAGTAATCATTTATTTTATTTTCCCAATCCCAACCTATTCATCCCATGAAGTAAAACTGGTAGTACTTCATATCTAACACCACAGTGTTATCGGTAATTCAATTACCATTTCACGTTCAAATCTAATTAAAGATTTAACTATCGCCTGGAGTAAAACTGGTGATACTCCATTCTCGATCTTTTCAATCTAATTAAAGATTCATTAAAACTCCACTTAGTTTTAATCGTCAACTAGGTTAAAGAATCAGTGTCATTTAAAACACGGTTCACGATAAGCCCAAAATCACATTCATTAATTATCGGGTTAAAGAACGAGTGTTATTTAAAACACTGTCCACGATAAACCCAAAAATCAATATCAATTCAATTCCAATTAAATATATCTAATTGGTACACTTCATTAAATCTAAATAAAAAGATTTAATCTTTTCTCAACTGGGTTCAAGAACAGTGTTAATGAAGACACCATTCACGACAAACCCAAATCACATTCGATATTCAATACAAGGCTCTGAATAGAAAATATATCGGCTTATATTCAATATCGAATTCTACGACTAACAAATGCCGTATTGGAAATAACGATATAAATATATATCTTTCAAATTTCCATAACAACATTTGTATAATCACGAATTCCAACATCGAAATATTCCGAAGACAATTTCGATTCAAATCCATTCCAATGCAATCATTGGAAATTCTGGTGATTTTCAAAACCATTTCAAATTCAATTTATTTATTTAAAAATAAATAGAATTATAATTCTAGTTCAAAACTAGTTCATTTCGATAAAAATCTATTTTTATCTTTTCAAATATGGAGTTTTTCATCCCAATTCTTTCTAAATCATTTCTTATGATTTTACACAAATTATTACTATTTTTAATAATTTTATCAAGGCCCGTACAGTCGATTTCCATCTATGGCCATCGAACTGCACTTACAGCGACCTTTTTCAAATTTGATTTGGACGTATCTCCAAATCCAACCGTTAGATTTTTAATTTCTAACATTCATTAGAAAGCTCTTTTCGATACGAACCCAACGGTTCCGGTTTTAGGAGAATCCGACGGTCGGATCTCCCGTAATGTCCGTTTGAAATAAATGGTCGAAATTCGCGAACTGCCGCGGCGCGGCGCGTTCTATTCAGGCCATTATATTATATATATAATATATACTTCGTCGATTTCTATTTAAAACGAATTATATAAATAGTTTTAAATTCGTTTTAAAAGCAATTTCAACTTTCTTTTCAATTCAAATCAAAATTGAATTCTTCTTTATAAATTCGTTTTAAAATTCATTTCTATTCAATTCAAATTTCAATTCAATTTGAAATCTTTTCAATTCGATTTCAATTCAATTTGAAATCGTTTTCAATTCAATTCATTTCGAAATCGTTTTCAATTCAATTCATTTCGAAATCGTTTTCAATTCAATTCATTTCGAAATCGTTTTCAATTCAATTCATTTCGAAACCGTTTTCAATTCAATTCATTTCGAAATCGTTTTCAATTCAATTCATTTCGAAATCGTTTTCAATATCGTTCACGTCAAAATGGCGTCAATCTAATCAACACGGCTTCATAAATTTCTATTTTCAAATATTCTATTTCAAATATTTCGTTCAACACATGACCAATCTCAATGGATGAGTACTGTCAACACATGAACCTTTATTTTATAATATTCTTTATTTTCTAAATTGGAATGAGGCCCAATCAATTACCATATAAAGTTAATTATATGGATTTTCATACAACACATGTATATCATAGCATTGAAAAATAATCAACCATCAACCAAAGTGCACTACACTGTATAAGCATCAAATATAGATATTCAACGCTTATAACAGCCTGTCAATTAATCGATCGACATATTTAATCAATCAGGATGAGTGAACTTCAAATTTCATCCCAACACCCGTGTGGGGTTTCAAACGATCAAACAAATATTTTATTCGTACAGTTGGGCGATGTGTAAAAGTTATCGTCCCAATCAATGTCATTCAAATAGGTGTACATAAACAAACCCTCCGGTTTGTAAATGAATATTTTATTTTATTCACTTCACGTTAAAAAATATATTTTTAACGATAAAACATTTTATTTTAACATATGAATCTCTATTCAGTTCATTCTTCAAATAAAATGATATTTTTATTTTTCTAACATATTTTAGAAAATTTCGGCGGCATAACGGCACGATACTAGAAACGGGACGAGGCCTAGCCTTATCCCCGGTCTAGTGAAGGCCCACGCCATTCACACATCAATCAAATTCACCAAACAACCAAATTCAAATCAAATATCCAACTAATCTATGCAACCAAACAAACAAGTCCATGGTCTGTGGACGATTGTGTCGGGTGCTACTAAGCACCGTCTGCATCCTAGTATATATATATATAGAAATGAAATTGAAAGGTGAGAAATTCTCACCGATGGCTATCCAAACATCTTCACTCTTCTTTGATATAAATCTTCTTCGTTCTCGCCTTTTTGTTACCTTCGTTGCCCGCCTTCACTACCTATGTAAAAATCGAATTTTTACTTCGCTATTCAATGTATAAAAATCATATTTTTCTTTCGAAGTTCAATATATAAAAATCCTATTTTTATTTCGAAGCTCAACATATAAAAAATCCTATTTTTATTTCGAAGCTCAACATATTAAAAATCCTATTTTTATTTCGAAGCTCAATATATAAAAATCCTATTTTTATTTCGAAGCTCAATATATAAAAATCATATTTTTCTTTCGAAGTTCAATATATAAAAATCCTATTTTTCTTTCGAAGTTCAATATATAAAAATCATATTTTTCTTTCGAAGTTCAATATATAAAAATCCTATTTTTCTTTCGAAGTTCAATATATAAAAAATCATATTTTTCTTTCGAAGTTCAATATATAAAAATCATATTTTTCTTTCGAAGTTCAATATATAAAAATCCTATTTTTACATTATTAAAAATCGTATCTTTTCCTTATTAAAATCATATTTTTATTTTCCACTTCATATATAAAAAATCGTATCTTTACGTATATAAAAATCTAAACTTCATGTTATATAAAAATATAAGCTTTCAAACTTTTCAAACAATAAAGATCCATTCTTTATATGCCATCCTAATAAACAAAAATCCAATTTATTTATGCTATACTTATATATAAAATTCTACTTTTTATATGCTATAAAATTTATAAAAATCTGGTTTTTATAGACATGAATAAATAACAAAAGAAAATAAAAATATAACAGTAAAACTTACTATTTATCGTCAGTCTCGAGGTGGAGGGATGCGGTGGGAGGTCGCTGGTGGTAGCGGGGCGACGCGGGGTGTGAAGGCGGCGGTCTTCATCTCGGCGGTTAGGGTTTAGGTGAGAGGGGCGCGTCGCGAGAAGGAAAGGGGAAAGAGGAGCGGCGCGAGGAGGGGGTTTGGACGGAGGGCGCTCGTCGGTGGAGGTCGGCGAGGCTGAGGATCGAGGGGGGGGGAAGCGATGGCCGGTGGTGGCCCAGGGAGGAGGCTGCGGGCGGGTCTCCGTCTTCGTTCGTTCGGGTTTTTTTTTTTGTTTTTTTTTTATTTTGATCGAAATAATGATTTTGGTGGGGGGGGGGGGGCAGAAGATAAGGAAAAAAAGGGGGGGGTTTTTATTTTATTTAATTATTAATTAATTATTTTAATTCAACCTAAAGTTGACTTTTACATAGGACCTCTAAACGGGGCCCACCGCCTGTCGTCCATAGCGTATTACCCCCATTCCGAACACAATGGGATATGTATCGTAGGTTGATTCGATCATTTGAATCAGTTTCCGTTGAATTTACATTTAAATCACTATATTAAATTTTAAACGTACGTTTCAAATTACCGGGGTCGCATACGAACTTTAAAAATTCCAGAAAAATATTTTCTAGCTTCGTATTGACGATACGGTCCTAACCAAACTAGTTTCGTCGAATTCTGAGACCGTTTGCAAAATGCCTATTTTTAAGGGCCTGAATTACATAGCGACTATTCAGAATTTTCAACTGGACATATCTTTTGATTCCCGCTATGAAATTTTGATTATTCGGATTCGTTGGAAAGATATCATCAAATAGATCCTAATGTTTTTGGTTTCACTAAAATCCGGATTGTTTTGCACCCGGCACATTCAATTGAAGTTTGAAATCGAATTATCGAACTACCGCGCGATTTTCAATTCCTTATATAATTATATATAATTATATATATTCTAACGACGACGTATATAATATATACGTTCTAATTCTATTCAAAATAAATTTCTCGTCGTTATTATTTAAAATAATTCATTTTAAATAATCAAAATTCGCTAAAATTGCCAACTCGCATTTTCCGGGTTATTACAATCTCCCCCACTTAAAACTTTTCGTCCCCGAAAAGGAACAAAGTCGAAAGTGGTTTGATTAATCAACTCTACGCTCGATCAGGCTTCCATTCTCCAACTCTTTAGTTTCTGAGAATTTTCAAAATTTCAAAAATTTGGCTAACACCCTAAATTTTCGAAAAATTTCGCCATAACCTCCCCTGCACCGGGAGCATCGGGGAATTTCAAATAGCTTCCCCGGTCCTTCAGATCTCAAAAAGAAAAAGAAAAAGCCAAGCGGCTAGCCAATAGGCTCATAAAATCATCATCACCCAAACAAAACAGTAAATTATGTAATAAACATGTACCTATTTGTCGGGCAAACAAATTTTATTCTCTAACTCTAGCCTCCTTGCTATGACCTGTTCAATATAAGTATATGTATATGCAAGCAAATGCGACCAAATTTAAATACAATTCAATATTTGATGCAATTAGGCATAATGGTTCAAAATTATCAAACAATTAAACAAACAACACAATCATCAATCAATTAGTGAATTAGAGTTTCAAATTCATAATTTGATACATATACAAAAATCACATTTTTGATGCCAAATCACAACAATAGGCCCTATCTAATTTTGGTTCTCACACCAGTCAATAGGAAATATATAGATATCACACCTTCGAAACACGAACATAAATACTGATGATGTCATGACAATCATCAGTACCATCTTCGGGCGACTAGAGTGTGATGCTATATCTATCCAATATATTAAAACTTCGAATACACGCGGATCAGACGTATACGCAAAATCTATATATACTGGATTGTCCACATTAATATAAATAAATAATCAAATACGAATAGTTGATTTAGATTTTCAAAACAAGATTTGTTTTTATTTTCAAAAATATACTCTTCACACTCGTTCTAGGATACTACTGATCCCATCTCTAACGAGTCATTCTCGTCGGATATTACTAATCCAATATCTGATGAATTCTTTCGTACGGTTCTAATGTGTCTTGTTCTCGAGCTCTGTAAACCAAAGCTCTGATACCAACTGTAAAAACCCGTAACTTCCCCGTGAAGGAAAGCGGCGGATAGTTCGAGAACAAGCCACAACAGAACGCATATAGAAGAACATTTCATTGTATATTACAACAATGCATCAGATTACAAGAATATACAGAGTATAAATGAATATTACACAGAAATATCAGAGATTTAAATTACATTTAAATACATAGCAGCGGAAAATAATACAATACACAACTAGAAGAGATATACGGATACAAAGCTTTCCGGATATCGTTCCAGCTGTAAACCGGGATCCTGTGAATATAAATCTGCAAAACCGAAACTACTAGCTGCCCGTGTCAAAATAAGGGCACCCAGAGTTTAGGTTAAAACAATAAACTCCAGGTCAGTCATGTGACTGGTGTGAGAACTAAAACAGTTATTAATCTTTATTTTAAATCATTAGGTAAATCAAGGGACCACGCCGTATAACACGGAACGGGTTTCCTCCCAAGAATACCAGTGCATAAAACAAACAGCGCAATGCTAAATAAAGAAAAATGAAGCTGTTATAAGACCCAGGTCCCATCACACAATGCAACGCAGCCGAGGATAGGGTTTTCCCTTATAACAGCCAAAGAATGCTTGATACGGTTAAAACAAATCGTTTGATACTATTATAAATGCATAGTGTATAAAAACAACTTCAAATCATAAGTATCAATCATAGACGGCATAAGTGCCCCATCCCACTATGTCGCCATACTAGGCTCTACAAATAAAACCGCAGAATCACGTATTTGGAAATTGGGTTTCCATCTATGAACCGAGGCAAAAGATAGTCCTCAACCGATTCGAGACTGTCTAGCCCGAGCCTCAGGACCCAGACTCAGGTGGGCCCTTGGAGCGACAGGGCCGGTCCACCGATGTGGATTAAACTTAAACCCTGAACATGCGTTCCCCCGCCCTATGGGGCGTAAACGAGCCAACTAAATGACTCCATCGGTTCGAGAACGACCGATCAATCCGAGGCGCCTCGCAACAGCAACAACCACATAAGTCAAACTCGTCAGGGCGTGTAAAACCACTGACGCCACTTCTAACTAGAAAGAAACGCATGCCCTCCCTGAGGTCCGTCTCCCGTTTTTGGTTCATACCGGGTGTGAAACTCGCGAAGTAAACGTTACACAAAGCTACGCCACAAAGGCCGTGCTTTGATCATCACCACAAGACTTTGCTTTTCAACAGGAGCCTTGATCAATTGCCTCTTAGGCATGCCACACAGGCAATTCACTCCATGCGTTTGATATCCATCAATATATAACCCCTGAGCTCGTACGTCTCAGAGAAGGGCGTTAAGCAAGAGAATAAATTCTCCGCCGCCAAACAGATATATATTTAATAGAGATCAATCACACGGACTAAAATCCAATGTCAGACACACAGTCCATTTACAAGTCCATTCTGGGTCTGAACGAAACCGGAGGCACCTAGTACCCCGCACATCCATCGATCTCCAAGTACGTCTGGACGATCGCCAACTGTTTCCATCTTCTTGGGTGTACAGCCCAATCAAGATCATCAGTAATCACCCAAACGACGTGAAGACTTCCGGTCTTCGACCACCGTCTTCATCTTCGACTTATCGTCGTATCAGTTATTCAGAATGGGATAAACCCGGTCTTTCCGAATAACTCGCGTATATTTTAAATAAGTGTTACACAAACACAACATACGCCTCATTCCAATTCAGAATATTCTTTTATTCAAATATTCCTATACTTTGGGAAAAGTTCCCATTAATTTTATCCAAGATAAATTCTTTAAATTTATTCTTTAATCTCCTTTGAATATCAATTCAAACTAGTCGGGATTATCGAACCACACCGAAGTAATCATTTATTTTATTTTCCCAATCCCAACCTATTCATCCCATGAAGTAAAACTGGTAGTACTTCATATCTAACACCACAGTGTTATCGGTAATTCAATTACCATTTCACGTTCAAATCTAATTAAAGATTTAACTATCGCCTGGAGTAAAACTGGTGATACTCCATTCTCGATCTTTTCAATCTAATTAAAGATTCATTAAAACTCCACTTAGTTTTAATCGTCAACTAGGTTAAAGAATCAGTGTCATTTAAAACACGGTTCACGATAAGCCCAAAATCACATTCATTAATTATCGGGTTAAAGAACGAGTGTTATTTAAAACACTGTCCACGATAAACCCAAAAATCAATATCAATTCAATTCCAATTAAATATATCTAATTGGTACACTTCATTAAATCTAAATAAAAAGATTTAATCTTTTCTCAACTGGGTTCAAGAACAGTGTTAATGAAGACACCATTCACGACAAACCCAAATCACATTCGATATTCAATACAAGGCTCTGAATAGAAAATATATCGGCTTATATTCAATATCGAATTCTACGACTAACAAATGCCGTATTGGAAATAACGATATAAATATATATCTTTCAAATTTCCATAACAACATCTGTATAATCACGAATTCCAACATCGAAATATTCCGAAGACAATTTCGATTCAAATCCATTCCAATGCAATCATTGGAAATTCTGGTGATTTTCAAAACCATTTCAAATTCAATTTATTTATTTAAAAATAAATAGAATTATAATTCTAGTTCAAAACTAGTTCATTTCGATAAAAATCTATTTTTATCTTTTCAAATATGGAGTTTTTCATCCCAATTCTTTCTAAATCATTTCTTATGATTTTACACAAATTATTACTATTTTTAATAATTTTATCAAGGCCCGTACAGTCGATTTCCATCTATGGCCATCGAACTGCACTTACAGCGACCTTTTTCAAATTTGATTTGGACGTATCTCCAAATCCAACCGTTAGATTTTTAATTTCTAACATTCATTAGAAAGCTCTTTTCGATACGAACCCAACGGTTCCGGTTTTAGGAGAATCCGACGGTCGGATCTCCCGTAATGTCCGTTTGAAATAAATGGTCGAAATTCGCGAACTGCCGCGGCGCGGCGCGTTCTATTCAGGCCATTATATTATATATATAATATATACTTCGTCGATTTCTATTTAAAACGAATTATATAAATAGTTTTAAATTCGTTTTAAAAGCAATTTCAACTTTCTTTTCAATTCAAATCAAAATTGAATTCTTCTTTATAAATTCGTTTTAAAATTCATTTCTATTCAATTCAAATTTCAATTCAATTTGAAATCTTTTCAATTCGATTTCAATTCAATTTGAAATCGTTTTCAATTCAATTCATTTCGAAATCGTTTTCAATTCAATTCATTTCGAAATCGTTTTCAATTCAATTCATTTCGAAATCGTTTTCAATTCAATTCATTTCGAAATCGTTTTCAATTCAATTCATTTCGAAATCGTTTTCAATTCAATTCATTTCGAAATCGTTTTCAATATCGTTCACGTCAAAATGGCGTCAATCTAATCAACACGGCTTCATAAATTTCTATTTTCAAATATTCTATTTCAAATATTTCGTTCAACACATGACCAATCTCAATGGATGAGTACTGTCAACACATGAACCTTTATTTTATAATATTCTTTATTTTCTAAATTGGAATGAGGCCCAATCAATTACCATATAAAGTTAATTATATGGATTTTCATACAACACATGTATATCATAGCATTGAAAAATAATCAACCATCAACCAAAGTGCACTACACTGTATAAGCATCAAATATAGATATTCAACGCTTATAACAGCCTGTCAATCAATCGATCGACATATTTAATCAATCAGGATGAGTGAACTTCAAATTTCATCCCAACACCCGTGTGGGGTTTCAAACGATCAAACAAATATTTTATTCGTGCAGTTGGGCGATGTGTAAAAGTTATCGTCCCAATCAATGTCATTCAAATAGGTGTACATAAACAAACCCTCCGGTTTGTAAATGAATATTTTATTTTATTCACTTCACGTTAAAAATTATATTTTTAACGATAAAACATTTTATTTTAACATATGAATCTCTATTCAGTTCATTCTTCAAATAAAATGATATTTTTATTTTTCTAACATATTTTAGAAAATTTCGGCGGCATAACGGCACGATACTAGAAACGGGACGAGGCCTAGCCTTATCCCCGGTCTAGTGAAGGCCCACGCCATTCACACATCAATCAAATTCACCAAACAACCAAATTCAAATCAAATATCCAACTAATCTATGCAACCAAACAAACAAGTCCATGGTCTGTGGACGATTGTGTCGGGTGCTACTAAGCACCGTCTGCATCCTAGTATATATATATATAGAAATGAAATTGAAAGGTGAGAAATTCTCACCGATGGCTATCCAAACATCTTCACTCTTCTTTGATATAAATCTTCTTCGTTCTCGCCTTTTTGTTACCTTCGTTGCCCGCTTTCACTACCTATGTAAAAATCGAATTTTTACTTCGCTATTCAATGTATAAAAATCATATTTTTCTTTCGAAGTTCAATATATAAAAATCCTATTTTTATTTTGAAGCTCAACATATAAAAAATCCTATTTTTATTTCGAAGCTCAACATATAAAAAATCCTATTTTTATTTCGAAGCTCAATATATAAAAATCCTATTTTTATTTCGAAGCTCAATATATAAAAATCCTATTTTTATTTCGAAGTTCAATATATAAAAATCATATTTTTCTTTCGAAGTTCAATATATAAAAATCCTATTTTTCTTTCGAAGTTCAATATATAAAAATCATATTTTTCTTTCGAAGTTCAATATATAAAAATCCTATTTTTCTTTCGAAGTTCAATATATAAAAAATCATATTTTTCTTTCGAAGTTCAATATATAAAAATCATATTTTTCTTTCGAAGTTCAATATATAAAAATCCTATTTTTACATTATTAAAAATCGTATCTTTTCCTTATTAAAATCATATTTTTATTTTCCACTTCATATATAAAAAATCGTATCTTTACGTATATAAAAATCTAAACTTCATGTTATATAAAAATATAAGCTTTCAAACTTTTCAAACAATAAAGATCCATTCTTTATATGCCATCCTAATAAACAAAAATCCAATTTATTTATGCTATACTTATATATAAAATTCTACTTTTTATATGCTATAAAATTTATAAAAATCTGGTTTTTATAGACATGAATAAATAACAAAAGAAAATAAAAATATAACAGTAAAACTTACTATTTATCGTCAGTCTCGAGGTGGAGGGATGCGGTGGGAGGTCGCTGGTGGTAGCGGGGCGACGCGGGGTGTGAAGGCGGCGGTCTTCATCTCGGCGGTTAGGGTTTAGGTGAGAGGGGCGCGTCGCGAGAAGGAAAGGGGAAAGAGGAGCGGCGCGAGGAGGGGGTTTGGACGGAGGGCGCTCGTCGGTGGAGGTCGGCGAGGCTGAGGATCGAGGGGGGGGGGAAGCGATGGCCGGTGGTGGCCCAGGGAGGAGGCGGCGGGCGTGTCTCCGTCTTCGTTCGTTCGGGTTTTTTTTTTGTTTTTTTTTTATTTTGATCGAAATAATGATTTTGGTGGGGGGGGGGGGGGGGGCAGAAGATAAGGAAAAAAAGGGGGGGTTTTTATTTTATTTAATTATTAATTAATTATTTTAATTCAACCTAAAGTTGACTTTTACATAGGACCTCTAAACGGGGCCCACCGCCTGTCGTCCATAGCGTATTACCCCCATTCCGAACACAATGGGATATGTATCGTAGGTTGATTCGATCATTTGAATCAGTTTCCGTTGAATTTACATTTAAATCACTATATTGAATTTTAAACGTACGTTTCAAATTACCGGGGTCGCATACGAACTTTAAAAATTCCAGAAAAATATTTTCTAGCTTCGTATTGACGATACGGTCCTAACCAAACTAGTTTCGTCGAATTCTGAGACCGTCTGCAAAATGCCTATTTTTAAGGGCCTGAATTCCATAGCGACTATTCAGAATTTTCAACTGGACATATCTTTTGATTCCCGCTATGAAATTTTGATTATTCGGATTCGTTGGAAAGATATCATCAAATAGATCCTAATGTTTTTGGTTTCACTAAAATCCGGATTGTTTTGCACCCGGCACATTCAATTGAAGTTTGAAATCGAATTATCGAACTACCGCGCGATTTTCAATTCCTTATATAATTATATATAATTATATATATTCTAACGACGACGTATATAATATATACGTTCTAATTCTATTCAAAATAAATTTCTCGTCGTTATTATTTAAAATAATTCATTTTAAATAATCAAAATTCGCTAAAATTGCCAACTCGCATTTTCCGGGTTATTACATGAATGATGATTGATCGATAGAATTTCCATCTGGAACTAATATCGTTGTTTGCACACCGACATGTTTTTAATTGATAGTTAAATCACCGATTATCAAAGTTTTGACCATTTTAACGTTGTTAATATGGAGAGACCGGTCGGATTATTATCCAGAGAACCACTCCGTATTGGCATAAGCGTTGCGAATCAAGTATGCTGAATATATTGAAGACGGAGTTATGCAAGGGCAATCCTATTTACAGAATAGTGCCTTCGGTTTGTCCAGTCCCAGGACAAACGTGAATGGACGAATGTCTGACAGAGTATATTCAAAGGATCGCGTAAGTTGATCTCTTCAAACGTACTTACGTTTGGTGGCGGAGGAATTCGTTTCTCTTAGCTGTATACCCGTGGTATTTTTGGTGAAATCAATTTGTGATTTGGCGGGTATGACGATGTGGCATTCAAAGTAATGGAGGTGTGATCTGTCAAAAGATACGTTATGACCTCAAGCCTCATCCACCGGGAAATGACAAAAATCGGGCAGGCAGCATGGCTATGTGGGTCGCACCCATTAGGATGTATGATCACCTATCTAGAGAAATTCCTTTTGTTCTTAAATCTATCGATGTTGTCCCTTATCGGGAGACGGTTGCTGATCCCAACCGTTGGTGATATACATTCGATACACTCAAGCGAAATGAGTGGTCGGTCATGTGTGGGCCGGGTTGCAAGATGTTCTTGTTGAACCCAGTGTATTTGCCTCTAGAGATACACGTTCGGAAGGTGGTCCCATACCTTGTCAAGTTGGAATCCAATCTCCAATAAGTGCCCGCGAGTTTGATTTGTATACTATATATGTAGAGCGTGAGATGCAAGCGTTCTACTAGATTTTAATTACTTGTGATTAGACATTATTATAATATCAGATAATATATGATTTCCAAAGTGTTTTGGGTTATCGTAAGGTAAAAACCGTCCGTGTTTATGTGTGGATTGGTCTTACGATTATCTTTTCTTTCGAAGGGATTTTGAAAGTTAAACCAAATGATTTGAGTTTACTCACACCAGTCCCATGACTGATCCAGAGTTTATTTTGTTTTGTTTTCCCTAAACTCTTCGGTGCCCAAATTTGTACGGGCAGTCAAGTAGTCAGGATTTACAGGTATGCTTGAAGAGCTTGGAGCAGGAGGCTTCAAGATTTTTCTAGCTATTGATTATTCCGCTGTGATGAAAGTGTTGTACTCTGATAATGGTATGATATACATATACTACTTTGATTTCAAGATATGTTGTCTATTATATTTTATTCGTTCCGCTGTGAGATTCGTGTTACTCTGATGTTGTTGTGTTCTTCTTCTTCTTCTGTTCTAATTTTCTATCTTATCTATCCTCACCCTCTAATTTCTTTCTTGGACTATCCGGTAATTTCGACTTTTGATTGTTCGATAAGTGTTATATATCGGATAACCAAGGCCGTCTTTTCCCGGGTCGTTACAGTGAGGCTCACGAATTAACGCAATACACAAAGCTATGCTACATTAAAGTCGTGCTTTGATCATCAACCACAAGACTCTGCTTTACAACAGAAGCCTGGATCATTGGCATCTCAGCATGCCACACAGACAATTCACGCCATGCGACTAATGTCTATCGATATATAACCTCTGAGCTCGTACATCTCAGAGAAGGGTGTTAAGCAAGAGAATAAATTCTCCACCACCAAACAGATATATATTTAACAGAGATCAATCAACACAGAATAAAATCCAATGTCAGACACACATTCGTTTACAAGTTCATTCTGGGTCTGAACAAAACCAGAGGCACCTTATTCCTCGACCCATATGTCCAATACAGGAGAGAGGTCCTCGCATATCCGGTCGATCTCCAAGTACGTCTAGACGATCACCACTTATTACCTTGTCTTGGATGTACAACCCAATAAAGACATCAGTAATCATCCAAACGATGTGAAGACCTCTGGTCTTCGACCACCATCTTCATCGTCGACTTATCGTCGATTCAGTTATTCAGAATGGGATAAACCCGGTCTTTCGGAATAACTCGCGTATCTTATAAATAAGTGCTATAAAAGCACAACATACGCCTCATTCCAATCCAGAATATTCTTTTATTCAAATATTCATATCTTTAGGGAAAGGTTCCCATTAATTTTGTCAAAGATAAATTCTTTAAATTTATTCTTTAATCTTCCTTTGGATATCAATTCAAACCAAATTAAGGTTTATCCAAACTAGTCAGGATTAGCGCACCTTACCGAAGTAATCTTTTGTTATATTTCCCAACCCCAACCTAGTCATCCCATGGAGCAAAACTGGCAAACTCCATTTCTAACACCACGATGTTATCGGTAAATTTAATTACCATTTCACGTTCAAATCTAATTAAAGATTTAAGTATTGCTTGGAGCAAAACTGGGGAAACTCCATTCTCGCCCATTTCATGAATTCGATAAATTTACTTATCCCATTCACATTCCAATCTAATTAAAGACCCATTAAAATTCTAATTCAATTTTAATCTCAAAAATCATTACTTAATGATTATTCAAAGTTAAGAAATTAATCTTATCTTTAACTGGGTTAAAGAACTAATGTCGTTTAAAACAAAATTCACGATAAACCCAAATCACATTCCATTAATTATGGAATCTTCACGGAAAATAGATCAATATATAATCGATATCAATTTCCGTGTCCGACTAATAATATAAATGGAATAACGACTAAGCCTTTTAAATTCCATATATATATTAACAGTCTTCCTCCACAGAAGCTCACTTCGATTATTATCCAATTGAATTCCATTCCATTCCAATTTACTGTATTAAATTGGAAAACTTTACTTTGGAAAATTTCCTTCAAATCTTAATAAAAAGATTTATAAATTCCAAATTAGATTTCACTGTAATCGGGTTAAAGAACGAATGTCGTTAAAAACACAGTTCACAAAAAACCCGATTCACATTCCACTTTATTCGAATTACCAAATGTAACTGGAAACTCTAATAATCTTAATTAAAAGATTTATTCTTTTCAAACAGGGTTTAGGAACAATGTTACAGAAGACACCGTTCATGACAAACCCAAAATCCAATTCTTTTATTCAATTTGATTAATTATTAATTAATTGGAAAAATTTACTAAATCTTAATAAAGAGATTTATTCTTTCCTCAACTGGGTTTAAGCACAGTGTTATTTAAGACACCGTTCATGACAAACCCAAAATCCCATTTGATATTAAATACAAGGCTCTGAATAGAAAATATATTGGCTTATGTTAAATATCAAATTCCGAAACCAACAAATATCGTATTGGAAATAACGATATAAATATATCTTTCAAATTTCCATAACAATATCTATATAATCACGGAATCCGATATCGAAATATTCCGAAGATGATTTCCATTCAAATCCATTCCATTGCATGTATTGGAAATTCCGTTGCATGTATTAGAATTTCCATAATAATATTTGTATAATCACGGAATCCGATATCGAAATATTCCAATACAAACCCAACGGTTTCGGTTTTATGAGAATCTGGCGGTCGGATCTCCCGTAATATCAGTTCGAAGTCAATGGTTGAAATTCGTGAACGGCCGCGGCGCGGCGCGTTCTATTCAGTCCATTTAATGTATATATTTCGTCGATTTCCATTTAAAACGCATTTTATAAATCGTTTTAAAAACGATTTCAACTTCATAATCAATTTTAAATCAAAATTGAATATTCCATATCATTAATATATAAATGATAATATTTTCAAAACATTAGATTTTGAAATCACTTCCTTTTCGATATTCATTATAAAAATAAATAAAATCGATATAAATATCGTTCGCGTCAAAGTGGCGCATATCTAATTAACACAGCTTCATATATTTCAATATTTTCGTGTCCATCCCAAATTGGACATCAAAATCATATTTTGATCCATTACTGAATATTATTATAAAATATTAGTCATTTTAAAATATTCGTTAATTTAAAATATTTGTTCTTTCCGAATTGGAATCATACACAGTCAATTACCATATAATTTTACTTATATGGATTTCATACACACATGTACACAACAATAATCAAACACAATCAACCATCATCCATAGTGCATTACACAGCTGTGTAAGCATTAAATATAAATAATTAACGCTTACAACAGTCTGTCAACCAATCGATTGACATACAACTAAACCATTGGGATTAGTATACGTCAAATATCATCTCAATACCCATGTGGGGTTTCAACCAACACATACTGAATATTATTCGTGCAGTTGTGCAATGTGTAAAATTTACCGTCCCAATCAATATCAGCCAAATGAGTGTACATAAACAAATTGTCTGATTTGTAAATGAATATATATTTTATTCATATATACGTTAAAAATTATATTTTTAACCATAAAATATTTATTTAAACATATGAATATTATATTTAGTTCATATATTCAATAAAAATGATATTTTTATTGTCCTAACATATTTTACAAAATTTTGGCAGCATAACGGCGGGATACTAGAACCGGAATAACGTCTAGTCTTATCCCTCGCCTAATACTGGCTTGCACCATATACGTACCAATTCTAATTAATCCATTTCACTTCCCAAACCAAATTCAAACGAACGAAACAATCAAAGCAAACAACTATGGTTTCAAACAAAGGTGTTGGGTGCTACTAAGCACCGTCTGCATCCTAATATAAATATTTAACGAGAAAATAAATTAGAGTGAGAAGTTCTCACCTTTGGTTTCCACTCCGTTAGTCTTTAATTTAACGGTTTAGATTTGGATTTGCTTCAGCGTGTTGTATCCTTCATCGTGATTCCAATGTAATCTGTATCACACAGTTTATATTAAAAAGCATATTTTTAATAAAGCTTCGTATAATTAAAAATCATATTTTTACAATTCAGTTTTCTATATAAAAATCATATTTTTACAATTCAGTTTTCTATATAAAAATTATATTTTTACACAACTAAAAATTGAATTTTTATATAACTAAAAATCAAATTTTTATATCAAAGTTTTTATATAAAAATCATATTTTTATATCTTTATTATACATGTAAAAATTATATTTTTGTAAATCAACTTCCAATATAAAAATCAAGTTTTTATTCGCTATTCATATATAAAAAAAATCAAAATTTTATTACATTAAAAACTGAGAATAAATTCAATGATTTATACATATAAATCAGATTTTATTTAAAGATTACTACATAAAATAAAATAAAACTTTCTGTTAGAAGGGGGTGGTCTGCGTGGGTTTGGGGGCTAGGCGGGTGTCAGGGCGTCGAGCAGGTAGCGTGGTGGGGTGGCGCACTGGCCAGCAGCGGATGTGGTGGTCGGTGCTAGGACACGAGGTTAGATTCGGCTTGCGGTAGAAGTCTGCCCGGAACCACCCGGCATATCAAGCAACCGCTAACGGTAATCTAATGTGGTAGGTCTTGCACAATTACAGATATAATGAATTAATGAATACTTAACCAAGATAAGACATGTGGTAAGACATGGGAATTGTAAAGGGGGTAAGTTGGTGATATGGGTAGCATGTGAAACATAATTAAGTGCACTTAACCATAATGAGACATGTGGTAAGATGTGGGAGTAATAAAAGGGGTTAAGTGGGAAATCCTAGTAGGGACCAAGCGTAGGAGGGAATCTTGTGTCAAGTATGGGGAACCTTTTCAACTAGTAACCCGTTTTAATATTTATATGAGCTCGAACTAGGTCGAGGACAGGACATGCTTACTGGGGTTGATTGTAAGAGGTCAAAAGAGTAAAGAGCGATGGAAACGCAAGTCCAACGGAGTTATGTGCGTGCGTGGGTCCGGGCTGGTAGGTAAGACGTTGCATCGAATAGGTATAAGCCGTGCATTTTAGTAGTATCGGGTTGCTACTTTAGGGAGTGATACACCTTACTGTGGGGCCAGCACAGGTATCTATGATTTAGGGAGCCGATCGAATGGGAAGGGTAGTGGGTACACCTAGTGGAGGTAGGAGCAAGTGGGCACCTACGAGAGCAGCTAGGAGTACACGAAGCTACCATTATTATGATTAGTAGGGAGGGATCACCTTTTAGTATGAGACTAGTATTGGTGCGGTGCAGGAAATATCTTATAGTGGTTAGAAGCCCAATCGATGTTACACCTTGTTCATCTTGTTTACCTTGTTATACTTGCCTATGTTACAGTCATTTTTTATATCTAGCTTATGTTCTTATCCTGTTACCTTACTAATTATATTGTTAATGTCACTGGACTCGCCAGACTTTATGTCTGACCCTTTTTTGCCTCTTTTCTTTCCTTCCCTCCGGTTCTCAGGGTGGGACTAGCGAGGCTTGATTTGGATATCTTTCTCTATCTCTACTGGAAGTGCTGAAAGTAATGCTCAGCTTTGTTTCTCTTTCATATGGCATTTTGGAATGGGAGTATGGTTTTGCTTTTATGTGCTCTAATAGTAATTTTGTTCAAGATGGATATTTGTGTACTTGGCTTTAGTATGTGGTTTTGATGTTATAACCAAACTTGTTTTGCTTTTTCGCTGCAATGAATAAATTTCGAATTTTTAAGTACATTTTATACATCTGTCTTGTGATGTTCTGTTCTATACTATAACGACATGGATTTCGCCCGACCTAAATCGATCGCAAAATTGACCAAGACCGTTCAAAACCCGCATACATTAACTTTGGGAATACAACACATTAAAACAAATAACAGCAGACTTTTATAACATCATAATAAATGTTACATCAGAGTATAGAATATATATCAGAGTACATTAATTACAGCGGAAGATAAATTTTACATTAAATACAACACAGTGCATCGGAAATAAAATAACTAAGACAGCGGAAGACTTTTCTATGCTCTGGACACAGCTTTTGGCTTCAATCCAGGATCCTGCTAAAGAGATGAATATCTGCGAAAAGCTACTCGACTGCCCGTGTGGAAAAGAGGGCACCCGAGTTTGCAAAAGTGGAAACAAACAACGGGTCAGTCGTGGGACTGGTGTGAGAATTCTTAACTAATATAACTAATAGTAATAAGGCAAATCCAAGGACCACGCCGCTAACGCGGAACGAGTTTTATTCCAATGGATTACCTGTGCATAAATTAAAGTTAATCGTCAAAACAGCGCAATGCTTTTTAGAAAAATGAAACCATCATAAGACCCAGTTCCCATCACACAATGCAACGCAAACCGAAGGATAGGGTTTTACCTTATAATGGTCAAAGATGCTTGATACGATAAAACGATATTATTATTAGTGTGTATATATTTTCAAAACATTTCAAAGTAAATGTATCAATCCTAGGAAGCATAGGTACCATATGCTATGCCTCCATACTAGTAATACAATCAAAACCTCATGGGGCGTATTGGAAATTGGGTTTCCAACATGAGTTAAGACTAGGGAGGAGCTCCATACCGATTCGAGACACTCTAGCTAATGTCTCAGGATTCCCCGCGGAGAACCCTTGGATAGCTGCAGGGTCGGTCCGCAAATACAGCTTAGCGGATTAGTTATACCTGAACACACGTTTCCCAGTCCTATAGGACCTATCATCCGAGGCGCCTCATTCCATCATCCACATAAGTAAAATGTCAGGGCTGGTAGGTCACTGACACCACTCTAGCTAGAAAGAAACGTGCTGCTCTCCCTGCGTTCCCTTCTCCCGTTTTAGACTCCGCCGGTGTGTGAGGCTCGCGAAGTCACGATACACAAAGCTATGCCTAAATAGACTATGCTTTGATCATCTACCACAAGGCCTGCTTTTCAACAAAGCCTTGATCAATTGCATCTTAGCATGCCACATTGTCAGACCCTACCATATCGTTGATCATCTACCAATATATATATAACCTCTAAGCTCATACGTCTTAGAGAAGGGTGTTAAGTGAAGAATAAATTCTTCACCACCAAGCAGAAATATATAATCAGTAGCGTTCAACAAATACAATAGAAAAGAATACAATGTCAGACACACAATCCATTTACAAGTCCGCTCTGGGTTTGAGCAAAACAACGTGTCCGTCGATTTCCAAATACGTTTGGACGATCATTACCAAATACCTTGCCTTGGGGTGTCCAGTCCCAATTCAAGATACCAGTCATCATCATCCCAACGATGTGAAAACCTTCGGTCTTCTACCACCGTCTTCATCTTCGACTCTTGGTCGTCGTGATGATTATTCAGAATGGGTTAAACCCGGTCTTTCTGAATAACTCGCGTAATTTGTGATTAAAAATCAAATATTGGAAAATCACACATTACGCCGCATTCCAACCCCGAATATTCTTTTAAATGGAATACTCATATTAAAAGGTTCTCATTAATTTTATCAAAGATAAACTATGAAAATAAATTTTAAATCTTTCTTAAAAGATTTATTAAAACTCCAATTTTTAATTTGATATCAAAAGTCATTATTACAAGGTTATTTATTTTAAGAAATAAATCTTGTCTTAAACGGGTTAAAGAACTAGTGTCCTTTAAAACACAGTTCACGATAAACCCGCAAATCAATGTTCAAATTATGGAACTCCACAGAAATCAAATCAATACATAATCGCTATAAATTTCTGTATCGGACTATCAGTATACATGGGATAATGGCAAAGCCTCTTAAATTCCATATATAATATCGGTCTTCTATTACATAAGTCTATTTCGATTATTACCAATCGAATTTCCACTTAATTCAAATTTTATATATTACATTGGAAAACTTGATTTTTAGAAAATGCCCTTTTTAAAATCTATAAACTAGATTTATGAATTCCAAATAATAATTTCAATGTAAATTGGATTAAAGAACAAATGTCATTTAAAAACATCGTTCACGATAAATCCACTTCACATCTCAATTTATTTCATATCACTAAATATAATTTCAAAATCTAATAATCTTAATTAAAATATTTCTCTTTAAATGTTAATTCATTATAAAGAAAACATATTTTAAAATAATTATTAAAAATATTCTTTATATAAAAAGATTTTTAATGTACAAATATTCTTCTTAAATGAACACCTGAATCGGAGTGCAACTCAATCATTCACCATATAATTTGGATTATATGGATTTCACACGCATCATATATATTTCAATAACAATATATTCATCAAGTCATCCATTTACATCCAGTGTGTAAATTTCACTGTGTAAGCGTTAAAATTTAATAATAACGCTTAACGCAGCCTGTCGATCTAACGATAGACATACCATTTAACATTGGGATTTGTGTCAGTCAAATATCATCCCAATACCCGTGTGGGGTTTTCAGCCAACACACTTCATATAGATATACAAATAAATGATTGGTTAATGGATTTAACCAATTTAAATTATGCTAACAATTGATGATTATGAGCAGGTTATTTAATTCCAATGTCGAAATAAAATATAACTTTCTCGAGATATAAATTAATATGGCATTCCCTTTATTTCCTATATTCACATCGTAAAATTTCTCTTTCTTCACTACACTGAAAATTATAATCAACATTATAATGTAAAATTTCTATCTTTCAGTTACATTGCGAAATTTTCTCTTTAACTACATTATAAATGTAATTAATATTACAATGAAAAATTTTAACTTTTTAAAATACATTAAAAATGAAATTTTTAATTTTCATCGCAAATCCCTATTTCTAATTTCATATAAAAATGAAATCTTTAATTTACAATGCAAGTCCTCTTTTCTAATTACATATAAAAATGTAATTTTCTTAATTTACATTGTAAATCCTCATTTCTAATTACACAAAAATGTAACTTTTAATTTACGATGCAAATCCTCTTATCTAATTACATAAAAATGCAATTTTTAATTTATTTGTGAATCCTACTTCTTTATTACATTATAAAAATGTAATTTTTATTTTACATTATAAATTCATGTCCCAATTAGATAAAGAAATGTAATTTTCATAATACAATACAAATTCATATTTTAATTCCATTGAAACATGTAATCTTTATCATACCGTTATAACTCATATATAAATTACATAGAAAAATGTCATTTTTATTTTACCGTTCTAATTCACATCTAAATTATATATAAAGATGAAAATTTTCTCATGCGGCACAAAATCAATTTAAATTACATAGAAAAATTTAATTTTTATCATGCGATAGAAATTCATATCTTAATTACATAGAAAAATGTAGTTCCTATCATACGACATAAATTCATATTTAAATTACATCTAAAAATGTAATTTTTATCCTACAGTGTAAATTTCTCATTTTAATTACATGTAAAAATGTAATTTTCATTCTACCGTTATCATTCATTTCTAAATTCCATAGAAAAATGTAATTTTAATCATGCAATGTAAATTTCAATTTTAATTACATAGAAAATTGCAATTTTTGTCATACAGTGCAACTTCATATATAAATTACATATAAAAATGTAACTTTTGTTATGCAAAGTAAATTCACATTTAAATTACGTATAAAAAAAGTAATTTTATTCATACGGTGTGAATTCATTCATAAATACATATAAAAATGTTAATTATTTCATGTGATGAAAATTCATTCATAAATTATGTATAAAAATGTTGTTTATTTCATGCTGTGGAAATTCATTCATAAATTCCATAATAAAATATATTTTATTTCATACAATGTAAAAACACCTTCTTTTTATGTACAATGCAAAAATATCATCTTTTTATATTTATAATGTAAAAATATCAACTTTACTATTTTACGATGTAAAAATATTATCTTTTCTATTTTACAAAGTAAAAATATCAACTTTACTACTTTACAATGTAAAAATATTATCTTTTTTTATTTTAAAATATAAAAAGATCGTCTCTTTATTTTCATCATCAAAATTTCATCTTTTTGTTTTCAATCTAAAAAGATTGTCTTTTTAATTTAAATATAAAAAGATCGTCTTTTTATTTTCATCGTCAAAATTTCATCTCTTTTGTTTTCAATATAAAAAGATTGTCTTTTTAATTTAAATATAAAAAGATCGTCTTTTTATTTTCATCGTCAAAATTTCATCTCTTTTGTTTTCAATATAAAAAGATTGTCTTTTTAATTTAAATATAAAAAGATCGTCTTTTTATTTTCATCGTCAAAATTTCATCTTTTAATTTTCAATCTAAAAAGATTGTCTTTTTAATTTAAATATAAAAAGATTGTTTTTTTTATTTTCATCGTCAAAATTTCATCTTTTAATTTTCAATATAAAAAGATGATCTTTTTATTTTAAATACAAAAAGATCGTTTTTTTTATTTTCATCGTCAAAATTTCATCTTTTAATTTTCAATATAAAAAGATGATCTTTTTATTTTCATCGTCAAATTTTCATTACCAATCCAACCACAACGATAAAAGGTAATCATATGATCTATTACCAACTCAAATCTAGCACTTCAATTTTAGATCTAATATCACATCATCTAAAAACAATTCGAATTCTCAACATAGAACAACATCCATCGCATATCGATTTATTTTCACCATTCAACATTAAACAACAAAAGAATAATAATTAAATTAATTAATATTAAATTAAAATAAATTCTCACCTTGCTTGATTCTGAAATGAAAGTGGTTTCAATCAGACTTCGTGTTCGGATTCACGGCGGTTACGGATCTGAAAGATTTCAATTTGAAATTTATGTAAAAATTAGAATTCTGGCTTTTAACAACTGTCGCAGTAACGCCTAAAAGCGTCGCAAAATCTGAAATAATTTACCTTAGTTTGTTCAAAACTTCAAATGCGGATTTCGGGAGCTGTAGTCGATGGTTTTACGAACGGTTTGCGGAAGATTGGAGAGCTACGAGAGGGCTATCTTCACCGGGAAGATGGGAGGGTGCGGCTGCAAGGAGGAGGCGCGGTTTGGGTGCAAAGGCCGCGGGTTGGCGGTGCTCGTTCTTCGCCTACGGTCGATGAAAACGGATGAAACTTGTTGGAGATTAAAGAGAGTGAGAAGAGCTTCAAAATGTTTAACTACGGCCTAAGCTAATTCTTTGTGGATTGGGAGAATTTGGAGGATGAAATTTCGGCCATGGGTTGTTTTGTGCGGCTGCAAATGACGCAAGGAAGAAGAAGACCCCGATGTGTTTTTATATTATTTAATTAGGTTAATCTAATTATTATTTAATTAGCCCGTTAAAGTCCGTTTTGGTCCGAACTCCGAATTAGGCCCAACGACTGTCGTTCCTACCATTTAGCCCCCATTCCGAACTCATTTGGATATGTCTCATCAGCCCAAATTGTCATCTTGGCCTCCGTTTTTCAGTTTTAAAATTTAAGTCCTTTATTTTTAATTTTTCTGTACAAATAATTTTACCGGGGACACATACTAACTCAGAGAAATCCAGAATTTTTTTTTTTGGCCTTCTTATGACGATACGGTCCTAACAAAATTTATTTCGTCGAATTCTGAGACTTTTTGAAAAATGGCTATTTTTAAAGCGTTTAAATTTAACTGAAATAGTCAAAACACATTTTCTTTTCCCACGTTCACATATTAATTCGAAAAATTCTGAAAATTGAAACCTAGCAATAATTTGACATTCCGGTTCCAACAAAAGTGGTTTCGTCGAAAACAGAGGTCGTATGAAAAATGACTATTTTTAAGGCCAATATATTTAATATTAAAATACATTTTTAAACAAATAAATCCCGAAACTCAAAATATATAAGTGTTTACTGTTTTTTAATGCAGAAACGTCATTCTGAACTCAATGGAAGTGGTTTCGAGTTCAAATTCCTTCGTATGCAAAAAGTAGCATTTTGACCTTTATAAATTTCATAGCGACCTTTCTAAATATTGAATTGGCCATAACTTTTGATTTCCGCTATGAAATTTCAATTTTTCGGATTCGTTGGAAAGATATTTTTAAATAGATTCTAATATTTTTGGTTTCAAAAAAATCCGTTAAATTTTGCATCCTGTACGGTCAGTCAAAGTTCAAGTTTGACTTTTCAAACTACCGCGCTATTTCTAACTCTTTTTTACAATTAAAATTAAATTATTCATTCTAACTTCGAATTGAATCAACTTTCAATCATTTTTTTTTTATTTTAAATAAACTATCTTAAATATCGAAAACTCATTAAAATCACTTAAAATAAATTTTAAATTGGCCCAAAAATCAGGGTTGTTACAGTCTCCCCCACTTAAAAACTTTTCGTCCTCGAAAAGGAAATTAGCTAAAATTCGTTTATTTACCTAATTAACTTTTCCATTCTTTTATTTATTGTTTAATAATTTCATAAGTTGAATTAATATTCACACAACACAATCATCTAACAATTAGTTGATTAAATTTTCAAAAATATCTAATTTATATACATTCAAAAATCATATTTTCTAAAATCAATTTATATATATAATCACAAATACGTTAATTATAAACTTTTCACTCTGACTCATTCTAGGGCATTACTAACCCCATCTCTAATGAGTTTTCTCATTCTAGGATACTACTGATCCTATCTCTAATGAGTATTCTTATTGGATATTACTAATCCAATCTCTGATGAGTCTTTTGATCAGTTCTAACGAGTTGTATCCCAAAGATTTGAGCTAACCAAAGCTCTGATACCACATGTAACGACACGGATTTCGCCCGACCTAAATCGATCGCAAAATCGACCAAGACCGTTCAAAACCCGCATACGTTAACTTTGGGAATACAACACATTAAAACAAATAACTGCAGACTTTTATAACATCATAATAAATGTTACATCAGAGTACAGAATATATATCAGAGTACATTAATTACAGCGGAAGATAAATTTTACATTAAATACAACACAGTGCATCGGAAATAAAATAACTAAGACAGCGGAAGACTTTTCTATGCTCTGGACACAGCTTTTGGCTTCAATCCAGGATCCTGCTAAAGAGATGAATATCTGCGAAAAGCTACTCGACTGCCCGTGTGGAAAAGAGGGCACCCGAGTTTGCAAAAGTGGAAACAAACAACGGGTCAGTCGTGGGACTGGTGTGAGAATTCTTAACTAATATAACTAATAGTAATAAGGCAAATCCAAGGACCACGCCGCTAACGCGGAACGGGTTTTATTCCAATGGATTACCTGTGCATAAATTAAAGTTAATCGTCAAAACAGCGCAATGCTTTTTAGAAAAATGAAACCATCATAAGACCCAGTTCCCATCACACAATGCAACGCAAACCGAAGGATAGGGTTTTACCTTATAATGGTCAAAGATGCTTGATACGATAAAACGATATTATTATTAGTGTGTATATATTTTCAAAACATTTCAAAGTAAATGTATCAATCCTAGGAAGCATAGGTACCATATGCTATGCCTCCATACTAGTAATACAATCAAAACCGCATGGGGCGTATTGGAAATTGTGTTTCCAACATGAGTCAAGGCTAGGGAGGAGCTCCATACCGATTCGAGACACTCTAGCTAATGTCTCAGGATTCCCCGCGGAGAACCCTTGGATAGCTGCAGGGCCGGTCCGCAAATACAGCTTAGCGGATTAGTTATACCTGAACACACGTTTCCCAGTCCTATAGGACCTATCATCCGAGGCGCCTCATTCCATCATCCACATAAGTAAAATGTCAGGGCTGGTAGGTCACTGACACCACTCTAGCTAGAAAGAAACGTGCTGCTCTCCCTGCGTTCCCTTCTCCCGTTTTAGACTCCGCCGGTGTGTGAGGCTCGCGAAGTCACGATACACAAAGCTATGCCTAAATAGACTATGCTTTGATCATCTACCACAAGGCCTGCTTTTCAACAAAGCCTTGATCAATTGCATCTTAGCATGCCACATTGCCAGACCCTACCATATCGTTGATCATCTACCAATATATATATAACCTCTAAGCTCATACGTCTTAGAGAAGGGTGTTAAGTGAAGAATAAATTCTTCACCACCAAGCAGAAATATATAATCAGTAGCGTTCAACAAATACAGTAGAAAAGAATACAATGTCAGACACACAATCCATTTACAAGTCCGCTCTGGGTATGAGCGAAACAACGTGCCCGTCGATTTCCAAATACGTTTGGACGATCATTACCAAATACCTTGCCTTGGGGTGTCCAGTCCCAATTCAAGATACCAGTCATCATCATCCCAACGATGTGAAAACCTTCGGTCTTCTACCACCGTCTTCATCTTCGACTCTTGGTCGTCGTGATGATTATTCAGAATGGGTTAAACCCGGTCTTTCTGAATAACTCGCGTAATTTGTGATTAAAAATCAAATATTGGAAAATCACACATTACGCCGCATTCCAACCCCGAATATTCTTTTAAATGGAATACTCATATTAAAAGGTTCTCATTAATTTTATCAAAGATAAACTATGAAAATAAATTTTAAATCTTTCTTAAAAGATTTATTAAAACTCCAATTTTTAATTTGATATCAAAAGTCATTATTCCAAGGTTATTTATTTTTAGAAATAAATCTTGTCTTAAACGGGTTAAAGAACTAGTGTCCTTTAAAACACAGTTCACGATAAATCCGCAAATCAATGTTCAAATTATGGAACTCCACATAAAACAAATCAATACATAATCGCTATAAATTTTTGTATCGGACTATCAGTATACATGGGATAATGGCAAAGCCTCTTAAATTCCATATATAATATCGGTCTTCTATTACAGAAGCCTATTTCGATTATTACCAATCGAATTTCCACTTAATTCAAATTTTATAAATTACATTGGAAAACTTGATTTTTAGAAAATGCCCTTTTTAAAATCTATAAACTAGATTTATGAATTCCAAATAATAATTTCAATGTAAATCGGATTAAAGAACAAATGTCATTTAAAAACATCGTTCACGATAAATCCACTTCACATCTCAATTTATTTCATATCACTAAATATAATTTCAAAATCTAATAATCTTAATTAAAAGATTTCTCTTTAAATGTTAATTCATTATAAAGAAAACAAATTTTAAAATAATTATTAAAAATATTCTTTATATAAAAAGATTTTTAATGTACAAATATTCTTCTTAAAAGAACACGTGAATCGGAGTGCGACTCAATCATTCACCATATAATTTGGATTATATGGATTTCACACGCATCATATATATTTCAATAACAATATATTCATCAAGTCATCCATTTACATCCAGTTTGTAAATTTCACTGTGTAAGCGTTAAAATTTAATAATAACGCTTAACGCAGCCTGTCGATCTAACGATAGACATACCATTTAGCATTGGGATTTGTGTCTGTCAAATATCATCCCAATACCCGTGTGGGGTTTTCAGCCAACACACTTCATATAGATATACAAATAAATGATTGGTTAATGGATTTAACCAATTTAAATTATGCTAACAATTGATGATTATGAGCAGGTTATTTAATTCCAATGTCGAAATAAAATATAACTTTCTCGAGATATAAATTAATATGGCATTCCCTTTATTTCCTATATTCACATCGTAAAATTTCTCTTTCTTTACTACACTGAAAATTATAATCAACATTATAATGTAAAATTTCTATCTTTCAGTTACATTGCGAAATTTTCTCTTTAACTACATTATAAATGTAATTAATATTACAATGAAAATTTTTAACTTTTTAAAATACATTAAAAATGAAAATTTTAATTTTCATCGCAAATCCCTATTTCTAATTTCATATAAAAATGAAATCTTTAATTTACAATGCAAGTCCTCTTTTCTAATTACATATAAAAATGTAATTTTATTAATTTACATTGTAAATCCTCATTTCTAATTACACAAAAATGTAACTTTTAATTTACGATGCAAATCCTCTTATCTAATTACATAAAAATGCAATTTTTAATTTATTTGTGAATCCTACTTCTTTATTACATTATAAAAATGTAATTTTTATTTTACATTATAAATTCATGTCCCAATTAGATAAAGAAATGTAATTTTCATAATACAATACGAATTTATATTTTAATTCCATTGAAAAATGTAATCTTTATCATACCGTTATAACTCATATATAAATTACATAGAAAAATGTCATTTTTATTTTACCGTTCTAATTCACATCTAAATTATATAGAAAGATGAAATTTTTCTCATGCGGCACAAAATCAATTTAAATTACATATAAAAATGTAATTTTTATCATGCAATAGAAATTCATATCTTAATTACATAGAAAAATGTAGTTCCTATCATATGACATAAATTCATATTTAAATTACATCTAAAAATGTAATTTTATCCTACAGTGTAAATTTCTCATTTTAATTACATGTAAAAATGTAATTTTCATTCTACCGTTATCATTCATTTCTAAATTCCATAGAAAAATGTAATTTTAATCATGCAATGTAAATTTCAATTTTAATTACATAGAAAATTCTAATTTTTGTCATACGGTGCAACTTCATATATAAATTACATATAAAAATGTAACTTTTGTTATGCAAAGTAAATTCACATTTAAATTACGTATAAAAAAAGTAATTTTATTCATACGGTGTGAATTCATTCATAAATACATATAAAAATGTTAATTATTTCATGTGATGAAAATTCATTCATAAATTATGTATAAAAATGTTGTTTATTTCATGCTGTGGAAATTCATTCATAAATTCCATAATAAAATATATTTTATTTCATACAATGTAAAAACACCTTCTTTTTATGTACAATGCAAAAATATCATCTTTTTATATTTATAATGTAAAAATATCAACTTTACTATTTTACGATGTAAAAATATTATCTTTTCTATTTTACAAAGTAAAAATATCAACTTTACTACTTTACAATGTAAAAATATTATCTATTTTTATTTTAAAATATAAAAAGATCGTCTCTTTATTTTCATCATCAAAATTTCATCTTTTTGTTTTCAATCTAAAAAGATTGTCTTTTTAATTTAAATATAAAAAGATCGCCTTTTTATTTTCATCGTCAAAATTTCATCTCTTTTGTTTTCAATATAAAAAGATTGTCTTTTTAATTTAAATATAAAAAGATCGTCTTTTTATTTTCATCGTCAAAATTTCATCTCTTCTGTTTTCAATATAAAAAGATTGTCTTTTTAATTTAAATATAAAAAGATCGTCTTTTTATTTTCATCGTCAAAATTTCATCTTTTAATTTTCAATCTAAAAAGATTGTCTTTTTAATTTTAATATAAAAAGATCGTTTTTTTTATTTTCATCGTCAAAATTTCATCTTTTAATTTTCAATATAAAAAGATGATCTTTTTATTTTAAATACAAAATGATCGTTTTTTTTATTTTCATCGTCAAAATTTCATCTTTTAATTTTCAATATAAAAAGATGATCTTTTTATTTTCATCGTCAAATTTTCATTACCAATCCAACCACAACGATAAAAGGTAATCATATGATCTATTACCAACTCAAATCTAGCACTTCAATTTTAGATCTAATATCACATCATCCAAAAACAATTCGAATTCTCAACATAGAACAACATCCATCGCATATCGATTTATTTTCACCATTCAACATTAAACAACAAAAGAATAATAATTAAATTAATTAATATTAAATTAAAAATAAATTCTCACCATGCTTGATTCTGAAATGAAAGTGGTTTCAGTCAGACTTCGTGTTTGGATTCACGGCGGTTACGGATCTGAAAGTTTTCAATTTGAAATTTATGTAAAAATTAGAGTTCTGGCTTTTAACAACTGTCGCAGTAACGCCTAAAAGCGTCGCAAAATCTGAAATAATTTACCTTAGTTTGTTCAAAACTTCAAATGCGGATTTCGGGAGCTGTAGTCGACGGTTTTACGAACGGTTTGCGGGAGATTGGAGAGCTACGAGAGGGCTATCTTCACTGGGAAGATGGGAGTGTGCGGCTGCAAGGAGGAGGCGCGGTTTGGGTGCAAAGGCCGCGGGTTGGCGGTGCTCGTTCTTCGCCTATGGTCGATGAAAAGGGATGAAACTTGTTGGGGATTAAAGAGAGTGAGAAGAGCTTCAAAAAGTTTAACTACGGCCTAAGCTAATTCTTTGTGGATTGGGAGAATTTGGAGGATGAAATTTCGGCCATGGGTTGTTTTGTGCGGCTGCAAATGACGCAAGGAAGAAGAAGACCCCGATGTGTTTTTATATTATTTAATTAGGTTAATCTAATTATTATTTAATTAGCCCGTTAAAGCCCGTTTTGGTCCGAACTCCGAATTAGGCCCAACGACTGTCGTTCCTACCATTTAGCCCCCATTCCGAACTCATTTGGATATGTCTCATTAGCCCAAATTGTCATCGTGGCCTCCGTTTTTCAGTTTTAAAATTTAAGTCCTTTATTTTTAATTTTTCCGTACAAATAATTTTACCGGGGACACATACTAACTCAGAAAAATCCAGAAAAATTATTTTTGGCCTTCTTATGATGATACGGTCCTAACAAAATTTATTTCGTCGAATTCTGAGACTTTTTGAAAAATGGCTATTTTTAAGGCGTTTAAATTTAACTGAAATAGTCAAAACACATTTTCTTATCCCACGTTCACATATTAATTCGAAAAATTCTGAAAATTGAAACCTAGCAATAATTTGATATTCCGGTTCCAACAAAAGTGGTTTCGTCGAAAACAGAGGTCGTTTGAAAAATGACTATTTTTAAGGCCAATATATTTAATATTAAAATACATTTTTAAACAAATAAATCCCGAAACTCAAAATATATAAGTGTTTACTGTTTTTCAATGCAGAAACGTCATTTTGAACTCAATGGAAGTGGTTTCGAGTTCAAATTTCTTCGTATGCAAAAAGTAGCATTTTGACTTTTATAAATTTCATAGCGACCTTTCTAAATATTGAATTGGCCATAACTTTTGATTTCCGCTATGAAATTTCAATTTTTCGGATTCGTTGGAAAGATATTTTTTAAATAGATTCTAATATTTTTGGTTTCACTAAAATCCGTTAAATTTTGCATCCTGTACGGTCAGTCAAAGCTCAAGTTTGACTTTTCAAACTACCGCGCTATTTCTACCTCTTTTTTACAATTAAAATTAAATTATTCATTCTAACTTCGATTTGAATCAACTTTCAATCATTTTTTTTTATTTTAAATAAATTATCTTAAATATTGAAAACTCATTAAAATCACTTGAAATAAATTTTAAATTGGCCCAAAAATCAGGGTTGTTACATATACTCTTATAACGCTTCATGAAAGTTAATGCATTCACTTAGTTAGTGACATTAATGGACGTGGGGTATCAAACGTGGTATTAGAGCTGAAGGCTACCAAAACAAATAAAAAGATTTTTTTTAAAATGTGCTTTTGAAGTATTTCAAAAGATTTTTTAAAAGAAGTATTTTCAAAAACATGTTTTAAAGAGGGTATTTTCAAGAGAAAGGTTTATTATGAAAACTCCCTAAAAGCCATATATCTTTCTTTAGATTCTCTGTTTTGAATCTGTTCCTTTTTCTTTCAACATGCCTGGGGAACCCGATATACCCGAGGGCGTATAGATACCAGGCTGTGTAACAACCCGGATTTTTGGAACAAAAAGAATATATTGTTTTTGGTTATTTTAATGGATTTTGATATTTAAAATGATATATTTTAGATAATAACGATTAAAATCTATTTAATACGACGTTGCAAATTATAAATTATAATAATTCTATACTGAACTTTAAATAGCGCGGTAATTTCAGTTTTCAACTTTGAACTTTGGAAAATCTTATAAAATCAATATTAAATTGGAATTGGATAAAACTGGACACATTGGGACCGTATTGAAAATATTTATCCAAAGAATTTTAGAAATTAAAATTTCAGTTTTTATTTTGTAAGTTATGAAAAATTCAAGTTTTTAGAAAACGCTGTAGAATTTAATAATATAATATTATTTAAAGGCCCAAACCGTTACTTTTTGCATATGACCGAATTTGGACTCGAAACTACTTCCATTGAGTCCAGAATGACGTTTACATAAAGAAAAAGTATAACCATCGATATATTTTGAGTTTCGGAAAATTTTCATTATTTTATGTATTTTTAATATTAAAATATATGCGCCAGAAATGGAAATTTTGCAAACAGCCTCCGAAGCCGCCGAAACCAGTTTCCATGGATCAGGAATATTTAAATATAGTTAAATTCCAAATTTCATAATTTTTGGAGTCATTTTGTGGCAGTTATTGATTTTTTTTCTAGAAACGGTCAATTTTAATAAATAAAAAAATTCACCAAATATTCATATGAACTCGAAATTTAACGAAACCAGTTTTGTTGGGTTTGTAATGTCAAATATTATTTATGTTTAAATTTTCATTAATTTCGAAATTAGTATGTGAGCGTAGTAATTTTTAAACGGTCAAAAATGCAAGAAATTGAATTAAAAAATGAACATAGGCCTATTATCCAATAAGTGAAAATAAACAAGGGTTTTAAAACCCAATTACACCAGCCTATATATTATCTTATTTCAGCCATAACCTAGAGAAACAAACCATAACCACCTTCTTCCTCATTTCAATTTCAATGGCTTCTCCACCTAAAATCTTCTTTGCAAAAAGAACCCTCAAACTGAAAATTTTATTTCTCCCAAACCAAAGCAAAATAAATCAAACCCCTTCTGGGTATTGATCATCATCTTATTATCTACCTTCCACGAAAAATTCAGCGTCTAATGTCGCACGGATTCGCCGGAATCTCAGATCAACGGCAAAACTGATAAAACGGAGCAGCAAACACAAATGAATTTTTTCCCGCAAATCAGAGAAGAACTGGACAAAGTCACCAACAGGAAAGTTGTTCGTATGCGCGAGAGGAAGGTGCTGTAAAAATTTCAGGTAGAACGGAGCAAGGATGTGGCCTGTGGGGCCCGCAACCTGACGAACGGAAATCGGCGATTTCCGGCCGTCGGCGGCGGCCTGGGGGGGGCCCACTTCCGGCGAAGCTTCGCCTCGTCGAGGCGGTTCCAATGGTGGGTGGCGGCGGCGGTGCAGGTCAACGGTGTGGCGGGAAAGTCCGGTCAAAGTTCTAAAAGCACTGGTTTGACCAGAAAATGAAGAGAGAGAAAAGGTTGATTATTTGATTAATTAATTAATCTAATATCCAATGTTAGAACGCGCATAACTTTTGCATACTAAGTCGAAATTCGACGATTTCAGGTTCGCCGCGATCGTGGTGACGAGAGCTTCGCGTGGACACTAATTTCGTCCAATTTGAAGACAGTCAAATTTTTAGGTATTTTTCATGAATATAAATAATTATTTAAAATTATCCAAACTTCAGTAAATCATAACTTTTTGTAACGAACTCGAAATGACTCAAAACAGGGTTTGCCATGATCGGTATATTTTTAGCAATGCATAGACACCAATTTCGCTAAATTCTGAGGATGTTGAATTTTGGGCCAAATTTGGGTCCAAAACCACCCAATTGGACCCGATAAAGTCAAATCTCGGTGAGAACTCTTTTCTCACTCAACTTTTATTTTCAGTAATTATTTATTTTCTGAAATAAAAATATTTTAAATGTCTGTGATGAATGTCTGGGAATTAATTCTGTGATATGCATGTTTGGTTGTAAATTGTTGCTATGGAATGCCTGATTTTTGTGTATTGATTCAATGTTGAATTGAAATTCTGTAATTAACTAATTTATGATAATTCATTATGATAATTGGAATTTGCTACACTGCCATATATGAGATACCTGTCTCATATGTGTTGATTGGGCTGATATTTTCACACCTCGCCCAAGTGCACAGTTAATAAATTATTCCTTAAATGTTGTTTAAATGTGATGTGGACATTATATGAATGTTATTATGTGATGAATGTTATTGTTGATTACATGTATGATTTAAAATCCATTATTTAATGGTATTTGATGTGAGTCTCATTCCAAGGTGGGAATTTCAAAAGTTTTCAAAAGAATTTACAATTAAAGAATTAAATGTAATTTTAATGCGTTTTAATATAATTTGATGTACACTAAACCGATTAGTTAAATTGCGCTTTTTATACGTGAATGGATATTTCCATGAATTATATTTATTATACAATAAAGGAATGAAGATTTAAGATTTGAAATTTGAAATGTAACGTTTGGAATTTTTAATAATTATTATAATTAAATAAAGAGATTCTGCTTGACCCGAGGTTAGATTGAGTTGTGGTATAAGACTGCCCGGACCCGCCCGGCATATCCAGCAACCGCAACAATACATATCTAATGTGAGAGGTTAATGCAGAATTAATTAAGAAATTAATATAGGAAGTTTTGAAATTCAAAAGGTAACATTTTGGAAATGTAATAATTAATGCAGAATTTATTAAGAAATTAATATAGGAAGTTTTGAAATTCAAAAGGTAACATTTTGGAAATGTAATAATTAATGCAGAATTAATTAAGAAATTAATATAGGAAGTTTTGAAATTCAAAAGGTAACATTTTGGAAATGTAATAATTAATGCAGAATTAATTAAGAAATTAATATAGGAAGTTTTGAAATTCAAAAGGTAACATTTTGGAAATGTAATAATTAATGCAGAATTAATTAATTAATGTTGGAGATTTGAAATTCAAAATATATATTTTGGAAAAGTTAATATTTCCTTTAATAGTATAAACATAAATGCAGCATTAATGAATGATAAATGCTGAAAGTTAAATTTCAAAAGTTAATGTTTTTGAAAATAAAAGTAAACCTTTTATTTAGGTATGACATTAAATATGTTTTAATAATAAAAGTAAATCTTTTATTAAAATTTATGGCATTGAAGATATTTTGTTAATAAAAGTTATTTTTTTTAGATTAAGAACGTGAGAGATATTTTGATAGTAAGGGTTATTCTTTTTATTAAGAATGATGAAATATTAATTATTAATTAATATTTAAGAATTGAATTTCAAAAAGAGGTATTTATTGAGAATAAATACAATATTAATGATTGATTAACATTAAGGAGTAATTACTATTATTTTGAATATTATAAATGAAATATTAATTATGAATTAATATTAAAGATTGAATCTCAAAAGTATTTCTTTTGACAACTTTATTTTGAATATGGTAAGAATGAATGTCGAATTAAATGATACCTTTTGATTTACATATGAACCTTGTTTCAGTGTAGTAAATTATATTTTGAACGACATGTCAATACATTGAAAATGGATTAACGTTTAGAAACTTTTTTTTTATAAAGTTTATTATTGTTTATGTAAAAACATTAAAGAAAATAATGTATTACTTAAAATGACATAGTTATTTATTCATATAAACATGACTTTGGGTTTAATTATGCGGAAAATAAAAGTTAGTCTTTTATTTAAAAAAATAAAACATGGAAAATAAAAGAGACTCTTTTATTAGAGAATGAACGTGCAATGTAAATTATTCTTCTAATAAGAATGAACGTGTAATGTAAAGTATATCTTTTATTTTATGAAATGAATAATAAGACGATAATAAAAGTTCATTCTTTTATTAAGTATAAGATGTGATTTTCATTTAATAACTGAATTTATTAAAATGCACGAAATTGTTAAGGGTCAAGAACAATATATTGAAAATGAAATTTGAATCCAGGATCCATTAATCTTTTAAAGGAATATTTCCAAAAATGAGGTTTCCTAATTTAATGTATTAAATTAGAATTTAATGGAGATTTAATAAAGGAGGAGTTTCTTAATTCAGAGTTGTAAATTTGAATTAATGATTTCCTAAAGTGAATTAAATCATTAAGTAATGATTTATGAAAGAAGTAAGTTTAAATGTGATTTAAATAAATCTTTAATTAGATTTAAACAAAAATAAATTAACATCCTTGATTTGGAATGAGACGTTGTTTGTGTTACTTTAACACACGTTTTTTTAAATTGCGCGAATTATTCGGAAAGACCGGGTTCAACCCATTCCGAATAAATTCATACGATGATTGAAGATCGACGATGAAGACAGTTATCGAAGAACGGGAAATTTCCATATTGAATGAATGATTATTGATATCTTGATTGGACCGTACACCCAAGATGAGGGAAAGTTGGTGATCATTCAGACGTATTTGGGAATTCTACCGGATATAGTTTCGTTCAGACCCAGAACGGACTAGTAAATGGATTGCGTGTCTGACATGGTATTCCTTTATATTGTACTTGTTGATCTCTGTTTTACGTATAACTGTGTGGTGGTGGAGAATTTATTCTTCGCTTAACACCCGGTTATATATTGGTAGATGATCAATGATATGGTATGGTCTGACAATGTGGCACGCCAAGATGCATTGATCAAGGCTTTTTTTGAAAAGCAGGCCTTGTGGGTATAACGTAACTTCACGAACCTCACACCCCGGTATGAGTCAAAAACGGGAGAAGGGAACGCAGGGAGTGCACACGTTATCTTTCTAGCTAGAGTGATGTCAGGGACCTACCAGCGCTGACAGTTTACTCATTGTGGATATTGGATTTTGAGGCGCCTCGTTATTTTTATAGGCCGTTGGTGGTCACACTATAGGTCCAAAGGGACCGGGAAACGTGTGTTCAGGCATAACTAATCCACTGCCCATAGGCGGGGACCGGCCCTGCAGCTATCCAAGGGTTCACTGCGGGGAATCCTGAGGTATCCGCTAGAGTGCCTCGAATCGGTAAGGAGCTCCTCCCTAGCCTTGACTCATGATGGAATTCAAATCTCCGATACGACCATTGCGGTTTTGATTGTATAACTAGTATGGCGACATGATATATGGTACCCATGCCGTCTAGGATTGATACATTTATTTTGAATTGCTTTTAAAACATATACACACTAATGATAATATCGGTTTAACGTATTTATCATCTTTTGATCATTATAAGGTAAAACCCTATCCTCTGGTGTGCGTTGCATTGTGTGATGGGACCTGGGTCTTATAATGGTTTCATTTTTCCAAAAATCATTGCGTTGTTTAACGATTTACTTTAATTTATGCACCGACAATCCATTGGAATAAAACCCGTTCCGCATTAGCGGCGAGGTCCTTGGATTTGTCTTATTAGCTAAATTAGTTTTGAGTTCTCATACCAGTCCCATGACTGACCTGGAGTTTATTGTTTTAACCTAAACTCTGGGTGCCCTTATTTTCCACACGGGCAGTTGGAGTTTTGGTTTTTTTTTTGCAGATTTTCATTTATAACAGGATTCTGGGTTGAAGCTTAAAGCTGTGTCCAGAGCATATTAGTCTCCCGCTGTATTATTTTGTATTATTATCTTTCCGCTGCAATGTATTATGTAATAACTCAGATTTTATATTTTCAAGTTGTAAAGTATTTATTTTTGTACTCATATTCTTGTACTCTGATGTAATTGTTGTAATAAGCAATGGAAATGTTCTCTTGTTTGTGTTCTGATGTGTTCTGTTCTCAAAACAATCTTCATTCTAGTTCGGTTTAGGCCGGGCCGGACTGAGGGTCGTTACAGTTGGTATCAGAGCTTTGGTTTTACAAAGCTCGAGAACAAAACATATTAGAACCAAACAAAAGAATTCATCAGAGATAGGATTAGTAATATCCTATAAGAATGACTCGTTAGAGATGGGATCAGCAGTATCCTAGGATGAGTCTAAAGAGTGCCATTTTCTTAAAACCAAAATTAGTTTTGAAAATCTATAACTTACTATACGTAATTGATTATTATATTTTGGACTATCAGGTATTAGTAGGTTTTTCATATGCGTCTGATCAACGTGTATTTGAAATCTCAATATACTGGGTAGATATAGAATCACACTCTAGTAGCCCGGAGATGACCCTGATGACACTAGTGATTGACATGTCAGCATCATTAGTTCATGTTCGTGTTTCGAAAGTGGGATTTCTATATATTTCCACATTGACGGGTATGAGAACCAAAACCTAGCTATTGTGTGACATGGCATCAAAAACATGATTTTTTTTTTTTATATATATATATATATATGAAAGTTATGCATTTGAAAAATTAATCCACTAATTGATTGCTGGCTGTGCTGATTGCTTGCCGATTGAACCAATAAAATATTGAAATTGCATGCAAATATATACATATGCGTTGAACAGGTCATGGCAAGGCTAGAGCAGAGGAATAAAATTGTATGCCCGACAAATAGGTACATATTTACTTTATTTTGTGGGTTTTGATTTTATGAGCCGATTGGCTAGCCGCTTGGCATTCTCTTTCTTCTTCCCCCCTTCTGTTTTCTTTTTCTTTTTGGGATGATGAGAGCCCTATGAGGCAGTTTGCGTTTTTCCAATACTCTCCGTGCAAAGGAGACTCTGGCGAAATTTTTCTAGAATTTAGGGTGTTAGCCAAATTTTAGGAAAATTAATAAATTATTATAAGTTGAAAATTTGATGAACTTAAGCCATATTAAAATTATTTGAAGTTGAGTTGATTTATAAAATAATTTTTAACTCTATTCCTTTTCGAGGACGAAAAGATTTTAAGTGGGGGAGATTGTAACAACCCGGATTTTTGGAACAAAAAGAATATATTGTTTTTGGTTATTTTAATGGATTTTGATATTTAAAATGATATATTTTAGATAATAACGATTAAAATCTATTTAATACGACGTTGCAAATTATAAATTATAATAATTCTATACTGAACTTTAAATAGCGCGGTAATTTCAGTTTTCAACTTTGAACTTTGGAAAATCTTATAAAATCAATATTAAATTGGAATTGGATAAAACTGGACACATTGGGACCGTATTGAAAATATTTATCCAAAGAATTTTAGAAATTAAAATTTCAGTTTTTATTTTGTAAGTTATGAAAAATTCAAGTTTTTAGAAAACGCTGTAGAATTTAATAATATAATATTATTTAAAGGCCCAAAACGTTACTTTTTGCATATGACCGAATTTGGACTCGAAACTACTTCCATTGAGTCCAGAATGACGTTTACATAAAGAAAAAGTATAACCATCGATATATTTTGAGTTTCGGAAAATTTTCATTATTTTATGTATTTTTAATATTAAAATATATGCGCCAGAAATGGAAATTTTGCAAACAGCCTCCGAAGCCGCCGAAACCAGTTTCCATGGATCAGGAATATTTAAATATAGTTAAATTCCAAATTTCATAATTTTTGGAGTCATTTTGTGGCAGTTATTGATTTTTTTTCTAGAAACGGTCAATTTTAATAAATAAAAAAATTCACCAAATATTCATATGAACTCGAAATTTAACGAAACCAGTTTTGTTGGGTTTGTAATGTCAAATATTATTTATGTTTAAATTTTCATTAATTTCGAAATTAGTATGTGAGCGTAGTAATTTTTAAACGGTCAAAAATGCAAGAAATTGAATTAAAAAATGAACATGGGCCTATTATCCAATAAGTGAAAATAAACAAGGGTTTTAAAACCCAATTACACCAGCCTATATATTATCTTATTTCAGCCATAACCTAGAGAAACAAACCATAACCACCTTCTTCCTCATTTCAATTTCAATGGCTTCTCCACCTAAAATCTTCTTTGCAAAAAGAACCCTCAAACTGAAATTTTATTTCTCCCAAACCAAAGCAAAATAAATCAAACCCCTTCTGGGTATTGATCATCATCTTATTATCTACCTTCCACGAAAAATTCAGCGTCTAATGTCGCACGGATTCGCCGGAATCTCAGATCAACGGCAAAACTGATAAAACGGAGCAGCAAACACAAATGAATTTTTTCCCGCAAATCAGAGAAGAACTGGACAAAGTCACCAACAGGAAAGTTGTTCGTATGCGCGAGAGGAAGGTGCTGTAAAAATTTCAGGTAGAACGGAGCAAGGATGTGGCCTGTGGGGCCCGCAACCTGACGAACGGAAATCGGCGATTTCCGGCCGTCGGCGGCGGCCTGGGGGGGGGCCCACTTCCGGCGAAGCTTCGCCTCGTCGAGGCGGTTCCAATGGTGGGTGGCGGCGGCGGTGCAGGTCAACGGTGTGGCGGGAAAGTCCGGTCAAAGTTCTAAAAGCACTGGTTTGACCAGAAAATGAAGAGAGAGAAAAGGTTGATTATTTGATTAATTAATTAATCTAATATCCAATGTTAGAACGCGCATAACTTTTGCATACTAAGTCGAAATTCGACGATTTCAGGTTCGCCGCGATCGTGGTGACGAGAGCTTCGCGTGGACACTAATTTCGTCCAATTTGAAGACAGTCAAATTTTTAGGTATTTTTCATGAATATAAATAATTATTTAAAATTATCCAAACTTCAGTAAATCATAACTTTTTGTAACGAACTCGAAATGACTCAAAACAGGGTTTGCCATGATCGGTATATTTTTAGCAATGCATAGACACCAATTTCGCTAAATTCTGAGGATGTTGAATTTTGGGCCAAATTTGGGTCCAAAACCACCCAATTGGACCCGATAAAGTCAAATCTCGGTGAGAACTCTTTTCTCACTCAACTTTTATTTTCAGTAATTATTTATTTTCTGAAATAAAAATATTTTAAATGTCTGTGATGAATGTCTGGGAATTAATTCTGTGATATGCATGTTTGGTTGTAAATTGTTGCTATGGAATGCCTGATTTATTGATTCATTATGATAATTGGAATTTGCTACACTGCCATATATGAGATACCTGTCTCATATGTGTTGATTGGGCTGATATTTTCACACCTCGCCCAAGTGCACAGTTAATAAATTATTCCTTAAATGTTGTTTAAATGTGATGTGGACATTATATGAATGTTATTATGTGATGAATGTTATTGTTGATTACATGTATGATTTAAAATCCATTATTTAATGGTATTTGATGTGAGTCTCATTCCAAGGTGGGAATTTCAAAAGTTTTCAAAAGAATTTACAATTAAATGTAATTTTAATGCGTTTTAATATAATTTGATGTACACTAAAACGATTAGTTAAATTGCGCTTTTTATACGTGAATGGATATTTCCATGAATTATATTTATTATACAATAAAGGAATGAAGATTTAAGATTTGAAATTTGAAATGTAACGTTTGGAATTTTTAATAATTATTATAATTAAATAAAGAGATTCTGCTTGACCTGAGGTTAGATTGAGTTGTGGTATAAGACTGCCCGGACCCGCCCGGCATATCCAGCAACCGCAACAATACATATCTAATGTGAGAGGTTAATGCAGAATTAATTAAGAAATTAATATAGGAAGTTTTGAAATTCAAAAGGTAACATTTTGGAAATGTAATAATTAATGCAGAATTTATTAAGAAATTAATATAGGAAGTTTTGAAATTCAAAAGGTAACATTTTGGAAATGTAATAATTAATGCAGAATTAATTAAGAAATTAATATAGGAAGTTTTGAAATTCAAAAGGTAACATTTTGGAAATGTAATAATTAATGCAGAATTAATTAAGAAATTAATATAGGAAGTTTTGAAATTCAAAAGGTAACATTTTGGAAATGTAATAATTAATGCAGAATTAATTAATTAATGTTGGAGATTTGAAATTCAAAATATATATTTTGGAAAAGTTAATATTTCCTTTAATAGTATAAACATAAATGCAGCATTAATGAATGATAAATGCTGAAAGTTAAATTTCAAAAGTTAATGTTTTTGAAAATAAAAGTAAACCTTTTATTTAGGTATGACATTAAATATGTTTTAATAATAAAAGTAAATCTTTTATTAAAATTTATGGCATTGAAGATATTTTGTTAATAAAAGTTATTTTTTTTAGATTAAGAACGTGAGAGATATTTTGATAGTAAGGGTTATTCTTTTTATTAAGAATGATGAAATATTAATTATTAATTAATATTTAAGAATTGAATTTCAAAAAGAGGTATTTATTGAGAATAAATACAATATTAATGATTGATTAACATTAAGGAGTAATTAATATTATTTTGAATATTATAAATGAAATATTAATTATGAATTAATATTAAAGATTGAATCTCAAAAGTATTTCTTTTGACAACTTTATTTTGAATATGGTAAGAATGAATGTCGAATTAAATGATACCTTTTGATTTACATATGAACCTTGTTTCAGTGTAGTAAATTATATTTTGAACGACATGTCAATACATTGAAAATGGATTAACGTTTAGAAACTTTTTTTTTTATAAAGTTTATTATTGTTTATGTAAAAACATTAAAGAAAATAATGTATTACTTAAAATGACATAGTTATTTATTCATATAAACATGACTTTGGGTTTAATTATGCGGAAAATAAAAGTTAGTCTTTTATTTAAAAAAATAAAACGTGGAAAATAAAAGAGACTCTTTTATTAGAGAATGAACGTGCAATGTAAATTATTCTTCTAATAAGAATGAACGTGTAATGTAAAGTATATCTTTTATTTTATGAAATGAATAATAAGACGATAATAAAAGTTCATTCTTTTATTAAGTATAAGATGTGATTTTCATTTAATAACTGAATTTATTAAAATGCACGAAATTGTTAAGGGTCAAGAACAATATATTGAAAATGAAATTTGAATCCAGGATCCATTAATCTTTTAAAGGAATATTTCCAAAAATGAGGTTTCCTAATTTAATGTATTAAATTAGAATTTAATGGAGATTTAATAAAGGAGGAGTTTCTTAATTCAGAGTTGTAAATTTGAATTAATGATTTCCTAAAGTGAATTAAATCATTAAGTAATGATTTATGAAAGAAGTAAGTTTAAATGTGATTTAAATAAATCTTTAATTAGATTTAAACAAAAATAAATTAACATCCTTGATTTGGAATGAGACGTTGTTTGTGTTACTTTAACACACGTTTTTTTAAATTGCGCGAATTATTCGGAAAGACCGGGTTCAACCCATTCCGAATAAATTCATACGATGATTGAAGATCGACGATGAAGACAGTTATCGAAGAACGGGAAATTTCCATATTGAATGAATGATTATTGATATCTTGATTGGACCGTACACCCAAGATGAGGGAAAGTTGGTGATCATTCAGACGTATTTGGGAATTCTACCGGATATAGTTTCGTTCAGACCCAGAACGGACTAGTAAATGGATTGCGTGTCTGACATGGTATTCCTTTATATTGTACTTGTTGATCTCTGTTTTACGTATAACTGTGTGGTGGTGGAGAATTTATTCTTCGCTTAACACCCGGTTATATATTGGTAGATGATCAATGATATGGTATGGTCTGACAATGTGGCACGCCAAGATGCATTGATCAAGGCTTTTTTTGAAAAGCAGGCCTTGTGGGTATAACGTAACTTCACGAACCTCACACCCCGGTATGAGTCAAAAACGGGAGAAGGGAACGCAGGGAGTGCACACGTTATCTTTCTAGCTAGAGTGATGTCAGGGACCTACCAGCGCTGACAGTTTACTCATTGTGGATATTGGATTTTGAGGCGCCTCGTTATTTTTATAGGCCGTTGGTGGTCACACTATAGGTCCAAAGGGACCGGGAAACGTGTGTTCAGGCATAACTAATCCACTGCCCATAGGCGGGGACCGGCCCTGCAGCTATCCAAGGGTTCACTGCGGGGAATCCTGAGGTATCCGCTAGAGTGCCTCGAATCGGTAAGGAGCTCCTCCCTAGCCTTGACTCATGATGGAATTCAAATCTCCGATACGACCATTGCGGTTTTGATTGTATAACTAGTATGGCGACATGATATATGGTACCCATGCCGTCTAGGATTGATACATTTATTTTGAATTGCTTTTAAAACATATACACACTAATGATAATATCGGTTTAACGTATTTATCATCTTTTGATCATTATAAGGTAAAACCCTATCCTCTGGTGTGCGTTGCATTGTGTGATGGGACCTGGGTCTTATAATGGTTTCATTTTTCCAAAAATCATTGCGTTGTTTAACGATTTACTTTAATTTATGCACCGACAATCCATTGGAATAAAACCCGTTCCGCATTAGCGGCGTGGTCCTTGGATTTGTCTTATTAGCTAAATTAGTTTTGAGTTCTCATACCAGTCCCATGACTGACCTGGAGTTTATTGTTTTAACCTAAACTCTGGGTGCCCTTATTTTCCACACGGGCAGTTGGAGTTTTGGTTTTTTTTTTGTAGATTTTCATTTATAACAGGATTCTGGGTTGAAGCTTAAAGCTGTGTCCAGAGCATATTAGTCTCCCGCTGTATTATTTTGTATTATTATCTTTCCGCTGCAATGTATTATGTAATAACTCAGATTTTATATTTTCAAGTTGTAAAGTATTTATTTTTGTACTCATATTCTTGTACTCTGATGTAATTGTTGTAATAAGCAATGGAAATGTTCTCTTGTTTGTGTTCTGATGTGTTCTGTTCTCAAAACAATCTTCATTCTAGTTCGGTTTAGGCCGGGCCGGACTGAGGGTCGTTACAGGCTGGTTCAGAAGGCATTTGAGGCTAGGGCTATTGCCGGCCCAGCAAACGTTCCTCCTCCCCCAGCTGTAGCCATCGTTCCACCTCTTCCTCCGCATGTAGATGTTATTTCTAAAATTTGTAAGGACTTTCGTGCGATGGGCGGAAAACCGTTTCATGAGATTGAGACGTATGTCGAGGCTATAAATTGGCTCAAGGAAGTGGGGGACTTGTTTGGTACCTTTGAGGTAGATGATGGAACGAAGATTCAACTAGCTTCTTGGTTAATGAAGGATGAAGCTTCATTTTGGTGGGAGGTCACGAATGGAGAACATGCAGTGGAGACATGGATGAATTTCAGACAGAGGTTCGAGTTGAAATTTCTTTCACAAGCAGAAGAAAGTTTATACATGAAGAGGTTCTTGGCTTTGAAACATGGAAACTTGTTTGTTAAGGAGTATGTTAACAAGTTTAATCAGTTGGCGAGATTTGGGTTAGAGTTGGTGAACACGCTGCATAAGAAAGCCTTGAGATTTGCTAAGGGCTTGAACGAACCGCTTAATGGGTTGGCTATGTCCCACATTCCTATGGGGGCTACTTTCGAGAAACTTGTTGATATGGCGTTGATGAATGAGGATGAGAAAGGTGCTAAAATGGATAGGACACAGGATAAGAAAGTGGATCCAAAGAAGGCACAACAACAACAAAAGAAAGGCGGTAAGGATAACAAGGGCCAAGAGAAAAGGAAGTGTCACAACTATGGAATACCTGGCCACTTAAAGAAAGACTGTAAAAAGAAGAAGAAGCCTGGTTGTTAACATTGCGGTGTAGCAGGACATATGATTAAAGATTGCTTGAGGAGGCAAGGACAAGGGCAAGGGCAGAGGACAAGATCTACAAGGGCAAGGGCAGAGGACAAGATCTACTTCTGGAGGGCACGTTCATGCTCTCATGGCACTGGGGCAAGAAGGAGGTAGAAACATTTCTATCGAATGTTTGATTTTCCTTTTTGATCATCATGTTCGAACTTTGTTTGATTCTGGCGCTTCAATTCGTTTATATCTGCTTCGTTAGTTGAAACATTGCACCTAAATACTGTTTAGTTATGGATCCCATTGTAGTCTCAAATCCTATTGGTGGTTCAGCTCATTTATCTATGATTTGTTAGGATTTGAGAGTGTCTATCTCGGGCATTAAGTTCGAATGCAACGCCTAGTTCTTAGTTTCATGGGCTATGGTTTGATTCTAGGGATGGATTGGCTAGCCAGGTATGGTGTCATCCTAGACTGTGAAAGGAGGGTAGTTAGATTGTTGACTCATTCTGGAAGGACCCTTGATATTTCTTGTGACCCTAGGTGTTCAGTGATGCTTAGCTACCTAGAATCACTTGACACATCCATCGATGATTTGCAATCTGTTCGAGTAGTCCATAAGTATGATGATGTCTTTGATGAGGTGCGGGGTTTACCCCCAAGGCGCGAGATAGACTTCCGTATATACTTAGTAGATAACTGCAAAGCCAGTTGCATTGCCAGTGCGCCACATGGCTCCAAGAGAGAGGAAGGAACTCAGTAAACAAGTAGGGGAGCTGCTTGAGAAAGGGTTCATAAGAAGAAGTATTTCGGAATGGGGTGCTGTAGTTGTTTTTGCTACGAAGGCGGACGGTTCGCTTAGATTGTGCATGGACTATAGGGAGCTAAATAAACCCACAAAGAAAAATAGACACCCATTACCGAGGATAGATGATTTGTTCGATCAGTTGGTTGGTGCTTCAGTTTTCTCGCAGTTGGACTTAGCTACTGGATTTCATCAGTTGATGGTAGCTGAGGATAGTATAGATAAGACTGCTTTTAGGACTCCCGACGGTTTCTTGGAATGGCTCGTCATGCCTTTTGGTTTGACGAATGCACCCGCATATTTCGTAGACTTGATGAGTAGGGTGTTTAGAGAGTTTCTAAATAAGTTCGTGGTAGTCTTTGTGGATGATATCTTGATATTCTCTAGAAGCGAGGAAGAGCATGCCCTACACCTTAGGCAAGTCTTAGAGACCCTTCGAGCACATCAACTCAAAGCTAAGTTCTTCAAATGTCATTTTAGAGGAAGGAAGTGAGGTTCTTAGGACACGTGGCCTCTAAGGAGGGGATAGAAGTAGATCCCGTGAATGTGGTAGCAATCCAAGGATGGAAGGTTCTTAGGAATGCAACGGAAGTAAGAAGTTTTCTAGGGTTTGCGGGCTATTATAGTTCATTAAGGACTTCGCAAAGATATCAGCCCAACTTACATGGTTGACGAAGAAGAACTTGACCTTTTCCTGGGATGTTGACTGTGACGAAGCTTTTTAACGATTGAAGAGGGCATTAATGACAACTCCAATTTAGTTTTGCCGAATGGGAGTAAACCATTCACCGTGTATATCGATACTTGCGGGACAGGGCTTGGCGCAGTTTTGATGCAAGAGGGAAGGGTGTTATGCTATGGTGGAAGGCAGTTAAAGGACCATGAGAAGTACCCTACCCACGACTTAGATTTAGTTGCCATAGTTTTTGCGCTTAAGTCTTGGCATCACTATTTGCTTGGACAGACGTTTGAGTTGTATACAGACCATAAGTCACTAAAATACTTGTTCTCTCAAAAATATTTAAACTTGAGGCAACAAAGGTGGATGGAGTTCTAAGCATTCTACGATTTTGAGATTGCATGTACCCCTGGCAAGGGTAACGTTGTACCTGATGCCTTGAGTAGAAAGAGGTTGACTTTGAGTCATTTGTTTATCGAGCAGCAGAGTTTAGAATACATATCTACCTTTGACTTTAACCCTCTATCGATTATGTACCCGGTTTGTTGGCATCGTTAGAGGTGCAACCTACGCTTTTGGGACAGATAGGAGCGGCACAGCGAGATAATCCACAACTGATAGAGATAGTAGACAAGCTCATAAGCGGGGAGTCTTTGAGCCATCTTAGTACGTATACTATACATGAAAAAGGTTGGTTGCGTAGGGATGGGAGACTGTGCGTATCACAAGACGAAAGCTTGAGGAGGATGATCCTTGAAGACACACATCGTTCTAAGATGACCATACATCCCTGTGGTGACAAGATGTATAGGGACATGAAGCGAGTTTTCTTTTGTGCCGGAATGAAGAAGGATGTGGCTGAGTTCGTTTCTAGATGCTTAGTGTGCCAGCAAGTCAAGGCTGAGCAAAAGAAGCCTGGTGGTTTGCTTCACCCTTTAGAAGTTCCGCCGTGGAAATGGGAGAGTGTTTCCATGGATTTCTTCGACGGGTTGTCGAGGTCAAGGAAGGGTAATACGGAGATTTGGGTAGTAGTAGATAGACTTACCAAGAGCGCCCATTTCATTCCCGTTAAAAGTAAAAAAGAACAGCGGCTTGGTTAGCATCTGTTTATCTCCGAGAGATTGTTCGTCTACACATCATACCTTCTAGTATCATAAGCGATCGAGATCCCATTTTCACCAGTGAGTTTTGGAAGAGCTTACAAGAGGCGGTAGGAATGCAATTGTGTTTGAGCAACGCTTATCACCCTCAGACGGACGGCCAAACAGAAAGAGTGATTTTGGAGGGACATGGGAGGAACACATTCCATTAGTAGAGTTCGCCTACAACAACAGCTATCAGACTAGCATTGACATGGCACCTTTTGAGGCTCTATATGGACGACCTTGCCGATCACCGACTTGTTGATGGGAATCTACGGATAAGATTTTGCTTGGGCCCGAGATGGTTAGGAAACCTCGGAGAAGATAGACTTGATTCGAAGACGCATGAAAACGACACAAGACCAGCAAAAATCATACGTTGATAAGAGATGAACCGATCTTGGGTTCGATTTTGGAGACACGGTTTTTATTAAAGTATCACCATTGAGGAATGTAGTTCATTTTAAATCTGTAGGGAAATTGGCACCAAGATTCGTAGGGCCATTCCCCGTTACAAAAAGAATTGGAAAGATGGCCTACAGGGTGAAGTTTCCTAAGAAGCTTAGTAGTGTTCATGACGTATTTCACGTGTCGCATTTGCGAAAGTGTTTACACGATATCGCGGAAGTAGTAGAGCCGAGCATGCTTAGAGAAGTCGAAGTAGAGCAAGATGCCACGGTTAGATGAGTTCTTAAATGCATCCTTGGATCGGAGGTCAAGAAGTTACGCAACCAAGAGACTGTAAAATAGCTCCATGACGGAAAGGTTAGATGCAGTGCCAGGAATTGTCCCTTAAGCAACTAAGCAAGCGGATGTAGCGAAGGCTCGTGAAATGGGGTTTAGGGGCCATTCCGTGTGTCAACGGGCTTCTATCCTCGATGAGGAAGGTGTAATACACTTCTTCGAGAAAGAGGAAGAAGACGGGAATCCGTAAAGAAAGAGAAAATGGATTCCTAAGGAGGACTAATATTCATTCTTGAGCTTTGTATGGGACACTAAACAATGAAACCGAAGAAAGCATGACCCGACGAAATGAAGTCCAGGCGAAGGTTTTTCAATATAATTTAGGCATTATAAACATAAGGAGAGGCACGAGTCAGAGGACTCACCGCTAGGAAGTCATCCGATAGGCCAAGAGTCGATTACAGTTGGAACTATAAGCTAGAAGAGGATAGAGAGAGGTCTTTGATTTGCTGCTTCCGGAATGTTCATACTAAGCCAGTATCAGTTGCCTTAGGATAAAGAGAAATTGTTTTCTGCGCAAGGCAATACACAGGACACAGATTCAAGTGTCTTAGGTTGTCACCGATGAGGAGTGATTAATAATATTCATTGAGTTAGTCACAACCGCCAGAGGAGAATGGGAGATATGGCGACCCACTTTGCATAATCTCGTATATAATGTACGTTACCGCACCTATACATCTTAATGGGCCTACTGTGGGCATGGACATGGCTCCTTTTGGATAGACCGTCAAGCAATTGACCCATATAGTTATTATCGCGAGGGCAATCCAAACTATTTGGGTTAAAACTTGATAACCTCGAGAACCAAAGATAGAAACTGGAAGACAAAAGCTATCTAACAGATTTGAATATGAATAGGAACAGCCTTCAGAGAAGAGATAAGATAAAAGGCCAGGCTGAAACGATATTGCCATTCCTCGATTAAGGCTCGGGCAAATGGCGTCACCCTGGAAGGGGAAAGTCTTACCTTTTCGAAACATAAGGCGCATCAGAAAGGAATCCAGATATCTTAAGACAGCCAGATTCACGAGCGGAGGACTAAGTCGACTGGTAAATCAATATATTGATCAGTGGAATAGATCTTTCATCACCAAGTTGTTGATTGAAGCGCTTATGCTTACATAATAGGGGCTCCGCTCTTTCATTTGATGTCAGCATTGACTATGAATTCTCCTAGTGAGCAGTTGTTGTTATTAGTTTCTAGTACGGTTTTCAGAAGGACAAAAGTTCTGGCAGTGGCTTTCGTTGAGACGATTATGCAAGACCAAGAGCTCTTCAAGAATGACCAGCAATGGCAAAAGCAGAGCCCAACACTTGATCGCAATTAATATACTGGCATGTGGTTCGGCTATGCGTAGAATAGTTCGGTTCGTGTTCAATACATACAACGCGTAGGCGTACTTTCATTACGGACTTTTCCTGTTCTATTCTCATTACGAGATGAGCAGGTTGGAGAATAAGATCAAGTCGAAATATATCAATTCTTTATCTTCTTCATTCAAAGGAGAGTATAAATGGGCTAGAGCAAGAGATTCTGGCTATCAAGTTCCAGTGTTATCTACGCCTGTTAGACTGCTGGGCTGTAATGGATTGGACTAAGAATACTTCTTTCTAGTGAGGATATCGTATCGGCCGCTCTCTTCAGGTGTTTGCAATTCATGTGGGAACCGCACCACTTGAAGCCTTTGTATCCACATAATGAGAAGCCCTCTTTTAGTAAAGCTTCTCTTCATCAGCGACTTTAGTGAATGTCGACAAAGAATCCCCTGAGTTAGCCCTACTTATCTAGCCGGTGTTTGCTAGGTTTATTGAGCTACCTCACTACTGCTTTCAATGAAAGCGGCTTAGCTTGTGTTATGCGTAAGACATCTAGATTGGCTTGCCAGGGTAAGTCCTTGACTCTCTTCCTTTCTACCTGCTAGGGACTGCTCAAAGAACAAAACAAGCTTAATTGGGAAAGGAATGAGAAAAGAAAGCACCAAACTTCCTTCACGGATAATAAGCTACTACTACAGACCCGGAACTTAAAGCAGCTACTAGACTACTCTATGATTTGCAGATATCAATTTGACTCTATCTACTGAACTGATATTGTGGGAACAGCCTGCCTAGTGCAATACTGGGGTCTCTAACTAGAAAAGTAAATGCTTGAGCTTGAGAAGGGCCCGATGGTCCGTAAAACTCACTAGGATAAGCAGTATTATTGAACCAGACGAAACAACAAGCGATGAAACGACAGATAAATAACCTAAACTATAAGACAAGTAAGCCTTCCATACAAATGCACGCTTTTCTTTCGTTCATTTGGCTAAGACCTATAGCACTACTTTGGCTAAAGCTTCCCAGTTAAGGTATTATTATACCCAGGCCGCTCATGCCAAGTAACGAAAATCCCCTGCTCAAGAATCACATTAATGGCACCTTTCTGGAAATTTCAAACAAAAGGAAGACACGATCCCATGCGATACCTGAAGATAGGGCCCATGCCACATCAAGAAGCTGGGGCCGCTTGGCACAGATGGAACAAAACATGGGTCAATATCCTCCGCAGCCGAATTCAACAAGAATCCTCCAACCTGTTTAAACAATCACCTAATCCAAGAGATGAATTGCATCGAAAAACGGAAGTGAAAGGAAAGACTAGATCAACCAGTATAGTTTTGAAAAGAAAGCACCTAGTATAAACATGGGTCAGTAAATTAATTTGCTTAGCATGACCAAGAATTGCTTTTTAATCAGTAGTGAGATTGAGAAGGCATGGCTCTCTAGCCGGGCTTAGGCGAGTTCAAGTTCCTGGCGGTTTCAATGCTCAAGACCCTAGAATAACTTACTTTCTCAAGGCAACATCAAAGAAAGATCTTTTCATTGGGGAGATGAGATCCAGTAATAGTGGAAGTGTGCTGTGAGTGCCAATTTCATCTTGCCGGTTCAATGCTGAAACAAAGCCCCAGTATATTAGGGTCCACGTACTTTGGTTACATGTCTAAACTAGCTCTTGTCGCCTGCCCCAGTCATCTAGGGTCCACCACTTCAAGTATGTTGCTCTAGTTCTCTAGGTCTCGCGGGTCTCTTTTCACACAGCTATCTCTACTCATACCTAACTACTTGAGAAAGTCATCAGTGAGAGCGTCCGAAGTTCACTCAGCTATACCTACTCACATCCAACAATCAGTAATACTTGCCTATGTCTTCAGGCTTCCCAAAGCGATAGCAAAGCCAATAGCTATAGGTCTTTAACCGCAGGAATTGATATACTGGGGGTGAAAACTCTTGAAAGCAACCACTAGCAGCAGTTCGTGCTTTGCATTGCAGGAAGGCTTGGAATGGGCTAGTAGAAAGCAAGAACTGATATGAAGGTGCAAATGCTTTTTGCAGACTGCTTGGAGCTAAGCTAGTGGAACTGGGATAGTGATGTAGAATAGCAAGCTTTTTGTCCTGTGATGTGAGGGAAGCAAGGGTTAACGAGCTTCTAGGACCATACATAGGTTTTACAACCACCTGCACAATATGGTTCGCGAGAGAAGGAGGCACCGGCGAAGTGACTTCAATAGGCCACCTTCCCCCCGTTACGGAAAGGGAGGAGAATCATAGCAAGTAGAGCCCTTGGGCATATTCTTATTATAGCTTAATCAACGATGGAGGATCTTCTATATTATACCTACCTCTGAGAACAACAACTTCTCATTTCAGGTGCCGATACCATGGAATTCGCTTGCCTTTATACTACTTATTCACTCATTGTCAATTGAACCTTGTCCAGCCACGGTAGTAGAGTAGGCGGCGCATAATAAGTTTCTGCCTGCTTCTCACAACTAGGAGCGTCTCAATAAAAAAACACGTAGTATATCAGACCTTTTCAAGCGACACCTTTCCCACTCCCGATTAATATACTGGACTTGGTATACTAGGCACCTCTGGTCGCTCGCAAGAAACCTACCGGTCTTTCAATGCAATTTATAACTATTCTAATCTAAGTGTACACTTTTCTTCATTTTTTACTTTTAAGTTAAGTTGGATCGAGATTTTTAGCTATTAGAGCTAGCCAACAAAGAAAGATAGGGTATTACTACCAGTCATAGGAGAACGGTTCTCAGTTAGGGACGTTCTTCGAAACTCTTTCTCGCATTAAAGCTTATCCATTAAGGAATAGCTTCATCAGCATGTTCTGATTCCCGGTAGTGAATGTTCTGATTTAATATATAACATAGAAGTCATTCTTACCGGTTCAGAAGGCAGGTCAGTCATGGCAGGATGTGCTGGTGGTCTGGTTGTTTGTTCTCAAATCAATGACCGGGACCGAGGGTGGGAAAGACTGGAGTGCTGATTGAGCAATACCATGTCTAAGGAATTTTTTTACTTCAAACTTCCTTTTATTGTTCGATGAGCCCAAGTGACCAGTAACGAGTATAGTTCATAGGCCGACAGCCCGTTGCTTATTGCAAGGAGACTTCACCGATGTAGTATATTAATTGGTTAGTTTAAGTTCACATTGAGTCACGCACTTCCTAGAGTGGGGAGTGAATTCATGCGCATCTCAACGCAAGGATTGAATTAGCTCATCTTGAGTTACGTAAGTGAAATTTCGCTCTTTGGGGAGTATATACCTCACTTACGCTCGCCTCATGCTTCGGTCTCCTCTCCTCCTTTCTTCGACTACCTCTCTCGTGGGTTAGGACTATCTTATCGTGGACTCGTTTCTGCAGAGTCAAACTTCGGTTAGATATTTAGCCTGAGTGGACTGGATCGGAATCAAGTCATTCAACCTGGGCATCCTTAGAGTCTGGATAGTCAAAGAAATAGGCATTGCTTCAATTATTCCATCACATATAATATAGAAGTCGTTGAATGAGAGAGATGTAGTTGGTTATAGACTGAGTGAGCGGAGTAATTTCAAACAATTAATATACTGGGTCTCAAATCTTCTTAGGTCAAGCGCCAATCATGTCTTCTTAAGATCTTCTATCAGCAGTATATTAATTGGTTGGCGTTCTTCCAGATCGTATTTTTCCTAATGTAGTACCACTATCCAATGAGAAAAATCCAGCTATTGAACTTCTGTGGAGATGAACAATAAGGAATGAAGGTAATCAAATGGGGTCCTTCTTCGTGTACAGTCCTCTAAGAAATGTGCGATCAAATAATTAAGGATTAGTGCATGAATTCCATTTTTGGAATGCTTAAGTGTTAAGGGCATCTTGCTATGGGCACATACATGCGAGTCCTCTTACTCCAATACTTTCCTCCTACTGCTCATTATCTGGAGCGACTTCCATACTTATTTCCCCCACAAGTCCAAATTAATATAGCCAATTAATATGCTTTCAATGATCCATTTGGGAATTTGCTCGTCACGCTTCGCTGGTTTGTTTTTCGTAGGCGAATAGGAATCAAACTGACTCTAGTCAAACCATAGGAGACACCTGATTGGCAAATAGGGTTCCTTCATCTTCCCGAATACAACGTGAAGTCAACGCCCTATATTAATGCTCCTCGTTTTTATTCAATGTTGATATGACTCATCCCATATCTTGTGCAGGGCTCTTGCTTGCTTACAAAGTGAAATTTTTTTGGTTAACGAGACTTGGAATATTTCTTGCTAGCTTCGCAAGCACCTTCTTTTTTACTCGGATTGAGAAGTGAGGTGAGCCAGGTAGGAGAGGAGACAGGGGAATAATCCAATCTGCTCACTAGGAGCAACATTGACATGAATTGGAGAGGGGTTGGCAAACAAGTTGCCACTAAGAGCAAGTGTAACTGAATGTAAGAGCTCTTCATTTTTCTAACATCCCTGGTCCCTTGAGCGAATGTCTACATCAAGCAAAGGTGCGTAGCCAAAGAGAACCTTGTGGCTTTATGCCTTGGTCTTCATGGCTGTGTGACTATCTTTCCTTTCAGTGGGTGAGGCCATTTAGATGGGTAAGGGCCGACCAACCGGGTCTTTCATCGGAAGAAGGTTTTCGTTCTACTGAAAGAAAGAATGTCAAGTGATTCGCCAATAGAAAGAGCTTATTCTCAAGTGTAAGGACCCGTAACTTCCCCGGTAAGGAAAGAGCAAATACTTTGATACAACACACAAAAGAACGCAGACAGAAGAACATATCATTGTTTATTACAACAATTCCATCAGAACACAAGAATATACAGAGTATGAATAAATATACATTCGATAAATATGAGAGATTACAATAAGTTACACAGCAGCGGAAAAATAATACAAAACACAACTGAAAGTAATACACGGATACAGAGATTTTCGAGTATCGTTCCAGCTGTTAATCAGGATCCTGTGAAAATAAATCTACAAAACCAAAACTACTAGCTGCCCGTGTTGAAAATAAGGGCACCAAGAGTTTAGGTTAAAACAATAAACTCCAGGTCAGTCATGTGACTGGTGTGAGAACTAAAACAGTTATTAATCTTTATTTTAAAGTTCGTTAAATCAAGGGACTACGCCGTATAACACGGAACAGGTTTCCTCCCAAGAATACCAGTGCATAAAACAAACAGCGCGATGCTAAATAAAGAAAAATGAAGCTATTATAAGACCCAGGTCCCATCACACAATGCAACACAAGCCGGAGGATAGGGTTTTTACCTAATATTTGATACTATAATAAATGTATAGTATCCAAAACAATTTCAATCATAAATATCAACCATAGGCGGCATGAATGACCCATACCACTATGTCGCCATACTAGGTTCTACAAATAAAACCGAACACACGTATTGGAAATTGGATTCCATCATGAGTCGAGGCAAGAGGCAAGCTCCTCTCCGTTCAAGACAATCTAGCAAATGTCTTAGGACCCCACTATGATCCTTGGATCGGTGGGCTGGTCCTCTATTACTTTTGAGGATTGGCAATTCCTGAACACACGTTTCCCTTTCCTAACAGACCTATATCCGAGGCGCCTCGCATTCCAACAACCACACAAGTAAAAAGTATATAAATGTCAGCCAGTGTAAGCGCTGACAACACCACTAGCTAGAAAGAAACGTCGTGTTCTCCCAACGGTCCGTATCCCGTTTTTGACTCATACCAAGGTGTGAGGCTCGCGAATTCAAGTTATACACAAAGCTATGCCATACAGGCTGTACCACAAGACTTTGCTTTTCAACAGAAGCCCTGATCATCTGCCACTTAGGCGTTCCACACAGGCAATTCACTCCATGCGACTGATGTCCATCGATATACAACCTCTGAGCTCGTACGTCTCGGAGAAGGGCGTTAAGCAAGAGAATAAATTCTCCGCCGCCAAACAGATATATATTTAATAGAGATCAATCAACACAGAATAAAATCCAATGTCAGACACACAGTCCATTTACAAGTTCGTTCTGCGTCTGAACGAAACCGGAGGCACTTTCCTCGCATATCCATAGATCTCCAAGTACGTCTGGACGATCACCAACTGATTCCCTCATCTTTGGTGTACAGCCCAATCAAGATCATCAGTAATCACCCAAACAATGTGAAGACTTCCGGTCTTCAACCACCGTCTTCATCTTCGACATATCGTCGAATCGGTTATTCAGAATGGTTATAGACCCAGCCTTTCTGAATAACCCGCATATATAGTAAACACGTTTTACACAAACACAACATACGCCTCATTCCAATTCAGAATATTCTTTTATTAAAAATTTCACATTCTTAGGGAAAGGTCCCATTAATTTTATCAAAGATAAATTCTTCTAAATTTATACTTTAATCTTCCTTTGGATATCATTTCAAACCGTATAATGGTTTTCCAAACTAGTCGGGATTAGTGAACCACACCAAAGTAATTATTTATTTTATTTCCCGATCCCAACCTATTCATCCCATGGAGAAAATTGGTAATACTCCATATCTAACACCACGGTGTTATCGGTAAATATTAATTACCATTTCACATTCAAATCTAATTAAAACTTTAATTATCGCTTTAGAGCAAAACTGGTGCTACTCCATCCTCAATCACTTTTCAGATTTGATGATTTAAATTATCAATTCAGATTTCAATCTAATTACAGATTCATTAAAACTCCACTTAGTTCTAATCTCCTCAAAAATCAATAACCTGTCTTTAACTGGGTTAAAGAACCAATGTTATCTAATACACGATTCACGATAAACCCCAAATCACATTTAGTATTAAATACAAGGCTCTGAATAGAAAATATATCAGCTTATATTCAATATCAAATTCTACGACCAACAAATATCGTATTGGAAATAACGATATAAATATATCTTTCAAATTTCCATAACAATATTTGTATAATCACGAAATCCAACATCGAAATATTCCAAAGATAATTTCGACTCAAATACATTCCAATTTGTATATTAGAAATTCTGATTATTTTTAAAACCACTTTCAAATTCAATTTATTTATTTCAAAAATAAATTGATTTTAATTCTAGTTCAAAACTAGTTCATTTCGATAAAAATCTATTTTTATCTTTTCAAATTTTGAAATTTTCATCCCAATTCTTCACAAATCATTCCTTATGATTTTACACAAATTATTGATATTTTTAATAATTTTATCGAGGCCCGTACAGTCGATTTCCACCAATGGCCATCGAACTGCACTTACAGCGAACTTTTCCAAATTTGATTTGGACAAAATTCCAAATCCAACCGTTAGATTTCAGATTTCTAATATTCATTCGAAATCAGATTTTTAATGCTTAAAAAAACAAAAATAAAAGCTTGCATTCATTCGAAGGAGGAGGGGAACGTTGGTCAAGGCGGGCTCGTCGGAGGTCTTCATTTCAGAGGAGGAGAGAGAAATGAGGGCGGACGGACTTGCTGGCATCGGCAGCAGAGGAGGAGGAAGGAAGAAGAAGAAGCGGCGGCGGTGGAGTATCGAGGGTGGGCGCTGTCGATTTGGGGTTTGGGGGTTTTGAGGGGCTTGGGGGCATCGGTTTTTGCGTCAGAGAGGGAGGAGGGAGAAGGATGTTAGCGGAGGAGGAGTGGAGGGTGGCGACGGCCACATGGGACCGGCGGTGGCAGCGGATGGGGGTGGGGGAGGGGGGCGACGCGGTTTAGCTGTAAGTTTTTTTTATTTCGATTTAAAATGAAGAGAGAGAGGAGGGTAGGTGAGGTTATATAATTAAATATATATTTTATTATTAAATTTTCTAAAAAACAACTTTTATTTTCGACCTCGAAGCGATACCCACCGCCTATCGTCCCTAGCTAATTAACCCCATTCCGAACGCAATGGGATATGTATCGTAGGCTGATTCGATCGTTTCGGTCAGTTTTCGTCAAAATCAACATATAACTCTATATATTGAATTTGAACGTGCATTTCAATTTACCGGTGTCACGTACTAACTCGAAAAATTCCAAAAAAATATATTTTCTAACTTCGTATTAACGATACGGTCCTAACAAAACTAGTTTCGTCAAATTCTGAGACCGTTTGAAAAATGGCCATTTTCCAGTCAATTAAAATCAACTGAAACTGGTCAAACGCGTTTTCCTTTGCCACGCTCGCAATTTGATTCGAAAAATTACGAATTTTGGAATCTAGCAATAATTTGACGTCCCGAATCCAACAAAAGTGGTTTCGTCGAAATCCGAGGTCGTTTGCAAAATTTCCATTTTTAAGGGCCAGAATTCCATAGCGACTATTCAGAAATTTCAATTGGACATAACTTTTGATTCCCGCAATGAAATTTCGATTTTTCGGATTCGTTGGAGATATATTCTCAATTAGATTCTAATATTTTTGGTTACGCTAAAATCCGGTTTATTTTGCACCCGGTACATTCATTTGAACTTTGAAATCGAATTATCGAACTACCGCGCCATTTTCAATTCCTTTTATAATTATACATAATTATTTACATTCTAACGACGACGTATATAAATATATACGTTTTGATTCTATTCAAAATAAATTTTTCGTCGTTATTATTTAAAATAATCTATTTTAAATAATCAAACTTCATTAAAATTGCCAAAATAAAAATTTTAAATTGGCTCGCATTTCCCAGGTTGTTACAATCTCCCCCACTTAAAACTTTTCATCCTCGAAAAGGATTAAAGCCGAAAGTTGTTTAACTAATCAACTCAACTTCCATTGTTTTCTTCATGGCTTAAGTTCTTCAACCTTTCAGTTTCTAAGAACTTTTCAAATTTTTCAAAAATTTGGCTAACACACTAAATTTTCAAAAAATTTCGCCATATCCTCCCCTGCACCGGGGACTTCGGGATATTTCATATAGCTTCCATGGCCTTCTTCAATCCAAAAGAAAAAGAAAAAGCCAAGCGGTAAGCCAATCGGCTCATAAAACCATCATCACCCAAACGAAACAGTAAATTATGGAAATTATGGTACCTATTCGTCGGGCAAACAATTTTATTCCTCTGCTCTAGCCTCTTGCTATGACCTGTTCAATGGATATACATGTACTTGCATACAAATGCGATAAATTTTCAGTACGGTTTAATATTTGGTTCAATTAGGCTAAATGGTTCAAAATATCAAACAAATAAACAAACAACACAACCATCAATCAATTAGTGGATTAACGTTTCAAATTCATAATCTTGATACATATAAAGAAAATCATGTTTTTGATGCCAAATCACAACAATAAACCAATATAGTTTTGGTTCTCACACCAGTCTAATGGAAATATATAGATATCCCACCTTCGACACTCGAACATCTGATGCCGTATGTCATCAGTAGAATCATCTCCGGGCGACTAGAGTGTGATTCTATATCTATCCAGTATATTAAAACTTCGAATATACGTTCATGACGCGTATATGCAAAATCTTTATATACTCGATTGTCCAAAATCAATACAAATAAATATTAATATACGTATAAAACGATTTAAATTTCAAAAGAAATTTGTTTTCATTTGAAAAATATACTCTTCACACTTGTTCTAGGATACTACTGATCCTATCTCTAACGAGTCATTCTAATTGGATATTACTAACCCAATATCTGGTGAATTCTTTCGTATGGTTCTAATGTGTCTTGTTCTCGAGCTCTGTAAACCAAAGCTCTGATACCACTGTAAGGACCCGTAACTTCCCCGGTAAGCAAAGAGCGGATACTTTGAGTACAACACACAAAAGAACGCAGACAGAAGAAGATATCATTGTTTATTACAACAATTCCATTAGAATACAAGAATATACAGAGTACGAATAAATATGCACTCGATAAATATCAGAGATTACAATAAGTTACATAGCAGCGGAAAAATAATATAAAACACAACTGAAAGTAATACACGGATACAGAGATTTCTGAGTATCGTTCCAGCTGTTAATCAGGATCCTGTGAAAATAAATCTACAAAACCAAAACTACTAGCTGCCCGTGTCGAAAATAAGGGCACCCAGAGTTTAGGTTAAAACAATAAACTCCAGGTCATTCATGTGACTTGTGTGAGAACTAAAACAATTATTAATCTTTATTTTAAAGTTCGGTAAATCAAGGGACCACGCCGTATAATACGGAACGGGTTTCCTTCCAAGAATACCAGTGCATAAAACAAACAGCGCAATGCTAAATAAAAAAAACTGAAGCTATTATAAGACCCAGGTCCCATCACACAACACAACGCAAGCTGCAGGATAGGGTTTTTACCTTATAATAGCCAAAGCATGCTTGATACGTTAAAAACACATTATTTGATACTATAATAAATGTATAGTGTCCAAAACAATTTCAATCATAAATATCAATCATAGGCGGCATGAATGCCCTATACCACTATGTCGCCATACTAGGTTCTACAAATAAAACCGAATATCACGTATTGGAAATTGGATTCCATCATGAGTCGAGGCAAGGGGCAAGCTCCTCTCCGTTCGAGACACTCTAGCAAATGTCTAAGTACTCCACTATGATCCTTGGATCGGTTGGGCCGGTCATCTCTTACTTTTGAGGATTGGCAATTCCTGAACACACGTTTCCTGGTCCTAACAGACCTATATCCGAGGCGCCTCGCATTCCAACAACCACACAGGTGAAAAGTATATAAATGTCAGCCAGTGTAAGCACTGACACCACCACTAGCTAGAAAGAAACATCGTGTTCTCCCAACAGTCTATATCCCTTTTTGACTCATACCGAGATGTGAGGCTCGCGAATTCACGTTATACACAAAGCTATGCCACACAGGCTGTGCTTTGATCATCAACCACAAGACTTTGCTTTTCAACAAAAGCCTTGATCATCTGCCACTTAGGCATGCCACACAGGCAATTCACTCCATGCGACTGATGTCCATCGATATACAACCTCTGAGCTCGTACGTCTCGGAGAAGGGCGTTAAGCAAGAGAATAAATTCTCCGCCGCCAAACAGATGTATATTTAATAGAGATCAATCAACACATAATAAAATCCCATGTCAGACACACAGTCCATTTACAAGTTTTTTCTGGGTCTGAACGAAACCGGAGGCACTTCCCTCGCATATCCATCGATCTTGAAGTACATCTGGACGATCACCAACTGATTCCCTCATCTTTGGTGTACAGCCCAATCAAGATCATCAGTAATCACCCAAACAATGTGAAAACTTCCGGTCTTCAACCACTGTCTTTATCTTCGACATATCGTCGAATCGGTTATTCATAATGGGTATAGACCCGGCCTTTTCGAATAACCCGCGTATATAATAAACACGTTTTACACAAACACAAGTCTTTTATTCAAAATTTCACATTCTTAGGGAAAGGTTCCCATTAATTTTATCAAAGATAAATTCTTCTAAATTTATTCTTTAATCTTCCTTTGGATATCATTTCAAACCGTATTATGGTTTTCCAAACTAGTCGGGATTAGCGAACCACACCGAAGTAATTATTTATTTTATTTCCCAATCCCAACTTATTCATCCCATGGAGAAAACTGGTAATACTCCATATCTAATACCACGGTGTTATCGGTAAATATTAATTACCATTTCACATTCAAATCTAATTAAAGATTTAATTATCGCTTTAGAGCAAAACTGGTGCTACTCCGTCCTCGATCACTTTTCAGATTTGATAATTTAAAGTATCAATTCACATTTCAATCTAATTACGATTCATTAAAACTCCACTTAGTTTTAATTTCCTCAAAAATCAATAACCTGTCTTTAACTGGGTTAAAGAACCAATGTTATCTAATACACGATTCACGATAAACCCCAAATCACGTTTAATATTAAATACAAGGCTCTGAATAGAAAATATATCGGCTTATATTCAATATCAAATTCTACGACCAACAAATATCGTATTGGAAATAACGATATAAATATATCTTTCAAATTTCCATAACAATATTTGTATAATCACGAAGTCCAACATCGACATATTCCGAAGATAATTTCGACTCAAATCCATTCAAATTCGTATATTGGAAATTCTGATTATTTTTAAAACCACTTTCAAATTCAATTTATATATTTCAAAAATAAATTGATTTTAATTCTAGTTCAAAACTAGTTCATTTCGATAAAAATCTATTTTTATCTTTTCAAATTTTGAAATTTTCATCCCAATTCTTCACAAATCATTCCTTATGATTTTACACAAATTATTGATATTTTTAATAATTTTATCGAGGCCCGTACAGTCGATTTCCACCAATGGCCATCGAACTGCACTTACAGCGACCTTTTCCAAATTTGATTTGGACTTAATTCCAAGTCCAACCACTAGATTTCAGATTTCTAATATTCGTTGGAAAGCTTTTTTCGATATGAACCCAACGGTTCCAGTTTCAGGAGAATCCGACGGTCGGATCTCCCGTAATGTCCATTCGAAATCAACAGTCGAAATTCACGAACTACCGCAGCACGGTGTGTTCTATTCAGGCCATTATATATATATAATATATATATATATATGTATATATATATTATATATATTTCGTCGATTTCCTTTTAAAACGTACTTTATAAATCATTTTAAATTCGTTTTCCAAACGATTTCTACTTCATATTCAATTTCGAATCGAAATTGAATATTCCACATCATCGATATACAAATGATAATATTTCCAAAACGTTATATTTTGAAATCACTTCCTTTTCTATATTCATTTTAAAAACAAATATAATCGATATAAATATCGCTCACGTCAAAATGGCGCATCTCTGATCAACACGGCTTTATAAATTTCAATAAATTCGTTATTCAATTCAACAAATGAATATTTATTCTATTCAACACATGAATATATATTTCTTTCAACACATGAATATTCTCAACACATGATTACCGTCAACACATGACTATTTATTATATTCAACACATGAATCTATATTTTAATAGTCTTTATTTTCCCAATTGGAATGAGGCCCAATCAATTACCATATAATGTTAATTATATGGATTCCACACAACACATGTACAAAATAGCACTGACAAATAATCAACCATCATCCAAAGTGCACTACACTGTATAAGCATCATATATAGATATCTAACACTTATAACAGCCTGTCAATCAATCGATCGACATACAACTAATTATTGGGATTAGTGTATGCCGTATTTTATCCCAATACCCGTGTGTGGTTTCAAATCAACAAACACAGATTTTTATTTATTCACATACCCGTTAAAAATTATATTTTTAACGATAAAATATTTTTAACTATATAAATATTTTATTTCATCTCACAACACAATAAATTTTCACCCCAAAAATCAATCAAACATACAAGCCATCCATGGTCTGTGGACGACGAGTGTCGGGTGCTGCTAAGCACCGTCTGCATCCTAGTATATATTTTTAACTAGAAAAGAAAATTTAAAGTGAGAAGTTCTCACCGACTAGCTAAACCAATCGCGACGACTCTTCTTATGTAGAAATCTTCGTCGTGCTCGCTTTTTGTCACTTTCGTTGTCCGTAGCCACTACATATATAAAAATAACATTTTTATATCAACGCTATATGGATATAAATTCTATTTTTATACCACTACTATATAGATAAAAATTCTATTTTTATACCGCTACTATATAGATAAAAATTCTGTTTTTACATTGGTGTTCATATAATAAAGATTATATTTTTATCACGCTATTCTCTATATAAAAATTATATTTTTATATATATAAATATCGTATTTTTATATCACGGCTTCATATGTAAAAATCACTCCTTTACAACGCTACTTCCATGATAAAAATTATATTTTTATCTTGCTAGTAATATAATAAAAATTATATTTTTATTACTCTACATGAATAAAAATCATATTTTTATATCTCCTACATAATAAAGATCGAATTTTTATTCTTTCTAAAATATAAAAATCATATTTTTATAAATAAAAATATAATCTTTTCACTTTTATAACGATGTTTATATAATAAAAATCCCGTCTTTATTCGGATAAAAATCCGACCTTTCTTCTCATTAAAAATCTAATCTTTTCAATTTCATAAATCAAATCTTTTTACAATGAAAAATCTCGCCTTTCATCACTTAAAAATCCCAACTTTTCATCACTGAAAAATCCTAACTTTGATATAAATAAAATCAGAATTTTATACTGTAAAAAAAAATCAGATTTTTAATGCTTAAAAAAACAAAAATAAAAGCTTACATTCGTTCGAAGGAGGAGGGGAACGTTGGTCAAGGCGGGCTCGTCGGAGGTCTTCATTTCAGAGGAGGAGAGAGAAATGAGGGCGGAGGGACTTGCTGGCGTCGGCAGCAAAGGAGGAGGAGGAAGGAAGAAGAAGAAGAAGCGGCGGTGGAGCATCAAGGGGGGGCGCTGTCGATTTGGGGTTTGGGGGTTTTGAGGGGTTTAGGGGCATCGGGTTTTGCGTCAGAGAGGGAGGAGGGAGAAGGATGTTGGCGGAGGAGGAGTGGAGGGTGGCGACGGCCACCTGGGGTCGGCGGTGGCAGCAGATGGGGGGGGGGGGGGGGCGACGCGGTTTAGCTGTAGGGTTTTTTTTGTTTCGATTTAAAATGAAGAGAGAGGTGGGTAGGTGAGGTTATATAATTTATTATTAAATTTTCTAAAAAGCAACTTTTATTTTCGACCTTGAAACGAGACCCACGGCCTATCGTACCCAGCTAATTACCCCCATTCCGAACGCAATGGGATATGTATCGTAGGCTGATTTGATCGTTCCGATCAGTTTTCGTCAAAATCAACATATAACTCTATATATTGAATTTGAACGTGCATTTCAATTTACCGGTGTCACGTACTAACTCGAAAAATTCCAGAAAAATATTTTCTAGCTTCGTATTAACGATACGGTCCTAACAAAACTAGTTTCGTCAAATTCTGAGACCGTTTGAAAAATGGCCATTTTCCAGTCGATTAAAATCAACTGAAACTGGTCAAACGCGTTTTCCTTTGCCACGCTCACATATTGATTCGAAAAATTACGAATTTTGGAATCTAGCAATAATTTGACGTCTCGGATCCAACAAAAGTAGTTTCGTCGAAATCCGAGGTCGTTTGCAAAATTTTCATTTTTAAGGGCCCGAATTCCATAGCGACTATTCAGAAATTTCAACTGGACATAACTTTTGATTCCCGCTATGAAATTTCGATTTTTCGGATTCGGTGGAATGATATTCTCAATTAGATTTTAATATTTTTGGTTTCGCTAAAATCCGGTTTATTTTGCACCCGGTACATTCATTTGAACTTTGAAATCGAATTATCGAACTACCGCGCCATTTTCAATTCCTTTTATAATTATACATAATTATTTACATTCTAACGACGACGTATATAAATATATACGTTTTGATTCTATTCAAAATAAATTTTTCGTCGTTATTATTTAAAATAATCTATTTTAAATAATCAAACTTCATTAAAATTGCCAAAATAAAAATTTTAAATTGGCTCGCATTTCCCAGGTTGTTACAATCTCCCCCACTTAAAACTTTTCATCCTCGAAAAGGATTAAAGCCGAAAGTTGTTTAACTAATCAACTCAACTTCCATTGTTTTCTTCACGGCTTAAGTTCTTCAACCTTTCAGTTTCTAAGAACTTTTCAAATTTTTCAAAAATTTGGCTAACACACTAAATTTTCAAAAAATTTCGCCATATCCTCCCCCGCACCGGGGACTTCGGGATATTTCATATAGCTTCCATGGCCTTCTTCAATCCAAAAGAAAAAGAAAAAGCCAAGCGGCAAGCCAATCGGCTCATAAAACCATCATCACCCAAACGAAACAGTAAATTATGGAAATTATGGTACCTATTCGTCGGGCAAACAATTTTATTCCTCTGCTCTAGCCTCTTGCTATGACTTGTTCAATGGATATACATGTACTTGCATACAAATGCGATAAATTTTCAGTACGGTTTAATATTTGGTTCAATTAGGCTAAATGGTTCAAAATATCAAACAAATAAACAAACAACACAACCATCAATCAATTAGTGGATTATCGTTTCAAATTCATAATCTTGATACATATAAAGAAAATCATGTTTTTGATGCCAAATCACAACAATAAACCTATATAGTTTTGGTTCTCACACCAGTCTAATGGAAATATATAGATATCCCACCTTCGACACTCGAACATCTGATGCCGTATGTCATCAGTAGAATCATCTCCGGGCGACTAGAGTGTGATTCTATATCTATCCAGTATATTAAAACTTCGAATATACGTTCATGACGCGTATATGCAAAATCTTTATATACTCGATTGTCCAAAATCAATACAAATAAATATTGATATACGTATAAAACGATTTAAATTTCAAAAGAAATTTGTTTTCATTTGAAAAATATACTCTTCACACTTGTTCTAGGATACTACTGATCCTATCTCTAACGAGTCATTCTAATTGGATATTACTAACCCAATATCTGGTGAATTCTTTCGTATGGTTCTAATGTGTCTTGTTCTCGAGCTCTGTAAACCAAAGCTCTGATACCACTGTAAGGACCCGTAACTTCCCCGGTAAGCAAAGAGCGGATACTTTGAGTACAACACACAAAAGAACGCAGACAGAAGAAGATATCATTGTTTATTACAACAATTCCATTAGAATACAAGAATATACAGAGTACGAATAAATATGCACTCGATAAATATCAGAGATTACAATAAGTTACATAGCAACGGAAAAATAATATAAAACACAACTGAAAGTAATACACGGATACAGAGATTTCTGAGTATCGTTCCAGCTGTTAATCAGGATCCTGTGAAAATAAATCTACAAAACCAAAACTACTAGCTGCCCGTGTCGAAAATAAGGGCACCCAGAGTTTAGGTTAAAACAATAAACTCCAGGTCAGTCATGTGACTTGTGTGAGAACTAAAACAATTATTAATCTTTATTTTAAAGTTCGGTAAATCAAGGGACCACGCCGTATAATACGGAACGGCTTTCCTCCCAAGAATACCAGTGCATAAAACAAACAGCGCAATGCTAAATAAAAAAAACTGAAGCTATTATAAGACCCAGGTCCCATCACACAACACAACGCAAGCTGCAGGATAGGGTTTTTACCTTATAATAGCCAAAGCATGCTTGATACGTTAAAAACACATTATTTGATACTATAATAAATGTATAGTGTCCAAAACATTTTCAATCATAAATATCAATCATAGGCGGCATGAATGCCCTATACCACTATGTCGCCATACTAGGTTCTACAAATAAAACCGAATATCACGTATTGGAAATTGGATTCCATCATGAGTCGAGGCAAGGGGCAAGCTCCTCTCCGTTCGAGACACTCTAGCAAATGTCTAAGTACTCCACTATGATCCTTGGATCGGTTGGGCCGGTCATCTCTTACTTTTGAGGATTGGCAATTCCTGAACACACGTTTCCTGGTCCTAACAGACCTATATCCGAGGCGCCTCGCATTCCAACAACCACACAGGTGAAAAGTATATAAATGTCAGCCAGTGTAAGCACTGACACCACCACTAGCTAGAAAGAAACATCGTGTTCTCCCAACAGTCTATATCCCTTTTTGACTCATACCGAGATGTGAGGCTCGCGAATTCACGTTATACACAAAGCTATGCCACACAGGCTGTGCTTTGATCATCAACCACAAGACTTTGCTTTTCAACAAAAGCCTTGATCATCTGCCACTTAGGCGTGCCATACAGGCAATTCACTCCATGCGACTGATGTCCATCGATATACAACCTCTGAGCTCGTACGTCTCGGAGAAGGGCGTTAAGCAAGAGAATAAATTCTCCGCCGCCAAACAGATGTATATTTAATAGAGATCAATCAACACATAATAAAATCCCATGTCAGACACACAGTCCATTTACAAGTTTTTTCTGGGTCTGAACGAAACCGGAGGCACTTCCCTCGCATATCCATCGATCTTGAAGTACATCTGGACGATCACCAACTGATTCCCTCATCTTTGGTGTACAGCCCAATCAAGATCATCAGTAATCACCCAAACAATGTGAAAACTTCCGGTCTTCAACCACTGTCTTTATCTTCGACATATCGTCGAATCGGTTATTCATAATGGGTATAGACCCGGCCTTTTCGAATAACCCGCGTATATAATAAACACGTTTTACACAAACACAAGTCTTTTATTCAAAATTTCACATTCTTAGGGAAAGGTTCCCATTAATTTTATCAAAGATAAATTCTTCTAAATTTATTCTTTAATCTTCCTTTGGATATCATTTCAAACCGTATTATGGTTTTCCAAACTAGTCGGGATTAGCGAACCACACCGAAGTAATTATTTATTTTATTTCCCAATCCCAACTTATTCATCCCATGGAGAAAACTGGTAATACTCCATATCTAATACCACGGTGTTATCGGTAAATATTAATTACCATTTCACATTCAAATCTAATTAAAGATTTAATTATCGCTTTAGAGCAAAACTGGTGCTACTCCGTCCTCGATCACTTTTCAGATTTGATAATTTAAAGTATCAATTCACATTTCAATCTAATTACGATTCATTAAAACTCCACTTAGTTTTAATTTCCTCAAAAATCAATAACCTGTCTTTAACTGGGTTAAAGAACCAATGTTATCTAATACACGATTCACGATAAACCCCAAATCACGTTTAATATTAAATACAAGGCTCTGAATAGAAAATATATCGGCTTATATTCAATATCAAATTCTACGACCAACAAATATCGTATTGGAAATAACGATATAAATATATCTTTCAAATTTCCATAACAATATTTGTATAATCACGAAGTCCAACATCGACATATTCCGAAGATAATTTCGACTCAAATCCATTCAAATTCGTATATTGGAAATTCTGATTATTTTTAAAACCACTTTCAAATTCAATTTATATATTTCAAAAATAAATTGATTTTAATTCTAGTTCAAAACTAGTTCATTTCGATAAAAATCTATTTTAATCTTTTCAAATTTTGAAATTTTCATCTCAATTCTTCACAAATCATTCCTTATGATTTTACACAAATTATTGATATTTTTAATAATTTTATCGAGGCCCGTACAGTCGATTTCCACCAATGGCCATCGAACTGCACTTACAGCGACCTTTTCCAAATTTGATTTGGATTTAATTCCAAGTCCAACCACTAGATTTCAGATTTCTAATATTCGTTGGAAAGCTTTTTTCGATATGAACCCAACGGTTCCAGTTTCAGGAGAATCCGACGGTCGGATCTCCCGTAATGTCCATTCGAAATCAACAGTCGAAATTCACGAACTACCGCAGCACGGTGCATTCTATTCAGGCCATTATATATATAATATATATATATATATATATGTATATATATATTACATATATTTCGTCGATTTCCTTTTAAAACGTACTTTATAAATCATTTTAAATTCGTTTTCCAAACGATTTCTACTTCATATTCAATTTCGAATCGAAATTGAATATTCCACATCATCGATATACAAATGATAATATTTCCAAAACGTTATATTTTGAAATCACTTCCTTTTCTATATTCATTTTAAAAACAAATATAATCGATATAAATATCGCTCACGTCAAAATGGCGCATCTCTGATCAACACGGCTTTATAAATTTCAATAAATTCGTTATTCAATTCAACAAATGAATATTTATTCTATTCAACACATGAATATATATTTCTTTCAACACATGAATATTCTCAACACATGATTACCGTCAACACATGACTATTTATTCTATTCAACACATGAATCTATATTTTAATAGTCTTTATTTTCCCAATTGGAATGAGGCCCAATCAATTACCATATAATGTTAATTATATGGATTCCACACAACACATGTACAAAATAGCACTGACAAATAATCAACCATCATCCAAAGTGCACTACACTGTATAAGCATCATATATAGATATCTAACACTTATAACAGCCAGTCAATCAATCGATCGACATACAACTAATTATTGGGATTAGTGTATGCCGTATTTTATCCCAATACCCGTGTGTGGTTTCAAATCAACAAACACAGATTTTTATTTATTCACATACCCGTTAAAAATTATATTTTTAACGATAAAATATTTTTAACTATATAAATATTTTATTTCATCTCACAACACAATAAATTTTCACCCCAAAAATCAATCAAACCATCCATGGTCTGTGGACGACGAGTGTCGGGTGCTGCTAAGCACCGTCTGCATCCTAGTATATATTTTTAACTAGAAAAGAAAATTTAAAGTGAGAAGTTCTCACCGACTAGCTAAACCAATCGCGACGACTCTTCTTATGTAGAAATCTTCGTCGTGCTCGCTTTTTGTCACTTTCGTTGTCCGTAGCCACTACATATATAAAAATAACATTTTTATATCAACGCTATATGGATATAAATTCTATTTTTATACCACTACTATATAGATAAAAATTCTATTTTTATACCGCTACTATATAGATAAAAATTCTGTTTTTACATTGGTGTTCATATAATAAAGATTATATTTTTATCACGCTATTCTCTATATAAAAATTATATTTTTATATATATAAATATCGTATTTTTATATCACGGCTTCATATGTAAAAATCACTCCTTTACAACGCTACTTCCATGATAAAAATTATATTTTTATCTTGCTAGTAATATAATAAAAATTATATTTTTATTACTCTACATGAATAAAAATCATATTTTTATATCTCCTACATAATAAAGATCGAATTTTTATTCTTTCTAAAATATAAAAATCATATTTTTATAAATAAAAATATAATCTTTTCACTTTTATAACGATGTTTATATAATAAAAATCCCGTCTTTATTCGGATAAAAATCCGACCTTTCTTCTCATTAAAAATCTAATCTTTTCAATTTAATAAATCAAATCTTTTTACAATGAAAAATCTCGCCTTTCATCACTTAAAAATCCCAACTTTTCATCACTTAAAAATCCTAACTTTGATATAAATAAAATCAGAATTTTATACTGTAAAAAAAATCAGATTTTTAATGCTTAAAAAAACAAAAATAAAAGCTTACATTCATTCGAAGGAGGAGGGGAACGTTGGTCAAGGCGGGCTCGTCGGAGGTCTTCATTTCAGAGGAGGAGAGAGAAATGAGGGCGGAGGGACTTGCTGGCGTCGGCAGCAAAGGAGGAGGAGGAAGGAAGAAGAAGAAGAAGAAGCGGCGGTGGAGCATCAAGGGGGGGCGCTGTCGATTTGGGGTTTGGGGGTTTTGAGGGGTTTAGGGGCATCGGGTTTTGCGTCAGAGAGGGAGGAGGGAGAAGGATGTTGGCGGAGGAGGAGTGGAGGGTGGCGACGGCCACTTGGGGCCGGCGGTGGCAGCAGATGGGGGGGGGGGGGCGACGCGGTTTAGCTGTAGGGTTTTTTTTGTTTCGATTTAAAATGAAGAGAGAGGTGGGTAGGTGAGGTTATATAATTTATTATTAAATTTTCTAAAAAGCAACTTTTATTTTCGACCTTGAAACGAGACCCACGGCCTATCATCCCTAGCTAATTACCCCCATTCCGAACGCAATGGGATATGTATCGTAGGCTGATTTGATCGTTCCGATCAGTTTTCGTCAAAATCAACATATAACTCTATATATTGAATTTGAACGTGCATTTCAATTTACCGGTGTCACGTACTAACTCGAAAAATTCCAGAAAAATATTTTCTAGCTTCGTATTAACGATACGGTCCTAACAAAACTAGTTTCGTCAAATTCTGAGACCGTTTGAAAAATGGCCATTTTCCAGTCGATTAAAATCAACTAAAACTGGTCAAACGCGTTTTCCTTTGCCACGCTCACATATTGATTCGAAAAATTACGAATTTGGGAATCTAGCAATAATTTGACGTCTCGGATCCAACAAAAGTAGTTTCGTCGAAATCCGAGGTCGTTTGCAAAATTTTCATTTTTAAGGGCCAGAATTCCATAGCGACTATTCAGAAATTTCAACTGGACATAACTTTTGATTCCCGCTATGAAATTTCGATTTTTCGGATTCGGTGGAATGATATTCTCAATTAGATTTTAATATTTTTGGTTTCGCTAAAATCCGGTTTATTTTGCACCCGGTACATTCATTTGAACTTTGAAATCGAATTATCGAACTACCGCGCCATTTACAATTCCTTTTATAATTATACATAATTATTTATATTCTAACGACGACGTATATAAATATATACATTTTAATTCTATTCAAAATAAATTTTTCGTCGTTATTATTTAAAATAATCTATTTAAATATTCAAACTTCATTAAAATTGCCAAAATAAAAAATTTAAATTGGCTCGCATTTCGCGGTTTGTTACATCAAGTAACTAATTCGTAAACAATTTATTTCTACCTCGCTTCGCAACCAGTGTTTCAAGTGCCAATCCGAAGCTCTTCAACGACAGCATTCCAAGCAGCAAATACAGGAATTTGAATAGGTTGTTCAAAAGGATCTCCTTTTCTTCCATCAAACATTCTGCTTTTTCCCGGAAACTCGGATTCAAATACACATGGGTTTTTTGTTTGCTTACTGGCCTCATATAATTCGGAAAACACTAGTTTTCTCGATGCCTCTTGCTTATGTCTCTCATCAGAAGGTGCTACACTATAATGTCTCTTTAGTATATCCCTGCTAACCCGAGTAAACATTCAAATATCTATCCTACATACATTCGTGAGGGCACTCCTAATGGATTGAAGAGCATATCAATAGGTGTTCCATCTTGCAAGTAGGGCATATCTTGTCTAGACAAAATTTTCGAAATGATACCTTTATTCCCATGTCTTCCAGCTACTTTATCACCCACTTTTCACATTTCTGTAAAATATATACACGAATCCTTTCTGTATTATAGCTAGAACCAGTCTTTTTCTGGATCCATTTCACATCAATAACTCGACCTCTTCCGCCTATTGGTAGTTTTAGTGAAGTTTCATTTGAAGTGGATACCTGAATGCCAAGTATGGCTCGTAATAATCTATCACAAGGCGACCTTCACACGATCCATAGCCGAATATGATGCCCAAGACCTGAGGGTTGAAATCATCTGGCAAATGCCCTTGTCTAGTGCCTTGATCCAACGGGGGATTGGCTGGGATGGGGAGCGCTTACTAGAATTAAGAAATAAGATCTTTTGACTTAATTCTAGTAAGCTAGGTATCAAAGCGCTGCTTTTAGTCACTCCTCTGGGAGAGGTCGCCTAAACTTCTGGTGCCTGGAACTCTGATTCTGCACGGGACCTATAGAGGGGGAAGAACTCATCTCCTGGCATGATTGATTAGCAACTGTATAGAAGGAAAAACTCAAGGGAGGTTTCCTACCGATTCAAGCTGGCTAGAAATCTATGACATCAGATGGTTTTTATCATTCTATTCCTTCTATCATGTAGCAATAAGCCTTTCCTTGGTCCACAGGTTTGACTCTCATATTATTTTTTATTCTTCTTACTTAAACTAATTAGTAACTAATGTATAAGAAGTAAGGTAGGAGACCACACTATTCTCTTTACTAATACTCTCTCCTGATAATCAGTATGGTGGAAGTTTAAGCACAACATTTAAAGGTGGCTCCAGAGCCCTGGGTTGGCCATGAATGGCCTCTGCGATAGAGCTCCATTGTTCCGGTAATCTAGCAAATAGAGGACATTTTTTCCCTTCTCCTTCAGGAGGTGTCAAATGTGATGTTGTACATAGTCGTCTTTCCATATCATATCAGGAGGTTTTGGGTCCTGGATCCGGAGCCCCAAGTGGATTTAACCCACCTGCTCCACTTCCTCCGCTGGCGCAAAGACTCTTTTGTCATCAATGTGCTTCTGGAATCTTCTTCCACGGCGGAAATTACCCTTTCCAATAACTAATGCTGCTCTGGCTGATGCAACAATTGCATTTCAAGCTTCTATTGATTTTTCACCTTCAAAAGACTAAAAGAAAGACTTTATGTGAATGGACCATAATGTCTCTCCCTATAGAAGATAGAAGATAAGAGCTAGCGATTGAGACAGCTACGGGACGGACGTTTATTTATAGAAGCGATTCACTAATAAAGACAAGAAAATAGACCACTGGGTACCACAAAAACTATTATCATTGCCAAATATTAGATATAGCTTCCGAAATTTAGCAAAGCCGAAATCCAGTTATTCCGGGCGAATAGATCCCGAAATCGTTACAAGTGGACCGAGACAAGCAAGGTGTGCTTGCATTAGAGAAAACAGTACGGGATCACTGACATTAGTAAAATACCTTACAAGTTCTTGTGTGTATCTAGTCAATTTCATTTAGTGAAATGGTTTCATGATATTGTAGTGCCGTCAGTCATGGGTTTTTATTCCGTTGGGGTTTTGGGAGTTACAACAGGCATTCTCAACAGGAGCTTCGTGTGATTGTTGAGCTCTGAACATTGCTGAAGTTCCTCTTCCCCAGAACTCCGCAGCGCTACTTTAGGTACTTTAATTCGATCTGGGCTCTCTTCTTGGAAGCGCAATGAAAGCGAAACCATCTATTCTGGCCTCCAGTATTGATTTCAATTCATGAAAGAGATTCTAATTTGGAAAGCGTTCTTCAATAGCAGACCTGATCGTACAAGAATGTTATTCCGATCACTGCTCACTTTATTTTGAATCGAATCTCAATCAGAAGTATATAGCATCATGACTACTAGCATTCTAGGAGGGCAGTCTACCACAAGATCTAGTTTAAGCCTGGTGGAGCCAAAGCTGGGCTGGTTTGGCCTTTGAATATAAATACCCTCCTTACCTTAGTTCGTTGAGCTCAGGAAAGAATTTCCGGAAGTCATATCGGCCAGATAGATTTTTGCCTGGCTCCATATCGGTATACACCACCTCTTTTATTCCATAAGAAGCGGGAGCCTTCGATTTTGCATTGAAGGGAACTAAACCAGGTAACCTAACCATCAAGAACAAGTATCCACTTTGCAGACTTGTTTGACTGAGCGCTTCATACTTCTCGAAGTTGGGTCTATGGTCGGGCTACTACCGGGTGTGTATCGCAGAAGGAGACAAGCAAAAGACGACCTGTATGACAAGCAAGTCGACTTCGGCACCCTCTTTTGGTTATTTTGGACTCACCAATGCCCCTGCCACATTCTGCACCCTCATAAATGAGCTATTCCACCCGTACTTAACTTAAACGAGTGGTGGTATACTTTGATCGTGAGCTATAGCCAGTCGTTAAACGACCACGTACGTTAGCCACCTCTTAATGTATTAAGGTCTCGAATAACCTCTATGTAAAGAAAGAAAAGGACTCCTTTGGTAATATCATGTTGGAATACTTTCAGAGATCGCTTCACACCTAGGCAGGTGCCAGGGTATGAATTCCCAAACTATTTGTCATAAGGCGACGGAGAACAAATGGACGCAAGCATAGTTGAACTAATTGGGCATAGTGTGAAAGGTCAGTAAATCATAGACCCATGTTAACCTCCAATCTATGAAATGTCAGGGAATCAATTTCTTTATTTCTTTCAAAGAAATGCCTAGAATCGGGTGGGAGCAATGTAAAAAATCTCAGCTTATATTCCACTTTCGATTGAAGATCAGGGGTCGAGATTTCGTGCCATATCTATAGACAGAGCCAGTCCCATCCTATGATTCTTTGTCTTTCTCGGGAAGCTCCTTTGCCTATTCCTCCAATGAGTATTCTAGCTTCGACCGGTTGGAGAGAACACCTCCTTCGTCCCTTGTTAGTCGTCGCCCCGTCGCCAAGCAGAGTGAATGAATTTCCAGGGACCAATCTATCAGGGATCTCAATTCACATGATTGGAACAATACCAGCGCACACACAGATCTCGTGAAGCTATAGGGAAGGAGAAAGACCGCTACGTCTCCACAGGTTGCTTGGCCTCTCCCGTAAAACTTTGAATTCTTGTAGTGCAGGCAATAACATCTTTCATTGTCAGTTTCACCTTCATGAATGTGTTCAGGAAAAAAATGTTAATGGAGCAACTCTATCATATAGAAGCAAAGAACTGTCGATTAGTACTCTTCGGACCAATACATGCCCGATCCCACATGTGATAACCATGGGGTCAATAGTGGGAGCTTCTATTCCGATAGAATCACGTGCCTGGAATATGATGTCATCATTGAAGGTCCTTTGCAAATTGGGAGCGTATTCTTCGTCCACATCCATGCACTCTTCTCTAGGGGCATGCTTTAGGATGAAGAATATCGCTCCATCTCGCCCCAACTCTTCTGAGCCGAGTGAGGACCACCAGAGATGGTTTCGATCAACAATCCTCGTTCAGTTTGCACCCCTCCTTCCTTGCTAGTTCCTGGTGCATTTCTGGGATTGTCGGTGGGAGGAGGAGCTGCGGCGAAAGAATACTAACTGATTCTGGTTTTTCTGGATGAATTGCTGCAGTTTGTTCTACTTGATGAGCTTCTCGATCAGATCTTTGAGGTGACGACATTCATTGGTATCAAGTCCTAGCACATCATGGAAACGACACTACTTTCTGCTCCTTACCATTCTCTCAGTGGCTTCCCTCTTCGGGGGCTTCTCGTATTTTTTCGTGTTCATGGTTGCCAAGTAAATGTTTTCAGGAGTATCATTCAGAGGAGTCCAAGCTTTTCCATCATGCCCCATGTATCGTTTTTGTTACCTTCGACTCTATCATTTTCCTACCCCTTTCGCTTGGGATTTTCATTGGGAGGGGAGTTGTTCCTGGCTTGTATCGAGGAGGCCGACACAGGAACAGGAACAATCGCTCGGTCATTCGTGGGGTTAGTTGGCGTAGTGGTGTTTGTCTCTTTTCTCTCAAGTTCTTCTGCTTCCTCCAACTGAAGATATTGGTTGGCCTTCTTATGAAAGTCTCTCTTTCCTATCGGTCTTTTCATCTTCAACCATCGCCCGAACTCCGTCTCGGGGTGGATGGCGCAGACTAAGGAAAGAAGATGGTATTCTCATCGGGATTGCTCACTTCAGTTGTGGCAGCATTGAAGCAAGTCATGAAAGACTTCAAAGACTCATTCTTTCCTTGAGACATGGAGGCTAGGAAAATGACATCTTTGGGTTGAGCAGTATGAATGCCGAATCATTCAGGAAACGACAAGCTAGTTCATCAAATTGGAGATCGAATTTGGTAGGAGCCTGGTAAACCACGTTGACGCAACTCTTTCGAGGAAAATTGGGAAGCATCTACTTTAATTAAATAAAATAATAAATACATCATCTAACGCGTTTCTCCGTCCATACACCAACTATACTTGTACAGATAGGGTTGTGGGTCTCTAGTCCCGTTGTAGGATGGAACAGCAGGCAAACTGAATTTGTCGGGGTATGTTTCCTTCAAAATATTATCGGCAAAGGGAGTGCGACTAGGGGCCGATCCCCAATCTTTATCAATTTGATCTCGGCTTTCTTTCATAAGCTTTTTTACCATCTCAGCAATATAATATAGGAGTCGGGTCTCTGAAAATCTAGAGGTTGGCAACCTTGCCCCTGTTTTGGCACCTGATTTTTCAAGTTGTTCCGGGCAGCGGTCCGATTGCCACACTCTCCTATCTCCGGGAGAATGGGTTCCCTAGAATTTTGCAAGCCGGCACCCATTTGTGTGGCGTTCCTTTGAGCATTTGTTTCGTCATTGTTTCGTGTAGCTCGTCGGTCTTCATCACCATAGGAGATATTAACTATAACATCATCATATAGCATGTTTGGGCCGAGATTTTGCCTTTCATCATCATTTTACCCCAATCCGGGTGGGGTTGCGCTATTTCCTTTAGCGGTGCCTCTAGCATTCCTTCCAGGTTGTTGCCCATCTCCTCTATTTTGCTCCGACGCCAAAGAAGCTTCTTGATTGCTAGCTTCTTCATTTCGAGCAGGTGTAACAGGGGTTATAGGAGGTCAGAGAGTAAGCAAGGCGTCTAATTTCTCCATAAGAGCCAATTGACTAAACTTGACTTTACGGTTAATTTTTGAGACCAATTTGTCCTCCCCTTGTGAAAACTTTATTTTGTTGGGAGGATCCAAGAGCAATATGTTGATCTTGAGGGACTTCATCTCTCCTCATCGAAGTTTCTCCCCTCAAGGAAGAAGGGATGGATTTTCCAAAAGCGGTCTTCTTTCTTTCGACCGTTATATCTTTTCTTGAGTAAAAAAAGGAAAGTTCTTTAATAGACATTATAGATCTGGCCCTTGAATCTAGTGAAGATTCCAATAGCAAAGCCGGATCTGCTTGGGTTATCTCTCAATGAAAGCACCAAAATGTTGATATCCAAAAATGGACACCAACACCCGATGTGATGTGAATCTCGTGATAGCACCAATATAGGTCTCTCTTAGTCAAGAATATGATAAAAAGTAAAATAAAAATAAAAATAGAATATAGATAGCAGAAAAGTAGATAACACACAATATTTATAGTGGTTCGGCCGTTAACGAGACCTATGTCCACTTTTTCTTTTATTGATGATGATTCTGGCTATTTGATCACAATAGATCAATAGATTACAAATTACTATGTAGATCAAAAGTGATTTAGAGGAGGAGATTAGCTTCCATGAAGAAGATAGAGGCAGAGGCACATCTGTTTGCTATCATGGAAGCCATTGAAGGGAGATAAGAGTCAAAGAATAATTTCGGCAGCGTAATGGTAGCTAGAAGTGGGGATCCCCTTTCAATAAAGTCGGCCCTCCTTTGAAGCGTGGGGATTCTTTGGTGAATGTTAAGAGGGATAGCTTCATTCAAAATATGATATGAAGTTCCCGCATGGTATTAATATTTATTAGGGGAGTGTACTTCACTTCTGGTAAATCTCATCGGTCTTATGGCAATATCTGGAATAGAATAGAATAAAAAAGAATCAATTTATTGACTAGCTTTGGTTGAGCAACTGCGACATTTCTTGAACGCCCACAGCCTACATAGCTCGCCTCCTCTTTTCAAGGAAGTACATCTCAGACCATATGTAGTTCTCGGTCCATTTTTTGACCCAGTTCCTGTACTTTTGAAGGATGAATTCTAGAAAGTAAAGTACTCTGGTGTAAGAGGCCCTCCCGTTTTGGTATATGTGTTTTCCATTATTCTTAAAGAAGATTCGGTACCTGAGCGAGGACGTCAAGCGCATATGAAAAAGTCTCAGACACTTGGCTGTACGCCAATAAATCATGGTAACAGAAGTTCATATAACTAAAATCATGGTCTGAAGTGAACATAAGGCCCGTAATGCGGGATGAATCAATCCCTTGGGGGTAACTCCACCCCAACTTTGTCGGTGAGGACGTCCAGCTTCTGCGCGATCCCTTCTATCAGTACATCGTCAGCCATGTCTTCCATGTGCTCCATGGCGTCCTCCCTAGGTTTCGTAGTCAAGAAATCATAGTTTATACGTTGCAGGGTTTGAAACGCTATGTGTAATGTCAGGCCTAAGCCAAACAAAATAAAAGAAGTGATTTCTGCCTCTGCCTCAACATGTTTAGGGAACTCTCAGGGCTTTTTCGTAATCCTGACAAGTGTTTATGTGTGGCAATTCAGCGGACGTTAGGGGTCCCGCACCACTTATTAATTCAGAATGGATGGATCACATGAACGATCCTCTATGATCCTAAAAGCCCCATGATTCCAATCACTTTCCCTTGGGTCAATTCAATGATGGGCCTTCGGGTCCTTTCCTTATCCCGATCGACTCTGTACCTGAGTCGATCTAAGATGAGAAAATCAGTTGAGGGGCATTCACTAAAGGAGGTCAATTAGAATAGTTGTTCTGTCCTTGCATTCCGGTCCTTGAGGGACTACTTTGGCTTGATCTTGAGTACTGGAGGAAGAGATATGACAAGACAGATTCAACCTCAGAATCCGCTTCCGCGGGTAAAACTATCTGTATCGGGTGTTCCTAAGATCATAGAAGTAATACTGCAAGGGCCCTATAGAGAAAGGGAAATAGGAAGTCTCCGATTCTGTAGGCGTCTCTAGGGGATCAGCAAGATGAGCTATGTCTGATTGTCGACGAGAGTTTTCATATTGATAACAACACTTGCAAGAGTCTGCAATCATGTGACCCGGCTTCTTGCAATTCACATAGTAGGAAAGCGCTGTTATCAATTTATTAATATACTAGCTAAGGACAGTCAGCTATCAATCGTGAGCCATCCGTCTATCTTTTTACCCATTCCCCTCGTTCAACCTTGGTAAATAATTGGTAGTCGTTGAATCGGAACCATAATCAAAATAGTGAGTCTGAACCACGGGACTGAAATCAGTGACTATATTCGTAGCTTGGTCGCGTTCCACACCTCCGGTTTTAAAAAAAAAGTCTACTTCATAGGCAAAAGAAGAATCGAAAGCCAAAGACCAATTGATTACTTGCTAACAGGCTAGTCTTTATCGTGGACTTGGGATTCGTCATCTTAAGGGTATGAACTTCTCCCCTCTACATTCATTCTCTCTTCTTTCCGTTTGAACTCTTTTTAGCTGCTGGAGCAGGAGCTTCCGCGGGAGAACGGAATAGGCATCCATTAGCTTTGTCACTTCGCATGACATCTATGAAAGCAGCAGTGGGCGAACCGGCGGTGAACAGGGAGAAGGAGGACCACCCGATCGCTAGGAAGAAGCAAGCCTATTCCCCTTTAAGGTCATTGCTCACTAGCTCCTTTCATCCCTCCAACACACCATCGACATTATTATTCGAATTTCAATCAACAAAAAGAAAGAGGAATTCAGAATAAGATGGACTACTAGAGCCACGATAGCGAGTCAAAAGCTAGCCATGTCGTAGTATTAGGAGCGATGGAGCTTGCCCAGTGAAAGGAATATGTAGCGAGTCACGGGAATAATAGAAAAGCACTCTTCGGGGCTCACTATCAGCTCTATTACATAACCTCTCTCTGGTCTACTCCACCTCCGAGATGGTCACTCAGCCTATTGAAGAGTCTGGCTTCGGTCGAAAGGGCTTCCTAGTAGAAGCAACTTAGCCTTTCCCTTTTTTTCTCTAAATGAAGAGTCAAAAGGGAAGAAAATTGTGGCTGGACACGGGAAAAGGCATATTCGTTTCGGATTGACCAAAGAAGTCTTTTCAATGGTGATTTTAGCCCTTTCTCGAGGCCATTCTGAACAATTCATTTTTTAGAAGTACCTGAAGCTTGGCAGGCTAGACTCCTTTTGGACCCGTATGATGTGCCTCTTTCGGTTGCTTTCTTGCTTTACCGAATGCTCAATATTGTGCCTTAAAGAGGACTCGAACCTCCATGCTATTTAGCATGAGATTTTGAGTCTCTCGTGTCTACCATTTCACCATCAAGGCATCTTGAAAGTGAATCGTATTCCATGAATATGATATCTATCTAATGTGATATATGGAATATATGGACAAAGGTGGATGGACTGTTGGGGGTATTTCCATCGATCAGTCATGTCATATAGGCCCAAATCAGACATCAAATTGCTTTGATTTGAATTATCCATAGGATACCGTATATATCAAAAATATGTACAATCAAACCTATTTCTCGATTCAATAGAAGCCCAAAGAAGTTAATATGGTACCCAAATAACGATAGATATGTCAAAAGCAGGTACGATTACGCCTATTCCTAATCCTAAATAGAATGTAACAATATGGGGATCCATATGGAAACATAGTATCTACTTACATACGCTCGAATGACCCCTTCTCATAATAAGAATGTACATAATCCTATTCCGGTCTGGTCCAGTATGGAATGAACTTATAATCTGATTATCAAGTCGATTCCATGATTATAAGTTCATAACCCCAGCTCATTTTGGCAGAATAGATCTACTAATTCTTTTATTCCAGTTAGTAAGAGGGATCTTGAACTAAGAAATAGGCCTAGAAGCTAAAAGAGGGTATCCTAAGCAACCATAAGAATTGGGTTCATTGATATTCCTGGTATAGTAGATGCTATCACACATACAGTCATACTCCATTCGATGGAATTGTTTGATCTTAAGGGAGATCTTCTATAATTTCGCACGTGAGGGGTTATTTCTTGGTTTCGTCCAGTCATTAATAATTTGATTATTTTTAGATAATAGTAGATGGAAACAACGCTCGTAGGAGTCCTATTGAAACCAAGAAATACAGGCCTGCCTGCCATCCACACCAGAATAGATGGAGTTTTCCAAAAAAGCCCAAGGGATAAGAGACATAGAGCTGAAGAGAGAGCCAAAAAAGGATCTTTTGGGTATAATCCTGCATAATCTCGAATGTTATCAGTTCCGGATTATTATAACGACCAAATGATACAATGCGAGCAAAAGTTCCTAGATTCATGAAGTTATAGAACATCATATAAGTTATCATGCTTGCATATCCATCATTTGAGTCTCCAACAATTATTCCAATAATTACATATCCGATTTGATCGATGGACGAATATGCAAGCATACGTTTCATGCTTGTTTGTGTAATAGCAATGAGATTCCCCAATATCATGCTAAGAATAGCTAGGATTTCCAAAAGAAGATGCCATTCGTTTGATGAGAAATAAAAAGGAATATCGAAAATTCGCATGGCTGAAGCTAAAGCAGCTATAAGTAACAAAAAGAAAAGCAATGACTGGAGTAGAGTCGAAAAGAGGATTCCTCACTTCTTTCTCTCATTCAAAACCGTGCATGAGACTTTCATCTCGCACGGCTCCTAAGTGATAAAAGAAAGAAAAACTCATCTTCTTTCTTTTTTGATTACCTTCCTCGCGTATGTATAAGACTGTATAGTTAGTATATTGTCCTTTATAGTAAGGAATGTCGATGCTTCACTCTATTTAAATCCGAAAACAAACTACATAAGGTTTTTTCTGAATAAAATACTGGATAGGAAAGACCAGTAAGGCATAACGGGATGCCCGGGATTCCCTCAATGGCAGGTTTAACGAGAACTTCTACTCCATCTAGACATGGCCCCAGCTTGAATCTTTAACTAGAGCCCTCCGCTCATCATCTATATAAGCAATATCGAGACCATTAAAGCGGATAGGCAGAGTAGGCAATCCCATATCGTGATCTGATCTTCTATTGCTCGGGTCGTCTAATAGAAGGGGCAGAGCTCCTACTTATGATTTAGACGCTGCTCCTACTTCTCTTACTTGAGAGGTACCCTGTGGAATAGGTGAATTCTTGGACAAGGCCTTCTTTAGCTTCTATTGCTTGGGCGATAGCAACAAACTCCAGGCTCAAGAGACCTTCAACAAAGTAGATCCGGCTGCCTTCTTAGCAAGGAATGAGAGTGTGGTCGAAGTCTTTCATTAGGCGACCCTTCTCCTCTTACGATTTTTCGATCCTGTGACACGAGCCAATAAAGTAAATCAGCAGGATCGGGGAAGTCCCGTTTTCGAGGAACTCAACATCTCTTCGAGCTTGGTCTGGACGAGAGTTGTTTCAGAGGTTGGAGGGATGCTGGAGAATTCCATTGGTTTTGGCCTTTCAAACCGCAATCAAAAAGAGATCGATTGAGGAGACCTTGCATTTGTGGCATAAATTACTTTTCCGCTCCGTCGAGTTCAAGCAAAACGATAACGCCAACCTGAAGACTTTTTAATCAATAGGCACACACAGGTGGGAACAAACTTCTTAAATGACAAGGGCTTGATGGCTAGTCTGATGTTTCTATTGTTCCTATACCCGTTTTACATGCTGAGAGAGACGTCGATTCATCCTATAAGGAGGGATGCGGTGAAAGGCCACAAACGAGAGATTCTTCGAAAAGAAAAAGGAAATGACAATCGATATTCGTACATATCCTCATTTGCTTCTTTTGATTCATTTACCTCTTTGTATCATTGAATCAATATCACGAAATCTGCTAAGAGGAAGCTAAGAAAAAAAGCTACATAGGCAGCAACTGGTGGTGACAACACACCTTTCCTTGCTAGAATCGTTGAGAGCAGTGAGTCAGATCTAAGATGGAGGAAAGTCAGGCAAATCAGGCTTCTTTGATGAAGATTGGGGCGATCCAGATCACGCAGGGGCAGTGTCATTTGTTTTGGAACTTCACCATCGTGGTTGGGCGGGATCCCAGGCTTTCTTTCAATCCTTATTATGAGGTTAGGTGGAAACCCGATCAATCAGAGTTGTTGTCCGATCGGGAGGGGAAAAAGCTGGGAAACCGCACTCGAAATCCTTAGGACGACCGAATTGGCTGAAGGTTACATTTCCGCACCAGTCATCTTAATGGCATTGATATGTGCTTCCTTATTCTAATCATTGGCTACCGAGCACATAAACTATTAATCCCTTCCTTGCTTGCGCGTAGTTTGACTAGCACAGGGAATGCCTCTGTCATCCTAATTGAGTGAAGTTCCGTTGGGAGCCTTCGTTCCGTTCCTAGACGGATTGAGAGTCAAGTCAAGGACTTCAGGGTGAGGTTCCCTTGCTTGAGGATTATTCCTAGGGTTCGGTCTCATTTATCTTCATTTCAGTGGACTGAATGTAACAAAGCAGAATACGAAGAAAAGCGTCTGAGTTGAACAGATAACCAGGGAGGAGAGATCACTGATGGAAGGAAGTATAAAACCGTGAAACATCAGTACCTGAGAGAAGGGCAGAGGCACAGATGATTGAGCAAGCGTGGAACTAGTCCTAGCTTTGAGCCTGACTTCTAGGTTTGACCTGGGACATGGGGCAAGGCTATGCGTTCACAGGGGATGGATGTGGTTGATCCTTCCCTTTTGGTTTGCACTTATCGACGACTCAGCTACCTTTTCCTCTTGTTGACTTTGAGCTTGTGGATAAGACTCGAACCTTCTCATCTACTCCAACCCCTTTGAGACGGAGGTGCGCGGACTATCTACTATCTAATCACTACTTTCGTTGCCAGTCGGTCAGCTACTCCTTCTGCCTATGGAAGGAATCCCAAAGCACGAACTCGTTTCATTGTAAGGAAAGGGAAGCCAATGAGCCCCTACTTGATCCATCTATTGGGACCCGACCATTCGGGTGGACTGAATCTGTGCTTTCGAATGAATCGTTCCCTTGGAATGACCCCTGACTTGAACCTTTGAGGCCAGTATATTAACTGCGCCCTCTTGTGAAAAGCGTAAACCTTGCCCATTAGCAAAGACAATTCCTCCATCACTGAGAGTTCGCTTGACGGCTTGACTGAAGTTCTTTCTCATTCCAATATGCTTCTTTTCTAAACATGACTCTCTTAGACCAGAAGCCGAAAGCGCAGGTGTTGGACAAGATTCGTTGAAGGGAAGGGTGACAAAGAACAACAAGTGAAGAACAAGGCGAAAGATCAAGTTGAATCCAGATTCAAGTCTGACAAGGCTGCAGAAGAAGCTCCAACATCGAGAAATGGGTCGAATCTGGAAGAGGAAGCCATGGTTAAGCGAGGGCCAGAAGTCGAATTCTCATCAGATTTCTATTCTCCCATCGGTCAATAGAACTGGGATTCTGGGGATCGGCAACCTCGGTTGCAGTAGGTGGTGACAACGACTCCTTAAAGGCGGCATCAACAACAAAAGTTGCGTTCGGTAGAGACATGAATCAAATATTTTGTCTCCCTTCTTGCTAGGGAAGAAGGTTGCCCATATTCTATATCTTGATTCAGAAAGATCACTTTCAGAATGAATGCATCTCAAGCTCTCGCTTTCAGAGCAGATGTGTGAGAAGTTTAATTACGAAGCTATGCTGATATCTGTCTCAGAGTCAGGGGCTGAACCTACCGCATTTCCAATCCACAAGCAAAGCATTGAATGAACATAGAAAAGCTAGTCAATACCCCAGTAATGCCAACGTTAGGATTCATCTAATATGAGCAGGACGATTCTCTACCTGAATATTATCAGATTCACTTTGATTCGATGCACAGCTAAGTCAGATTCACTTAGATGGAATCTTAATAATGACTTACTCATGACTTGAAAGGCCAGAATTAGATGCCATCAGAATTGAGAATGAGAAGCATACTAAGCTGAGTCATCTTAACAACTATTCGATACAAACTATTATAAACATTCGTAGGGGAAATATTACTTACCCATTACCTGGACACCCTCTCAATTGAGAGAATGCCGGGGAAGAACTGTCTCCTACCTGGCCAGAAGATATGATCTACCAAAAGATTCACATCTGAACATTCGATACAGGATTGATACCCGACTCAGTGGAAGAACAATACCTGTTATTCGCAATGCTTATAGCTATTCTTATATATACCAGTTTCTCAGCAGCTTACTAGCAACCTTCTCTACCAGATTCATAATTAATATATTGGTTTCTTTGGTATTATGAAACTCTAGCGAAAAATTCGCCCTGAGGAGATTCATGAGCTCAAGTTTGTGTATAAGATCTGGTATGCTGATTAATGGGTAAAAGTAGGAACATGGTATGAAGATTCACTAGGTCAATACCCGCAAAGTCGGAAATTAATATACTGGGCCGCTAGTAAAACTAGGAACCGAGTAGATTCTCTATCTAGGTCAATACCCGTCTGTAAGAGAGCTTCTCAACCGTAATAGGTCAATCACCCAGTTTGGGATCTCGCTTCTGTCAAGTAATACCGCATCCTTCTCATGCCGCTATTCTCTCAAATACACCTTGAATGGCGATTCTGCTAGGTGCCAGGAATTTCTATTAGGAAGCAGAAGGAATTTTGGGTGATTACTGATGATCTTGATTGGGCCGTACACCCAAGAGGAGGGAAATCAATTAGTGATCGTCCAGATTTACTTGGAGATCGATGGATATACGGGGTACTAGGTGCCTCCGGTTTCGTTTAGACCCAGAACGAACTTGTAAATGGACTGTGTGTCAGACATTGGATATCATTCTGTGTGATTGATGGATATCGGTTGCATGGAGTGGTTTGCCAGTGTGGCATGCTAAGATGCAAATGATCAGGGCTTCTGTTGAAAAGCAAAGTCTTGTGGTTGATGATCAAAGCACATCCTGTGTGGCATAGCTTTGTGTAGCGTTGATCCGCGAGCCTCACACCCCGGTTGTGAACCAGAAACGGGAGAGGACATCAGGGAGGGCATGCATTTCCTTCTAGTTAGAAGTGGCGTCAATGGTTTTACACGCCCTGACGAGTTTGACTTATGTGGTTGTTGCTGTTGCGAGGCGCCTCGGATATATCGGTGACTATGTGAAGCCGATAGAGTCATTCGTTGGCTCATTGACACCCCAAAGGGTGGGGAAACGCAGTGTTCAGGCATTTTAATCCACATCGGTGGAGCGGCCCTGACGATCCAAGGGCCCACCTGAGTCTGGGTCCTGAGACACGGGCTAGAGCGTCTCGAATCGGTGAGCACTATCTTTTGCCTCGGTTCACAGAAGGAAACCCAATTTCCAATATGTGACAATTGCAGTTTTGATTGTATACCTGTATATGGCGACATAGTGGTATGGGACATTCATGCTGCCCATGATTGGTATTTATGATTGTATATAAAATCAGAAACTAACTGGAAACGAGCTAAGATGGGTGGTTTCCTGGGTATTGGTCTGATGTTGGTTTCGGCCTTCGGGGTTAATAATTAGGGAATCGTTCTCTTACTAATTTACGGTTGGAGTCTGATTAAGGGTCAAAAGACGAAATTTAGCATATCAAGCATTCTTTGGCTATTATAAGGTAAAAACCCTATCCTCCGGCTTGCGTTGCATTGTGTGATGGGACCTGGGTCTTATAATAGCTTCATTTTTCTTTATTTAGCATTGCGCTGTTTGTTTTATGCACTGGTATTCTTGGGAGGAAACCCATTCCGTGTTATACGGCGTGGTCCCTTGATTTACCTAACTTTAAAATAAAGATTAATAACTGTTTTAGTTCTCACACCAGTCACATGACTGACCTGGAGTTTATTGTTTTAACCTAAACTCTGGGTGCCCTTATTTTGACACGGGCAGCTAGTAGTTTTGGTTTTGCATATTTGTATTTACAGGATTCCTGGTTTACAGCTGGAACGATACTCAGAAAGCTCTGTATTCGTGTATTACTTCTAGTTGTGTATTGTATTATTTTCCGCTGCTATGTAATGTATTGTAATCTCTGATATTTTATAATGTGTAATATTGATTTATACTCTGTATATTCTTGTATTCTGATGAAATTGTTGTAATATACAATGAAATGTTCTTCTGTCTGCGTTCTAATTTGTCTTGTGCTCAAAACAATCAGGCGTTTCGAACTGTCTTGGTCGGTTTAGTGACTTATTTGGATCGAGCGAAATTTCCAGGTCGTTACATTTGGTATCATAGGTTTGGTTTACAAAGCTCAGAGAACAAGACACATTAGAACCATACGAAAGAATTCATCAGAGATTGGATTAGTAATATCCAACGAGAATGACTCGTTAGAGATAGGATCAGTAGTATCCTAGAACGAGTGTGAAGAGTATATTTTTAAAAAATGAAACAAAATTTGTTTTGAAAATTTAAATCAATTATTCGTATTTGATTATTTATTTTATATTGATTTGGACAATCCAGTATATAAAGATTTTGCATATATGCCTTGCAAACGTGTATTCGAAGTTTTAATATACTGGATAGGTATTGAAGCACACTCTAATCGCCCGGAGACGATTCTGACGATAGTCTAGACATCATCAGAATTGGTATTCGAGTTTTGAAGGTGTGATATCTATATATTTCCATTAGACTGGTGTGAGAACCAAAATTAGATTGGGCCTATTGTTGTGATTTGGCATAAAAAACGTGATTTTTGACTATATATCAAAGTTATGAATTTGAAACGTTAAGCAACTAATTGATTGTTGATTGTGTTGTTTGATTATTGTTTGATTAATTAAATGTTGAACCTTTAGCCAAATTGATCAAATAGTGAATTGTATTGAAAATTTGTCGCATTTTCATGTATATACATATACTTACATTGAACAGGTCATAGCAAGGAGGCTAGAGCAGAGGAATAAAATTGTTTGCCCGATAAATAGGTACATGTTTATTGTATTTCTTTGGGTTTGGATGATTTTGTGAGCCGATTGGCTAGCTGCTTGGTTTTTTCTTTTTCTTTTGGATTGAAGAAGGCCATAGGAGGCTATATGAAATATCCCCAAGTCCCCGGTGCAGGGGAGGTTATTGCGAAATTTTTAGGAAATTTAGGGTGTTAGCCAAATTTTTGAAAAAATTGAAAAGTTTTTAGAAACTGAAAAGTTGAAAAACTTAAGCCGTAATGGAAATAGCGAAAGTTGAGTTGATTAGTTAAACAACTTTCGGCTTCGTTCCTTTTCGAGGACGAAAAGTTTTAAGTGTGGGAGATTGTAATAAGCCGGAAATCTGAGCCAATTTAAAATTTTTAGTTTGGCAATTTTAGCGAACTTTGAATATTTAAAATGAATTATTTTAAATAATAACGATGAGGAATTTATTTTGAATAGAATTCGAACGTATATATTCGTTTGAATCGACGATAGAATATAAATATTTATTTATAAATATAAAAGGAATTGAAAATGGCGCGGTAGTTCGATAATTCGATTTCAAATTTCAAATGAATGTACCGGGTTCAAAATAAACCGAATTTTAGTGAAACCAAAAATAATAGAATCTAATTGAGGATATCTTTGTAATGAATCCGAAAAATCGAAATAAGCGGGAATCAAAAGATATGTCCAGTTGAAAATTCAGAATAGTCGCTATGGAATTCTGGCCCTTAAAAATGGAAATTTTGCAAACGACCTCGGTTTTCGACGAAACCACTTTTGTAGGATCCGTGATGTCAAGTTATTGCTACATTCCAAAATTCGTAATTTTTTGAATCAATATGTGAGTGTGGCAAAGGAAAACGCGTTTGACCAGTTTCAGTTGATTTTAATCGACTGGAAAATGGCTATTTTTCAAACGGTCTCAGAATTTGATAAAATTAGTTATGTTAGGACCATATCCTCAATTCGAAGCTAGAAAATATTTTTCGGGAATTTTTAGTGTGGCCCCGATAAATTGAAATGTGCGTTCAAATTCAATATATAGAGTTATATTTTGATTTTGGCGAAAACTGATCGAAACGATCGAACTGGCCTTCGTGACATATCCCATTGAGTTTGGAATGGGGGTATTACCCTAGGGGCGACAGACGTTGGGCTCGATTTGAGATTCGTATGAAAAGTCAACCATTAGGATTTAAAAATAATTAAATATAAATAAATATTTTATAAAACCCCTTAGCCCCCTCTCCTTTCTTTCTTCAGTCAAAACCCGATCCAAATCAAACACCTCCCCCCGACGACCTCTCGCCTCCCCCTTTCCCTGCCGCCGACGCGGCTGCCACCCACCGCCCTCCGCCACCGACGCCGACGCCTCCTGCTCTTCCCTCCCTCCGTTCGAACCCTGCAGCCCCCCCAAACCCTAACTCCACGAAGAAACGCGCCACCAACCTCCTGACCCCGCCACCGTGGCCTGCAGCCGACCAAGCGGAGCCCCCCGACCACCTCCGAACCCATGCCGCTCTCCTCAGCCTCCAAACCCGATTTCAGGCCCTCCTCCGAATAAAAATTGAATTTTTACCTCTTTCCACTTTGCGTTTAAACCCCGACCTCGCAAGCGAGCTGTTGCCCACAATGAAGCCCCCTTCTCGCTGAAAAGAATGTGAGTTTTTATTTATTTATTTTTGTTTTAAATTCAATTTTTAAATTATAAAAGGCAGAATAAAAGAAGATTTTTATGTAAGTAAATACAAAAAGATTCAGTTTTATTTTGTATGAATTAGCGAGAAGAAGATAAGATTTAGTAAATCGAAAAAGGAGTGATTTTTATTAGAAAAGATAATATTTTTATTGGAGAAAAAGTTTGATTTCTATATATGTACATAAAGTTAGGATTTTTAGTTGTGTAAAAATAGAATTTTTAACGATGTAAAAATAGAATTTTTATAATAGAGAAGTTAAAAATATAAATTTTACACTAGTGTCATATTTAAAAATATGATTTTATATTGGTATGATGGTAAAAATATGATTTTTATTCATGTAGAGTAATAAAAATATAATCTTTAGTAGAAGAAGAGCGATATAAAAATATAATTTTTATAACGAAGTGAAGATAAAAATTTGATTTGTATATATATGAGGTGAAGATAAAAATGTGATTTTTATATATGTAGCGAACACAGACAACAAAAGTGGCGAAAGGCGAGCACGGCGAGATTTTCCTACATATGAGGAGTCGTGGCGTTTAGTTTAGCTTTCGGTGAGAACTTCTCAATCTAAATTTTCTTCCTAGTTATCAAAACATACTAGGATGCAGACGGTGTTTAGTAGCACCCGACACCATCGACCACGGACCATGGACTTGTTTGTTTGGTTGTTTGGTGATTGATTAGAATATTTGCTGGAATTTTGTGGTGTGAAAAATGAAATCGATTTGATTGATATGTGTATGGCGTGGGCCATTATTAGACCGGGGATAAGGCTAGGCCTTGTCCCGTTTCTATATCGTGCCGTTATGCAGCCGAAATTTTCTAAAATAAGTTAGAAAAATAAAATTATCATTTTATTTAATAAATGAAATGAATAGAAATTCATGTGTTGAAATAAATATTTTATCGTTAAAAATATAATTTTTAACGTGTATGTGAATAAAATAAAATATTCATTTACAAATCAGACGGTTTGTTTATGTACACTGATTTGACTGATATTGATTGGGACGATAAATTTTACACGTCGCCCAACTGCACAAATAAAGTCTGTGTTGTGCACACGGGTATTGGGATGATATTTGACGTACACTAGTCCCAATAATTAGTTGTATGTCGATCGATAGATTGACAGACAGTTGTGTTGTGCACTTTGGATGATGGTTGATTATTTGTCGTTGCTGTTAAATACATGCGTTGTATGGAATCCATATAATTAACTTTATATGGTAATTGATTGGGCCTCATTCCAATTTGGAAAATAAAGAATAAAATAAAATATATATTCATGTGTTGAAATAAAATATATATTCATGTGTTGAAGAAAATATTTATTTGTTGAATAGAGTAACGAAGTTATTGAAATATATAAAGCCGTGTTGATTAGATTTGCGCCATTTTGACGCAAATGATATTTATATCGATTTTATTCGAATATCGAAAAGGAATTGATTTCACAATATAACGTTTTGGAAATATTATCATTTATATATATATATATCGATGATATAGAATATTCAATTTTGATTAGAAATTGAATATGAAGTTGAAATCGTTTTTAAAACGAATTTAAAACGATTTATAAAATATGTTTAGAAGTGAAATCGACGATATATATATATATATATATATATATATATATAATAAATGGCCTGAATAGAACGCACCGCGCCGCGGCAGTTCGCGAATTTCGACCATTGACTTCGAATGGACATTGCAGGAGATCCGACCGTCAGATTCTCCTAAAACCGGAACCTTGTGTTCTTATCGAAAAGATGTTTCCAGTGAATATTAGAAATTTGAGATCTAACGGTTGGATTTGGAATTATGTCCAAATCAAATTAGGAAAAGGTCGTTGTAAGTGCAGTTCGATGGCCGTTGATGGAAATCGACTGTACGGGTCTTGGTAAAATTATTAAAAATAGTAATAATTTGTGTAAAATCATAAGAAATGATTTGTGAAGAATTGGGATGAAAAACTCCATATTTGAAAAGATAAAAACAGATTTTTATCAAAATGAACTAGTTTTGAACTAGAATTATAATTCTATTTATTTTTAAAATAAATAAAGTGGATTTGAAATGGTTTTGTAAATAAACAGAATTTCCAATAATTGAATTGGAATGGAGTGGAATCGAAATTATCTTTGGAATATTTCGATGTTGGATTTCGTGATTATACAGATATTGTTATGGAAATTTGAAAGATATAATTATATCGTTATTTCCAATACGATATTTGTTGGTCGTAGAATTTGATATTGAATATAAGCCAAAATATTTTCTATTCAGAGCCTTGTATTTAATATCAAATGTGATTTGGGTTTGTCGTGAATGGTGTCTTCATTAACACTGTTCTTAAACCCAGTTGAGAAAGAGATTAAATCTTTTTATTTAGATTTAATGAAGTGTACCTATTAAATGGTATTTAATTGGAATTGAATTTGAATTGATTTTTGGGTTTATCGTGAAGGGTGTTTTAAATAACACTTGTTCTTTAACCCGATAATTAACGGAATGTGATTTTGGGTTGTCGTGAACGGTATCTTCAACAATACTGTTCTTAGACCCAACTGAGTTAAGAAAATCAGAAACTAACTGGAGATTAGTTAAGTTGAATGGTTTCTTGGGTATTGACCTGATGTTGGTTTCGGCCTTCGGGGTTAATATTTAGGGAATTGTTCTCTTACTAATTCACGGTTAGAGACTAATAGAATGGAATGTGGTGTGGGTTGATCGTGAACCGTGTTTTAAGTGACATTGGTTCTTTAACCCAGTTAAAGATTAAAACCAATTGGAGTTTTAATGAATCTTTAATTAGATTGAAATGATTGAGAGTGGAGTATCACCAGTTTTGCTCCAAGCGATAGTTAAATCTTTAATTGGATTTGAACGTGGAATGGTAATTGAATTTACCGATAACACCATGGTGTTAGATATGAAGTATGACCAGTTTTACTTCATGGGATGAATAGGTTGGGATTGGAAAATAAAATAAATGATTACTTCGGTGTGGTTCGCTAATCCCGACTAGTTGAATTGATATTCAAAAGAAGATTAAAGAATAAATTTGAGGAATTTATCTTTGATAAAATTAATGGGAACCTTTCCCTAAGAATGTGAAATTTAGCAACTAACTGAAGATTAGTTAAGAAGAATGGTTTCCTAGGTATTGATCTGATGTTGGTTTCGGCCTTCGGGGTTAATATTTGGGGAATTACTCTCTTGCTAATTTACGGTTAGTGACTGATGAATTGGAATGAGGCGTATGTTGTGTTTGTGTAACACATGTTTATTATATACGCGAGTTATTCGGAAAGACCGGGTTTATCCCATTCTGAAAAACTGATACGACGATAAGTCGAAGATGAAGACGTTGGTTGAAGACCAGAGGTCTTCACGTCGTTTGGGTGATTACTGATGATCTTGATTGGGCCGTACACCCAAGAGGAGGGAATCAGTTAGTGATCGTCCAGACGTACTTGGAGATCGATGGATATGCGGGGTACTAGGTGCCTCCGGTTTTGTTCAGACCCAGAACGAACTTGTAAATGGACTGTGTGTCTGACATTGGATATCATTCTGTGTGATTGATGGATATCGGTTGCATGGAGTGGTTTGCCTGTGTGGCATGCTAAGATGCAAATGATCAGGGCTTCTGTTGAAAAGCAAAGTCTTGTGGTTGATGATCAAAGCACAACCTGTGTGGCATAGCTTTGTGTAGCGTTGATCCGCGAGCCTCACACCCCGGTTGTGAACCAGAAACGGGAGAGGACATCAGGGAGGGCATTTCCTTCTAGTTAGAAGTGGCGTCAATGGTTTTACATGCCCTGACGAGTTTGACTTATGTGGTTGTTGCTGTTGCGAGGCGCCTCAGATATATCAGTGGCTATGTGAAGCCGAGAGAGTCATTCGTTCGCTCATTGACACCCCAAAGGGTGGGGAAACACAGTGATCAGGCATTTTAATCCACATCGATGGACCGGCCCTGACGATCCAAGGGCCCACCTGAGTCTGGGTCCGGAGACACGGGCTAGAGCGTCTCGAATCGGTGAGGACTATCTTTTGCCTCGGTTCATAGAAGGAAACCCAATTTCCAATACGTGACAATTGCGGTTTTGATTGTATAGCTATATATGGCGACATAGTGGTATGGGACATTCATGCCGCCTATGATTGATATTTATGATTGTATATAAAATCAGAAACTAACTGGAAACGAGCTAAGATGGGTGGTTTCCTGGGTATTGGTCTGATGTTGGTTTCGGCCTTCGGGGTTAATACTTAGGGAATCGTTCTCTTACTAATTTACGGTTGGAGTCTGATTAAGAGTCAAAAGACGAAATTTAGCGTATCAAGCATTCTTTGGCTATTATAAAGTAAAAATCCTATCCTCCGGCTTGCGTTGCATTGTGTGATGGGACCTGGGTCTTACAGTAGCTTCATTTTTCTTTATTTAGCATTGCGCTGTTTGTTTTATGCACTGGTATTCTTGGAAGGAAACCTGTTCCGTGTTATACGGCGTGGTCCCTTGATTTACCTAACTTTGAAATAAAGAGTAATAACTGTTTTAGTTCTCACACCAGTCACATGACTGACCTGGAGTTTATTGTTTTAATCTAAACTCTGGGTGCCCTTATTTTGACACGGGCAGCTAGTAGTTTTGGTTTTGCAGATTTATATTTACAGGATCCTGGTTTACAGCTGGAACGATACTCGGAAAGCTCTGGATACGTGTATTACTTCTAGTTGTGTATTGTATTATTTTCCGCTGCTATGTAATGTATTGTTATCTCTGATATTTTATAATGTGTAATATTGATTTATACTCTGTATATTCTTGTATTCTGATGAAATTGTTGTAATATACAATGAAATGTTCTTCTGTCTGCGTTCTAATTTGTCTTGTGCTCAAAACAATCAGGAGTTTCGAACGGTCTTGGTCGGTTTAGCGACTGATTCGGATCGAGCGAAATTTCCCGGTCGTTACAGAATCACTCGCGTAGTTTATAATTAATATAATAATCAAGTGCTATAAAAATACATCATATGCCTCATTCCAATTCAGAATATTCTTTTATTCAAATATTCACATCTTTAGGGAAAGGTTTCCATTAATTTAATCAAAGATAAGTTCATTTAAACTATTTCTTTAATCTTCCTTTGAATATTAATTTCAAAAGATTTTACTATCTTACCACAACTCAAATCCAATTAAAGTTTTACCCAACTAGTCGGGATTAATGATGCTTACTGAAGTAATCATTTATTTTATTAATCCCAATACCAACATATTCATCCCATGGAGCAAAACTGGTAATACTCCATATCTAACACATACGGTGTTGTCGGTAAATTTAATTACCATTTCACATTCAAATCTAATTAAAGATTTAACTATCGCCTGGAGTAAAACTGGCGGTACTCCATTCTCGATCATTTCATGAATTCAATAAATTTAATTATCCCATTCTCATTTCGATCTAATTAAAGATTCTTTAATACTCCACTTTAGTTTTAATCTCAGAAACCATTACTTGATGATTATTCAACTTTAAGAAATTAATCTTGTCTTTTAACTGGTTAAAGAACAAGTGTCATTTAAAACAAAGTTCACCATAAACCCAAAATCCTCTTCCATCAAAATGGAATCTTCACGGAAATCATAACAGTCTATAATCGATATAAATTTCTGTATCAAATCAATACTATAAATGGAGTAGCGGCATGGCCTTCTAAATTCCATAAATAGTAATAGTCTTCATTCACAGAAGCTCATCTCGATTATTAAATCGAATTCCATTCAGTTCCAATTTAATATATGAAATCAGAAAACTTTACCTTGGAAAATTTTCCATTAAATCTTAATAAAAAGATTTATAAATTTCAAATCACATCCTCACTGTTAATTGGGCTAAAGAACAAATGTCATTTAAAACATCATTCACAACGAACCCAAAATCGTCTTCTTTTTAATTCCAATTAATAAATGTAATTGGAAAACTTCATTAATCTTAATTAAAAAATTTATTCCCTTTCTCAACAAGGATTAAGAACAGTGTTATTTATGACACCATTCACGACAAACCCAAAATCCAATTTGATATTAAATACAAGGCCCTGAATAGAAATTAATATCAGCTCATATTCAATATCAAATTCTGAAACCAACGGATATCGTATTGTGAATAACGATATTTGTATCTTCCAAATTCCTCAACCATATCCATATAGTCACGGTCTCCAATATCGAAATATTTCAAAAATTATTTCTATTTCAAATCCATTCCAATTTATTTGTTGGAAAATTCTAGTTATTTTAAAACCATTTCAATTCCTTTTAGTTCTTTATTCTAGTTGTTAACTAGTTTATTCTGATAAAAATACCATTTATCTTTACAAATATGGAATATTTTATCCAAACTCTCTCCAAATCATTTATTATGATTTTGCATAATTTACTCATATTTTTAACGATTAAATTGATTTCCATATACGGTCATCGAACTGCATTTATAACAACCTTTTCCAAAACTGATATGGAAAAAATTTGAAATCCTACCATTCAAATTTAAATCTATTGTATTCATTGGAAAGATATTTTCGATTCGAACCCAACGGCTCTAGTTTTAGGAGAATCTGACGGTCGGATCCCCCGTTACGTCAATTCGAAGTTAATGGTCGAAATTCGCGAACGGTCGCTGCGCGGCGCATTCTATTCGGGCCATTTAAATATATATAATATATATCGTCAATTCCATTTAAATCGTATTTTATAAATTGTTTATAAATTCATTTTAAAACAATTTCAACTTCATTTTGAATTTTAAATCAAATTGAATATTCCCTATCATTATAATGTTGAAATGATAATATTTTCAAAATATCAGATTTTGAAATCAATTCCTTTTCATATTCATTATAAAATGGATAAAATCGATTAATTAACCCATTCGAGTTAAAATGACATTTAACTACTTAACTCGGCTTCATATATTTTAACATTTTTGTGTCCATCCAAAATCGTATTTTGATTCTTTACTGAATACTATTTTGAAATATTAGTTCATAATCTGAATCGGAATGAGAATTAATCAATTACCATATAATTCATTTACATGGATTTCATACATTGCATGTGTTCAACAATAATGATAAATAATCATTAACCATTCAAACATCATCCAGAGTGCATTCTACAAATGTATAAGCGTTAAAATAAATAAATGACGCTCATCACAGTCTGTCAACCAATCGATTGGCATACAACTAAATATTGGGATTAGGGTATGTCCAATATCATCCCAATACACGTGTGGGGCCTTCAAACAACAACAATCAATTTGAATAAATCATTGGTTAATAAATTTAACCAATTCTAATTCGGTTTGAATTATTTTTCTAATTATCAATTTTCACTGTTAATTATAAATAAATATTTACATCTCATTTCAACAACCACAAAGTGTATCCACATTGTTCGAAATACGAGTGTCGTATATTCAAACAACGCTTCCTGTGCAAATGAGTCGTGATTAGTTCATGTGTTGAACTCAAGCAATATCACATACAATAAGATAAAAATCAACACTGGCAATTCATATATTTTCAGTTACAAAATAAATAAATAACTGTACAAATATTTTAGTGAAAGAGTTCTCACTTTGGGTTCCACTCCGTCTGTCTTTATTTAGCGACGATTTTAATAAAATTAAACTGAACGTTTAATTTTATCAAAATCTATAATGTGACGGCCCGCCCCGCACCAGCCTGCATTTCCTCCGAAATTGCGCTGTACACATGCCCGACTAGCACAGGACGGACGTCAAGAGAAAGGAAAGAAGAGAATGAACTAATCAAGAAACCTGTAGAATGTCTCACAGCGCATGGAATAAAATATAATAATAACATACTTGACACAAAACAGGCGAGACAGTGCATAAGCTGATAACTAACATACTGTACACATGCCCTTTCCTGGTGTGTATGCGATGTCAAAATCATAGGAAGCTAAGAACTCCAACCATCTCTGCTGACGGAGATTCAGATCTTTCTGAGAGAAGAGATACTTTAACGACTTATGATCTGTAAACAGCTCAAATCTTTCTCCCAAGAGATAGTGTCTCCACATCTTTAACGCGAACACGATTGCTGCCAATTCTAAATCATGGGTAGGGTATCTTCTCTCGTGCGGTTTCAACTGCCGACTTGCGTAAGCTACAACCCTACCGCCTTGCATCAATACAGCACCCAGTCCGGTACCACAGGCATCCATGTATACCGTCATCTCTTCATCCCCCTTAGGAATGACTAACACTGGTGCGCTTGTCAACTTGCCCTTTAGACTCTTAAACGCATTCTCGCACCTTTCATCCCAGACAAAAGCTTGATTCTTCTTGGTCAACTGGGTCAATGGTGCTGCTATCTTGGAGAAACCTTGGATAAACTTACGATAATATCCAGCTAATCCCAAGAAACTTCTTACATCTGTTGCATTCTTGGGCGTAGGCCAATCTTGTACCGTGGCCACCTTTGCTGGGTCCACGGCAATACCATTCTCTGATACAACATGGCCCAAGAACCTCACTTTCCTCTTCCAGAAGTGACACTTAGAAAACTTGGCTTTCAATTGGTGTTTTCTCAACACCTCCATCGCTACTCTTAAATGTTCTTTGTGTTCTTCCTCTGTCCTCGAATAGACCAAAATATCATCAACGAACACAAGAACAAACTTATTCAACTGATCCCTGAATACCCTATTCATAAGATCCACAAAATATGCTGGGGCATTGGTCAGCCCAAATGGCATAACCAACCACTCATAAAACCCAGACGGCGTTCGAAATGCCGTTTTAGCTATACTCTCAGCTTCCACTCTAAGCTGATGAAAACCTGTCGCGAGATCCAACTGAGAAAATATTCTCGCGCCACTCAACTGATCGAACAAATCATCTATCCGCGGTAGAGGATACTTGTTCTTCCTCGTCACTTTATTCAACTCGCGGTAGTCTACACACAAACGAAGGGAACCATCTGCCTTGGTAGCAAACACAACTGGTGCTCCCCACTCAGAAACACTCCTTCTGATAAATCCCTTCTTCAAAAGATCGCTGACTTGCACCTCGAGCTCTCGCTGCTCTCTTGGTGCCATACGACGAAGTGGCATCACTATAGGCCTGGCATCCTTTACCAAATCAATACGAAACTCAATCTCTCGGTGTGGTGGAAGTCCGGTCACTTCTTCGAAAACATCCGGATACTGGCCAACCACGGGCAAACCTGACAACTCACTATGCGGAATGTCGAGGGAGTTTAGAAAACTAGCCAATACCCCCTTACTGGGTAGACCACCAAACACTATCCTCCGCCCATCATCCGCTCTAGCTGTCACCAACAAGCCCTCACAGTCTACCACCACCCCGTATCTTTGGAGCCAATCTACTCCCAAAATAATGCCAAACCCAGTAAAGCCCAAAACAAAGCAATCACAAACAAACATGCATCCATGACTCGATAAGACCACATTACGACAAATCATGCTAAGGCTAGTCGAACCGCCAATCGGGTTCGTCACTACTAAAGGTCTATCGACAATCTCGGGCTCCAATCCCAACCTATCTACCAGGTCACTAGATATGAAAGAACTGGAAGCTCCGGTATCAAACAAAACTCTAACAGGAACATCATAAACATAAAGCATACTTTGAATGACGACATTCTTTCCCTTCTCCGCCGCAGTTGGGGCATTCGACGAAGAAGGAATAGCATTAAGAGCATATGCTTTCACCATTTGCTTTTCCTTAGGGGGCTGTGGACACTTGTCCTTGTGATGTCCCATTTGGCCACAGTTGAAGCACTTCCTATCCGCTGGCTTGGCCCGACAATTACTAGCATAATGGCCCTTCTTACCACAGCTGAAGCACTCCACATCTTGCTTATTCTTTTTCTTCTGGCCATCCTTAGCTTGGTTCTGCTTTCTCTTATTCTGGGAACCACCCTTGCCTCCACCACTTGCTTGTGGTTTTGGCTCTTCTGCAGATGCAACCTCAGTCTTCGACCTAGGGTAGAGACTTTCTGATCTTAACGCTTTCCCCACAATCGATTCAAACGTCTCATCGATGTGGTTAATAAGTTTTTCCCCCAAGTAATGATCCAAACCAGTTATAAATTTCTCATTCTTTTTCTCGGCAGTATCAATAAGAGATAACCCATATTTTGACAAAGTGTCAAATTCAGCAATATACTCCGAGACAGCTCTGCCATTCTGCTTGAGCTCCAAGAACTTCTTAAACAACATTGACTTCTGAGCAGCTGGAATGAACTTCTCACTAAAGCGAGCCTTAAACTGCTCCCAAGTAATCTGGTCTTCGGGAGTAGCTGCCTTTATAGCATTCCACCAATTCATTGCCCGCCCTTGCAGCTGACGGGACGCTAGCTTTCTCTTCATCGCATCCTCGATACCCAAATCCTCGAAGATACGTTCGCAACTATCCAACCAATCTTGAACATCCGTAGCCGACTCCGTTCCGTGGAATGACTTCCCACCAAGGCTAGTATAATCCTTATTCAGCTTGGCGAAGTCGACTCTTGGCGCCTGCACTATTGGACCACCACCATTTCCACCATTGGGAGCTGCCCTCTGCACATCTCTAAGCATCTCTCTCATGAGGTCAGTAAACATCGTCCTCATGTCAGCAGCATTCCCATTATTGGCTCCCCTACCAGCACCTCTAGTATATCGGCTCATCGTCAATCTGAAAAAGGAAACGATTAACGACTCCATAGTGGTGCTAGTGCAGTACGACTTCATCCTTATACTACTAATAGTATATATATATAGCTTTTTAAAACCAAAGTAATCACAAATACACTCTCTCGTATACGTATATTATCTCTCCCTGCTAACTTCCCTAGGTTAACTACGCAACCTAGAGCTCTGATACCAAGTGTGACGGCCCGCCCCGCACCAGCCTGCATTTCCTCCGAAAGTGCGCTGTACACATGCCTGACTAGCACAGGACGGACATCAAGAGAAAGGAAAGAAGAGAATGAACTAATCAAGAAACCTGTAGAATGTCTCACAGCGCATGGAATAAAATATAATAATAACATACTTGACACAAAACAGGCGAGACAGTGCATAAGCTGATAACTAAAATCAACATCAATCATCAAAGCAGCGGAAATCCAAATACAGCTTATTACAATTTTCCAAATTTACTGTCTCTAAACAAAAGAAAGCTGAAGTAGAAGATACACCAACAATGCCCAAGCAGTGATCTTCAACAACACAGGGAGAATATTATGTATATAGTACGTGGAAGCCTCCTGCTCGTCTCCGGATCGTCTACCCGTGCATCACCAGCTAACCTGTCTCTAGTCTACTCGTGTGAGCACCCAGAGTAATAAGAGGAGACATAAAACTCTGGGTCAGACATAAAGCCTGGTATGAGCGATAAGCATCTAAACAGAGTAATAACAGGTATACTAAACCATACCTGAACCTGGACCTGCAATCAGAGAGTTCGTACCACATACCGTACAATACTCTAAGGTGCCATAATAAACAGTGTAAGAATACGGGGGTGGGGTGTGCATGTCATAATGATAGCAAACAAATCATCCATAGCAACCATCCTCACATCTCTCACCCAGTGCGTAAAGCATACGATATCTACCACTTTGGAACACTAGACAAACTGAGGTAACGACGAATCCCGACTTGTAGAAACCCTGCTGTGACCAAGCCGAACACTTGGAGTCATGACCAAACATTTCAATGACCCACTTCATTGGTCGTAGCCCTTGGTTCTACCTATGCCATAATGGCCCTGAATCCGACTTCGTACCTCCTACCATAGTGGTCCAAAGCTATAGACGTCGATAACTCCTTGGCACGCGTCCCGCAGCAAAGCCCAACTCATGAAGTGAACTCGTTGGTTCCCATCTGGATCCTGAGCTCTAACTTCCCTTTGGACTACCTTTGCATCTCGGGTTCTCAGTCATCACCGGATCGGTTCGGGTCTCTTCCTCTTGCTTCAGATCGGATCGTGTCCACTGGTCGAGCCATCAGCTCTTCAGTCCGGGTCGGATCGCACCATTCTGGTTCGGACCGGTCGTGTTGAGCTTCCCCAGGTCGGGTCGGTTCAAGTTCCCCATCTCCATCGGATCGTGATCCTCAGGTCGTGGCGGCCCCCTCCAGTGCATAACTCCGGTTCGGGTCGTCTCGTGGTGCTCGGTTCGGTTCGAAAGTGACTACACGGGTCGGGTCGGAGTCTCCAAGTCGCATCGCCATCACTGGTTCGGGTCGCACTTTCTGGTCACGAGAGATTCGGATCGTGCAAGCGGGTCGGATCGTGGCGTGGTGCTACGATTCAAGATCTCCTTTGGTCATCATCTCGTGGAGGGGGTTCGGGTAGTATAGCCTCCATCGATTCGTGCTCACCATCTTTCAGCGGATCGGGTCGGAGTCCTTACATCGGTTCGGTTCGGGTCTCCCTTATCCGATCCGATCCGATCCGGTTAGATACCCTGCAGTTTTCTGCAACTTTCCAGCAACTGTTTATACGCCTCTCGACGGCGTTTTCGACCAATCTAACTATTGGAATCAATCACAAAGCATACCCAAGAGTCATAGCAACATATAACAGCAACCACAAGCAACAAACAACAATTTAAATGAATCAAAATGGATCAAAAGTGGCCAAAACCTCACATTTTCCTATAATCCCTCTTAATCATGTTTAAGCATACAATTAACAAAACACATCGAAATTAACCCAAATTTCTAACAGAGCCTTAAAACATTATTTTAGAATTTTAAGAATTTTTCCAGAATTTATTTACGCATAAATTCGCTAATCTTCACTAATTACCCTTAATCACCGTAATTAGTGCAAAAACTATGCAAATCACTCACCTTGGCCACAAATGAAACACCAAATCTGAAGTATCCTCTGTTTGGGTCGAATTCCTATGTATAGCAGCAGCCCCAACCTTGCTTTGTTGCTATTTGGCCTTGTTTTGATGTAGTTTAGGCTTAATCTTCACTAAAAATGTGTTTTGGAGTGGTTTTAGAGGATGGAAGCCATTACTAAGGTCTCAAGGAGGTTTGTGGCGGCTCAAAACTGAAATGAAAGTGATAACCTAACCCTAATCAGTCCTCCTATACCTCTAAACCCGAAATTCCCCTTGGGCCTAGCTGCTAATCACCCGGTTAAGCCCAATTAAGCTGTTTTTCACCATCTGAAACTTGTTTCAGCCATATCTCCCAAACGGTAAGTCCGTTTGGCTATTATGACCACTCTACGGAAAGAGAAACCATCATCCGAAGCCAATGGAAGTGGTTTCAGGTCAAAATTCCTTTCCAGTCAAAAGTTATGGCCAAAACAGTGCCAACTAGGGGTAAAATGGTCATTTAAAAATCGAGAAAAATCATGAACATGGGAAATGACCCCAATAGTCGTCTCCCAAAGTTACATGACCATACGACTTCGTATGTGAAAGAAATAAATACCCTACGATCCTATGATGCGTAGAATACGGGTCGTTACATATAACTTGCTCCTTTTTTGTTCTGGTCGATTCCATGTTGTAGTGTTTTTCGCCACGATCGCAACGCAACTGAAATCGTTTGATTTGGACCTCGTATTGAAAAGATATGTTAGTAAATACCTTAATTACATTTCGAAATAATTAAATTAAATAACAATTAAAATTTAATCACCCTTCAACAATCGTCGTGCCTTCTATAATCGTTTTATACTCTAGCAACATCGAAACCCATCCATTTAAAACAAAAAGTTACCACTGCACCTTCTAAAATCGTCGTGCCTCCGATCAAACACCACCAAGGCCTTCGCCGTCGAACACTCCTCCGGCGCCCCCAACCTGGCCGAGCTCGCACCTCCCTCCACCATGAAAACAGACCCTGTAACAACCAGGAAATTTCTAAACCAATTTAAAAAATTTATTTTAGCTATTTTAATGGGTTTTGAATATTAAATATGATTTATTTTTAATAATAACGACTAAAAATTTATTTATATCGAAGTTAGAACGTATAAATTTAAAATTTAATTGAAATGAGCCTGAAATGGCATGGTAGTTTGAAATTATTTTAAATTTCAATGAATGTATAGAATTCAAAATAAATCGGATTTTAGTAAAACCAGAAATATTTGAATTTGTTTAACTATATCTTCCTAATGAATGTGAAAATTTCATATTTCATAATGTAAACTGAAAGTTATGTCCAGTTTAAAATTTAGAATAGTCGCTATGGAATTTATATATTTTTATAATATATAAAGGCTTGAGGATAGCCATTTTGCAAACGGCCTCCGTTTTCGACGAAACCACTTTTGTTGGATCCATAATGTCAAATTATTGTTAGGTTTCAAATTTCATAATTTTTGAAATTAATATGTGGGTACAGTGAATTTAAATGTGTTTGGTAGTTTTAGTTTGAGCTGAATCGACTGGAAAATGACCATTTTTCAAAACGGTCTTTAAATTCAATGAAATTAGTTTTATTAGTACCGTATCATCAAAACATAGCTAGATTTATTTTTTTGTAGTTTTTGGAGCCAGTTTGTGGACTCGATAAATTAAAATGTACATTTAATTCAATATATATTGATTTATATTTTAATTTTGATGAAAACTAATCGAAACAGTCGAATTGGCTAATGAGACATATCCCATTGTGTTCGGAATGGGGGTATTTAGCTAGGGGCGACAGTTGTTGGGTTTGATTTGGAGTTTGGAGTACGAAACATCTTCGAAAGTTAATAAAGGAATTAAATATTAATTTATATTAAAATATATCTATATATAAAAACGTTCCAATTAGAACCCTAATTCCTATTTTAAAATCAATGGCCAGGGACGATGATTCTTTGCTCCTCAATCTCTCATAATTGGTGGCAAATTAATACATGTTTTTTAAACAAAAATGAAAGAACATTCCGAGATCTACAAATTCGTATGGCTAAGATCGATTATGGTGGGGAGGGTTACTCGGTTTTTGTGCTAAATACACTGCCGTTCGAATGCCATTTTCAAGCCATTGTGGCTGTCAAACTAAACGTCGTCGCTGGCGCTCAGGGAGGAGGCTCCGGCCTTTCTCCACGAGACCCCTGATCGAACTCCGGCAATGTTGATTATCTGTGAGCTGGAACCCTAAGTTGAGCGCTTCTTTGATGTCGTCCCATGTAATAACGTAGATGAGCAAAAGATGACGGGGAGGAATTCCTATAGGAGTTGACCGAAGTAGGTAAAAACTAATTAGGTTAATTTAATTTCTAATTATCTTAAACTACTTAACCAATGTATTTAAAGTATACAAATTTTTGTAATGCCATAATATCTCCAAACAGAAACAGAATTTGACGAGTTTTCGTTGGGACCATAAATTCAAGATCTAAATTTCAGAACTGGCCAGAATGGAAACGGAGCACGTTAGAAATTTAGGCAAATTTCAACCCAAACTGTAATAAAATCTTCAAATAAAGAATGGAGGAGTGGAACCCAATGTGAGAACTCTCTCACTATAATACTTGTACAGTTATCTATTTTATAACTGCATATATGAACTGCCAGTATTGATTTTTATCATTTTTTTAATTATCACAAATGTGTACGGTGCCTGTTAACTCACATTCACTGTTGTTTGAAAACCATGGATGATTAAATTGACTGTATTGTGTTGTGGTTGTGATTTGAAATGGAGTAAATGAAATATATATGCGTTGTATGAAATATGTATGCATTGAAAAAAAAAATGAAATGTGAAAAAAAAAATGCGATGTGAATAAAATATATATTTGCAATGTGAAAAATACATATATGCAATATGAATAATATATATATATATATATATATATATATATATATAAGCGATGTGAAAGATATTTATGCCTTGTATAAAAATAGAAATGGATAAAATGGTCATGTTGAAATAAATATTTGTTCATTAAAAATATAATTTTTAACGTATATATGTGATGAATAAAATTGGCATGTAATGAAATAATTATTGGATCGTTGAAAATATAACTTTTAACGTATATATGGAATGAATAAAATTGGCATGTAATGAAATAATTATTGGATGGTTAAAAATATAATTTTTAACATATATATGCACTGTATAAAATTGTCATATAACGGAATATTCAATTTTGATTTAAATTTGAAATGAAAGTTGAAATCGTTTTTTAAACGAATTTAAAACGATTTATAAAATACATTTTTAAAGGAAATCGACGATATATACATATATAAAATGAAACGACCCAAACTTCCCCTGTGTGGGAAAGCCCAGATTGAGTTGAGAACATGACGCATCAGACACAAACACTAGAGCATATCATTGCTGTTACAAAAATTACATCAAAATACAAGAATATATCAGAGTATGAATTTATAATATACAGCAAAAATAGAATATCAGAGATTAAAGTTCATAGTACAACGCAAAATATATACATAAATATAATGCACAACAGAAAATAAATACATCAACTAGCACAACTGAATGAAATGGGATATAAAGTTTTCAGAATATAGCTCCACTTGTAATGTAGGATCCTATGAAAAGAAATATCTACAAACCGAAACTACTAGCTGCCCGTGTGGAAAATAGGGGCACCCAGAGTTTAGGTTAAAACAATAAACTCCGAGTCAGTCATGGGACTGGTGTGAGAAATAAAAACAGTTATTATACTTTACTTTAAAAATTGGGAAATCATGGGACCACGCCGTATAACATGGAACGGGTTTACTCCACATGAATCTCAGTTTAAATTAAACAACACTATGCTTTCTGAAACGTGAGGTTGTCATAAAACTCAGGACCCATCACACAATGCAACGCAAGCTGGAGGATAGAGTTTTACCTTATAATAGCCAAATATACTTGGTACGTTTAAAACAAATCCTTTTGATATAACTATAAGTGTATAGTGTCAAAACAACTTAAAACATAATTGTATCAATCATTGACGGCATAGTACCCCGTCCTACTATGTCGCCATATAGGTTTACAGCTAAAATCAAGAGTCACTTATTGGAAATTGGATTCCATCTATGAATGCAAGGAATCATCCTCACCAATTACGAAACACTCTAGCAATGTAACGACCCGGGAAAAGACGACCTTGGTTATCCGATATACAACACCTATCGAACAATCAAAAGTCGAAATTACCGGATAGTCCAAGAAAGAAATTAGAGGGTGAGGATAGATAAGATAGAAAATTAGAACAGAAGAAGAAGAAGAACACAACAACATCAGAGTAACACGAATCTCACAGCGGAACGAATAAAATATAATAGACAACATATCTTGAAATCAAAGCAGTATATGTATATCATACCATTATCAGAGTACAACACTTTCATCACAGCAGAATAATCAATAGCTAGAAAAATCTTGAAGCCTCCTGCTCCAAGCTCTTCAAGCATACCTGTAAATCCTGACTACTTGACTGCCCGTACAAATTTGGGCACCCAAGAGTTTAGGGAAAACAAAACAAAATAAACTCTGGGTCAGTCATGGGACTGGTGTGAGTAAACTCAAATCATTTGGTTTAACTTTCAAAATCCTTTCGAAAGAAAAGATAATCGTAAGACCAATCCACACATAAACACGGACGGTTTTTACCTTACGATAACCCAAAACACTTTGCAAATCATATATTATCTGATATTATAATAATGTCTAATCACAAGTAATTAAAATCTAGTAGAACGCTTGCATCTCACGCTCTACATATATAGTATACAAATCAAACTCGCGGGCACTTATTGGAGATTGGATTCCGACTTTGACAAGGTATGGGACCACCTGCCGATAGTGTATCTCTAGAGGCGAATACACTGGGTTCAACAAGAACATCTTGCAACCCGGCCCTCACATGACCGACCACTCATTTCGCTTGAGTGTATCGAATATATATCACCAACGGTTGGGATCAGCAACCGTCTCCCGAATGGGGCAGCATCGATAGATTTAAGAAGCAATTGGAATTTCTCTAGATAGGTGATTATACATCCTAATGGGTGCGACCCACATAGCCATGCCGCCTGCCCGATTTTTGTCATTTCCCGGTTGATGAGGCTAGAGGCCACGCTTATCTCTGACAGATCATTCACTTTGAATGCCACATCGTCATACTCGCCAAATCACAAATTGATTTCCCCAAAAACACCACGGGTATAAAGCTAAGAGAAACGAATTCCTCCGCCACCAAACGTAAGTATGTTTGAAGAGATCAACTTACGCGATCTATTGAATATACTCTGTCAGGCATTCTTCCATACACGTTTGTCCTGGGACTGGACAAACCGAAGGCACTATTCTGTAAACAGGATAGCCCTTGCACTTTACTCCGTCTTCAATATATTCAGCATACTTGATTCGCAATGCTTATGCCAATACGGAGTGGTTCTGTGGATAATAATCCAACCGGTCTCTCCATATTAACAACGTAAAATGGTCAAAAACTTTGATAGTCAGTGATTTAACTATCAAATGAAAACATGTCTGTGTGCAAACAACGATATTATTTCCAGATGGAAATTCTATCGATCAATCATCAATCATCATTAATTCTTAAATTAAATTATCATAAATTTATTCTTTTCCTTATTCCTGTTTCCCTATATTTCTTATTTACTATATTTAGAAAATATACGTTATTAACAATGGAAAACATTTCCACTTCTTGTTTTCTATATTAGAACATATCCTGATCTTATTTGGAAAACATTTCCAAAATTCCTTCATTGAAACAGATGTTTGAATAAACATCGCTATGTCAACACAGACCATTATGCTCATTAACTAAATTCACTTAACCACTTTTCACTATCGAACTTATCCACTTCTTAGTTAAAACTGAAGTCAATCAAGTTGGGGTATAATTACCTCTCAGACCTTAACTAAACAACATTTCTAACTTCGAAACAGACAAAGTTCACCTTTTTACACTTTCAACCACTTACTTACGTAACTCTCGGATTCTATTTACGAATCCACTTCCTTTACGGAAGTCATTTGATTATGGTGTTATAATCCACTGCGTTCGAAATATAATAACTTTAATATGACTTTTTCTTTCTAGCTCAAATAAATACACGAACAACTAATTTTATCAACTCCTATTCGGTTAACTATAATCTATAACCCTTATTCTATTAACTTTTACTGGATTAACTCTTATTTGGATAACTCGGTTTGATTAACTCATCTTGATTAACTCAACTCGACCAACTTACTTGATCATCTCAACTTGACTAACTTAACTTAATTAACTCGACTTATTTAACTCAACTTATTTAACTTAATTTGACTAACTATTATCGAATAACTAATATTCGATTAACTTATATTCGACTAACTATGTCTGTTTTTAACTTCATTTTGAATAGCTAACATTTGATTTAACTTCATTCGCTTGACTCTAGATCGCAGTGATCACAATGGTTACGCCTGATTCCCTCAGGAAACATCCGACCACCTTAGGCTATCTGTAGCCCTGCGAATTTCGCTAGCAGTCGTGCTAAATGGCAATTTATACTGAATAACTACTTCTGTTTAACTCTATCTCGAATAACTAAGTTCGATCAACTCTAATTGAATAACTAATATTCAATTCAACCCTTATTCGGTTACTATATTCGAATAACTCTAGTCCGATTTGATTCAAACCGCTTAAGTCTAACTGATTTACTCTACTAGTTAATTCTAACTAACTAACTCTAACTGTTTGACTCTAACAACTTAATTCCAACGGTTTAATTCTAATAGATTAACTCCAACTGTTAGACTCTAATAGTTTAACTTTAACAGTTTAACTCTAATGGTTTAACTCTAACTGTTTAACTTTAACAGTTTAACTCTAACTGACTAACTTTTCTGATTAACTCTAATGGTTTAACTCTAACTGTTTAACTCTGACAGTTTAACTTTGGTTGATTAACTCTTTTGAATTAACCCCTTTGAATTTTCTCTTTTGAATAATTCCATTTGAATAACTCCTTTTGAATAACTCTTTTGAATAACTCTTTTGAATAATACTTTTTTCTATTTGTTTACTTAACAAATAACTATTCCCTTTTTACTTCTATTTATTTAACAAATAATTATTACTTTTAGCTTTTCCATTTATTCTCTACATAAATATCTCTTTTAACTTTCCTTTATTCCCTAAATGAATATTCGCTTTTCAATTCCATTTGTAATCGTTTTACAAATGATTCCCTTTTGATTTCTATTTGTAAAGGTTTCACAAATAGCTACTTTTTCCCTATTCTATTTGATTTGCAAATATTTTCCTTTACATTTGTTTTACAAATGTATTTCCTCTATGTTTGTTTTTCTTTTCAAATCTTCTCCTTTATATTTGATTTCACAAATATTTTCCTTTACTCAATTTCTTTGATTCTATAATTATTTTCCTCTATGAAACTCTTTTCCTTTTATATATAAAATCTATTGATTTTATATAAATAATTTATTTTTCAAAATATACTTTGAAAATTCCTTTTCACTTCCCGTTATCATTTATGGTATAAAAATACCAAATCAAAAGGTTTGATCATCATCCAAACACACGGTTCAACGACAGATGATATAACACATCATATAACAGAATATATGAAAAACGGTAAATAAATGTTGAGGAATCCAGTTGGATCCCTCCGACCTGTTTCCCTGCATCCACAGATGTTACACAATATAATTCACATCAATTTCATTTCAATATGAGGTATTCTGATAAACAAAATCAACATCGGTTAACGATATATATAACTATATCGGTATTTTCAACCAGCTGACTAGCAGTTTAACCAAACAATCAACACTCAGCAATTCAACCAATAATTATCAGTTCTAAAAATACTTTATAAAAATATAAAGTGTTCAGAGTTAGTGTGATTTACTCACATTGGATGGTTTATCGTTGAATAACGATAATCGGTCATTGATTTGGTTCAGACGTTAAATTTCACCATAAATCCAAACGAGCTCCAATCCACTTGCGGTCAGTTCCCTTGCGTAGTGTTCGTCCATACAATCCCAACGGATCCTGTTTCGTTAAATTTCGTTAATGTATGCAAAAGTTATGCTATTTACAATATTTACCTAATTTAAATGGATATATATTTAATTAAATTAATTAAATTATTTTTATCTTAATTAATTTCTAATTGCGTTATTAGCCAAATTACCTTCCCTGCCCTTCTAAAAAATCCTACTTTCCATTCTCTAGCCATATCCAATTTTTGTTTTAAAATTGAAAAACCATTTTAATATTAATTAAATTTAATTTTCAAATAAAATACTTAAAAATATTCATTTAATTATAACTTAAAATTTTTAACCCGGATCAAAAATCTGCTTCCACTCATTTTAAAGTATTTTTCGATAAGAATCCAACGGTGCTTGTTTCGTGGAAATCCGACTTGTTTTGAAAAAGTTATAAGCTTTTAAAGTTTATGGTTAAAAATTACGAAAATGCCCCTGGTCTGTTTTAAATTCAAATTAAATTCAAATTAGATTTTAAATTTAAATTTAAATTAATCATCCCATCCGTCGGATCAGTTAGGGATAGCCAAGGAGAGCAGGAAACTATATTTTCCAAACTCAAGCCTTAGACACTATCCTCTCTGTCACCCTTAGAATGTTCTGATATTTATTTTTACAAATTCTATTTTAATTATAATATATATATATATATATATATATTACACAAATAAATAGATAAATAAATATTATTTAAAAACTTACCCCGTGAAGCCTAAGCCTGTGCCTAAGAGTCCCTAGCTCCCCGTCTTGCCCTCCTTTCTCCCTTCCTTCCCTTTTCCCTATTTCCTAATATTTTATTATTATTTCTGCCATTGCCAAAGCTTGAAAGAGGAGGAGGAGGAGTGAGTTTAAAATGGAGGGGGGGGGCTATTTATAGCCGAAAGAGTCACATGGATTGCTGAGGTGGCGCGAATCCAACGGTCGAAAATGGATGGCTAGCTAGGATTAATCCTTAAATTAATTGAATTATAAATAAATTTAATAATTTATGAATAGTAAAATGTGTTTTCTCAACCCTATTCGGACGTTAATTTGATTTACTTATTGATACCTTATCCAAAATCTTTTTCAACCATGTTGTTCAATTTTTCTTGCTCTTCAATACTATATAAAAATATATCAATTTTGAATTTGTTTGAACTTTCAAATAATTTAAATTCAAATTCAAAATAGTGTTTTGTGTTAGTTTCAACACCTTCCGGTCTCATGTTGGAGTATCAAACAATAACGGTTTTCAGAAATTCTTCCACCATCTGGTCCGGTTTTTAACGTACTTCAATCCTATGTATTCAAATCAAAAATCGGAGTTCGTTTAGATTTTCAAATAATTTATTTAAATTTTGTTTCCTTAATAACTTTCTATATCCGTTATAGGATTTTCCCAGATTTCATATATAGCTAATATCCTATGTTTAGAATTTTCCTGGATAGGTCTCAGGTTCCAATTTTGCCGTTAGCATTAGCAAATTCCAATTGCAGTCAAAATTTAGTTCAAATTTTGGGCTTTTATTTTTTTCTTTTCCACATACGGATGCCATTTTTGACGTAACTTGGTTGGTTACCTAATTTCATCACTTCGGATTTAATGAAACTGATTTCATCGAAATCCGAGTTCGTTAGCTACTACATCCTTTGTAAACGTACTATTTTAAATTAAAAATTTATCCTTTTATACTGCCAGTTCACATTATATTGCAGATCCACTAAATTTCTACCATTTCGGAATAAAATAAAATATTCAAAATTATTGAAATTAAACCATTTAAAATTCCAAAACAATAAAACATTTTTAAATATTAAACTAAATGGTCAAAAAATCTGGGCCGTTACATTCTTCCCCCCTTAAAATAATTTCGTCCTCGAAATTGCTAAGGTAGAAAAATGAATTTTATAACTAGGTTAAAATTATTTGGTTACTCTGATTTCACTAAACCAATCTATTCTAATTAATTTATTAATTTATTTCTATAAACGAAAATTTTCAAAAATTCTGAAAATTTTCTAACACTCGAAATTTCTGAAAAATTTCGCCAGCACCTCCTTTGTACTGGTCAATAGCTCAAACTCCAACTCGCCTCCCTAGGCCTTCTTCAACCCAAAAGAAAATCAAACAGCCAAGTGGCTTGCCCAACAGGTTCATAAATCTCATCAAACTCATATGAATATATACGTGTACCTTTTTGTCGACATTCAATTCTGCTATCAATTTAGCATATACCACTATCATCCCAATCAAACTCCCAATCGCTTTTATCTTCAACACGACCATCCGCTTATAACCAAGCCAAATTTCAATCAAACTGCAATTCCAATCTCAATTCAAATTTCTTGCTCGACCATCCATTTCTATCCCAGATTATCTCTAATCTAGTCCAATTCTACTTGATACCATTCTATTTCAATTCAACTCAATTTCCACTGAACTGCCTTCAATTCAATTTCAAATTTGCTTTCACAAATTTCTATTTAATTTGTGTTTATTTCAATAATCTGTACCTGGGAGTTTCAAATAGCTTTGCATTTTCCAAAAATCAAATATCCCTTTGGAATATCAAAACAACTCGGTTTCTCAAAACAATTCAAAAACAAAATCTTTGGTAGTAATCCGTCACTTAAAAACTCGAAAATGAGCACCGATGATGTCCGGATCAACATCGGAATTTATTTTCCAACTATCGAAGTGAGTTCAATACTATAGCACTTTCAAAACCCATTTTTAAACATTTTCATTTTGAAATTCATTTCAAAATATCCCTTTTCAATGCTTGTAACAAATTTAAAATCTCCCAGGATTTTAAAATTCACATATATTCAATTTAATTCCATTTACAACGCTTATTCAAATTTTAGCAATTTTAATTCCAATTCTGAACTTAAATTCAGATTTAATTCATCTGATTTCATATATTTCACTTATATGAATTTTGATTTGTTATTTACATAACCATTTCACATTTTATAATCTTATTCGATTATAACCACAACCAACACATTCAATATACTATAATAATTTCAAATATCTATACTTTGCTTATATCAAAATATAATTTGGGTAAAATTATTTCATTTACCCTTTTTTCAAAACATATCGTGTCGACCCATCGTATTGAAGTGTTTATAAACTCCTATCGATATAGTGGATCAAACTGATCGACTAGAACTCATAAACGACTCAACCAATAAATCTCCACGGTATAAAATCATTTTATATAAAATAACAAATACGTTCACTCTTATATATACACTCAAACTCAGTCTAGGGCATTACTAACCCCATCTCTACTGAGTCACGCCACAGAGCCAAGGTAAATCACCTAACCTTCAGCTCTGATACCAACTGTAACGACCCGGGAAAAGACGACCTTGGTTATCCGATATACAACACCTATCAAACAATCAAAAGTCGAAATTACCGGATAGTCCAAGAAAGAAATTAGAGGGTGAGGATAGATAAGATAGAAAATTAGAACAGAAGAAGAAGAAGAACACAACAACATTAGAGTAACACGAATCTCACAGCGGAACGGATAAAATATAATAGACAACATATCTTGAAATCAAAGCAGTATATGTATATCATACCATTATCAGAGTACAACACTTTCATCACAGCGGAATAATCAATAGCTAGAAAAATCTTGAAGCCTCCTGCTCCAAGCTCTTCAAGCATACCTGTAAATCCTGACTACTTGACTGCCCGTACAAATTTGGGCACCCAAGAGTTTAGGGAAAACAAAACAAAATAAACTCTGGTCAGTCATGGGACTGGTGTGAGTAAACTCAAATCATTTGGTTTAACTTTCAAAATCCTTTCGAAAGAAAAGATAATCGTAAGACCAATCCACACATAAACACGGACGGTTTTTACCTTACGATAACCCAAAACACTTTGGAAATCATATATTATCTGATATTATAATAATGTCTAATCACAAGTAATTAAAATCTAGTAGAACGCTTGCATCTCACGCTCTACATATATAGTATACAAATCAAACTCGCGGGCACTTATTGGAGATTGGATTCCGACTTTGACAAGGTATGGGACCACCTGCCGATAGTGTATCTCTAGAGGCGAATACACTGGGTTCAACAAGAACACCTTGCAACCCGGCCCTCACATGACCGACCACTCATTTCGCTTGAGTGTATCGAATATATATCACCAACGGTTGGGATCAGCAACCGTCTCCCGAATGGGGCAGCATCGATAGATTTAAGAAGCAATTGGAATTTCTCTAGATAGGTGATTATACATCCTAATGGGTGCGACCCAGATAGCCATGCTGCCTGCCCGATTTTTGTCATTTCCCGGTTGATGAGGCTAGAGGCCACGCTTATCTCTGACAGATCATTCACTTTGAATGCCACATCGTCATACTCGCCAAATCACAAATTGATTTCCCCAAAAACACCACGGGTATAAAGCTAAGAGAAACGAATTCCTCCGCCACCAAACGTAAGTATGTTTGAAGAGATCAACTGTGACGGCCCGCCCCGCACCAGCCTGCATTTCCTCCGAAATTGCGCTGTACACATGCCCGACTAGCACGGGACGGTCGTCATAAGAAAGGAAAGAAGGAAATTGACTAACGAGAAACCTGTAGAATGTCTCACAGCGCATGGAATAAAATATAATAATGATAACATACTTAACATAAAACAGGTGAGACAGTGCATAAGCTGATAACTAAAATCAACATCAACATCAGAGCAGCGGAAATCCAAATACAGCTTATTACAACTTTTCAAAATCTACTGTCTCTAAACAAAAGAAAGTCAAAGTAGAAGATACACCACCAATGCCCAAGCAGTGATCTTCAACAACACAGGGAGAATACTATGTATATGTATTACGTGGAAGCCTCCTGCTCGTCTCCGGATCATCTACCCATGCATCACTAGCTAACCTGTCTCTAGTCTGCTCGTGTGAGCACCCAGAGTAATAAGAGGAGACATAAAACTCTGGGTCAGACATAAAGCCTGGTATGAGCGATAAGCATCTAAACAAAATAATAACAGGTATACTAAACCATACCTGAACCTGGACCTGCAACCAAAGAGTTAGTACCACATACCGTACAGTACTCTAAGGTGCCATAATAAATAGTGTAAAGGATACGGGGGTGGGGTGTGCATGTCACAATGATAGCACACAAATCATCCATAGCAACCATCCTCACATCTCTCACTCAGTGCGTAAAGCGTACGGCATCTACCACTTTGGAACACTAGACAAATTGAAGTAACGACGGATCCCGACTTGTAGAAACCCTGCTGTGACCAAGCCAAACACTTAGAGTCATGACCAAACATTTCAATGACCCACTTCATTGGTCGTAGCCCTTGGTTCTACCGATGCCATAATGGCCATGAATCCGCCTTCGTACCTCCTACCATAGTGGTCCAAAGCTATAGACGTCGATAACCCCTTGGCACGCGTCCCGCAGCAAAGACCAACTCATGAAGTGAACTCATTGGTTCCCATCTGGATCCTGAGCTCTAACTTCAAACTTGGACTACCTTTGCATCTCGGGTTTTAGTCTTCTCATGTCCAAGCTCCTTGTCTTCCTCACGGTCGCGGTGTGCGGATCGTGGTCTTCCTCACGGTCGCAGTGTGCGGATCGTGGTCTTCCTCACGGTCGCAGTGTGCGGATCGCTATACTTCGTCACGCTCCAGGTGTGCGGATCGCTATACTTCGTCACGCTCCAGGTGTGCGGATCGCTATACTTCGTCACGCTCCAGGTGTGCGGTTCGTGGTCATACCCCACGGTCCGAGTGTGGGATCGTGGCCATACCCCACGGTCCGAGTGTGGGATCGTGGTCATACCCCACGGTCCGAGTGTGGGGGCGATCCGATCTGGTCCAAATTCCTGCAACTCTTCCAGCAAGCTATTTACGCCATACGACGACGTTTTTGACCAATCTAACTTTTCTAATCAATCATAAATCATTCCAAACAGTCATGGCAACATATAAAATCGACCATAAACACCAAAACAGCAATATAACATGTAAAAATGGATCAAACGTACCCAAAACCCATGTTTTCCCCTTAAGCATGTTTAAGCAAATCTAATGGTACGATTAGCAGAACTTAACCAAATCATCACAAACTTCTAACAGAGGTCTAAAATAACATTTTAGAATTTTAGAATATTTTTCCAGAATTTTATAGTGTAAGAATTTACTAATTATCACTAATCACCCTGATTAACTGTAATTAGTGTCAAAACAATGCTAATCACTCACCTTGGCCACAATAAAACTTTCAGATCTGAAGTGAACCTCTGATTTGCACGAATTCCAATATATAACAGCAGCTCTACCTCGATCCTTGTGCTAATCCTCCTTGATTTGATGCCTCTAAGCCTTAATCCTTGATTAGGAAGTGATTTTGGGTGTTTTGAGAGAGATTTAGAGAGTGGAGGCCATGGCTAGGTTAAAAGGAATGAAAGTGGCGGCTGGAAAATGTCTAAAGAAATGTTTTCTAACCCTAATCAGCCCCTATATACCCCTAAACCCGAAATCCCCCTCTGGGCCTAGCTGCTAATCACCCGGTTAGGCCCAATTAAGCTGTTTTTCACCATCTGAAACTTGTTTTAGCCATATCTCCCAAACGGTGAGTCCGTTTGGCTAATGTGACCACTCTACGGAAAGAGAAACCATCATCCGGAGCCAATGGAAGTGGTTTCAGGTCAAAATTCCTTTCCAGTCAAAAGTTATGGCCAAAACAGTGCCAACTAGGGGTAAAATAGTCATTTAAAAATCGGGAAAAATCATGAACATGGGAAATGACCACAATAGTCGTCTCCCAAAGTTACATGACCGTACGACTTCGTATGGGAAAGAAATAAATATTCTACGATCCTATGATGCGTAGAATGCGGGTCGTTACACTCTCCCCCCCTTAAGAAATTTCGCCCCCGAAATTCCTTAACCCAAAACATACAAAGGATCCCGCATGCCTAACAACCACATACAACAATCAATCATGCAAAACAAGCAAACAAGTCTATCCTAGCATGCGGAAAAACTAAATCGAAGCCAAAATCTTACCAGGCAAAGAGTTCTGGGTGTGTCTTCCTAATGTTCTCCTCTGTCTCCCAAGTACAATCATTCTCGTCCTCGCCCCACTGAACCTTGACTAGCTTCACCGCCTTCCTTCGAAGTTGCTTCATGTCGTACTCGACAATACGGGCCGGCTTGCGGTTCCCAACCGCCTCGGGTTCTACCTCGAAGTCCTCTAACTGATCAGGTGAAATAGTTATATCTGGGTCGTGAACGAACTTCCTTAGTTGGGAAACATGAAATACATTGTGAACTCCCGCCATCTTCTCCGGTAAGTCAATTCTGTATGCTAAATTCCCGACTAGTTCAAGAACAGGGAATGGGCCAACAAATCTTGGTGCCAGCTTGCCTCTCCTGCCAAATCGTATTACGCTCTTCAACGGAGAAATCTTGACAAACACCAAGTCGCCAACGGAGAATTTTAAGTCTCTTCTCCTCTTATCAGCATAACTCTTCTGCCTATCTTGGGCAGCCTTCATTCGTTGTTGAATGATCTTGATCTTATCTGAAGTTTTCCTCACCACATCTGGTCCAAGCATAAACTTCTCGCCAGTCTCTATCCAACATGATGGTGAGTTGCACGGTCTTCCATACAAAGCTTCAAATGGAGCCATACCGATACTGGATTGGTAGCTATTATTATATGCAAACTCTACTAGATGCAAATGGTCATCCCATGATCCACCAAAATCCAATATACATGCTCTCAAGAGGTCTTCCAAAATACGGTTCACCCTCTCCGTCTGACCGTCGGTCTGAGGATGATAGGCGGTACTGAGATGTAACTCTGACCCTAGAGCCTCTTGTAAGCTCTTCCAAAACCCACTAGTGAACAACGGGTCTCGGTCGCTCACAATGCCTTTAGGTACTCCATGAAATCTCACTACCCACTTCATATACAATTCTGCTAACTTAGCTGCCGTTCTGGTCGATTTGACTGGTATAAACCTTGCGCTTTTAGTCAATCGATCCACAATCACCCAAATGCTATCTTGTCCCGATCTAGTCCTTGGTAAACCATCGATGAAATCCATCGAGACTTGCTCCCATTTCCATTCGGGAATTTCTAATGGTTGTAACAACCCACTAGGCTTCTTTTGCTCGGCTTTAACTAGCTGGCAATTTATGCACTTGGATATAAACTTCCCAACGTCTCTTTTCATCCCTTCCCAGTAGTAGGTCTGCTTCATATCTCGATACATCTTATTACCACCGGGGTGTATAGTCAGTTTTGAGTGATGACACTCTCTAAGCACTTCATCTCTCAATCCATTGACATTGGGTACAACGAGCTTTCCATTCTTTCTAAGCCATCCATCTCGATCAAGCCCATACTTGTTCATCTCCTCATCGATACCCATCTCTAACTTGGAGATGATTTCCAATAGGTTAGGATCGTCCCTCTGACTAGAGCCGATCCGCTCAATTAAAGTGGGTCTGATCGTCAAACTTGCTAACATTTCTGGATCCATTTCGCACTTTGGTCTGAAATCAAACCCCGCGATATACTCCAGTTGCTTCCATTCAAGGAACATAGCCCCTAAGCTGGCATGTCTTCTACTCAATGCATCGGCCACCGCATTGCCCTTTCCCGGTGTGTATGCGATGTCAAAATCATAGGAAGATAAGAACTCTAACCATCTCTGCTGGCGGAGATTCAGATCTTTCTGAGAGAAGAGATACTTTAACGACTTATGATCTGTAAACAACTCAAATCTTTCTCCCAAGAGATAGTGTCTCCACATCTTTAACGCGAACACGATCGCTGCCAATTCTAAATCATGGGTAGGGTATCTTCTCTCGTGCGGTTTCAATTGCCGACTTGCGTAAGCTACAACCCTACCGCCTTGCATCAATACAGCACCCAGTCCGGTACCACAGGCATCCGTGTATACCGTCATCTCTTCATCCCCCTTAGGAATGACTAACACTGGTGCGCTTGTCAACTTGTCCTTTAGACTTTTGAATGCATTCTCGCACCTTTCATCCCAGACAAAAGCTTGATTCTTCTTGGTCAACTGGGTCAATGGTGCTGCTATCTTGGAGAAACCTTGGATAAACTTACGATAATATCCAGCTAATCCCAAGAAACTTCTTACATCTGTTGCGTTCTTGGGCGTAGGCCAATCCTGTACTGTGGCCACCTTCGCCGGGTCCACGGCAATACCATTCTCTGATACAACATGGCCCAAGAACCCCACTTCCCTCTTCCAGAAGTGACACTTAGAAAACTTTGCTTTCAATTGGTGTTTTCTCAACACCTCCATCGCTACTCTTAAATGTTCCTTGTGTTCTTCCTCTGTCCTCGAATAGACCAAAATATCATCAACGAACACAAGGATAGACTTATTCAACTGATCTCTGAATACCCTATTCATAAGATCCACAAAATATGCCGGGGCATTAGTCAGCCCAAATGGCATGACCAACCATTCATAAAATCCAGACGGCGTTCGAAATGCCGTTTTAGCTATACTCTCAGCTTCCACTCTAAGCTGATGAAAACCTGTCGCGAGATCCAACTGAGAAAATATTCTCGCGCCACTCAACTGATCGAACAAATCATCTATCCGCGGTAGAGGATACTTATTCTTCCTCGTCACTTTATTCAACTCGCGGTAGTCTACACACAATCGAAGGGAACCATCCGCCTTGGTAGCAAACACAACTGGTGCTCCCCATTCAGAAACACTCCTTCTGATAAATCCCTTCTTCAAAAGATCGCTGACTTGCACCTCGAGCTCTCGCTGCTCCCTTGGTGCCATACGACGAAGTGGCATCACTATAGGTCTGGCATCTTTTACCAAATCAATACGAAACTCAATCTCTCGGTGTGGTGGAAGTCCGGTCACTTCTTCGAAAACATCCGGATACTGGCCAACCACGGGCAAACCTGACAACTCACTATGCGGAATGTCAAGGGAGTTTAGAAAACTAGCCAATACCCCCTTACTGGGTAGACTACCGAACACTATCCTCCGCCCATCATCCGCTCTAGCTGTCACCAAAAAGCCCTCACAGTCTACCACCACCCCGTACCTTCGGAGCCAATCTACTCCCAAAATAATGCCAAACCCAGTAAAGCCCAAAACAAAGCAATCACAAACAAACATGCATCCATGACTCGATAAGACCACATTACGACAAATCATGCTAAGGCTAGTCGAACCTCCGATCGGGTTCGTCACTACTAAAGGTCTATCGACAATCTCGGGCTCCAATCCCAACCTATCTACCAGGTCACTAGATATGAAAGAACTGGAAGCTCCGGTATCAAACAAAACTCTAACAGGAACATCATAAACAGAAAGCATACCTTGAATGACGACATTCTTTCCCTTCTCCGCAGCTGTTGGGGCATTCGACGAAGAAGGAATAGCATTAAGGGCGTAGGCTTTCACTATTTGCTTTTCTTTAGGGGGCTGCGGACACTTGTCCTTGTGATGTCCCATTTGGCCACAGTTGAAGCACTTCCTATCCGCTGGCTTGGCCCGACAATTACTAGCATAATGGCCCTTCTTACCACAGCTGAAGCACTCAACATCTTGCTTATTCTTTTTCTTCTGGCCATCCTTAGCTTGGTTCTGCTTTCTCTTATTCTGGGAACCACCCTTGCCTCCACCACTTGCTTGTGGTTTTGGCTCTTCTACAGATGCAACCTCAGTCTTCGACCTAGGGTAGAGACTTTCTGATCTTAACGCTTTCCCCACAATCGATTCAAACGTCTCATCGATGTGGTTAATAAGTTTTTCCCCCAAGTACTGATCCAAACCAGTTATGAATTTCTCATTCTTTTTCTCGGCAGTATCAATAAGAGATAACCCATATTTTGACAAAGTGTCAAATTCGGCAATATACTCCGAGACAGCTCTGCCATTCTGCTTGAGCTCCAAGAATTTCTTAAACAGCACTGACTTCTGAGCAGTTGGGATGAACTTCTCGCTAAAGCGAGCTTTGAACTGCTCCCAAGTAATCTGATCTTCGGGAGTAGCTGCCTTTATAGCATTCCACCAATTCATTGCCCGCCCTTGCAGCTGACGGGACGCTAGCTTTCTCTTCATTGCATCCTCGATACCCAAATCCTCGAAGATACGTTCGCAACTATCCAACCAATCCTGAACATCCGTGGCCGACTCCGTTCCGTGTAACGGCTTCCCGCCAAGGCTAGTATAATCTTTATTCAGCTTGGCGAAGTCGACTCTTGGCGCCTGCACTATTGGACCACCACCATTTCCACCATTGGGAGCTGCCCACTGCACATCTCTAAGCATCTCTCTCATGAGGTCAGTAAACATCGTCCTCATGTCAGCAGCATTCCCATTATTGGCTCCTCTACCAGCACCTCTAGTATACCGGCTCATCGTCAATCTGAAAAAGGAAACGATTAACGACTCCATAGTGGTGCTAGTGCAGTACGACTTCATCCTTATATTAGTAATAGTATATATATATATAGCTTTTAAAAACCAAAGTAATCACAAATACGCTCTCTCGTATACGTATATTATCTCTCCCTGATAACTTCCCTAGGTTAACTACGCAACCTAGAGCTCTGATACCAAGTGTGACGGCCCGCCCCGCACCAGCCTGCATTTCCTCCGAAATTGCGCTGTACACATGCCCGACTAGCACGGGACGGTCGTCATAAGAAAGGAAAGAAGGAAATTGACTAACGAGAAACCTGTAGAATGTCTCACAGCGCATGGAATAAAATATAATAATGATAACATACTTAACATAAAACAGGTGAGACAGTGCATAAGCTGATAACTAAAATCAACATCAACATCAGAGCAGCGGAAATCCAAATACAGCTTATTACAACTTTTCAAAATCTACTGTCTCTAAACAAAAGAAAGTCAAAGTAGAAGATACACCACCAATGCCCAAGCAGTGATCTTCAACAACACAGGGAGAATACTATGTATATGTATTACGTGGAAGCCTCCTGCTCGTCTCCGGATCATCTACCCATGCATCACTAGCTAACCTGTCTCTAGTTTGCTCGTGTGAGCACCCAGAGTAATAAGAGGAGACATAAAACTCTGGGTCGGACATAAAGCCTGGTATGAGCGATAAGCATCTAAACAAAATAATAACAGGTATACTAAACCATACCTGAACCTGCAACCAAAGAGTTAGTACCACATACCGTACAGTACTCTAAGGTGCCATAATAAATAGTGTAAAGGATACGGGGGTGGGGTGTGCATGTCACAATGATAGTAAACAAATCATCCATAGCAACCATCCTCACATCTCTCACTCAGTGCGTAAAGCGTACGGCATCTACCACTTTGGAACACTAGACAAATTGAAGTAACGACGGATCCCGACTTGTAGAAACCCTGCTGTGACCAAGCCAAACACTTAGAGTCATGACCAAACATTTCAATGACCCACTTCATTGGTCGTAGCCCTTGGTTCTACCGATGCCATAATGGCCATGAATCCGCCTTCGTACCTCCTACCATAGTGGTCCAAAGCTATAGACGTCGATAACCCCTTGGCACGCGTCCCGCAGCAAAGACCAACTCATGAAGTGAACTCATTGGTTCCCATCTGGATCCTGAGCTCTAACTTCAAACTTGGACTACCTTTGCATCTCGGGTTTTAGTCTTCTCATGTCCAAGCTCCTTGTCTTCCTCACGGTCGCGGTGTGCGGATCGTGGTCTTCCTCACGGTCGCAGTGTGCGGATCGTGGTCTTCCTCACGGTCGCAGTGTGCGGATCGCTATACTTCGTCACGCTCCAGGTGTGCGGATCGCTATACTTCGTCACGCTCCAGGTGTGCGGATCGCTATACTTCGTCACGCTCCAGGTGTGCGGTTCGTGGTCATACCCCACGGTCCGAGTGTGGGATCGTGGCCATACCCCACGGTCCGAGTGTGGGATCGTGGTCATACCCCACGGTCCGAGTGTGGGGGCGATCCGATCTGGTCCAAATTCCTGCAACTCTTCCAGCAAGCTATTTACGCCATACGACGACGTTTTTGACCAATCTAACTTTTCTAATCAATCATAAATCATTCCAAACAGTCATGGCAACATATAAAATCGACCATAAACACCAAAACAGCAATATAACATGTAAAAATGGATCAAACGTACCCAAAACCCATGTTTTCCCCTTAAGCATGTTTAAGCAAATCTAATGGTACGATTAGCAGAACTTAACCAAATCATCACAAACTTCTAACAGAGGTCTAAAATAACATTTTAGAATTTTAGAATATTTTTCCAGAATTTTATAGTGTAAGAATTTACTAATTATCACTAATCACCCTGATTAACTGTAATTAGTGTCAAAACAATGCTAATCACTCACCTTGGCCACAATAAAACTTTCAGATCTGAAGTGAACCTCTGATTTGCACGAATTCCAATATATAACAGCAGCTCTACCTCGATCCTTGTGCTAATCCTCCTTGATTTGATGCCTCTAAGCCTTAATCCTTGATTAGGAAGTGATTTTGGGTGTTTTGAGAGAGATTTAGAGAGTGGAGGCCATGGCTAGGTTAAAAGGAATGAAAGTGGCGGATGGAAAATGTCTAAAGAAATGTTTTCTAACCCTAATCAGCCCCTATATACCCCTAAACCCGAAATCCCCCTCTGGGCCTAGCTGCTAATCACCCGGTTAGGCCCAATTAAGCTGTTTTTCACCATCTGAAACTTGTTTTAGCCATATCTCCCAAACGGTGAGTCCGTTTGGCTAATGTGACCACTCTACGGAAAGAGAAACCATCATCCGGAGCCAATGGAAGTGGTTTCAGGTCAAAATTCCTTTCCAGTCAAAAGTTATGGCCAAAACAGTGCCAACTAGGGGTAAAATAGTCATTTAAAAATCGGGAAAAATCATGAACATGGGAAATGACCACAATAGTCGTCTCCCAAAGTTACATGACCGTACGACTTCGTATGGGAAAGAAATAAATATTCTACGATCCTATGATGCGTAGAATGCGGGTCGTTACATCAACTTACGCGATCTATTGAATATACTCTGTCAGGCATTCTTCCATACACGTTTGTCCTGGGACTGAACAAACCGAAGGCACTATTCTGTAAACAGGATAGCCCTTGCACTTTACTCCGTCTTCAATATATTCAGCATACTTGATTCGCAATGCTTATGCCAATACGGAGTGGTTCTGTGGATAATAATCCAACCGGTCTCTCCATATTAACAACGTAAAATGGTCAAAAACTTTGATAGTCAGTGATTTAACTATCAAATGAAAACATGTCTGTGTGCAAACAACGATATTATTTCCAGATGGAAATTCTATCGATCAATCATCAATCATCATTAATTCTTAAATTAAATTATCATAAATTTATTCTTTTCCTTATTCCTGTTTCCCTATATTTCTTATTTACTATATTTAGAAAATATACGTTATTAACAATGGAAAACATTTCCACTTCTTGTTTTCTATATTAGAACATATCCTGATCTTATTTGGAAAACATTTCCAAAATTCCTTCATTGGGTTTAAACAGATGTTTGAATAAACATCGCTATGTCAACACAGACCATTATGCTTATTAACTAAATTCACTTAACCACTTTTCACTATCGAACTTATCCACTTCTTAGTTAAAACTGAAGTCAATCAAGTTGGGGTATAATTACCTCTCAGACCTTAACTGAACAACATTTCTAACTTCGAAACAGACAAAGTTCACCTTTTTACACTTTCAACCACTTACTTACGTAACTCTCGGATTCTATTTACGAATCCACTTCCTTTACGGAAGTCATTTGATTATGGTGTTATAATCCCCAGCGTTCGAAATATAATAACTTTAATATGACTTTTTCTTTCTAGCTCAAATAAATACACGAACAACTAATTTTATCAACTCCTATTCGGTTAACTATAATCTATAACCCTTATTCTATTAACTTTTACTGGATTAACTCTTATTTGGATAACTCGGTTTGATTAACTCATCTTGATTAACTCAACTCGACCAACTTACTTGATCATCTCAACTTGACTAACTTAACTTAATTAACTCGACTTATTTAACTCAACTTATTTAACTTAATTTGACTAACTATTATCGAATAACTAATATTCAATTAACTTATATTCGACTAACTATGTCTGTTTTTAACTTCATTTTGAATAGCTAACATTTGATTTAACTTCATTCGCTTGACTCTAGATCGCAGTGATCACAATGGTTACGCCTGATTCCCTCAGGAAACATCCGACCACCTTAGGCTATCTGTAGCCCTGCGAATTTCGCTAGCAGTCGTGCTAAATGGCAATTTATACTGAATAACTACTTCTGTTTAACTCTATCTCGAATAACTAAGTTCGATCAACTCTAATTGAATAACTAATATTCAATTCAACCCTTATTCGGTTACTATATTTGAATAACTCTAGTCCGATTTGATTCAAACCGCTTAAGTCTAACTGATTTACTCTACTAGTTAATTCTAACTAACTCTAACTGTTTGACTCTAACAACTTAATTCCAACGGTTTAATTCTAATAGATTAACTCCAACTGTTAGACTCTAATAGTTTAACTTTAACAGTTTAACTCTAATGGTTTAACTCTAACTGTTTAACTTTAACAGTTTAACTCTAACTGACTAACTTTTCTGATTAACTCTAATGGTTTAACTCTAACTGTTTAACTCTGACAGTTTAACTTTGGTTGATTAACTCTTTTTAATTAACCCCTTTGAATTTTCTCTTTTGAATAATTCCATTTGAATAACTCCTTTTGAATAACTCTTTTGAATAATACTTTTTTCTATTTGTTTACTTAACAAATAACTATTCCCTTTTTACTTCTATTTATTTAACAAATAATTATTACTTTTAGCTTTTCCATTTATTCTCTACATAAATATCTCTTTTAACTTTCCTTTATTCCCTAAATGAATATTCGCTTTTCAATTCCATTTGTAATCGTTTTACAAATGATTCCCTTTTGATTTCTATTTGTAAAGGTTTCACAAATAGCTACTTTTTCCCTATTCTATTTGATTTGCAAATATTTTCCTTTACATTTGTTTTACAAATGTATTTCCTCTATGTTTGTTTTTCTTTTCAAATCTTCTCCTTTATATTTGATTTCACAAATATTTTCCTTTACTCAATTTCTTTGATTCTATAATTATTTTCCTCTATGAAACTCTTTTCCTTTTATATATAAAATCTATTGATTTTATATAAATAATTTATTTTTCAAAATATACTTTGAAAATTCCTTTTCACTTCCCGTTATCATTTATGGTATAAAAATACCAAATCAAAAGGTTTGATCATCATCCAAACACACGGTTCAACGACAGATGATATAACACATCATATAACAGAATATATGAAAAACGGTAAATAAATGTTGAGGAATTCAGTTGGATCCCTCCGACCTGTTTCCCTGCATCCACAGATGTTACACAATATAATTCACATCAATTTCATTTCAATATGAGGTATTCTGATAATCAAATTCAACATCGGTTAACGATATATATAACTATATCGGTATTTTCAACCAGCTGACTAGCAGTTTAACCAAACAATCAACACTCAGCAATTCAACCAATAATTATCAGTTCTAAAAATACTTTATAAAAATATAAAGTGTTCAGAGTTAGTGTGATTTACTCACATTGGATGGTTTATCGTTGAATAACGATAATCGGTCATTGATTTGGTTCAGACGTTAAATTTCACCATAAATCCAAACGAGCTCCAATCCACTTGCGGTCAGTTCCCTTGCGTAGTGCTCGTCCATACAATCCCAACGGATCCTGTTTCGTTAAATTTCGTTAATGTATGCAAAAGTTATGCTATTTACAATATTTACCTAATTTAAATGGATATATATTTAATTAAATTAATTAAATTATTTTTATCTTAATTAATTTCTAATTGCGTTATTAGCCAAATTACCTTCCCTGCCCTTCTAAAAAATCCTACTTTCCATTCTCTAGCCATATCCAATTTTTGTTTTAAAATTGAAAAACCATTTTAATATTAATTAAATTTAATTTTCAAATAAAATACTTAAAAATATTCATTTAATTATAACTTAAATTTTTTAACCCGGATCAAAAATCTGCTTCCACTCATTTTATAGTATTTTTCGATAAGAATCCAACGGTCCTTGTTTCGTGGAAATCCGACTTGTTTTGAAAAAGTTATAAGCTTTTAAAGTTTATGGTTAAAAATTACGAAAATGCCCCTGGTCTGTTTTAAATTCAAATTTAAATTCAAATTAGATTTTAAATTTAAATTAATCTTCCCATCCGTCGGATCAGTTAGGGATAGCCAAGGAGAGCAGGAAACTATATTTTCCAAACTCAAGCCTTAGACACTATCATCTCTGTCACCCTTAGAATGTTCTGATATTTATTTTTACAAATTCTATTTTAATTATAATATATATATATATATATATATATATATATATATATATATATTACACAAATAAATAAATAAATAAATATTATTTAAAAACTTACCCCGTGAAGCCTAAGCCTGTGCCTAAGAGTCCCTAGCTCCCCGTCTTGCCCTCCTTTCTCCCTTCCTTCCCTTTTCCCTATTTCCTAATATTTTATTATTATTTCTGCCATTGCCAAAGCTTGAAAGAGGAGGAGGAGGAGTGAGTTTAAAATGAAGGGGGGGGGGACTATTTATAGCCGAAAGAGTCACATGGATTGCTGAGGTGGCGCGAATCCAACGGTCGAAAATGGATGGCTAGGATTAATCCTTAAATTAATTGAATTATAAATAAATTTAATAATTTATGAATAGTAAAATGTGTTTTCTCAACCCTATTCGGACGTTAATTTGACTTACTTATTGATACCTTATCCAAAATCTTTTTCAACCATGTTGTTCAATTTTTCTTGCTCTTCAATACTATATAAAAATATATCAATTTTGAATTTGTTTGAACTTTCAAATAATTTAAATTCAAATTCAAAATAGTGTTTTGTGTTAGTTTCAACACCTTCCGGTCTCATGTTGGAGTATCAAACGATAACGGTTTTCAGAAATTCTTCCACCATCTGGTCCGGTTTTTAACGTACTTCAATCCTATGTATTCAAATCAAAAATCGGAGTTCGTTTAGATTTTCAAATAATTTATTTAAATTTTGTTTCCTTAATAACTTTCTATATCCGTTATAGGATTTTCCCAGATTTCATATATAGCTAATATCCTATGTTTAGAATTTTCCTGGATAGGTCTCAGGTTCCAGTTTTGCCGTTAGCATTAGCAAATTCCAATTGCCGTCAAAATTTAGTTCAAATTTTGGGCTTTTATTTTTTTCTTTTCCACATACGGATGCCATTTTTGACGTAACTTGGTTGGTTACCTAATTTCATCACTTCGGATTTAATGAAACTGATTTCATCGAAATCCGAGTTCGTTAGCTACTACATCCTTTGTAAACGTACTATTTTAAATTAAAAATTTATCCTTTTATACTGCTAGTTCATATTATATTGCAGATCCACTAAATTTCTACCATTTCGGAATAAAATAAAATATTCAAAATTATTGAAATTAAACCATTTAAAATTCCAAAACAATAAAACATTTTTAAATATTAAACTAAATGGTCAAAAAATCTGGGCCGTTACAAGCAAATACCTCAAGGCTCGGACGTTGGCGATCCCTTGGTTACCAGTAGAGTTGATCCACACATACTTTAGTAGATTGGTTATTCCTGAACACATGTTTCCCATTCCTATCGGACCTATCGCTTGGTCAGCAGTGACCAATATCCGAGGCGCCTCGGAATCCATCGTCCACGTATGTAAAAATGTCTGGGCTCCATACCATGATACCACTCCTAGCTAGAAAGAAACGTCGTGCACTCCCAACGGTTCCTCAACCCGTTTTTGACTCATACCAGTTGTGAAGCTCGCGAATCAACGCTATTCACAAAGCTATGCTATTTAAAGCCGTGCTTTCTGTAACAACCCGGAATTTCAGAACCAATTTAAAATTTTAATTTAAGCTATTTTAAGGAATTTGTGAATACAAATTGGTTATTTTTGCTAAATAAAATTTGAGAATAATTTTGAAAATAGTTTTTATATTTTATTTGACTTAAAACAAACTCAGTAAAATTATTAAATTGATTTATAAGCTTTGTTTTGTAAATTTTGAAAATTCAATTTCTAAAATCATCGCATAGCCCTTAAAAAGTGAAATTTTGCTAGGAAGCTCAGAATACGACGTGATAATTTTTTTTATATTCATAATGACAAATCATTGGTGAGTTCCAAAATGTGCATCAAACGGAGTCGATATATGGCTGTGCAAAGCAAAACCATTTGTTCAAAAACAGGCGATCAATTTACAAAGGAACATTACGGAGACGATCTCAGAATTCAATTCCTTTTTTGCTGGATTCGTATCATCAAATAATGGTTAAATGCAAAAGGCCGTAATTTTTGAAGCTAATTTGAGCAGTTTTACAAAGGAACATTATTGAGACGACCTCGGAATTCGATTCTATTTTTTTTGATTCGTATCATCGAATAATAGTAAGATTCCAAGTTCCGCGATTTTTAGAATCAGCATGTGGCCGAGTGTGACTTTACAGCAGAAAAATAGTCACTGTTTTGGCTTTAAAAATTCGCTATTTGTGCATACAAACTCAGAATTTGACGAAACTAGTTTCGTTGGATCCATAATGTCAGAGAGTAGCTACATATAAATTTTTATTGAAAACGGGATCAGTAGGTGACCACGTGGATTTTCAAGCGATGAAAATGAGCGATATTTGATTATAATAAAATATAAAAATCATTAAAAAAAATTAGCTCCACTACAAATTGTCTCAAACCTTCCTAAACCTATTCCCAAACTCAAATACACGACAGCCCCAATTCCTCCTTCTAACCCTAAAAATGAGAGCTTTTCAATCTTTCAAAATATCATAGCAATCAAATTACAAGTCTATGAATCACGAAATAAATATATATGTGATCCTCATGAGTGACTCTTCAATTTGGTATGAGTTTTGGGCTTGATCGAAGATGTTTTGGTCGATGCAATTTTACTATAGTGGGGAGAATGTGAGTTTTGGCTTCTAGGGTTTGGGGATTGTGGAGTTTTAGAGCAATGATTCATGTTTTGAGTATTGTTTTTGATTTTGTGATGTGAAATAACATGTTGTGGCAAATTTTGGGGTGATTTCATGAATTTTTTTGTCGATCCACTTACTGTATACGTGCGATGGAGATCGGAAGGCCGCAACATGGAGGAGCATCGAGTTCAAGGTGTTTGTGTTGGGCATGTAGAGGGGGAAAAGAGAAGAACAACGGTGAAGATGGTTCGAATTTTCATTGAGTAATGTAGGAGGAAGAGGGGAAAGAAGTCGCATGAACGGTGAAGGAGGGGCTGCTGTGTTTGTGCACTGGAAATAGGAGGGGAAGAAGATTAGAGGAGTGATTAGCAAGAAATTATGGTTAATTAATTACTTATTTTAGTTGTTAATGACATATATGTACATGGAACTTGAAAAAGCATAACTTTTTCATACGAACTCGGAATTCAGCGAAACAAGATGCTTGGAACTGTATCGACGAGAGCTTCGTAATAAAACTGAGTTGGAGTGATTTTGATGTCGTATGTGGACAGCGGTGCCGAAAAGGTCACATTCCTTTGCATTTAAAAAAAATAAAGGAGTGGAAACCAAAGGTGAGAACTCCTCACTAAATATATTTTATCATGTTATTTTATTTATGTATAAAAATATATAGAATTGCCAGTGTGGGTTTTTATCAGTTTTAATCATTATAAATTGTTAGCTCACCTCCCTCGTCCATAAACCATGGACGATTTAATTGATTGTATTGTGTATTGTTTGTGACGTTGTGATGACTAACACATTAAAAATAATGTTGACATTAAGGTGGTAGTCGAAATTAAATTATAAATATCTATTTATAATTTTAAACAGTGAAAATTGGTTAAACAGAAAATAATTCAAACCGAATTAAAATTTGTTAAATTTATTAACCAATGATTTATTTAATAAACTGTTGTTGTTTGAAAACCCCACACGGGTATTGGGATGATGATTTACATATACTAATTCCAATATTTAGTCGTATGTCAATCGAAGGGTTGACAGGCTGTGAAAAGCGTAATTTATTTATTTTAATGCTTACACAGTTGTAAAATTTCGCTCGGGATGTGAATGGATTGTTTAATGATTATTTATCATTATTGTTGAATACATGCGATGCATGAAATCCATATAATGGAAATTATATAGTAATTGGCTGAGTCGCATTCCGATTCAGAGACAAAGAATCATTTTAAAATAAAGAATATTTTAAAGTAATATTCAATGAAGAATACAATTATGATTCTGATGTCCGTTTTTGGATGGACACAAAAATATTGAAATGTGAAGCCGAGTTAAGTAGCAAAACGACATTTTAACCAGAACGAGTTTATCGATCGATTTTATTCATTTTATAATGAATATTGAAAAGAAGTGATTTCAAAATCTAATATTTTGAAAATATTATCATTTTAATATGATAAAGATATAGAATATTCAATTTTGATTTAAAATTGAAAATGAAGTTGGAATCGTTTTAAAACAAATATATAAACGATTTATAAAATACGTTTTAAATGGAAATCAATGAAATATATATAATATATATTGTATATATTTAATGGCCTAAATAAAACGCGCCACGCAGCGACCGTTCGCGAATTTCGACCATTTACTTCAAATTGATATAACGGGAGATCCGACTTTCGGATTCTCCTAAAACCGGAACCTTGGGTTCGTATCAAAAAAGCTTTCCAATGAATATAAGAGATTTGAAATCTAACGGTTGGATTTGGGATTATGTCCAAATAAAATTTGAAAAAGGTCGCCATGGATGCAGTTTAGTGGCCGTTATTGAAAACCGACTGTACGAGCCTTAATAAAATTATTAAAATTATGGAAAAATTATGTTAAATCGTAATAATTGATTTGGAAAGATTTTGGATTAAATATTTGTAACGACCTGAAATTCCGAACCAATTTGAAAATGCCATTTTAGTCAATTTATAGAATTTGAATATTTAAAGTAATTTATTTTAATTAATAACGACGGAAAAATTATTATAATCGAAGTAAAAACGAATAAATTTATTTTATTATATAACGAGCCTGAAATGGCGCGGTAGTTTGAAAATTCAATTTTTAAATTTCAATTGAATGTATAGTATTCGTTTTAAATCGAAATTGGGACGACCCAGGAAAAGGCCATTTTTCAAACGGGCTCAGAATCCGACGAAATTAGTTTCATTAGAATCGTATCGTCAAATCATAACCAAAAATAATTTTTCCGGATTTTTCAGAATTAGTATGTGGGCCCGGTAATGTGAAATGTACGTTAAAATTTGATATACGGTAACGATGTGTGTATTAATCAGTTTGGACCTTATATTTATATATATATTGAGCCCACAAGCACCACATCAGCTCATTTCCTCTTCCCTCCACCAAACCCTCTTTTCCATGGCTGAAATTAGATTTAATTTTTAATTTAAAAACAAAATTAACCTCAAAAATAAAATCTTCTCAAAACCCATCGAATTATATATCAAATCGAAGATCTCGGCGAGTAGAGTCCAGATCTACAATCAGTTTTGACATGCAGCGGAGGAGCTGGCCGGAAATCGCGGTCAAAGGTGGTTATTCTCGGATTTCACGAGGTCAATTTGGGAATTTTCGATCCAGGCTTCAATCGAAGAAATTGGCTTATGGGTTTTGTAGAGATCGTCGATAGGAGTGCGATGATGGTGTCCGTTTGATTTCTAGTGTAGTGATTCGCCGGAATTTCGTTGTCAAAGGGTTGAAAACCCGTTCGTTGCTCACGCTGCCGCCGGGAGAGGGGACCACCGGAGGTCCGGCCACTGGTACGGGGAGATGCGCCTCGGTCTGAGCTTTCGATTGGAGGTGGCCGGCGGAGCTAATTCGGTCGGAGGGAGGAGCGGTTCACGGTCAAAGTTCGGGTTCGATTGGGTTCATTCACGGCCGGATTACTGTAGCCGAGAAGAAGAACGAGCGGGAAGAGGACATCCAGGGTGCTGACGTGGCATCAATTGGTTGGTGAGGAAAATTTATTTATTAATTTATATATTTAAATCTTCAATCTAGTAAAACACTGATAACTCTTGCATATGAACTCGAAATTGGACGCGGTTTGTTGCGTTGGGATCGTGGCGGAGTTGCGGACGTTTTGGCATGGGTTTGGTTGCGATCTGAGACTGTCAAATTTTGGGCCTTTTCTGGACGTCCGTTCGAATTGTAACTCGAAAGTGAGTGTTTCTTCACTCACGTAAGACTAAATTTATCCCATATTTATCGAATTAATGTATGGAATAAATTGTTTACATGGTTGTGTTTGATTTGGTGAATGATTGCTTGAAATTGATATGCCAGTGTGTTACATGCAATAATAATCGATAATTGGTTATTTAAATTTAATTTAAATTTCAAATTTGAAAACTCCGACACCTGTCAACCAGTATGTGATTAGATTTACTGTTCGAATGAATGTTTGTGATGGATGCGTCTGTTTACTTGATTACTGAAGGTGTATTGTTTGAATTGTTCTGTCATTCAGTATATGATGTGGTGTGCCCATGTGACGATAAATCCCAATTACCCTTGATGTTGCGGGCATCGAATAAACCCGGGATTTATCGATAAAATGAATTAAGAACACAGAGTGAAATGATAAACCTCTGTGACCCCGATTTGGATTGAAATGATAGATCCATCCCGAATATCGAGAAATTAAATTTAAATCACTTGGCCATAAGATAGCAAATTATATACGGACACCGGTTGGTTAAATATATTTGTTTAACCATGAATTTTGAAATTTATTGTTTAACGACAATAAGAAATGTTTTATAATTTATTTCCTTTGAATTTGAAATTTGAAATGCAAATAAAAAGGGGAAATAATTTTGGGTTGTAATTAAGGTTAAATATAAGTGAAAATGATTTTATCGAATGTATTGAGATTGAACTGTGTGTCTGATTTGAGATTTACTTTAAATCAGCCTTGATTTGAATTAAAGGTGAATTGTAAACTCGACATTTGTTGAAATTCAAAATCTTGAAACGATGAAATTGAATTGAAAAATTCAAAGTTTGTTATAAATTGAATATTCGAAATGGGAGCATGATTTGAAATTGAATGTTGCTTCGGGATTCAACGTATTGAATTTAAAATAAATATCGAAGTGGGAATTTGAATAAATTGAAATGATCGAAATCGGATTTGGTTTATTTGTTATGAATTAAGATCGTTGAATTGGGCACTCGGGTTAAAAATAACCATCTGATTTGGAATTGGCAAAATTTGAAATGAATGTATATTTGAAATAAAGTCGATCGGGATTGTGAATTCGAATTGATTTACTTGAAGTTGAAATACAACTGCAAGTGTAAACGAAATCTGGGCGAAACGATGCTAATTCCAACTATAGTATGTCAAAACTATTTTTCAAAACTATTTTGTTAATAAATTAAATTTCCTTATAACTATTTATTGTATAAATTATTTAAATAAAATACTTTATAATTATTAATTATTTATTTTATGAATTATTTTAATGTTTTAATTATTTTGTCAAACTCTACTTTTATTACAAACTATTATTTCAAATTATTTCAATTATACCTTTAAACTATTTAAATATATTGTTAATTAATTGGATATTCAAATTTTATAAGTTGGAATTAGTTCAAGATGTTGAGCGTAAATGGGAATATCCCAGTTGAATAATATTCTATTTAGAATATGAAAATGAATTTCGAAACATGATATTTTGATATGAAACACGAACTCCTTTGAAAGGTAAAAACACTGACCGGTGTGAAAAATGTAAACGATGGGTTGTCAAGGAGACCGGAGTCGACATAAGGCATACTCTCTGTCAGTGTCGATACCACTTTGACAACTGTGTACGCGGTGGAAGTTCCAGAACCGAAGTCGGATGGTATGGAGGCGATTACTGGATTTGAAGAAAGAGAACGATGATGGATTAGCCTTGACCTTCGGGTCATAATTGAAATGACTAAAACAGGAGCCATACCCAGGTTAATGAGATCGCTTCTCTGATCGAACGCGCTCCTTCGAAACCATCTCTATTACTACTGTGATCGATTTGGGTGCACCCCTTGAATATGGGAATGTCGTTCGAGATGGGCGGTAGTTGCGGCTATGCGTTACCACCGGCCTGGGTCCGCGAATTCGGTAGAATCCTACCGGGGTATTTCCTCAGTGCCTTGTCATATTATCCTGATCGAGCCCCTACGATTTTGATTTAACGTTGTCGTATCACGGCGCATCCCTATCCACCGACGTACTGGTGTGTTATATGCAAACTGTACGGCAATGCTATAAACAGTGTAAGGGTAACATGGTAATCCCGCTTACACTATTTTCGATATTATACTTTACTGAATAAACACTATTGTAATAGCGTATTATACTATGTATGTATTAGTTTAACGGATCCTTGAGAGATGGAAAAATCCCGTAACATCTCTTGAGTTACTGCACCATGATACCGATATTATTCTGTATTTTAATTTGACTAATATGAGATGATTTAGTGCTGATCCGAGTGTTTGTTGTGTTTTTCTTTTTATGCAATACGCTCGGGTCAGCAGATGTTGCAGATAATGAAGATTATTTGGCCTTGGAGATCGAAGACGGAGTTGGTATATGTATCCACTACATTTTTATTTCCGCTGCATTACTGTATGTAAGTGTATAACTCTGATGATTTAAATGCTGTAACTCGAATGTATATGTTTAAATGCTTTTGAATATTTATTTGCTTATTATATGTGATCCTTCCGCTGTGAGATTCTGTGATTGTTTCTTTCTTTCCTTTCTTCTTTTTCTGCTTTTTCCCAAATAACTATCTGGGTTGGCGATTGGTTTGGGTCGACATGTGTGGTTTATTGTCGATTTAAACGGTCAAAAATCTGGGTCGTTACATTTGGTATCAGAGCGATGGTTATCGATAACCTTGGCTCTGTTGGGAATTAACTCATTAGAGATGGGGTTAGAAACACCCTAGAATAAGTTTGAGTGATATATGAGAGAGCGTACTTGTATTTTTGATATAAAAATGGTTTTTATTGTGTTGGCTTGTTCTGTTGAATGTTTATGGATTCTGGTCGATATATGGGACGCCATACGATCGATAGGAATTTCTAAATAATCGAACAGAATGATTTGACATAATATGGTTTTCAATTATATTTTTAAATATATCGAAAATATATTATGGTTCAAATATGTATGTACTTGATTTAGTGGGTGATAATGTAAAGTTATTACCTATTGTGGTTGATTTAAATCGCAAAAACTAATACGGAAAATTAAGAGAATTTAGAAGTATTTGGAAATGAAATCTGTTGAATATAATTGGGTGAGAAAGGTTTGAGGTTAAAATAGAAGCAAACTTGGAATTTGATCCTGGGTGTTTTTGAAGATAGTTGCCAAAGTTCGAAATAATGTCGTATGATAAAAATAGTTTGGAAATGGTTTTCAAATGGTTTTCAACGAATAAGTGTGAAACCTCTACTTAGACCTTAGGAATGACTTCGGTAATGAGTGCACGCATTATCGATGGTTATTCTGAAGAGTTTAAGTGGGGGAGAGACCACCAGTATTTTCATATCTAGCTTGAAAGGATTTGGATTTAAACCCCTATAATATAAGTTTGTATAAAAAGTATAAGATATTTAATTTGAGTTTAAGGTTTAACAAGAATTGAGATTTTATGTCTTCGTAAATTTAAGGTTTGGATTTAAAATCCATATGATATGGTTTCTAAAATAGTATAACCACATATATATGTAATTTTAAACTTGGATTATAAACCCAGAATCAAGCACTTTGAGTCGTCTTAACTAATGATAATGATTGAGATTTAGTACTCGATTCATTGGAATTTTGACCTTGGAATTATGAAATAGACTTAAGTATTAAGTTAGTAGAAGTCGTCGTTTAACTCTTAATCCTGGACGATAATTTAATTCAGCAAAACTTTAAGTTCGATCGGTAAAAAAAAAAAAAAAAAAAAAGGGGGTAGAGAAAACCTAAATTTACTATGAAATATTGGTTCAAGTGAAGTCAACCAAAATGGAGATTTAGTTTAAGTCATGCTAAAAGAATTGGATTTGAAAACAAACCCTAAATCACCCGAGAACCTTAAGTTTGATAATAAGAGTACAAAGATTTGCTAAGGATATATATATATATATATATATATATATATATATATATATATATATATAAATAGTTTAAATAGAAGGCGCAGCGCGACGACCATTCATGAATTTCGACCATTAACTTTGAATGGACGTAGCGGGAGATCCGACCGTCGGATTCTCCTAAGACTGGAACCGTTGGGTTCGTATCGAAAAGAGCTTTCCAACGAATATGAGAGATTTGAAGTCTAACGGTTGGATTTGGATATATGTCCAAATCAAATTTGGAAAAGGTCGCTATGGCCGCAGTTCGGTGGCCGCTGTTGGAAACCGACCGAAATATCGAAAATAAAATTTTCAAAAATATTAATAATTTGCGTAAAATCATAATAGGTGATTTGGAAAGAATCGGGATGGAATCTTCGTATTTGAAAAAGATAAAAATATATTTTATCGAGACAACACTTAATTTAAGTCGACTAAAGTGAACTGAATTGGGTGGTGAAACGAAATGGAAATAACTTATGATGTGAAATAGTGAAGACGCAAGTTAGGTTGATCGAGAAGAGGATTGATAAGAAATTTAAGTTGGGAATGAAAAGTAATTGGTAGATAGACTAAAGCGGAGAAATTAAACGGTGAATTAGGGTATGTATGGGAGGATGGTGTAAAAATCAAAATGGGTTAACCCTCACTTGGACGATATATCGAGCATACATCTAAGTATAAATAAGGAATGAAAATAAGTGCGGAAATGGATAGGGTATGAATCGAGGTGTTGAAATAAGAATGATGGGATATGAAAATAAAACTTATGTGAGGTGAATGGAATTAATATAAGGAAATCAATTCAGAAAAATAAAATTTTGATATGTATGTTGTATGCATTTGCTATATATTGTATGTATGTTGGGTAAGTTGCCACATATTGTATATATGCTTGAATCTCAGGTGTATGCAAGTTGTAACAGGTGTAAGGAGTGTGCGCTACGCTTTGGAGCTCACTTGCGCAAATACTAAATGCAAAGGTAAATAAAAACCGCAAAATAAACGCTCAAAGAGGTACGTATTTGGGGTCGTATAAGGCTTAGTGGTTTGTTTTGTTTTCCCCCGGTTCAGGGATGCCTCATCGTTGATGGGATGTATATTTTGAATTGATATATGTATCGGGATTTTTTTCCCGGGACCTCTCCGTACGAAGGAGATGCTGCCGAAATTTTCTGTGATTTCGGGAGTTAGAAAATTTTACGAGTTTTACAACTACTTGTCTTGAAAATATTATTTTAAGCATGAATTTGAAATCTATATGTGCTTAATATCGATTCGTTCTCTTTTCGAGGACGAAAAGACTTTAAGTGGGGGAGAATGTAACGACCTGAAATTCCGAACCAATTTGAAAATGCCATTTTAGTCAATTTATAGAATTTGAATATTTAAAGTAATTTATTTTAATTAATAACGACGGAAAAATTATTATAATCGAAGTAAAAACGAATAAATTTATTTTATTATATAACGAGCCTGAAATGGCGCGGTAGTTTGAAAATTCAATTTTTAAATTTCAATTGAATGTATAGTATTCGTTTTAAATCGAAATTGGGACAACCCAGGAAAAGGCCATTTTTCAAACGGGCTCAGAATCCGACGAAATTAGTTTCATTAGAATCGTATCGTCAAATCATAACCAAAAATAATTTTTCCGGATTTTTCAGAATTAGTATGTGGGCCCGGTAATGTGAAATGTACGTTAAAATTTGATATACGGTAACGATGTGTGTATTAATCAGTTTGGACCTTATATTTATATATATATTGAGCCCACAAGCACCACATCAGCTCATTTCCTCTTCCCTCCACCAAACCCTCTTTTCCATGGCTGAAATTAGATTTAATTTTTAATTTAAAAACAAAATTAACCTCAAAAATAAAATCTTCTCAAAACCCATCGAATTATATATCAAATCGAAGATCTCGGCGAGTAGAGTCCAGATCTACAATCAGTTTTGACATGCAGCGGAGGAGCTGGCCGGAAATCGCGGTCAAAGGTGGTTATTCTCGGATTTCACGAGGTCAATTTGGGAATTTTCGATCCAGGCTTCAATCGAAGAAATTGGCTTATGGGTTTTGTAGAGATCGTCGATAGGAGTGCGATGATGGTGTCCGTTTGATTTCTAGTGTAGTGATTCGCCGGAATTTCGTTGTCAAAGGGTTGAAAACCCGTTCGTTGCTCACGCTGCCGCCGGGAGAGGGGACCACCGGAGGTCCGGCCACTGGTACGGGGAGATGCGCCTCGGTCTGAGCTTTCGATTGGAGGTGGCCGGCGGAGCTAATTCGGTCGGAGGGAGGAGCGGTTCACGGTCAAAGTTCGGGTTCGATTGGGTTCATTCACGGCCGGATTACTGTAGCCGAGAAGAAGAACGAGCGGGAAGAGGACATCCAGGGTGCTGACGTGGCATCAATTGGTTGGTGAGGAAAATTTATTTATTAATTTATATATTTAAATCTTCAATCTAGTAAAACACTGATAACTCTTGCATATGAACTCGAAATTGGACGCGGTTTGTTGCGTTGGGATCGTGGCGGAGTTGCGGACGTTTTGGCACTGGTTTGGTTGCGAACTGAGACTGTCAAATTTTGGGCCTTTTTTGGACGTCCGTTCGAATTGTAACCCGAAAGTGAGTGTTTCTTCACTCACGTAAGACTAAATTTATCCCATATTTATCGAATTAATGTATGGAATAAATTGTTTACATGGTTGTGTTTGATTTGGTGAATGATTGCTTGAAATTGATATGCCAGTGTGTTACATGCAATAATAATCGATAATTGGTTATTTAAATTTAATTTAAATTTCAAATTTGAAAACTCCGACACCTGTCAACCAGTATGTGATTAGATTTACTGTTCGAATGAATGTTTGTGATGGATGCGTCTGTTTACTTGATTACTGAAGGTGTATTGTTTGAATTGTTCTGTCATTCAGTATATGATGTGGTGTGCCCATGTGACGATAAATCCCAATTACCCTTGATGTTGCGGGCATCGAATAAACCCGGGATTTATCGATAAAATGAATTAAGAACACAGAGTGAAATGATAAACCTCTGTGACCCCGATTTGGATTGAAATGATAGATCCATCCCGAATATCGAGAAATTAAATTTAAATCACTTGGCCATAAGATAGCAAATTATATACGGACACCGGTTGGTTAAATATATTTGTTTAACCATGAATTTTGAAATTTATTGTTTAACGACAATAAGAAATGTTTTATAATTTATTTCCTTTGAATTTGAAATTTGAAATGCAAATAAAAAGGGGAAATAATTTTGGGTTGTAATTAAGGTTAAATATAAGTGAAAATGATTTTATCGAATGTATTGAGATTGAACTGTGTGTCTGATTTGAGATTTACTTTAAATCAGCCTTGATTTGAATTAAAGGTGAATTGTAAACTCGACATTTGTTGAAATTTAAAATCTTGAAACGATGAAATTGAATTGAAAAATTCAAAGTTTGTTATAAATTGAATATTCGAAATGGGAGCATGATTTGAAATTGAATGTTGCTTCGGGATTCAACGTATTGAATTTAAAATAAATATCGAAGTGGGAATTTGAATAAATTGAAATGATCGAAATCGGATTTGGTTTATTTGTTATGAATTAAGATCGTTGAATTGGGCACTCGGGTTAAAAATAACCATCTGATTTGGAATTGGCAAAATTTGAAATGAATGTATATTTGAAATAAAGTCGATCGGGATTGTGAATTCGAATTGATTTACTTGAAGTTGAAATACAACTGCAAGTGTAAACGAAATCTGGGCGAAACGATGCTAATTCCAACTATAGTATGTCAAAACTATTTTTCAAAACTATTTTGTTAATAAATTAAATTTCCTTATAACTATTTATTGTATAAATTATTTAAATAAAATACTTTATAATTATTAATTATTTATTTTATGAATTATTTTAATGTTTTAATTATTTTGTCAAACTCTACTTTTATTACAAACTATTATTTCAAATTATTTCAATTATACCTTTAAACTATTTAAATATATTGTTAATTAATTGGATATTCAAATTTTATAAGTTGGAATTAGTTCAAGATGTTGAGCGTAAATGGGAATATCCCAGTTGAATAATATTCTATTTAGAATATGAAAATGAATTTCGAAACATGATATTTTGATATGAAACACGAACTCCTTTGAAAGGTAAAAACACTGACCGGTGTGAAAAATGTAAACGATGGGTTGTCAAGGAGACCGGAGTCGACATAAGGCATACTCTCTGTCAGTGTCGATACCACTTTGACAACTGTGTACGCGGTGGAAGTTCCAGAACCGCAGTCGGATGGTATGGAGGCGATTACTGGATTTGAAGAAAGAGAACGATGATGGATTAGCCTTGACCTTCGGGTCATAATTGAAATGACTAAAACAGGAGCCATACCCAGGTTAATGAGATCGCTTCTCTGATCGAACGCGCTCCTTCGAAACCATCTCTATTACTACTGTGATCGATTTGGGTGCACCCCTTGAATATGGGAATGTCGTTCGAGGTGGGCGGTAGTTGCGGCTATGCGTTACCACCGGCCTGGGTCCGCGAATTCGGTAGAATCCTACCGGGGTATTTCCTCAGTGCCTTGTCATATTATCCTGATCGAGCCCCTACGATTTTGATTTAACGTTGTCGTATCACGGCGCATCCCTATCCACCGACGTACTGGTGTGTTATATGCAAACTGTACGGCAATGCTATAAACAGTGTAAGGGTAACATGGTAATCCCGCTTACACTATTTTCGATATTATACTTTACTGAATAAACACTATTGTAATAGCGTATTATACTATGTATGTATTAGTTTAACGGATCCTTGAGAGATGGAAAAATCCCGTAACATCTCTTGAGTTACTGCACCATGATACCGATATTATTCTGTATTTTAATTTGACTAATATGAGATGATTTAGTGCTGATCCGAGTGTTTGTTGTGTTTTTCTTTTTATGCAATACGCTCGGGTCAGCAGATGTTGCAGATAATGAAGATTATTTGGCCTTGGAGATCGAAGACGGAGTTGGTATATGTATCCACTACATTTTTATTTCCGCTGCATTACTGTATGTAAGTGTATAACTCTGATGATTTAAATGCTGTAACTCGAATGTATATGTTTAAATGCTTTTGAATATTTATTTGCTTATTATATGTGATCCTTCCGCTGTGAGATTCTGTGATTGTTTCTTTCTTTCCTTTCTTTTTCTGCTTTTTCCCAAATAACTATCTGGGTTGGCGATTGGTTTGGGTCGACATGTGTGGTTTATTGTCGATTTAAACGGTCAAAAATCTGGGTCGTTACAATATTCCTTATTTGAAAAGATAAAAATATATTTTTATCGAAATGAACTAGTTATTAACTAGATTAATAATCCAATGGCTTTTAAAATAATAAATTGGATTTAGCTTTGTCATGAATGGTGTCCTAAATAACACTATTCTTAAACCCAGTTGAGAAAAGAATAAATCTTTAAATTAAGATGTAGAGAAGTTTACCAATTAATTAATATTGAATTGGAATTGAAATAAAAGCTGATTTTGGGTTTATCGTGGACGATGTTTTAAATGACATTTGTTCTTTAACCCAATTAACAGTAAAGGTATGATTTGGAATTTATACTTTGTATTAAGATTTAAATGGAAATTTTCCTAATGTAAAGTTTTCCAATTTAATATATTAAATTGGAATTGAATGGAATTCAATTTGGTAATAATCGAGATGAGCTTCTGTGAAGGAAGACCAATACTATATATGGAATTTAAAAGGCCTTGCCACTATTCCATTCATATTAATAGTACCAGTATGTAGGCATGCCCGATGGGCGTGTGCATAGATGAATTTGACCATGGCTAGAATTGTGTTTAAAATGGATAGTCACTTGTGTCTCCCATGCCCTTTTAATTTCTAATAATGTAACGTAAACTACAGACTGTTCATATGCGAAACGTACATAAAAAGCTAAGTCTATATTTAATGTACCATCAAGCAATCATAAACATGTTTAATAAATATGAACGATTAAACACATGATTTTACAAATTTTGCTGCAACTAAATTAAGACAAATTCTCAGCGCATGGCCCCTAAGTCTCATTAACCATAAAGACAAACACGGACATAGTATTTTTTAGTACAGTCATGGAACACCGATAATCACAACCAACTTCTTGCTGTAACAGTACAAGATCATGCTTAAGTAAGAAGTGGCACCACCATACGATTATCACAACCATCAATGTGGTTTCCACCAAGAAGGTAGGCAAAGTTTATTGTCCATGGATTTGTTGAAGTGCTGCATGAGTTTTAGCTGGGAAAAACAAATAGTAAATTTGATGGAAGAATCAAGTGATTTGGGAGAGTGGACTGGCTAAAAAAGTTTGAAGTAAATTGTTGCTTGTTATAACTTGGCAGAAATTATATTATCTGAAAAACTGTAGTACAAATGATTTAAAAAGTTTGATCTAATAAGTGTGTTAACTTGATCTAATTCTTAAGCAATCCAAAAATATGAAATATTTCTGAAACAAATAAACAAATACTGAGGAGACATACATCACCTGTGTCACATTTTAGCCAAGTGCAGCAGCTCAGTGCAACCTTCCTGCTAGCCTTCAAGAGGAATATTTTGTACTGACGTCAAAAGTACATATTAAGTCATCGTATAAACTACATCATGACATAGAAATAGTGATGTAATTTGTTATGAAGTGGTGAAGCCTGATAGTTGCTAAGGCACCTTGATGACATTCAATAGAGATTTCAATTTTTTTAAAATTAATTGATCGAGGCATAATACATGCTTTATTTTTCAGTTGGAAACCGTACTTGTTTCAAGTAAAGCGTACACCTCAGCATCTTGCCAATGATTAAGTTGAATAAGGAAAAGGCGGTTGTAATTCAAGCAATATGTGCATAGCTCATCCTTAAAACATTAATCAAAATTCAACTACCTCATTCTGAATATAATACCATCACATCCTTTTACAGCTATTATTGATCATATTGCATATTTACATGCATGGATGTAAATTATGGCATATAAGCAACAAAAATATGAAGCAGTAATTATGCTCGATAGTTGTGACTAATGAAACAAATGTTTATATCTATTAGTATAATTAACATATGATTATATTTGCATGGCAGAATGCTACGTTGTATGTTGTGATACAATTAACACGACAACAAATACAGATGTAATTTTTCACTCTAAACCCCCGACCGTTTTGGGGCTTAAAATTTTTACTTCCTGCCACTAAGCTGCCACTGATCCACACTCAATATACAAATGTCATTATTAAATCATGTCCATATGATTATAGTGTAAATATTTTGAAAGCCAAATATGATATATAATAATCAAAATACGATTGATACTTCAGCTGGAAGGTTTTAAGGCAAAAAAGTGAAGAACAACCTTTTGGACTTCCTCCTTTTCATCTGTATCTTTTTCATCTGATCTTCCTCCTCAGAGAATCAGCTGAATTTGCATCCAGTCTTGATCAATGCATCCTAATTGCAATGAATAGTGAAAACAAAGAATGAGATCTAAAATCAAACCTAAATTAGTGTTTGACTATTATTAAGAAGAGAAGTCATAACCTGCGCTTGAAATAAAGAGGCGTAATAGAAGGATTGTTATATTCTTACAATAGTATCTTTGAGAATGTGGATCAAGAGGCACAATTACCCTACTTGTATTGAAATTTCTAGTCAATCATATGTTAGTGCTGAAACAGAGAGTGATTCAAAAGTAACATAGGTTTGACAAATTCCTTTACCTCAAAGAAATACCATTTTGAATAAAAATCATACACATCCACTAAATCATATATTATTTTCCGTTAATGAACTTTTAGCTTTGTCCATTAATCTTTTTAGGAACAAATAACGTCGTTTTGTTCTCATGTAAATTTTTTTTGGTAAATATTCTAGCCTATTGGGGTTCTATGGTTCTGTAGTGCGAAGATAGTGTATGGCAATTAAATTACTGGAATGATGAAAAGTACATCATCTTTAACTAAATATGATCATATGAGCAACTTTAAAAACATATTCAATCATGCTAAATATAAGTGGTTACTCATCAACTATAAATCCATATAATGGGAAAAAGTCTATTTCCTGTCGATGAGATTGTAAAATACTCCAATTAGTCAAGATATGCATATCAGAGGTCATACCATTCCTTATATATTTTTTATCTCAACTCTGATCACAATTTATTTTCACGCCAATAACATTGTAGATAATTGAAAACTATACCTACTGATGATTCATTAAAGCATTGCCGTGTCAAGCTGTGGTCCTAAGGCAACTCATAAAATCTGAATCCCAGCGGTAATCATCCTTATCCACCTACAAATATAATAAACTTATTATTCTAGTTATTGCTAATAAGAGAATGGACAGTAATAATTAAAGGGAATAAACACCAAGTCAAGCAGGGTGTTACTAACCATGTTATACACTTCAAAATCTTACAAGTTCAGAATCATCACTTAATAAAAAAAATCTGAAATGTATCAAACCCATATATATTTTCAGAGATTTTATCATAGAAAATTTGGCATATATGTTACTAACCATCTTAGAAAATTCTAATTCATCCTTCTTGGAGCTTAACATTCTTTGATTGATTTGCCTCTCCCAAAAATACAAATGATTTGTTCTGCCAATCAGTCGAGGAAATAATTCTTATTTCGGTAAAAAAATAGAGTAACATACATATATCAGTATGTTAACAAATAAATAAAAATACATTGTATCGCCATGTTCTAAGATATGTTTGCAAAATTAATGTCATTGGACCAACTAACTTAATGAGATAATAAATCTACCTTAAATTATGGGCTATGGCCTTGATTTATAAACTTCATCAAACAGAATGTAAACAATAGGGTTGAATTTCGTTTAGGCATTATAACATACAACACCAAAAAAGTAACATGTATCTGTTATATTATAGTCATCTAAACATGTATAATACCATCACCGTCAACCCAATCTTAAGAGTTTATATAATCGAAGTTTATTTACATCAAATAAACAAAGAGAATTTTATTATAGTAACACTGACCATCCACATATACATTCAATAGAAAATTAATATACTTTTGGAATTCTGTGTTTACATCTAATGCATAGAGGTATATTATTAGCGGAATACATATTAAACTAATGAATCAACTTATTTTAATGCTTTCCCATGTAATATATATGTATGAAATAATCAAAGAAATGAAAACATTGATTAAATAATCAAGCAACTAAATAAAACAAAATATGTTGCAGTTTTGACCAATAAACAATCTATATGTTTACCTCCATGTATATCCGAATTTTTCTGGACCGAATTCTTCCATAAGTATGTATACCTCAGCTACAACAGAGATTACTATTCTGTAAAAAAGGCAAAGTTTTCAGCATTCACTTCATATGCATGTATATAAAGAGTTTAATTCATCAACCATGAAAAAATATGATATTTACAATTTACGTGTATTATAGATTATCATTTTAAGAAAATCAATTTCGTTTAGCAGAAGTTATTCTTGTAAAATGGGACAGTGAATAGGGTTTTGTATGTTATAACCACAGTAAGTTGGCTTGATGATTAAACGTAAGAAAATATCGCAAAAATTAAGAAAAAAAATACCTGAGTAGATCGGAAGGAAACAACCGGTAATACAACAAATTTCACTAGCAGATGTGTTGGAATCTTGGAATATCGAAGCAACCAGTAAGAAATGTGAAGAAGGAGGCAAGAAGTACAGAAAATTACCTGTTATGTCTTCAACTACGTGGTAGTCGGGTTGGTCAGTTATCAGATCTATACGTGAGCATCAGATCCGAAACAAATCGAAAAATATCGAAGCAAGTAGTAAGAAAATGTGAAGGAGGTATAAGAAGTAAAAAAATTACCTGTTATCTCTTCGACTACATGGTAGGCGGGTAATTTGACCGTCGGATCTGAGCTTGAACATCAGATCGTACAAAAATCAAAAAATTCAAACCAAGTTCTGCTGTTAGTGGATGTTAGGAGGGTAAGGGTGTAGTAGGTGAACAATGGAAAGGAAATCGGTGCAGTAAAGGTTGAAGATGGAGTTGTTTAGGATTTGGAAATGGGAGAAAAATCTGGAGAACAAAAGAAATGCAGAGAAAGCGGCGAGAAATGAAGATAAGAAAAGGGAATGCGTGGAAACAGTTAACCAACTGAACGTCGTGGTATAAACAATGTGAAAGTGGAACGTGGGATGACGGTTTTGCCCTAAAACCCTAGTATTATCTGATGTTGGATAATAGGAGGAGAGTGGGTATTAGTGGAAACGCATAAAAGCTTCACCATCCTTAAAGATTTTCTTTATTAGTAGAGATGATACGTGAATTTATATCAATTATACACTATTATGATTTCCGTGTAGGTTCCATTTTGATGGAAGATGATTTTGGGTTTATCGTGAATTGTATTTTAAATGACATTAGTTCTTTAACCTAGTTAAAGATAATGATTTTTGATAAAACAAATTGGAGTTTTAATAAATTTTTAATTAGATTGAAATGGGAATGAGAATTAAATTTATCGAATTCTTGAAATGATTAAGAATGGAGTACTACCAGTCTTACCCCAGGTGATAGTTAAATTTTTAATTAGATTTGAGCATGAAATGGTAATAAAATTTTATCGATAACATAGTGGGTGTTAGATATGGAATACTACCAGTTTTACTCCATGGGATGAATAGGTTGGGATTGGAAAGATAAAATAAATGATTACTTTGGTTAAAGCACGATATTCCCAACTAGTTAATAAATCTTTTGAAATTGATATCCAAACGAAGATTTAAGAATAAATTTAAAAGAATTTATCTTTGATAAAATTAATGGGAACCTTTCCCTAATAATGTGAATATTTTATTAAAAGAATATTCTGAATTGGAATGAGGCGTATGATGTGTTTTTATAACACTTGATTATTGATTATAAAATACGCGAGTTATTAGGGAAGATCAGGTTTAACCCATTCTGAATAATTAATACGACGACCAAAAGTCAACGATGAAGACGGTGGTTGAAGACTGGAGTTCTTCACATCATTTGGGTGATTACTGATGTTTTGATTGGGCTGTTAACCAAAGACAAGGTAATAAGCGGTGATCATTTAGACGTACTTTGGAGATCGATGGATATGCGAAGACCTCTCCCCTGTTTTGGACATATGGGACAAGGAATAAGATGCCTCTAGTTTTGTTCAGGCCCATAACGGACTTGTAAATGGATGTGTGTTTAACATTGGATTTCATTCTGTGCTAATTGTTTTCTATTAAATATATATCTGTTTGGTGGTGGAGAATTTATTCTCTTGCTAACACCCTTCTCTGAGACGTATGAGATAAGAAGTTATATATTGATAGACATTAGATGCATGGCGTGAATTGTCAATGTGGCATGCTAAGATGCAAATGATCAAGGCTTTTGTTGAAAAGAAAAATCTTGTGTTTGATGATCAAAGCACAGTTTTAAATAACATAGCTTTGTGTATAGCATTAATTCGCGAGCCTCACACCCGGTATGAGTCAAAAAGGGGATGTGTCTGCAGGGAGTGCATGTGTTTCTTTCTAGCTAGAAGTGGTGTCATGGTATGGAGCCCAGGCATTTTTACTTATGTGGATGATGGAATGAGGCGCCTCAGATATTGGTCGCTACTGGCCAAGTGAAAGGTCCGGGAAATGTATTGTTTAGGAATAATTAATCTACTAAAGTATGTGTGGACCAGCCCTGAAAATCCAAGGGTTTGCCAGCGTCCGAGCCCTGAGGCATTTGCTATAGTGTCTCAAATCGGTGAGGAGCCATCCCTTGCCTCGACTCATAGATTGAAATCCAATTTCCAAAACACAACCTTTTGGTTTTAGTTGTAGAACTAGTTTGGCGACATGATATATGGTACCTATGTCGTCTATGATTGATACATTTATATTTGAAATTGTTTCGACACTATGCACTTATAGTAATATCGAAATAATTTTGTTTTATACGTATCAAGCATATTTGGCTATTATAAGGGAAAACTCTATCCTCCGGCTTGTGTTGCATTGTTTGATGGGACCTGAGTCTTATAATGGCTTCATTTTTCTGAAAAGCATTGCATTATTTTATTCAAAATTAAGATTCATGTGGAGTAAACCTGTTCCATGTTATACTGCGTGGTCCCATGATTTCCCAACTTTAAAATTTAAGATTAATAACTGTTTTAGTTCTCACAACAGTCCCATGACTGACTCGGAGTTTATTGTTTCTACCTAAACTCTGGGGCCCATAATTTCAACACGGGCATCTAGTAGTTTTGGTATTTGCAGATATTTCTTTTCACATGATCCTGGATTATAACTGAAGCTATATTCAGAAAGTTTTGTATCCGTGTATTTCTTTCTATTGTGCTAGTGATGTATTTTCCGCTACGCATTGAATAATATTTTCCGCTGCTTTGTAATTTATTAAATCTCTGATATTGTATTTCCGGTATGTAATATTTATTCATACTCTTGAATATTCTTGTACTCTGATGAAAATTGTTCTATTAGTAATGAAATATTCTATTATTTGTGTTCTGATGCGTTGTGTTCTCTACTCAATCCGGGCTTTCTCATAAACGGAAGTTTAGGTCGTTTCAGCGTGGTATCAGAGCTTTGGTTTATAAAAGCTAGAGAACAAGGCACATTAGAACCAAATGAAAGAATTCATCAGAAACAGGATTAGTAATGTTTAATAAGAATGACTTGTTAGAGATGGGATCAGTAGTATCCTAGAATGAGTTTCAAACAGTGTTATTTTTAAAATAAAAATGAAAACAAATTTTGTTTTGAAAATTTAAACCTTATTATACGTATTTGAGTATATTATTTTATTTTATTTTGGACAATCGAGTATATGAAGATTTTGCATATACGCGTCATGAATGTATATACGATGTCCTAAATATACTGGATAGACATAGAATCACACTCTAGTCACCCAGGGATAATTTTGGTGATGCTCGGGCATCATCAGTATTCATGTTCGAGTTTCGAAAGTGGGATATCTATCTATTTTCAATTCACTGGTGTGAGAACCAAAACTTAGTTAGAGTTTATTGCTTTGATTTGCACTAAAAATATGATTTTTGACTATGTGTAAAAGATATATGTTTGAAAAGTTAATCGTCTAATTGATTGCTGGTTGTGATATTTGATTTTTAGTTTAACTAATAAAATTACTGGATTGATAATTAATTTAACCAATAAGAGTATGAAAGGTAAAATTTAGCCACATCGAATCGAATACTGAACCGAACTGAAATTTTATGGGAATTACATACGTACACATGCATATGTATTGAACAGGTCATAACATAAAAGCTAAGAAGAGGAATAAAATTGTATGCCCGACAAATAGTTACATGTTTACTGTATTTCTTGGGTTTTGATGATTTTATGAGCCGCTTGGCTTTTTTTTCTTTTGGATTGATGAGGGCCCTGTGAGGCAAGTTGTGGTTTTACCGATCAGCCCGTACAAAGGAGGTTATGGCGAAATTTTTCGAAAATTTAGGGTGTTAGCCAAATTTTTGAGAAATTAGAAAATTCTTAGAAACTGAAAATTTGAAGAATGAAAGCCAGAATGGATGTTGAGTTGGTTAGTTAAACAAATTTCAGCTTCATTCTTTTTCGAGGAAGAAAAGATTTTAAGTGGGGGAGATTGAACAACCCGGAATTTTAGAACCAATTTAAAATTTAATTTAAGCTATTTTAAGAAATTTGTGAATATAAATTGGTTATTTTTCTAAATAAAATTTGAGAATAATTTTGAAATTATTTTTTTATTTTATTTGACTTAAAACAAATCAGCAAAATTATTAAATTGATTTATAAGCTTGTTTTTGCAAATTTTGAAAATTCAATTTTTAAAATCATCGCATAGCCCTTAAAAAGTGAAATTTTGCTAGGAAGCTCAGAATTCGATGAGTTAATTTTTTTTGGATTTATAATGACAAATCTTCGTTGAGTTCCAAAATGCGCGTCAAACGGAGTCAGTATATGGCCGCGCAAAGCAAAACCATTTTTTCAAAAACAGGCTATCAGTTTACAAAGGAATATTATGGAGACGATCTCAGAATTCAATTCCGTTTTTTTCTGCATTCATATCATCAAATGATGGTTAAATCCAAAAGGCCATAATTTTTTAAGTTTGCGTTTGGGCGCACAAGAAGAAAAGATATGCTAAAATCGCATTTTTGAAGCTAATTTAAGTAGTTTTACAAAGGAACATTATTGAGACGACCTTGGAATTCGATTCTAATTTTTTTTTTTTTTTTGGATTCGTATCATTGAATAATAGTGAGATTCCAGATTCCGCGATTTTTAAAATCAGCATGTGGCCGAGCGTGATTTTACAGTAGAAAATAGTCACTGTTTCGGCTTTAAAATTTTGCTGTTTGTGCGTATGGACTCAGAATTTGACGAAACTAGTTTCATTGGATCCGTAATGTTAAAGAGTAGCTACAAGTCAATTTTTATTGAAAATGGGAACGGTAGGTGACCACATGGATTTTTAAACAATGAAAATGAGCGATAATTGAGTATAATAAAATATAAAAATCATTAAAAAAAATTAAATTAGCTCCTCTATAAATTGTCTCAAATCTTCCTAAACCTATTTCGAAACTCAAATGCACGACTGCCCCAGTTCCTCCTAACCCTAAAACTTAGAGCTTTTCAATGTTTCAAAATATCATAACAATCAAATTACAAGTCTATAAATCACGAAATAAATATATATGTGATCCTCATGAGTCGCTCTTCGATTTGGTATGAGTTTTCAGGCTGTTCGAAGATGTTTTGGTCTCCCATCACACAATAAACACAGCCGAGGATAGAGTTTTCCCTTATAATAGCCAAATATGCTTGACACGCGAAATTTCATCTTTTATTATTACTTTAAATAAAGAAATCAACTTCAAATATAAATGTATCAACCATAGGCGGCGTAGGTACCATTATATTACGTCGCCATATATATATTTACAACTAAAATCGAATATCACGTATTGGAAATTGGGTTTCCATCTATGAACCGAGGCAAGGGATTATCCTCACCGCATTCGAGACACACTTGCAGGTGCCTCAAGATCACCCCCTGTGAACCCCTTGGATCTTCATGGTCGGTCATCCGTCGATGATTAGTTACACCATAAGCTATATGTTAGTTAGTATGTCGACCATATCCTTCAGTCGCGTAGTGACCGATATAATATCCATCAGCCCAGATGAGCCGATATATCCGAGGTACCTCGTCTCCCATCAAGTAATAATAGTGTGCAACATCCACATGAGTAAGCAGTCTGGGCTCCATATCATGACGTTACTCGTTGCTAGACCTAACGTATGTCCATTTCCATGCAGTCACTATCCCCTTTTTGGTTCACACCTAGGGTGCGAGGCTCACGAATTAACGCTACACAAAGCTATGTTATTTAAAGCCGTGCTTTGATCTTCAACCACAAGGCTCGGCTTTTCAACCACAAGGCTCGGCTTTTCAACAAAAGCCTTGATCCTTTGCATCTCAGCATACCACACTGACAATTCATGCCATGCGACTGATGTCTATTGATATATAACCTCTGAGCTCGTACGTCTCAGAGAAGGGCATTAAGCAAGAGAATAAATTCTCCGCCGCTAAACAGAAATATATTTAATAGAGATCAATCAACATAGAAAAAAAATCCATTGTCAGATACACATCCACTTACAAGTTCGTTCTGGGTCTGAACGAAAACGGAGGCACTTTATTCCTCATTCCCTATCTAATACAGGAAAGAGGCCCTCGCATATCCGGTCAATCTCCAAGTACATCTGGACGATCACCACTTATTACCTTGTCTTGGGTGTACAACCCAATCAAGACATGAGTAATCATCCAAACGATGTGAAGACCTCCGGTCTTCAACCACCACCTTCGTCGTCGACTAATCGTCGAATCAGTTATTCAGAATGGGTATAAACCCGGCCTTTCCGAATAACTCGCGTATATTATAAACAAGTGCTACACAAACACAACATACACCTCATTCCAATTCTGAATATTCTTTTATTTAAGTACTCATATCATTTGGGAAAGGTTCCCATTAATTTTATCAAAGATAAATTCTTTAAATTTATTCTTTAATCTTCCTTTGGATATTAATTCTAAACCAATTTAAGGCTTATCAACTAGTCGAGATTAGCGAACCTTACCGAGTTAATCATTTGTTTAATTTCCTAATCCCAGCCTATTCATCCCATGGAGCAAAACTGGTAGTATTCCATATCTGACACCACGGTGTTATCGGTAAAATTAAATTACCATTTCACGTTCAAATCTAATTAAAGATTTAACTATCGTCCAGAATAAAACTGGTGATACTCCATTCTCGATCATTTCTCAAATTGGATAATTTAAATTATCACATTCTCATTCCAATCTAATTAAAGATTCATTAAAACACCATTTTGTTTAAATCTTCCCAAAGATCAATATTAATGATTATTTAACTTTGGGAAATCAAACATGCCGCATCGACGTTTGTGACGACCCATTCCCGATAAGACGGTGGCAAGGGTTATCTTTGGAATATAACACATAAACAGATAATAACAGAACAGAAATAAATAAATACCCCAGATAAGGTATAATAGAATACACTGGATAAATATAATCATCAGAGTTGCACAGTTTATAGGATAATACTTAGAACAAATACAATTCAGCTATACATAAATGTCTACTGCGGTAAAGAAAACATAATATGTACAACAGGAGCTGAACAGCATAAAAAGAGATAAATGATAGAATCCATCTTCAGCTCCAGCTATCCAGAAAGAGCCTGCTAAAACCTGAATACAAGGCTGCCCGTGTAGAAATAGGGGCACCCGAGTTTGCAAGTGAAACAAACTACGAGTCAGTCATGGGACTGGTATGAGAAATCTACTTAATCACATTTTACAATATGGCTAATCACAGGACCACACCACTTTCGCGGAACGGGTTTACTCCATTGGATTGCCAGTGCTTTAAAACAAATAAATCTTTTAAACATCGCAATGCTTTTTATAAAAATGAAGCCATTATAAGACTCAGTTCCCATCACACAATGCAACACACACCAGAGGATAGAGTTTTACCTTATAATGGCCAAAATATGCTTGATACGAGCAAAACAAATCATTTGATATTACTACTAGTGTACATATGTTTCAAAAACGATTTCAATCATAACTATCAATCATAGACGGCATGGGTACCATATATCATGTCGCCGTATATATATATATATATATATATATATATATACACACAATCAAAACCGCACGATGTCGTATTTGGAAATTGGATTTCCGTCATGAACCGAGGCCAGGGATCGTCCTCACCGCTTCGAGACAATCTAGCCTACCATGTCTCAGGAACAGCCGCAACTGCCCCTTGGATCGTAAAGGGTTGGTCCACCGATGTGGATTATTTTGCCTGAACACTACGTTTCCCCGCCCTTTAGGGCGCAAATGAGCCAACGAATGACTCCCATCGGCTTCACATAGTCACCGATATATCCGAGGCGCCTCGCAACAGCAACAACCATAAAGGTGAAAATAATATAAATGTCAGCCAGTTTAAGCACTGACACCACCTCTAGCTAGAAAGAAACGCATGCCCTCCCTGATGTCCTCTCCCGTTTCTAGTCCATACCGGGGTGTGAGGCTCGCGAAACAATGCTATACACAAAGCTACGCCACACGGGTCGTGCTTTGATCATCAACCATAAGACTTTGCTTTTCAACAGAAGCTGTGATCATCTGCCACTTAGGCATGCCACACAGGCAACTCACTCAATGCGACTGGTTTCCATCGATATATAACCTCTGAGCTCGTACGTCTCAGAGAAGGGCATTAAGCAAGAGAATAAATTCTCCTCCGCCAAACAGATATATATTTAATAGAGATCAATCAGCACAGAACAAAATCCAATGTCAGACACACAGTCCATTTACACGTTCGTTCTAGGTCTGAACGAAACCGGAGGCACTCAATACCTCGCATATCCCTACGATCAACAAGTACGTCCGGGTGGCTACTACTTCAACCCCGTCAAGGTAGCTACTCCTATCATGAGCATCAGTAGTACCCCTCCATTCGACGTGAAGATCATCAGTCTTGCACCGTCTTCATATCTTCGACTTTCACTCGTCGTTAATTATTTGAAATGAGAATTAACTCGATCTTTTCAAATAATTCACGTATATCTAGAATTTCAAATTAGTTCATTTCAATGGTTAAATTATTCGACAACTCCAATTTTGTTCTTTAATGTAATTTTCACACCAAACACATTCAACCATCAAATATCTCATAAATCGAGCAAATTCAGTTTATTTCCATTCCATATCATTTATAATATTTTATCACGATTTATCGCTATTTTTATTTATTTAAAAATAGCCAATTCATTCAAACGACGCTTCAGGCAATTAAACATTCCAGACAATCCAACCGTTGGATCTTTACGAAGTTGGTGCCGTTGGAAAGATATTTCCAAGGCGAACCCAACGGTGGTGGTTTCGGGAAAATCCGATGGTCGGATCTCCCGCACTAATCGTTTGAAATCACGGTTTCAAAGCACGAACTGCGGCCTCGTTATTCACTATATTTTGATTATATTTATATAATATATATAAATATAATTCTTTCATCGATTTCAAAAGCATATCCGCTTTATAGATTTGATAAAAATGATATTTTTATCTAACATACATTTATTTCAACACTTCACTATTTTTAACAATTCATGTATATAATAAAAATGTGATTTTTATTGTAAAACAATTTATTTTAAAACACGTTATAAAAATATGATTTTTATTATAAAATAATTTATTTCAAAACATGAATGTCGTTCAACACATGAATTTCTATTCAACACATGAATATAGTTTCAACACATGAAAATAATTCAAATACATGAATATTATTGAAAATTTCGGCAGCATAACGGCAGGGTAGTTAAAAACCGGGGCCATCCCAAGTACGGCTCCTCGCTCTACCTTAAAGCCTCGCAGCTTTTGACAATGGGGATTCATGCATCTAGTTCGCTCGTAGACGGCATGTTTTATTTTCATTTCCACAATCTATTCTAATTTTGTTTTCAACCACAGATGGGTATTTTTCAACCACTATCAATCATTCTCAACCACAAACAATTCTATCAACCATTCGTATTATTCACCCAATTTCACATCAACCAAATAATCCAAACAATATCACAACCAATAAATATCGTCCATGGTCTGTGGACGAGGGGAGTATATATATATATATTCGTATATAAATATATTTCAATTTACTTCAATTCATTACAACGCACATATAATTTTTACAACGCGTATATAACTTATACATAGAACATACAACTTATACAACTCTTATACATGAGGTGTACAACACTTATATAACTCATACATCGACTATATAATTTATACATCGTTGTTTTCCATATCGTTTATAAATTAGAAATCTCACATTGGGTTCCACTCCACCAAAAATAGCAGAAGGCTCAGAAAACTATGCGGTCTCTTCTAAAATATAGAAGACGTCCTCACGAGTCCACCGTCTCTTGTTTCACTGAATTTCGTCAATAAAGGAAAAAGATATGATTTTTACAGTGAAATCAAAAACCACAGCGCTTTAAACTGCTATTAAATAGTTTAAAATAGTTTCAGCCGTTACCTTCACAGTTTCGTTCAAAACTAGGTTAGCGATTATCACCAAATCCGAGCAACTAGGGGATGATCGGCCGATGCCACGACGTAGGGCTTCGAACGGCGCACCAGGGGGTGGTGGCGCTGGTGAACTCGAACTGACGAGGAGGGGGTATCGGCGGCGGGAAGCTCGAAACTTTGAGGGGCTCAATCTCGATGCACACAGCACAATAGAAGACGAACCTTATATGGATTTGAAGAGTGGAAGGAGGGCTACAAAAAGTTGCGAAGGAGAGGGGTCAAATTCTCGATGGATTCGCCGAAAAATGCTCGGGAATGAAGGTGAACATGTTCCGTCGAGCGCGAGATGATTAACAGGGTTTTTTGTTTTTTTTTTTTAAATTAAATTTTGATGGAGAATTTTGATTGGCCCATGCCTTATTAAAATTTAAAAATAGGGTTTTCACACACGAACTCGAAATCGAACCCAACGACTGTCGCCCCCAGCTAAATACCCCATTTCGAACACAATGGGATATGTTTCGTAGGCCCATTCGACTGTTTTAGTCAGTTTATCTTCAATTTAAAATATAAAACATTCAATATTTAATTTGAACGTACATTTCAATTTGCCGGGCCCACATACTGATTCTAAAAATTCCCCAAAAATAAATCCAGCTATGTTTTGACGATACGGTCCCAACAAAACTAGTTTCGTCGAATTCTGAGACCGTTTACAAAATGGCCCTTTTCTGGTCGATCCATTTTAACTATAATTGACCAAAACACATTTTCCTTTGCCACGCTCACATACTAGCTTCAAAAATTATGAAATTCGAAACCTAGCAATAACTTCGCATCCCGGATCCAACAAAAGTGGTTTCGTCGAATTCCGAGGTCGTTTGCAAATTGTCTATTTTCACGGGCTATATAAATTCTATAGCGACCTTTCTGAAAATTCATTTGGCCATAACTTTTGATTCCCGCTGTGAAACTTCGTTTTTTCAGATTCTTTAGAAAGATATTCACTAACAGATTTAAATATTTTTAGTTTCACTCAAATCCATTTTATTTTGCACCCGTTACAGTCAATTAAAGTTTGAATTCAATTTTTGAAACTGCAACGCCATTTCAGGCCTTGCTTATAATTCAGATTAATTCTATTCATTTTCAACATCGATTCAACCATACATTTCGTCGTTACTATTTAAAATATTTATTTTAAATTTTAAAATTCACTAAAATAGCCAAATTATAAATTTTAAATTGGTTCAGATTTTCCGGGTTGTTATAACAATCTACACCGTACTATTGATTTCTGCCGATATATAACCTCTAAGCTCGTACGTCTTAGAGAAGGGTGTTAAGCAAGAGAATAAATTCCCCGCCACCAAACAGATATACATTTAGCAGAGATCAACCATACAGTTCGAAATACAATGTTAGACATGTAATCCTGTCTTTTACTGGGTTAAAGAACAAATGTCACTTAAAACATAGTTCACGATAAACCCAAATCACATTCGATTAATCATGAAATCTTCACGGAAAACGGATCAACATATATAATCAATATCAATTTCTTTATCGGACTAATTATTTAAATGGAATAACGACAAAGCCTTTTAAATTCCATATATATTTTCAGACTTCCTCCATTGAAGTTCATTTCGATTATTACCGATCGAATTCCATTTAATTCCAACTAAATATTAATTAATTGTAAAACTTTACTTTGGAAAATCCTATTAAATCATAATAAAAGATTTATATATTCCAAATCACATTTCACTATTAATTGGGTTAAAGAACGAATGTCGTTTAAAACATCGTTCACTATAAATCCGAATATCCGATTCTTTTATTTAATTCCAGTTTAATATTAATTAATTGGAAAACTTCACTAAATCTTAAATTAAAGTTTTATTCTTTTCTCAACTAGGTTTAAGAATGATGTTAATAAAGACACCATTCACGACAAACCCAAAATCTCATTTGATATTAAATACAAGGCTCTAAATAGAAATTATATCGGCTTATATTCAATATCAAATTCTGAAAACAACAAATATCTTATTAGAAATAATGATATATATATCTTCCAAATTTCCGTAACAATGTTTGTATAATCACGAAATCCAACATTGAAATATTCCGAAGATGATTTCCATTCAAATCCATTCCAGTTCATATATTGGAAATTCTGGTTATATTAAAACCCGTTCTCAATCCAATTTATTTATTTAAAGATAATTGGATTATATGTCTAGTTAATAACTAGTTCATTTCGATAAAAATATAATTTTATCTTTACAAACGTGGAATTTTTCATCCTAATTCTTTCCAAATCATTTATTATGATTTTACACAAATTATCAATATTTTTAATAATTTTATCAAGGCCCATATAGTAGATTTCCATAAATGGTCATCGAACTGCACTTACAACGACCTTTTCCAAATTTGATTTGGACATAATTCCAAATCCAACCGTTAGATTTTAAATCTCTTATATTCGTTGGAAAGCTCTTTTCGAAACAAACCCAACGGTTCCTGTTTTAGGAGAATTCGACGGTTAAATATCCCGTAATGTCAATTCCAAGTCAATGGTCGAAATTCGCGAACGGCCGCGGCGCGGCACGTTCTATTCAGGCCATTATATTATATATATATAATATATATTTTGTCGATTTCCATTTAAAACGTATTTTATAAGTCGTTTTAATTACGTTTTAAAAACAATTTCAACTTCATTTTCAATTTTAAATCAAAATTGAATATTCTATATCATTAATTTATAAATGATAATATTTTCAAAATATCAGATTTTGAAATAATTTCCTTTTCAATATTCATTATAAAAATGAATAAAATCGATATAAATATCGTTCGCGTCCAAATGACGCATATCTAATCAACACGACTTCATATTTTTCTATATTTTCATGTCCATCCTAAATCGGACATCAAAATCATATTTTGATCATTACTGAATATTATTTTAAAATATTCATTATTCGTCATTTTAAAATATTCGTTAATTTAAAATATTCGTTCTTTCCGAATTGGAATCAGACCCAATCAATTACTATATAATATTAATTATATGGATTTCATACAACATATGTATGTAACAACAATGATATTCCATCAACCATCATCCAGAGTGCAATTTACAACTGTATAAGCGTTAAAAATAAATAATTAACACGCATCACAGCTTCTCAACCCATCGATTGACATAAAGCTAAATACTGGGATCAATGTATGTCCAATATCATCCCAATACCGGTGTGGGGTTTTCGAACAACAAGCACTGATTATTATTTGTGCAATTGGGCTATGTGTAAAATATATCTTCTCATTCAATATCAGTCAAATGTGTGTACATAAACAAATCATTCGATTTGTAAATGAATATTTATTTTATTCATATACACGTTAAAAATTATATTTTTAACTATAAAATATTTATTTCAACACAGGAATATTTTAAATAGTTCATTTATACAATAAAAAAATGCTATTTTTACCGTTCTAATTTTTTTAGAAAATTTTGGCAGCATAACGGCGTGATACAAGAACCAGAATAAGGTTAGCCTAATCCCTCGCCATATAATGGCTCACGCCATGCACAAACCAAATTTTATCAACTCATTTCATTTCCCAACCCAAATTCAACAAATAATCCAATCAACCAAACAACCAAACAAACATGGTTTCAAACAAAGATGTCGGGTGCTACTAAGCACAGTCTGCATCCTAGTATATATATTTAACTAGAAAATAAATTAAAGTGAGAAGTTCTCACCTTTGGGATCCACTCCTCCAGTTCTATTTCTAAACCGTTCGTATTTGCCCGAAATTCAAACGCAGTCTTTTTCACGCTGTTCATAGCAAAAATCACATTTTTAATATGATGTTTATATATTGAAAATCATATATTTTTAATCACATTTTCAACAAAAGCCTTGATCATTTGCATCTTGGCTTGCCACATTGACAATTCACGCCATGCGATCAATCACTATTAATATATACCAGGGTGTTAAGTAGAGAATAATCCTCCACCACCAAACAGACATACAATAACAGAAATCGATTTAATTCACATGGAACGAAATCCAATGTCAGACACGCATCCATTTACTAGCTTATGCTCTGGGTCTGAGCGAAAACCAAATCGGAACAATCAACAATAGTCCGTATGGCCACCATTGAAGCCCCTTCAAGGTAGCTACTCCCATCAAGGGTCTCTGTAGCAACACATCCATTCGATGTGAAGATCGTCGGTCTTCAACCACCGTCCTCATCTTCGACTCTTCATCGTCGAAGTAATTATTCGGAATGGGTTAAACCCGGTCTTCCCGAATAACTCACGTATTTTATAATTAAAAATCAAGTACTATAAAAACACATCCAACGCCTCATTCCAATTTAGAATATTCATCTAATAAAATATTCGCATTATTCTATCAAAGATAGATCTTTTGAGTTTATTCTTAAATCTTTCTTTTAGAGATTTATTAAAAACCCAATTTGGTTTTAAATATCAAAAATCATTCTTTAATGATTATTTAAATTTAAGAAATTAATCTTATCTTCAACTGGGTTAAAGAACTAATGTCATTTAAAACATAGTTCACGATAAACTCAAAATCATCTTCCATTAAATATGGAATCTTCACAGAAATCAAATCAATATATGATCGTTATAAATTTCTATATCCGACCAATAATATAAATGGAATAACGGCAAAGCCTTTTAAATTCCATATGTAGTATCGGTTTTCTTTTACAGAAGCTTATCTCGGTTATTATTAATTCGAATTCCATTCAATTCCAATTTAATATATTAAATTGGAAAACTTTACTTTTGGAAGATTCCCATTTAAATCTTAATAAAAGATTTATAATTTCCAAATCATATTTCCACCGTTAGTCGGGTTAAAGAACACATGTCACTTAAAACATGGTTCACAATAAACCCAACTCATGTTTCGTCTTATCCCATTTACTATGTATAATTGAAAACTCTAATAATCTAATTTAAAAGATTATTCTTTTCATACGGGGTTTAAGAACAGTGTTATTTAAGACACTATTCACGACTAACGCAAAATCCAATTTATTTAATTTAATTTCAATTAAATATTCACTAATTGGAAAACTTCATTTAATCTTAATTTAATGTTTTATTCTAGTTAATAACTAGTTCATTCAATAAAAATATATTTTTCTAATTTTTTTTTTAAATACTCTTCTTCTAGAATTTCCTTTATTGGAATGTGACTCAATCAACAACCATATATTGTACGTAATCAACAACCATAATAAATGATTATCAAACATCCAAATGACGACCAAAGTGGAATTTATAACTGTGTGAGCATTAAAGTAAATAAATAACGCTCATCACAGACTGTCAATCCATCGATTGACATATAACTAAATATTGGGATTAGTGTGTGTTCAGTATCATCCCCATACCCGTGTGGGGTTTCATCCATCAAACAAATAATAAATTACTTGTGCACTTGGGCGATGTGTGAAAATTATCGTCCCAATCACATAAACAAGTCGGGTAACTTGTAAATGGGAGTGTAATATTCAATTTGGAATATACTAACAATATATTTAAACACATCAAACAGTTCAACATCACAGACAAACATTTCAATCTTTTTATTGTGAACAAATGACAGTAAATATCCAGCCTTTCATTCCCATTCCTTTTATAGTTAACAAATGCCAATAAAAACCTATAATTTCAATTCTTTTTATTGTGAACAAACAACAATAAAAATCTAACCTTTTATTTTCATTCCTTTTTATTGTTAACCTATCGACAATAAAAATATTAACTTTTATTTCTAATCTTTTGTGTTATCCCTTTAAGTGACCAAAAATGCCTACTTTTAATTATTCTTTTTCAAATGGCAAGAATGTCCCTTTTTATTTTGATTCACATTTTCTAACAGAAATGTACTTTTTATTCTGATTCACATTTTCTAACAAAAATGTATATTTAATCTGATTCGCATTTTCTAACAAAAATGTCAGTTTGGTCTAATTCATTTCAATGTAAACAAAATGGGTATTTTTACTTCACTCTTTTTAAATGATAAAAAGAACGTTTTTATTTCATTCTTTACATTTGACCAAAAATGCATAATTTTTTCACTCTTTTACATTTGATAAAAATGTAGATTTTTCTTTCATTCCTTTTCATTTGCTAAAAATGGGCATTTCATAAAAATATACCTTTTCAATTTATACTTTTTAATGTATAAAAATATTCCTTTTCTAATCATACTTTTTAATGTATAAAAATACAAATTTTCATTTCATTCAATTCAAATATACAAAAATATCTTTTTTTTTAATTTTATTCATGTCAAAGTGACAAAAATGTCCTTTTATCATATTTAACACTTTTAAACCAAAAATGTTAATTCTGTCCTTTATAATCTAATTAACCAAAATGTTAATTTTGTCCCTTTTCACTAATCAAATTTTGGGAAAAATTTGTGTTTCTTTTCACTAATCCAAATTTTACAAAAATGTTATTCTTTTTCATAAATTAAGTTTTGACAAAATTTTATTCTCCTCGCTAATCTTTCTTTTGACCAGAAATGTTAATTTTGTTCGCTAATCTTTCATTTGACAAAAATGTTGTTTTTATTCACTATAAACATATTTGGACAAAAATATGTCTTTTATTTCCATAATTCATTTTCTTTTACTGTAAACAAAATGTGAATTTTTGTCTAATCTTTTTAATGTAAACAAAATATGAATTTTGTCCAATCCCTTTTAATGTAAACAAAAATGTGAATTTTTGTTTAATCTTTTTAATGTAAACAAAATATGAATTTTGTCTAATTCTTTTCAAGGTATAAAAATGTTATTTTTCTTTTTCTAACCAAGTTTCCAATCAAAAATGTTATTTTTGATTTTTACAATACATTTCAACTAAAATGTTGTTTTTATTTTTCTAATTCAAGTTGTAATCAAAAATGTCATTTTTGATTTCAATGTAACATTTAGAAGAAATGGTACTTTATTTCAATTCTAGTATATCATAAAAGTGATATGTTTAGTTTTGACAAAAGAAATATAATGTGCATCGTCTACACGGTTTGACAAAAATGATATGATTTGTCTCAAATAAATGGTTTGGACAAAAGTAATGTCTCAACTAAATGGTTTGGACAAATGTAACATATGAAAGAGTATTCTATTATTTTGAACCTTTCTATGTGTCCTAATAACAGATAAAAGATTACTTTTATTTGTTTATACCTTTTATATCTTCTAAGGTCATATAAAGGAATATTTTATATGTAAATAATTTCCTATATATTTCAGTGACCGATAAAAGAGATTTTATTTGTGTATCCATTTCTATATTCAAATATAACAAATAAAAGAGATTTTGCTTCTACACAAATTTCCATACGTTAACATGACAAATAAAAAGAGATTTTTATTTATCGTAACCAGGTTTACCGTTCTAATGAAATGTACAATAAAAATAAGAATATTATTATGTAAACAACTTCTTTACAAACATGATTTTTTCTAATACACATGTGATTTTTATTGTGAAACAAAATTTAACAAACATGAATATTTTCAAGTATAAACCATTCAACCCAGTCGTTATTCGTGATCACATACAACCAATAACACACATATGAAGTTCGCATCGCAATCACACAACAATCAACCTCGGATATATATATACAACATCAATCATGAATTTATATAAAATAAATATAAATTTTACGTTCGTAATAAATAAATAACTTTAATTTTAAAATAGAAATCTCACATTGGTTTGAATCTGAGCGGTTTAGATCTGAAATTTGGTCCAGATTTGATGTGCTCAGAAATGTTTCTAGTCAGTTCTGTTTTGTAGATCTCCTCAAGAGGATTCCAACGTAAGTCGTTTCGTTCAATTCTAATTCAATATGATAAAGATATGATATTATTTTCATGGTACAATTTAATGGAATAATTAATTAAATAATTATAATCCTTAATTACATTTCCCTTCCCTCCTATCGTCTGATACACCACCGATAAAACCCATTTGTTCAAATCAAAGAGCCACCACCGCCCCTCCTACAGACTGCCAGCCTCAAATCGAACCCCGCCACGTCGATCCCCGTTCGCCAGCGCCACCCTCGCCCGAGCAACGTCCAACTCGCACACCCCCTGGCCGACCAAATCAAGTGCGAACGGCAGCACTTTAGGGGCAAAAATCGAGCACCCCAGTCCACTACAGCCCATCATCACCATATGATCTTGAAGCTTGTGAAGGGTTCTTAATTTCCCTTTTGAAGTTTCGAAATCCATTGATCGGATTTGAAGATCTTGAGGGGCAAATTTCTGAAGAGGATGGCCATTGATTTATATTGGTGGCGGCTGGGTGTTTTGTTTAGAGTTGGGTTACGGTATATGGTATATGGTAGGTGTATTTATACGTATTTTCCATTTTATTCAATTCTTTTATTTCAAAAATTCATGTATATTGATACGAACTCTGAATCGAACCCAACAAGTGTCGCCCCTAGCAAATAACCCCCATCCTGGACACAATGGAACATGTTTTGTAACCCAGTTCGGCTGTTACGATATGTTTTTCTTTAAATTAAATTATAAATCAATTTAATTATTAAATTCAAACTTACATTTTAAATTACCGGATGAGACGACCCCAAACCCCGTACTGGCGGCGGCAAGGGTAGTCCTTGGAATATAACACATAAACAGATAATAGCATAACAGAAATAAATAAATACACCAGATAATGAACAACAGAATATACTGGATAAACGTAATCATCAGAGTTACACAGTATACAGGATCATACTCAGTACAAATACAGTTCAGCTATACATAAATGTCTACAGCGGAAACAAACATAATATGTACAACAGGAGCTGAACAGCATAAAAAGAGATAAATAATAGAATCCATCTTCAGCTCCAGCTATCCGGATAAAGCCTGCTAAGCCTGAATACAAGGCTGCCCATGTAAAAAAAAGGGCACCCGAGTTTGAAAGTGAAACAAACTACGAGTCAGTCAAGGTACTGGTATGAGAAATCTACTCAACACATTTAAAATATGGCTAATCACAGGATCACGCCACTTTCGTGGAACGGGTTTACTCCATTGGATTGCCAGTGCTTTAAAACAAATCATTCTTTTAAATATCGCAATGCTTTTTATAAAGATGAAGCCATTATAAGACTCAGTTCCCATCACACAATGCAACGCAAACCGGAGGATAGAGTTTTACCTTATAATGGCCAAAATATGATTGATACGAATAAAACAAAAGCATTTGATATTATTACTAGTGTTTATACGTTTCGAAAACAATTTGAATCATAACTATCAATTATAGGTGGCATGGGTACCATATATCATGTCGCTATATATATATACAATCAAAATCGCACAGTCACGTATTTGGAAATTGGATTTCCGTCATGAACCAAGGCAAAAGATAGTCCTTACCGAATTCGAGACTGCCTAACCCGAGCCTCAGGACCCAGACACAGGTGAGCCCTTGGAGCGATAGGGTCGGTCCACCGATGTGGATTAAAATTCCTGAACACTACGTTTCCCCGCCCTATGGGGCGTAAACGAGCCAACGAATGACTCCATCGGTCCCGGATCGGCCGATATATCCGAGGCGCCTCGCTATCCATCATCCACATAAGTAAAATGTTAGGCCGTGTAAAAACACTGACACAATTCCTAGCTAGGAAGAAACGCATGCCCTCCCTGAGGGCCTTCCTCCCGTTTCTGGTTCATACCGGGGTGTGAGGCTCGCGAATTCACGTTATACACAAGGCTACGCCACACAGGCGGTGCTTTGATCATCACCACAAGACTTTGATTTTCAATAGAAGCCCTGATCACTTGCCACTTAGGCATGCCACACTAGCAATTCATGCCATGCGACTGATGTCCATCGATATACAACCTCTGAGCTCGTGCGTTTCAGAGAAGGGCGTTAAGGAAAAGAATAAATTCTCCATCGCCAAACTGATGTATATTTAATAGAGATCAATCAACACAGAATAAAATCCAATGTCAGACACACAGTCCATTTACAAGTCCGTTCTGGGTCCGAACGAAACCGGAGGCACTATATACCTCGCAAACCCATCGACCACCACGTACGTCTGGACGATCACCACTCATTATCCATATTTCGGGATGCCTCGCAATCAAGACCTCGGTTACCATCCAAACGAGGTGAAGATCCCCGGTCTTCGACCACCGGCTTCATCTTTGATTTCTTATCGTCGATTCAGTTATTCAGAATGGGATAAACCCGGTCTTTCTGAGCAACTCGCGTATATAATAAACAAGTGCAACACTAACATACACACGCATCATTTCAATTCATTAGTCACTAACCGTCAATCAGTAAGAGAACGATTTCCCAAATATAAACCCCGAAGGCCGAAACCAACATCAGATCAACACCCAGGAAACCATTCGACTTAGCTAACCTTCAGTTAATTTCTAAATCACATCCATATCGTTTATAATATTTTATAATGATTTATCACTATTTTTATTAATTTAAAATAGCCAATTTATTCATAACGACGCTGCGGGCCATAACGCGGCCATGGCGCTGTTTTTCTTCAGATTTGATTTACACATATCTGAAAATCTAACCGTTGGATCTTCACAAAATTTACATCATTAGAAAGATCTTTTCAAAACGAATCAACGGTTCCAGTTTCGGGAAAATCCGACGGTCGGATCTCCCGGTATAATCGTTTGAAGTTTCAATTTCAAAATACGAACTGCAACGTCATTATTCGATTAAATATAATTACATTTATATATATACATAAATATAATCGATTCTGGCGCTGTTTTTCTTTAGATTTGAATTAAACATTTCAGACAATCCAACCGTTGGATTTTTACAAAGTTGGTGCCGTTGGAAAGATATTTCCAAAGCGAACCCAACGGTTGCGATTTCAGGAAAATCCGATGGTCGGATCTCCCGGTATAATCGTTTGAAATCACGTTTTCAAAATATGAACTGCAGCGTCATTATTCGATATATTTCAATTCTATTTATATATATATATCGATTCTTCGATTTCAAAGCTATATTCCCTTCATACGTTTGATAAAAATTATATTTTTATCTAACTGTCTTCTATTTCAACACTTCACAATATTTAACAATTGATGTATATAATAAAAATGTGATTTTTATTGTAAAACAATTCATTTCAAAACACTATTATTTTATATAGTTCATATAGGTAATAAAAATATGATTTTTATTATAAAACAATTTCTTTCAAAACAAGGTTATTTTATATAGTTCATATAGATGATAAAAATGTGATTTTTATTATAAAACAATTTCTTTCAAAACATGAATACCATTCAACTCATGAATTTCAATTCAACAAATGAATATCGACTCAACACATGAAGGCTTTCTATTCAACGAATAAATATAGTTTCAACAAATGAAAATGATTCAAACACATGAATATTATTCAAAATTTCGACAGCATAACGGCAGGGTAGTTAAAACCGGGACCGTCCCTAGTACGGCTCCTCGCTCTACCTTAAAACCTCGCAGTTTTTGACAATGGGGAATCATGCATCTAGTTCGCACGCAGGCGGCATGTATATTTATTTCATCTCCACAAACTAGTCCTATGTTGTTTCAACCAAATATTTCTCAACCACAAACGGGTATTTTTCAACCACGATCAATCAATATCAACCACAAACAATTCCAACCAACCATTCGCTATCAATCAATTTTCACACCAATCACAACCAATAAATATCGTCCATGGTTTGTGGACGAGGGGCGTATATATATATATATATATATATATATATATATTTATGTATATGTGTATATGTATATTTATATATAGCAATTCACTTCTATTTCAACACATATATAATTTTTACAACGCATATATAACTTATACATCGAACGTACAACTTATACAATGCTTATACAAGGGGTGTACAACGCTTATATAACTCATACATCGACTATATAATTTATACATCGTCGTTTTCCATATCGTTTATAAATTAGAAATCTCATATTGGGTTCCATTCCACCAAAAATAGCAGAAGGCTCAGAAAAATATGCGGTCTCTTCTAGAAGGTAGAAGACGTCCACACGAGTCCACTGTCTCTTGTTTCACTGAATTTCGATAACACAGCAAAAAGATACGATTTTTCAAAGTTTTGCAACGGTTTAAAGGTGTTGAAACTGTTGAAAATAATTTCAGCCGTACCTTCAATAAAACGTTCATCGACCACCCCCAGAGCTCGGAAAGCCGTGAGAATAGTATCAGGACGGGAGACTGGCCTGGGAAGTCCTCTCGCGCTTGAGTACGGGAGCCTTTGGCACTGGGTATCCACCTTCAATAAAACGTTCAAAACTAGGTTTGAATTTTTCGATCAATCCGTGCAATGGTACCACGATCGGGTTTCGCGAGATCGAAGGTCTTCGAATGGCGCGCCAGGTGGTGGGGACCGCGTCAGGTGCAACGGCGGCAGGTGGTGGCGGCGGGGCTTCGAACGGCGCGACTTTGGAGGAGGAGATCTCGCGATTTACTTGACGAAGGGGGGTGCAACCACCATGGATTTGAAGAGGAAGCTCGGCTCTACGAAAAACTCCAAAGGGCCATGGTGTTTCGGTGCGTGTAGGAGGAGGAACGGAGGAGAGAAGCTTGGGGTTGACTTCCGTCATTCATCGCAGCTGATACGGGGAGAGAAAAAAGTTTTTTCCCTTTTTTTTATAAAAAATATGATTGGCCAATGGGTTTTAAAAGGGGTTTTCTGACACGACCACCAATCTAAACCCAACGACAGTCGTCCTTAGCGTTTTACCCCCATTCCGAACACAATGGGATATGTTTCGTAGGCCCGTTCGACTGTTTCAGTCAGTTTTCCTTCAAATTAAAATATAAAACATTCAATATTCGATTTGAACGTACATTTCAACTTGCCAGGGCCACAAACTGATTCGAAAAATTTCAGAAAAATAAATCTGGCTATGTTTTGACCATACGGTCCCAACAAAACTAGTTTCGTCGAATTCTGAGACCGTTTGCAAAAAGGCCCATTTCTGGTCGATCCAATTTAACTGTAATTGACCAAAACACATTTTCCTTTGCCACGCTCACATATTAGCTTCAAAAATTATGAAATTTGAAACCTAGCAATAACTTCACATCCCGGATCTAATAAAAGTGGTTTCGTCGAATTCCGAGGTCGTTTGCAAAATGGCCAATTTCACGGGCTATATAAATTCCACAGTGACCTTTCTGAAAATTCATTTGGCCATAACTTTTGCTTTGCGCTATGAAACTTCGATTTTTCATATTCGTTAGAAAGGTATTCACTAACAGATTTAAATATTTTTGGTTTCACTCAAATCCGTTGTGTTTTGCACCCGGTACAGTCCAACAAATTTTGAATTCAATTTTTGAAACTGCTGCGCCATTTCAGGCCTTGTTTATAATTAGAATTAATTATATTCGTTTTCAAACGTCGATTCAAACTTACTTCTCATCGCTATTATTTAAAATATTTATTTTAAATATTTAAAATCCATTATTTTAGCCAATTTAAAAAATTTAAATTGGTTCAGATTTTCCGGGTCGTTACAATCTCCCCCCCCCTTAAAACTTTTCGTCTCCGAAAAGGAACAAAGTCGAAAGTGGTTTGATTAATCAACTATACGTTCAATCTGGCTTTCATTCTCCAACTTTTCCGTTTCTGAGAATTTTCAAATTCTTCAAAAATTTGGCTAACACCCGGAATTTTTGAAAAATTTCGCCATAACCGCCTTTTTACGGGGAGAGGTTTGGAAATTTATTGGGCCGTATTAGGTGCCCAATAAATCCTAATAAGCATACACATATTTATAGTGATATATTCTGGTGTTTACAAGGGAGCGTGTATTGATAATAACTCCAGAGAATAAATTCTTGTCACCTTGTCAAAGCCTGAGGGAGTGTGTATTTTAAATGCTCCAGAGGATAAATCCTCGTCACCTCGTCCCGTGTGAGAAATAAATAGTCCATGTGCTGTATCTAATAACTAGAGAGACGTGATTATTGTCAACTCCAGACCCGTGTGGGGTTTTTTATTAATCTGGAAATTTTATCATTACAATTTAAATAGTCCATATCAGTCATCAGTTCATCCTGTAAAATATAGTCATCGCCATACAAGCCTCTCGCTCGTATGATAAATCTTCCACCTCGTCACACAAGCTCCAAATGCTTATGTGGTATATGATGAAGTATGCCTATCTTCAGAAGTATGCCATGTAATGTAGTTCAAAATTAATTGTTACTATCCTATGGCGATATTTATTATTTCACACAGAACAACCAGCACTCTGCATCCAATGGCATTCACAGGAGTTGATATAATAATATTTCGCATCCAACTCATTAAGGTTTACCTATTTGTCGGGCACACAAATAAAATCTTTACTCAACAACTATCCAATTACCTGTTCAAACATATATAATGCACAAGTATATATTTCTATCTATTTTCTAATCAGTTCAGTGTGTGATATAATCGAATAAATTATACCATTCATTCTATTATTGATTAAATTAACTATCGTTTTAATAATTTAATTAATCAAATCTACAATCACACAATACAAACAACAATCAATTTGTTTTTAACTTTTCAAAAATATACTAATTAATTCATATAATCTTTTACTTTTCAAATATATATCTTTAATATATTCAAAAATTATATTTCTAAAACCAGATTATATATATAATCACAAATACGTTATTTGTAAACATATAACTCTCGACTCGTTCTTGGGCACTTCTGACCCCATCTCTAACGAGTTATTCTGATTCTGCTGTACTCATACTAGGATTTTGCTGATCCTATCTATACTGAGTTACTCGTCCTAGAACACTACTGGTTCTATCTCTGACGAGTTCGTTAATATGTTATATTCCAGCACTAAGCTTAACCAAAGCTCTGATACCAAAATTGAGACGACCCCAAACCCCGTACTGGCGGCGGCAAGGGTAGTCCTTGGAATATAACACATAAACAGATAATAGCAGAACAGAAATAAATAAATACACCAGATAATGAACAACAGAATATACTGGATAATTGTAATCATCAGAGTTACACAGTATACAGGATCATACTTAGTACAAATACAGTTCAGCTATACATAAATGTCTACAGCGGAAACAAACATAATATGTACAACATAAAAAGAGATAAATAATAGAATCCATCTTCAGCTCCAGCTATCCGGATAAAGCCTGCTAAACCTGAATACAAGGCTGCCCGTGTAGAAAAAAGGGCACCCGAGTTTGGAAGTGAAACAAACTACGAGTTAGTCAAGGGACTGGTATGAGGAATCTACTCAGCACATTTAAAATATGGCTAATCACAGGACCACGCCACTTTCGTGGAACGGGTTTACTCCATTGGATTGCCAGTGCTTTAAAACAAATCATTCTTTTAAATATCGCAATGCTTTTTATAAAGATGAAGCCATTATAAGACTCAGTTCCCATCACACAATGCAACGCAAACCGGAGGATAGAGTTTTACCTTATAATGGCCAAAATATGATTGATACGAATAAACAAAACCATTTGATATTATTACTAGTGTTTATACGTTTCGAAAACAATTTGAATCATAACTATCAATCATAGGCGGCATGGGTACCATATATCATGTCACCATATATATATACAATCAAAATCGCACAGTCACGTATTTGGAAATTGGATTTCCGTCACGAACCAAGGCAAAAGATAGTCCTTACTGAATTCGAGACTGCCTAGCCTGAGCCTCAGGACCCAGACACAGGTGAGCCCTTGGAGCGACAGGGTCGGTCCACCGATGTGGATTAAAATTCCTGAACACTACGTTTCCCCGCCCTATGGGGCGTAAACAAGCCAACGAATGACTCCATCGGTCCCGGTTCGACCGATATATCCAAGGCGCCTCGCTATCCATCATCCACATAAGCAAAATGTCAGGCCGTGTAAAAACACTAACACAACTCCTAGCTAGGAAGAAACGCATGCCCTCCCTGTGGTCCTTCCTCCCGTTTCTGGTTCATACCAGGGTGTGAGGCTCGCGAATTCACGTTATACACAAGGCTGCGCCACACAGGTGGTGCTTTGATCATCACCACAAGACTTTGCTTTTCAACAGAAGTCCTGATCACTTGCCACTTAGGCATGCCACACTAGCAATTCATGCCATGCGACTGATGTCCATCGATATACAACCTCTGAGCTTGTGCGTTTCACAGAAGGGCGTTAAGCAAAAGAATAAATTCTCCGCCGCCAAACTGATGTATATTTAATAGAGATCAATCAACATAGAATAAAATCCAATGTCAGACACACAGTCCATTTACAAGTCCGTTCTGGGTCCGAACGAAACCGGAGGCACTATATACCTCGCAAACCCATAGACCACCACGTACGTCTGGACAATCACCACTCATTATCCATATTTCGGGATGCCTCCCAATCAGGACCTCGGTTACCATCCAAACGAGGTGAAGATCTCCGGTCTTCGACCACCGTCTTCATCTTCGATTTCTTATCGTCGATTCATTTATTCAGAATGGGATAAACCCGGTCTTTCTAAGCAACTCGCGTATATAATAAACAAGTGCAACACTAACATACACACGCATCATTTCAATTCAGTAGTCAATAACCGTCAATCAGTAAGAGAACGATTTCCCAAATATTAACCCCGAAGGCCGAAACCAACATCAGATCAACACCCAGGAAACCTGTAAAAACCCGCAAATTCCCACCCTTTGAATCGACCATAAACCACACAGGTCTGACCCAAAAGGTGAAAATCTACGAATACTTTAACTTTGGGCATACAACACGTCAGAACAAAAACACAGACTTTTATAACATCAATAATAAATGTTACATCAGAGTACAGAATATATCAGAGTACATCGATAAATAATACAGCGGAATAAACATTTAAATTAAATTAAATACATTGCAGCGGAACTAATCTCAGCGGAAGGCCATCAATATTCTGGACCCGGCTTCAGACTTCAATCCAGGATCCTGCTTAACTATATCTGCAAAAAGCTACTCGACTGCCCGTGTGGAAAGAGGGCACCCGAGTTTGCAAAGTGAAACAAACTACAGGTCAGTCGTGGGACTGGTGTGAGAATTCTTAACTTAACTTATCTAATTAGTTGGCTAATCATAAGACCACGCCGCTAACGCGGAACGGGTTTACTCCATTGGATTGCCAGTGCATAATTAAAGTAAATCGTCAAATAACGTAATGCTTTTTAGAAAAATGAAACCATTATAAGACCCAGGTCCCATCACACAATGCAACGCACACCAGAGGATAGGGTTTTACCTTATAATGGTCAAAAGATGCTTGATACGTGAAAACGATATTATTGTCAGTGTGTATATACATATATTTAAAACATTCAAATATAATATCAATCCTAGACGGCATATGTACCATATAATATGTCGCCGTATATAAGTTTACAATCAAAACCGCAAGGGCGTATTGGGAATTGGGTTTCCATCATGAGTCGAGGCTAGGGGCAAGCTCCTCTCCGATTCGAGACACTCTAGCAAATGCCTCAGGATCCCCCAAAGTGAACCCTTGGATGCGGTAGGGCCGGTTCCCGCCTATCGGCAGTGGATTGGTTATGCCTGAACACACGCTTCCCGGTTCCTTTGAACCTATAATATGACCACTATCGGCCTATAAAAATCCGAGGCGCCTCAAAATCCATCATCCACATAAGTAAAATGTCAGGGCTGGTAGGTCACTGACAACACTCTAGCTAGAAAGAAACGTGTGCACTCCCTACGGTCCATATCCCGTTTTTGACTCATACCGGGGTGTGAGGCTCGCGAAGTCACGATATACACAAAGCTATGCCTAAACAGACTATGCTTTGATCATCATCCACAAGGCCTGCTTTTCAACAAAGCCTTGATCATTGCATCTTGGCATGCCACATCATCACTCCATATCACACTACCAATCCTTTGCCGAAATATATGAACGGGTGTTAAGCAACAGAATAAATTCTTCGCCACCAAACATCCATACATTTGACAGAAGATTAATAACATGATATATAACGGAGTACGATGTCAGACACACAATCCATTTATAAGCTTATACTCTGGGTCTGAGCGAAAGCCAAACCCGTACAAATCAACACTACGTCCGGGCAACTCCTACTATTACCTTATCATGGTAGCGAACCATTCTAAGGCAACAGTCATCATCGTCCATTCGATGTGGAGATTTGACGGTCTTCAATCGCCGTCTTCCAATCTTGGATTATTAAACGTCGTTTAATTATTTGGAATGAGATAAACTCGGACTTTCCAAATAATCCTCATATATATACATATATATATATATTTAAAATCCTTCTTACACATTAATAATTATTTTTATTAACGCTTCATTCCTATTTTAATTATTTAAAATAATTAAATTTTTATATAACGACGCCTTAAGTCCATGGGCGACTATGGCGCTGCATTCAACCAATTTTGATTTTTACATTTACCAGAATCTAACCGTTGGATCTTAACGTAATATATATCCTTGGAAAGATTTTTCCAAGACGGTCCTAACGGTTTCAGTTTCAAGAAAATCCGACGGTCGGATCTTCTTGTATAGTCATTTAAAAGTACGATTTCAAAACGCGAACTACCACGCCCTATTCGTTTAGTTTTAATTACATTTATATATAAATATATAAACATAAACTGTTTAAATCTTTATTATAATGAATATTCTCATTCTTTATCCTTTCATTCCTTTTTATACAGTAAATTGTAAATCATACTTGAATGGTGAATTCTTCCATTTTAATTCCTTTAATTTCTTTTATTTATGGTAAAATGTAAATTTTATTTCATCGTCCAATTCCTTCTTTTAATTCCATCCTTACATGTAAAATGTAATTTATGATTCATCGTTCTTAAGTACATATAAAAATATAAATTTTATTTACAAATGTAAATCCTACTTTTTATTTACATTATAAAGATGTAATCTTTGTTTACAATGTAAATCCATACATTCATTTCATAGAATAAAATGAAATTTCATTCATGCGGGTTAAATTCATTCATAATAATAATATGTAATTTATTTCATACGATGAAAATTCATTTATAAATTACATGTAAAAATGTAATTTACTTTATGCGGTCTAAATTCATTCATAAATAACATATAAAAATATTATTTATTTCATACAATGTAAATTCATTCATACATAACATATAAAATATTATTTATTTCCCATGCCAAAAATTCATTCTTTAACTTCAAATGACGATGCAATTTATTTTACATCATAAAGTTTCATTCTTTTACCTACAACGTAAAAATATTCACCTTTTTGTTTACGATGCAAAGATGTCAACTTTTTCTCTTTATAATGTAAAAATATCCCTTTTATATTTTTCAATGTAAAAGTATTATCTTTTCCATTTTACAATGTAAAAATATGATTTTTTTTCTATTTTACCATGTAAAAATAATATTTTTTTTCTTCGTTACGATGCAAAAATATCAACTTCTTCTATATTCACCGTAAACACTCATCTTTTTAATTTTAATTTCAAAAAGATTGTCTTTTTACTTACATCGTCAAATTTCATCTTTTTATTTACAATAAAAATATTGTCTTTTTATTTTCAACGTAAAAAGATTGCCCTTTTTATTTTCAACATAAAAATGTTGTCTTTTTATTTACAACATAAAAAGATGATCTTTTTAATTTCAATATAAAAATGTTGACTTTTATCTTCAATCATAAAAAGATTGACGTTTATTTTCAATCATAAAAAAAATTATCCTACGTTGTAATTACTATATAATTTACATTAAAATAATGTAAAATGTACACACGGTGAAATTCATACATATTTACATTAGGAAAAATGTAAATTTTCACTCTCCAATTACAATGTGAAATCCATTCTTTTTATTTCATTAAAAATGATGTAAATCTTCCTACGGTGATATTTCCATGTATTAACATTAAAAATAACGTTACCAAATCCTACGGTTAGATTCCTCTTAAATATTAACATTAAAATGTTAATGACAACCCATAGTGTTATATTAACATTAAAAATGTTAATAGCGTCCTACGGTTAAATTTACTATTTAATTTACATTGAAAATAATGTAAATTTATGCATATGGGGAAAATACTTTATTTACATAGTAACATGTAAAATTTCATGTCATCACAAATTCTAATTTTAACCTACATAATAAAATGTATATCTTCATGACATTGCCAATTCTAATTTTAAATTTACAAAACAAAATGTACTTTTAATGTCATCGCAAATTCTAACTTTAAATTTATATACTAAAATGCAAAATTTATGTCAACGCCAAATTCTAACTATAATTTACATAATAACATGTAAAATTTGATGTCATCGCCAAATTCTAACTATAATTTACATAATAAAACGTAAAATTTGATGTCATATAGTGAATTCCTATTTTGTTTACATATAAAAAATGTAAATTTTGTCATACAGTGAAATCCCCTTTATATTAACATTAAAATAATGTTCATTCCCTACGGTTAAATTCACTATTTAATTTACATTGACAATAATGTAAATTCATACATGCGGTGAAATTACTCATTATTAACATTAAATAAAATGTTAATTTTGTCCTATGTAATAATTTTCATACATGCGGTTAAATTCACTATTTATTTATATTAACATTAGAAATGTTAATAACATACTATGGTCAAATTACTTTTTAACATTAACATTACTATTAATATTAACATAAAAAAAATGTTAATTGCATTCTGCGGTTGAATTTTATACTTATTAACATTAAAAATGTTAATTTACATCCTACGGTGAATTTTATAAAATTAACATCAAAAATGTTAATTTACATGCGGTGAGTTTACTTCCTATTAACACCAAAATAAATGTTAATTTTTTTTCTCTATTACCGTTTTACATAAAAAGAGAATGTAAATTTCATCACAAGTCACATAACAACATCCAAACACAACAACGGATCAGATTCAATAACTAACATCGAAGTAATTTGCAAGATGGGATTTCACACAGCATATGCAAAATCAACATAGCATGGTTAAATAAATAACACATAATTAATTAATTTTAATTAATTCTTAATTCAAAATTTAAACCTTAAAATTTCAGATCTTATCTCATGTCATTCTAAGCAATTCAGATTCAACAACATACGGGGTGAATAGCTCAGATCCATGTTCTAAATATCATGTCTTTTTTTTTTAGATCTACGATCAACAACCATGCAAATAATAATTAAATAATTAAATTAAATTTAAAAATAAAATTCTCACCGCTGTTGGTTCTAAGATGAATCAAGTTTGGTCAGATTTGATGTTCGAATTCAAGACGGTTGCGGATCTGAAACATTCTACATGAAAATTCATATGAAAAATAAAAAAAAACAGCTTTTAACAACTGTCACAGCCACGTTTATAAGCGTTACAAAATCTGAAGCTTTTACCTTTAGGAAAGTGTTCAAATCTTTGTTTTCAATTTGCCGGAGCTACGGTCGATGAAATGACGAACTGTTTGTTGGAGGTGGAAGAGCTTGGAGAGACCTATGATCGGCCAGAAGGTGGGGGCACTCGGCGGCGGCGGTGGGGCCCAGGGGAGGCGCGAACGGCGGCTGTTTGCGGGGCTCTAGCGGCTTCGTCGGGGCACGGTTCGAGGTGATTCTTGTCGGAGATCGTAGAGCTCGGGAAGAGCTTCGAAACGGGTACTCACACGCTAAATTTCGTTGAAAAATGAGAGAGAAATCGAAGTTTGAATATTTCGGCCATGATGGGTTTGCGGCTCAGCAAATGACGGCTTTTTGAAGATGATGAACAGTGATTTCGGGTTTTGTAATATTATATTAGGTTTTCCTAATCATTATTTAATAATTTAATTAGCCCGTTTTGGTCCGAACTCTGATTCATGCCTGCTTACTGTCGTTCTTAAGGTTTTGACACCTTCTGAACGCAATGGGCTATGTCCCGGGGTCCAATTCCGAGGTCTGTTATGAGTTTTGGAATAATTACATTATTTTATTAATATTCTAATGTATACCATACGTGAAAATTCACCGAGGTCACAAATTAACTTCAAAAATTCTCGAAAAATATATTTAGCTATGTTTTGATGCTATGGACCTATGAAAATTAATTTCGTACGATTCTGAGCTCGTATGAATTTTTAATAAATTTTTAAAGTCAAAAATTTGCCCGTTTACACTGAAAAATCAATTATAATTATATTTTAATTCTAAAAATTACCAAAAAATCATTTTTAGCTTTGTTTTGACGATACGAACCCAACAAAATTATTTTCGTCGAATTCTGAGACTGTTTGAAAAATGACTATTTTTAAGGCCAGTATATTTAATATTAAAAATACATTTTTAAACAAATAATTTCTGAAACTCAAAATATATAAGTGTTTACTGTTTTTCAATGCAGAAACATCATTTCGAACTCAATGGAAGTGGTTTTGAGTCGAAATTCCTTTATATGCAAAAAGTAGCATTTTTGACCTATGCAAATTACCCAACGACCTTTCTAAAAATTGAATTGGCCATAACTTTTGATTTCCGCTATGAAATTTCGATTTTTCGGATTCGTTGGAAAGATATTTTTAAATAGATTCTAATATTTTTGATTTCACTAAAATCCGTTAAATTTTGCATCCTATATGGTCAATCAAAGTTCAAGTTTGACTTTTCCAACTACCGCGCTATTTCTAACTCTTTTTATAATTAAAATTAAATTATTCATTCTAACTTCGATTTGAATCAAATTTGATCATTATTATTTAAAATAGATTACTTTAAATATAAAAACTCATTAAAATCACTTAAAATAAATTTTAAACTGGCCCCCCAAAATTCAGGGTTGTTACAAAACCATTCGACTTAGCTAACCTTCAGTTAATTTCTAAATCACATCCATATCGTTTATAATATTTTATAACGATTTATCGCTATTTTTATTTATTTTAAAATAGCCAATTTATTCAAAACGACGCTTCGGGCCATAACGCAGCCGTGGCGCTGTTTTTCTTCAGATTTGATTTACACATATCTGAAAATCTAACCGTTGGATCTTCACAAAATTTACATCATTAGAAAGATCTTTTCAAAACGAACCCGACGGTTCCATTTTCGGGAAAATCCGACGGTCGAATCTCCCGGTATAATCGTTTGAAGTTTCGATTTCAAAATACGAACTGCAGCGTCGTTATTCGATTAAATATAATTTTATATATATATATATGTATATATATATATGTATATATATATATGTATATATATATATATATATATAAAGGGAAAGTCTAAAGGAACACAAAATGTGGACACAAAATTAAACACACAAAATCTGAACCATTAGATCTTCCCATGAATTACACCTCACACATAAAGACAAACAAATGTTGTGGCCCAGATTTTGTGTATATAAATTTGTGTACAATTCTGTGTTTCAATAGCCGCTCCCATATATAAATATAATCGATTCTGGCGTTGTTTTTCTTCAGATTTGAATTAAACATTCCAGACAATCCAACCGTTGGATTTTTACAAAGTTGGTGCCGTTGGAAAGATATTTCCAAAGCGAACCCAACGGTTGGGGTTTCAGGAAAATCCAATGGTCGGATCTCCCGGTATAATCGTTTGAAATCACGGTTTCAAAATACGAACTGTAGCGTCGTTATTCGATATATTTCAATTCTATTTATTTATATATATCGATTCTTCGATTTCAAAGCTATATTCCCTTCATACGTTTGATAAAAATTATATTTTTATCTAACTGTCTTCTATTTCAACACTTCACTATATTTAACAATTCATGTATATAATAAAATTGTGATTTTTATTGTAAAACAATTCATTTCAAAACACTATTATTTTATATAGTTCATATAGGTAACAAAAATAGGATTTTTATTATAAAACAATTTCTTTCAAAACAAGGTTATTTTATATAGTTCATATAGATGATAAAAATGTGATTTTTATTATAAAACAATTTCTTTCAAAACATGAACACCATTCAACACATGAATTTCAATTCAACGAATGAATATCGACTCAACACATGAAGGCTTTCTATTCAACGAATAAATATAGTTTCAACAAATGAAAATAATTCAAACACATGAATATTATTCAAAATTTTGGCAGCATAACGGCAGGGTAGTTAAAACCGGGACCGTCCCTAGTACGGCTCCTCGCTCTACCTTAAAACCTTGCGGTTTTTGACAATGGGGAATCATGTATCTAGTTCGCACGCAGGCGGCATGTATATTTATTTCATTTCCACAAACTAATCCTATGTGGTTTCAACCAAATATTTCTCAACCACAAACGGGTATTTTTCAACCACAATCAATCAATATCAACCACAAACAATTCCAGCCAACCATTCGCTATCAATCAATTTTCACACCAATCACAACCAATAAATATCGTCCATGGTTTGTGGACGAGGGGCGTGTGTGTGTGTGTATATATATATATATTTATATATATAGCAATTCACTTCTATTTCAACACATATATAATTTTTACAACGCATATATAACTTATACATCGAACGTACAACTTATACAACGCTTATACAAGGGGTGTACAACGCTTATATAACTCATACATCGACTATATAATTTATACATCATCGTTTTCCATATCGTTTATAAATTAGAAATCTCACATTGGGTTCCACTCCACCAAAAATAGCAGAAGGCTCAGAAAAATATGCGGTCTCTTCTAAAAGGTAGAAGACGTCCACACGAGTCCACTGTCTCTTGTTTAACTGAATTTCGATAAAACAGCAAAAAGATACGATTTTTCAAAGTTTTGCAACGGTTTAAAGGTGTTGAAACTGTTGAAAATAATTTCAGCCGTACCTTCAATAAAACGTTCAAAACTAGGTTTGAATTTTTCGATCAATCCGTGCAATGGTTCCACGATCGGGTTTCGCGAGGTCGAAGGTCTTCGAATGGCGCGCCAGGTGATGGGGATTACGTCAGGTGCGACGGCGGCAGGTGGTGGTGGCGGGGCTTCGAACGGCGCGACTTTGGAGGAGGAGATCTCGCGATTTACTTGACGTAGGGGGGTGCAACCACCATGGATTTGAAGAGGAAGCTCGGCTCTACGAAAAACTCCAAAGGGCCATGGTGTTTTGGTGCGTGTAGGAGGAGGAACGGAGGAGAGAAGTTTGGGGTTGACTTCCGTCGTTCATCGCAGCTGATACGGGGAGAGAGAAAAGTTTTTTTCCCCTTTTTTTTAAAAAAATATGATTGGCCGATGGGTTTTAAAAGGGGTTTTCTGACATGACCACCAATCTAAACTCAACGACTATCGTCCCTAGCGTTTTACCCCCATTCCGAACACAATGGGATATGTTTCGTAGGCCCATTCGAATGTTTCAGTCAGTTTTCCTTCAAATTAAAATATAAAACATTCAATATTCAATTTGAACGTACATTTCAAATTGTCAGGGCCACAAACTGATTCGAAAAATTTCAGAAAAATAAATCTGGCTATGTTTTGAGATACGGTCCCAACAAAACTAGTTTCGGCGAATTCTGAGACCGTTTGCAAAAAGGCCCATTTCTGGTCGATCCAATTTAACTGTAATTGACCAAAACACATTTTCCTTTGCCACGTTCACATATTAGCTTCAAAAATTATGAAATTTGAAACCTAGCAATAACTTCACATCCCGGATCTAACAAAAGTGGTTTCGTCGAATTCCGAGATCGTTTGCAAAATGGCCAATTTCACGGGCTATATAAATTCCATAGCGACCTTTCTGAAAATTCATTTGGCCATAACTTTTTCTTTCCGCTATGAAACTTCGATTTTTCATATTCGTTAGAAAGGTATTCACTAACAGATTTAAATATTTTTGGTTTCACTCAAATTCATTTTGTTTTGCACCTGGTAAAGTCCGACAAAATTTGAATTCAATTTTTGAAACTGCAGCGCCATTTCAGGCCTTGTTTATAATTAGAATTAATTATATTCGTTTTCAAACGTCGATTCAAACTTACTTTTCATCGCTATTATTTAAACTATTTATTTTAAATATTTAAAATCCATTATTTTAGCCAATTTAAAAATTTTAAATTGGTTCAGATTTTCCGGGTCGTTACACCGGGGCAACATACTACCTCTAAAAATTACAGAAAAATTATTTCTGGTTATGTTTTGATGATTCGGTTCTAACGAGACTAATTTCGTTGAATTCTGAGACCGTTTGAAAAATGGCCATTTTCGAGTCGATTAAATTTGACTGAAACTGACAAAATACGTTTTCTTTTACCACGCTCACATATTAATTCGAAAAATTAAGAAAATTGAAACTTAGCAATAATTTGACATTCTGGTGCCAACAAAGTAGTTTCGTCGAAAACCGAGGTCGTTTGCAAAATGGCTATTTTCAAGGCCAATATATTATATTAAAATATGTATAAATTCTACAGCGACTTTTCTAAATTTTAAACTAGACATAACTTTTTATTCCTGCGATGAAATTTCAGTTTTTCAGATTCGTTAGAAAGATATGATTAAACAGATTTAAATATTTTTGGTTTCGCTCAATTCTGATTTAAAATGAATCCTGTACAGTCAGTTAAAGTTCAAATTCTAATTTTCAAACTGCAGTGCTGTTTTAAACTCCTTTTATAATTTAAAATAAGTTGTTTTAAACATCCTAAATTCATTAAAATTTCTAGAATAAAAATTTTAAATTGGCCCCAAAATTCCGGGTCGTTACAATCGCCCCCACTTAAAATCTTTTCGTCCTCGAAAAGGAACGAAGCTAAAAATTGTTTAATTTAACCAACTAAACTTTATTGGTTTTCATAATTTTGTTAGTTAAATTAATTATCATTTCTATACTTTATTTGTTAAACTAATAATCAAACATCACAACCAACAATCCATTGGGTGATTAACTTTTCAAATATATATAACTTATATATATAATCAAAAATCATATTTTTAGTGCAAATCACAGCAATGTGTCCTAACTAAGTTTTGGTTCTCATACATGTCAATGGAAATATATAGAAATCCCACCTTCGAGACTCGAACATAAATACTGGTGATGGTCGACCTATCACCAGAATTACCTCCGGGCGACTAGAGTGTGATTCTATATCTATCCAGTATATTAAAACTTCGAATATCCGTTAATTACTCGTATATTCGAAATCTTTATATACTCGATTGTCCACATTAAAATAATAATATACTCAAATACGTATTTTAAGATAAAATTTTCAAAACTAAATTTGTTTTCATTTATTTTAAAGAAAATAATACTCTTCACGCTCGTTCTAGGATACTGCTGATCCCATCTCTAACGAGTCATTCTTATTGGATATTACTAATCCAACTTCTAATGAATCCTTTCGTTCGGTTCTAATGTGTCTTATTCTCGAGCTATGTAAACCTAAGCTCTGATACCAACTGAAACGACCCAAACTTCCCAGTAAAGGAAAGCCTAGATTGCTTTGTGAACGATACACATCAGAACACAAACTGAAGAACATTTTATTGTTGATAACAACAATTACATCAGAGTACAAGAATATAACAGAGTATGAAAACTTATTACACAAAAGAAATAAAATACTATCAGAGTTTTAAATTACATTTAAATAGCAGCGGAACATAATACAAATATACAACTAAAAGGAATACACGAATACAAAGCTTTCTAAATACCGCTTCAGCTGTAAACCAGGATCCTGTAAATATATCTGTAAAAAGCTACTCGACTGCCCGTGTGGAAAATATGGGTACCCGAGTTTGCCAGTGAAACAAACTGCAGGTCAGTCATGGGACTGGTATGAGAAATCTTAACTTAACTTATCTAATAATAAGGCTAATCACAGGACCACGCCGCTTACGCGGAATGGGTTTACTCCATTGGATTGCCAGTGCATAAAATAAAGTAAATCCTTGAACAACGCAATGCTTTTTAGAAAAAATGAAACCATTATAAGACCCAAGTCGCATCACACAATGCAACGTAAATCGGAGGATAGGGTTTTACTTTATAATGGTCAAAAGATGCTTGATACGATAAAACGGAATTAATATTAGTGTGTATATGTTCTAATAAAAACATTTCAATCATAATGTATCAATCATAGACGGCATGGGTACCATATATCATGTCCCTATACTAGTTCTATATTCAAAATCGCAAGATCGTATTGGAAATTGGATTTCCATCATGAGTCGAGGCTAGGTGCAAGCTCCTCTCTGATTCGAGACACCCTAGCAAATGCCTCAGGATCCCCCGCAGTGAACCCTTGGATCTTCAGGGTCGGTCCCTACCTAAGGGTTGTGGATTAATTATGCCTGAACACACGCTTCCCGGTCCCTTTGGACCTATAATATGACCACTAACGGCCTATAAAAATCCGAGGCGCCTCAAAATCCATCACCACATAAGTAAAATGTCAGTCAGTTTAAGCACCGACACCACTCCTAGCTAGGAAGAAACGTGTGCACTCCCTGTAGTCCTAATCCCGTTTTTAACTCATACCGGGGTGTGAGGCTCGCGAAGTCACGATATACACAAAGTTATGCCGTAATAGGCTATACTTTGATCATCCCACAAGGCCCTGCTTTTCAACAAAAGCCTTGATCATTTGCATCTTGGCGTGCCACATTGACCATTCACGCCATGCGATCAATCACTATTAATATATACCAGGGTGTTAAGTAGAGAATAATCCTCCACCACCAAACAGACATACAATAACAGAAATCGATTTAATTCACATGGAATGAAATCCAATGTCAGACACGCATCCATTTACTAGCTTATGCTCTGGGTCTGAGCGAAAACCAAATCAGAACAATCAACAATAGTCCGTACGGCCACCATTGAAGCCCCTTCAAGGTAGCTACTACCATCAAGGGTCTCTGTAGCAACACATCCATTCGATGTGAAGATCGTCGGTCTTCAACCACCGTCCTCATCTTCGACTCTTCATCGTCGTAGTAATTATTCGGAATGGGTTAAACCCGGTCTTCCCGAATAACTCACGTATTTTATAATTAAAAATCAAGTACTATAAAAACACATCCAACGCCTCATTCCAATTTAGAATATTCATCTAACAAAATATTCGCATTATTCTATCAAAGATAAATCTTTTGAGTTTATTCTTAAATCTTTCTTTTAGAGATTTATTAAAAACCCAATTTGGTTTTAAATATCAAAAATCATTCTTTAATGATTATTTAAATTTAAGAAATTAATCTTATCTTCAACTGGGTTAAAGAACTAATGTCATTTAAAACATAGTTCACGATAAACTCAAAATCATCTTCCATTAAATATGGAATCTTCACAGAAATCAAATCAATATATGATCGTTATAAATTTCTTTATCCAACCAATAATATAAATGGAATAACGGCAAAGCCTTTTAAATTCCATATGTAGTATCGGTTTTCTTTTACAGAAGCTTATCTCGGTTATTATTAATTCGAATTCCATTCAATTCCAATTTAATATATTAAATTGGAAAACTTTACTTTTGGAACATTCCCATTTAAATCTTAATAAAAGATTTATAATTTCCAAATCATATTTCCACCGTCAATCGGGTTAAAGAACACATGTCACTTAAAACATGGTTCACAATAAACCCAACTCACGTTTCGTCTTATTCCAATTACTAAGTATAATTGAAAACTCTAATAATCTAAATTAAAAGAAAATTCTTTTCATACGGGTTTAAGAACAGTGTTATTTAAGACACTATTCACGACTAACCCAAAATCCAATTTATTTAATTTAATTTCAATTAAATATTCACTAATTGGAAAACTTCATTAAATCTTAATTTAATGTTTTATTCTAGTTAATAACTAGTTCATTCAATAAAAATATATTTTTCTAACTTTTTTTTTAAAATACTCTTCTTCTAGAATTTCCTTTATTGGAATGTGACTCAATCAACAACCATATATTGTACGTAATCAACAATCATAATAAATAATTATCAAACATCCAAATGACGACCAAAGTAGAATTTATAACTGTGTGAGCATTAAAGTAAATAAATAACGCTCATCACAAACTGTCAATCCATCGATTGACATATAACTAAATATTGGGATTAGTGTGTGTTCAGTATCATCCCAATACCCGTGTGGGGTTTCATCCATCAAACAAATAATAAATTACTTGTGCACTTGGGCGATGTGTGAAAATTATCGTCCCAATCACATAAACAAGTCGGGTAACTTGTAAGTGGGAGTGTAATATTCAATTTGGAATATACTAACAATATATTTAAACACATCAAACATTTCAACTTCACAGACAAACATTTCAATCTTTTTATTGTGAACAAATGACAGTAAATATCCAGCCTTTCATTCCCATTCCTTTTATAGTTAACAAATGCCAATAAAATCTATAATTTCAATTCTTTTTATTGTGAACAAATAATAATAAAAATCTAACCTTTTATTTTCATTCCTTTTTATTGTTAACCTATCGACAATAAAAATATTAACTTGTATTTCTAATCTTTTGTGTTATCCCTTTAAGTGACCAAAAATGCCTACTTTTAATTCATTCTTTTTCAAATGGCAAGAATGTCCCTTTTTATTTGGATTCACATTTTCTAACAGAAATGTACTTTTTATTCTGATTCACATTTTCTAACAAAAATGTATATTTATTTTGATTCACATTTTCTAACAAAAATGTCAGTTTGGTCTAATTCATTTCAATGTAAACAAAATGGGTATTTTTACTTCACTCTTTTTAAATGATAAAAAGAATGTTTTTATTTCATTCTTTACATTTGACCAAAAATGCATAATTTTATCATAAAAAGAATGTTTTTAGAAGAAATGGTATTTTATTTCAATTATAATATATCATAAAAGTGATATGTTTAGTTTTGATAAAAGAAATATAATGTGCATCGTTTACACGGTTTGACCAAAATGATATAATTTGTCTCAAATAAATGGTTTGGACAAAAGTAATGTCTTAACTAAATGGTTTGGACAAAAGTAACATATAAAAGAGTATTCTATTGTTTTGAACCTTTCTATGTGTCCTAATAACAGATAAAAGAATACTTTTATTTGTTTATACCTTTTATATATTCTAAGGTCATATAAAGGAATATTTTATATGTAAATAATTTCCTATATATTTCAGTGACCGATAAAAGAGATTTTATTTGTGTATCCATTTCTATATTCAAATATAACAAATAAAAGAGATTTTGCTTCTACACAAATTTCCATACGTTAACATGACAAATAAAAAGAGGTTTTTATTTGTCGTAACCAGGTTTACCTTTCTAATGAAATGTACAATAAAAATAAGAATATTATTATGTAAACAACTTCTTAACAAACATGAATTTTCTAATACACATTTGATTTTTAATGTGAAACATAATTTAACAAACATGAATATTTTCTAGTATAAACCATTCAACCCAGTCGTTATTCGTGATCACATACAACCAATAACACACATATGAAGTTCGCATCGCAATCACACAACAATAAACATCGGATATATATATATACAACATCAATCATGAATTTATATAGAATAAATATAAATTTTACATTCGTAATAAATAACTAATTTTAATTCTAAAATAGAAATCTCACATTAGTTTGAATCTGAGTGGTTTAGATATGAAATTTGGTCCAAATTTGATGTGCTCAGAAATGGTTCTAGTCAGTTCTGTTGTGTAGATCACCTCAAAAGGATTCCAACGCAAGTCGTTTCGTTCAATTCTGATTCAGTGTGATAAAGATATGCTATTATTTTCATGGTACAATTTAATGGAATAATTAATTAAATAATTATAATCCTTAATTACATTTCCCTTTCATCCTGTCGTCGGATACACCACCGAGAAAACCCATTTGTTCAAATCAAAGAGCCACCACCGCCCCTCCTACAGACCGCCAGCCTCAAATCGAACCCCGCCACGTCGATCCCCGTTCGCCAGCGCCACCCTCGTCCGAGAAACGTCCAACTCGCACACCCCCTGGCCGACCAAATCAAGTGCGAACGGCAGCACTTTAGGGGCAAAAATCGAGCACCCCAGTCCACTACAGCCCATCATCACCATATGATCTTGAAGCTCGTGAAGGGCTCTTGAATTTCCCTTTTGAAGTTTCGAAATCCATTGATCGGATTTGAAGATCTTGAGGGGCGAATTTCTGAAGAGGATGGCCATTGATATATATTGGTGGCGGCTGGGTGTTTTGTTTAGAGTAGGGTTACGGTATATGGTATACGGTAGGTGTATTTATACGTATTTTCCATTTTATTCAATTCTTTTATTTCAAAAATTCATGTATATTGATACGAACTCTGAATCGAACCCAACAAGTGTCGCCCCTAGCTAATAACCCCCATCCCGGACACAATGGAACATGTTTCGTAACCCAGTTCGGCTGTTACGATATGTTCTTCTTTAAATTAAATTATAAATCAATTTAATTATTAAATTCAAACTTACATTTTAAATTACCGGGGCTACATACTACCTCTAAAAATTACAGAAAAATTATTTCTAGTCATGTTCTGACGATACGGTTCTAACGAGACTAATTTCATCGAATTCTGAGACCGTTTGAAAAATGGCCATTTTCGAGTCGATTAAATTTGATTGAAACTGACAAAACACGTTTTCTTTTTCCACGCTCACATATTAATTCAAAAAATTATGAAAATTGAAACTTAGCAATAATTTGACATTCTGGTGCCAACAAAAGTGGTCTTGTCGAAAACCGAGGTCGTTTGCAAAATGACTATTTTCAAGGCCAATATATTATGTTAAAATATATATAAATTCTACAGCGACTTTTCTAAATTTTAGACTGGACATAACTTTTTGTTCCTGCGATGAAATTTCAGTTTTTCAGATTCATTAGAAAGATATGATTAAACAGATTTAAATATTTCTGGTTTCGCTCAATTCTGATTTAAATTGAATCCTGTACAGTCAGTTAAAGTTCAAATTCAAATATTTAAACTGCAGCGCTGTTTTAAACTCCTTTTATAATTGAATTAAATTTATTCATTTTAAAATAAATTTTTCATCGTTATTATTTAAAATAAGTTGTTTTAAACATCCTAAATTCATTAAAATTTCTAAAATAAAAAATTTAAATTGGCCCCAAAATTCCGGGTCGTTACAACTAATAAAAATTATATTTTTCTATAACTACAAAAATCCTATCGTTCCAAACTAAAAATCATGTAATGAAAAACTGGAAATCATGTTAAAAACTTACTTCTGGGGTTTCATTCGACGCAAGAGGGAACGGAGGGGGTCGGAGCGTTGGAGGGCGCTCTCAGGCGTGGCAGTGGTCCCACTGACCGACGGTGGACTATAATGGTTGGGGGGTGATACATATCCCATTGTGTTCAGAATGGGGGTAAAACGCTAGGGGCGGCAGTCGTTGAGTTTAAATTAGAGTTCGTTTCGATAAGCATGAAGTTTTGAAATTTAAAAGAAATTAAATAAATTATTATATATATATATATATATAAAAACTTTCTTCCCTTAATCTCGCTTTGCCCCCCCCCCCCCCCCCGACTCATAATCGGGAATCCAAAAGAAAAGGAAAAAAAAAAATCGATCTTTCCTATCGATGGCGGAGATCGCCACCGCCGCCCCAGGTGGGGAGCCACCACCGCACCCCTGCCCTTCCGATCCACCTCCTCCTTCCCTCCGCGCTCCCTCTTCGTCGAACGGAAACCGACGCTGGCCCCTCCCCCTTTAAAACCCTAGCCGCGCGTGAAGCAACCCCCCCCTGTGGCCCACCGATGGCCAGCGCCACCATCTGCCGCACCTCCCAGCGACGATGCCCCCCCTGTAAGTATTTTATTGTATTTTATTTTTTTTATTTTAATTCGTAAAAAAAAAAACTGAACTGATTTTAATTAAAAGGATTAAAACAGTTTTTTAAAAGGATTTAAAAATAAAAACTGATTTTGTTTTAATAGTAAAAACAGATTTTTAAAAAAGCTATAAAACTGATTTTGTTTTAAAAAAAAAAACTGATTTTAATTAAAAGGTTAAAACAGTTTTTTTTTCTAAAGATTTAAAACTGATTCTTTATTTTAAAAAGGTTTTAAAAGATTTGAATTTTAAAAAGGTTTTAAAAGATTTGAATTTTAAAAAGGTTTTAAAAGATTTGAATTTTTAAAAGGTAAAAGATTTGAACTTTGAATAGTAAAAGAAAAGATTAGATCTTTGAAATGGAAAAGGCGGAATCTATATAAATAAAAATTCGATTTTTATATATTTGAACTTTGAAATAAAAATTCGATTTTTATATATTGAACTTTGAAATAAAAATTCGATTTTTATATATTGAACTTTGAAATAAAAATTCGTTTTTTATATATTGAACTTTGAAATAAAAATTCGATTTTTATATATTGAACTTTGAAATAAAAATTCGATTTTTATATATTGAATAGCGAAGTAAAAATTCGATTTTTTACATATGTAGTGAATACGGGCAACTAAGGTGACAAAAAGGCGAAACGACGAAGACTTCTGCAAATGAAGTGCCGTGGAGCTAGGATAGCTATCTGTGAGAATTTCTCACCTTTCAATTTCTTTTTCTAGTTATATATATACTAGGATGCAGACGGTGCTTAGTAGCACCCGACACAATCGTCCACAGACCATGGACTTGTTTGTTTGGTTGCATAGATTAGTTGGATTATTTGTTTGAATTGAATTGTTTGGTGAGATGAAATTGATTGGATTGATGTGTGAATGGCGTGGGCCTTCACTAGACCGGGGATAAGGCTAGGCCTCGTCCCGTTTCTAGTATCGTGCCGTTATGCGGCCGAAATTTTCTAAAATATGTTAGAAAAATAAAAATATCATTTTATTTAAAGAATGAACTGAATAGAAATTCATATGTTGGAATAAAATGTTTTATCGTTAAAAATATAATTTTTAACGCGAATGTGAATAAATAAATATTCATTTACAAACCAGACGGTTTGTTTATGTACACCTATTTGAAGGACATTGATTGGGTCGATAAATTTCACACATCGCCCAACAGCACAAATAAAATATGTGTTTGATTGTTTGAAACCCCACACGGGTGTTAGGATGAAATATGCAGTTCACTCATCCTGATTGATTAAATATGTCGATCGATTGATTGACAGGCTGTTATAAGCGTTAGATATTTATATTTGATGCTTATACAGTGTAGTGCACTTTGGTTGATGGTTGTTTATTTTTCAATGCTATTATATACATGTGATGTATGAAAATCCATATAATTAACTTTATATGGTAATTGATTGGGCCTCATTCCAATTTGAAAAATAAAGAATATTATAAAATAAAAGTTCATGTGTTGAAAGTACTCATCCATTGAGATTGGTCATGTGTTGAACGAAATATTTTGATAATAACAACTATTTTGAAAAAGAAATATTTGAAAATAGAAATTTATGAAGCCGTGTTGATTAGATTGACGCCATTTTGACGTGAACGATATTTATATCGATTTTATTCATTTTAAAATGAATATTGAAAAGCGATTTCGAAATCGAATATTTTGAAATAAAATGAATTGAAAACGATTTCGAAATGAATTGAATTGAAAACGATTTCGAAATGAGAGAAAAGATTAAATCTTTTTATTTAGATTTAATGAAGTGTACCAATTAAATAACATTTAATTGGAATTGAATCGATATTGATTTTTGGGTTTATCGTGGACAGTGTTTTAAATAACACTCGTTCTTTAACCCGATGATTAATGAATGTGATTTTGGGTTTATCGTGAACTGTGTTTTAAATGACACTGATTCTTTAACCCAATTAAAGATTAAAACTAAGTGGAGTTTTAATGAATCTTTAATTAGATTGAAATAATCGAGATGGAGTATCACCAGTTTTGCTCCAGGCGATAGTTAAATCTTTAATTAGATTTGAACGTGAAATGGTAATTGAATTTACCGATAACACTGTGGTGTTAGATATGAAGTATTACTAGTTTTACTTCATGGGATAAATAGGTTGGGATTGGGAAATTAAAACAAATGATTACTTCGGTAAGTTTCGCTAATCCCGGCTAGTTTAATCGAAATTCAAAAGAATAGAATAAAGAATAAATTCAAGGAATTTATCTTGGATAAAATTAATGGGAACCTTTTCCTATGAATGTGAAATTTTGAAACTAACTGTCGGTTAGCCAAGCAGAATGGTTTTCTGGATATTGATCTGATGTTGGTTTCGGCCTTCGGGGTTAATATTTGGGGGATTATTCTCTTGATTAATTTACGGTTAGTGACTAATGAATTGGAAGTGACGGCAAGGAATTTCGCTCGGTCCGAACCAGTCGCTAAACCGATCCAGGCCGTTCGAAACGCCCTATCGTTTGAGAACACGACAAAACAGAACGCATACAGAAGAACATTTCATTGTATATTACAACAATGCATCAGATTACAAGAATATACAGAGTATAAAAGAATATTACACAGAAATATCAGAGATTTAAATTACATTTAAATACATCGCAGCGGAAAATAATACAATACACAACTAGAAGGAGATATACGGATACAAAGCTTTCCGGATACCGTTCCAGCTGTAAACCAGGATCCTGTGAATATAAATCTGCAAAACCAAAACTACTAGCTGCCCGTGTCGAAATAAGGGCACCCAGAGTTTAGGTTAAAACAATAAACTCCAGGTCAGTCATGTGACTTGTGTGAGAACTAAAACAGTTATTAATCTTTATTTTAAATCATTAGGTAAATCAAGGGACCACGCCGTATAACACGGAACGGGTTTCCTCCCAAGAATACCAATGCATAAAACAAACAGCGCCATGCTAAATAAAGAAAAATGAAGCTGTTATAAGACCCAGGTCCCATCACACAATGCAACGCAGTCGAGGATAGGGTTTTCCCTTATAACAGCCAAAGAATGCTTGATACGTTTAAAACAAATCATTTGATACTATAATAAGTGCATAGTGTATAAAACAACTTCAACTCATAAGTATCAATCATAGGCGGCATGGGTACCATATATCATGTCGCCATATATAGGTTTACAAATAAAACCGCAAATGTCACGTATTTGGAAATTGGATTTCCGTCTATGAACCGAGGCAAAAGATAGTCCTCAACCGATTCGAGACGCTCTAGCCCGCCCCTCAGGCAAGCGCGCAGGCAAGCCTTGGATCCTCAGGGCCGGTCCACCGATGTGGATTATTATGCCTGAACACTACGTCTCCCCACCCTATGGGGTGTAAGTCTGGTCCGTCAGCCGACCAGAATGCATTCGGCCGAAACCGATATAACCGAGGCGCCTCGCAACAGCAACAACCACATAAGTCAAACTCGTCAGGGCGTGTAAAACCACTGACGCCACTTCTAGCTAGAAAGAAACGCATGCCCTCCCTGACGTCCGTCTCCCGTTTTTGGTTCATACCGGGTGTGAAACTCGCGAAGCAAACGTTACACAAAGCTGCGCCACAAAGGCCGTGCTTTGATCATCACCACAAGACTTTGCTTTTCAACAGAAGCCTCGATCAGTTGCCACTTAGGCATGCCACACAGGCAATTCACTCCATGCGTTTGATATCCATCAATATATAACCCCTGAGCTCGTACGTCTCAGAGAAGGGCGTTAAGCAAGAGAATAAATTCTCCGCCGCCAAACAGATATATATTTAATAGAGATCAATCACACGGACTAAAATCCAATGTCAGACACACAGTCCATTTACAAGTTCGTTCTAGGTCTGAACGAAACCGGAGGCACCTAGTACCCCGCATATCCATCGATCTCCAAGTACGTCTGGACGATCACCAACTGTTTCCATCTTCTTGGGTGTACAGCCCAATCAAGATCATCAGTTATCACCCAAACGACGTGAAGACCTCCGGTCTTCGACCATCGTCTTCATCTTCGACTTATCGTCGTATCAGTTATTCAGAATGGGATAAACCCGGTCTTTCCGAATAACTCGCGTATATTTTAAATAAGTGTTACACAAACACAACATACGCCTCATTCCAATTCATTAGTCACTAACCGTAAATTAATCAAGAGAATAATCCCCCAAATATTAACCCCGAAGGCCGAAACCAACATCAGATCAATATCCAGAAAACCATTCTGCTTGGCTAACCGACAGTTAGTTTCAAAATTTCACATTCATAGGAAAAGGTTCCCATTAATTTTATCCAAGATAAATTCCTTGATATTATTCTTTATTCTATTCTTTTGAATTTCGATTAAACTAGCCGGGATTAGCGAAACTTACCGAAGTAATCATTTGTTTTAATTTCCCAATCCCAACCTATTTATCCCATGAAGTAAAACTGGTAATACTTCATATCTAACACCACAGTGTTATCGGTAAATTCAATTACCATTTCACGTTCAAATCTAATTAAAGATTTAACTATCGCCTGGAGCAAAACTGGTGATACTCCATCTCGATTATTTCAATCTAATTAAAGATTCATTAAAACTCCACTTAGTTTTAATCTTTAATTGGGTTAAAGAATCAGTGTCATTTAAAACACAGTTCACGATAAACCCAAAATCACATTCATTAATCATCGGGTTAAAGAACGAGTGTTATTTAAAACACTGTCCACGATAAACCCAAAAATCAATATCGATTCAATTCCAATTAAATGTTATTTAATTGGTACACTTCATTAAATCTAAATAAAAAGATTTAATCTTTTCTCAACTGGGTTCAAGAACAGTGTTAGTGAAGACACCATTCACGACAAACCCAAATCACATTTGATATTCAATATAAGGCTCTGAATAGAAAATATATCGGCCTATATTCAATATCAAATTCTACGATCAACAAATGTCGTATTGGAAATAACGATATTAATATATATCTTTCAAATTTCCATAACAACACCTGTATAATCACGAATTCCAACATCGAAATATTCCGAAGACAATTTCGATTCAAATCCACTCCAATGCAATCATTGGAAATTTTGGTTATTATCAAAACCATTTCAAATTCAATTTATTTAAAAATAAATAGAATTATAATTCTAGTTCAAAACTAGTTCATTTCGATAAAAATCCAATTAAATGTTATTTAATTGGTACACTTCATTAAATCTAAATAAAAAGATTTAATCTTTTCTCAACTGGGTCCAAGAACAGTGTTAGTGAAGACACCATTCACGACAAACCCAAATCACATTTGATATTCAACACAAGGCTCTGAATAGAAAATATCCCGGCTTATATTCAATATCAAATTCTCTGACAAACAGATATCGTATGGGAAATAACGATATATATATCTATATCTTTCAAATTTCCATAACAACATCTGTATAATCACGAAATCCAACATCGAAATATTCCGAAGACAATTTCGATTCAAATCCATTCCAATGCAATCATTGGAAATTCTGGTTATTTTTAAAACCCTTTTTAAATTCAATTTATTTATTTAAAAATAAATAGAATCTCAACTCTAGTTCAAAACTAGTTTATTTCGATAAAAATCTATTTTTATCTCTTCAAATATGGAGTTTTTCATCCCAAATCTTTCTAAATCATTTCTTATGATTTTACACAAATTATTACTATTTTTAATAATTTTATCAAGGCCTGTACAGTCGATTTCCAACAACGGCCATCGAACTGCACTTACAGCGACCTTTTTCAAATTTGATTTGGACATAATTCCAAATCCAACCGTTAGATTTCAAATTTCTAATATTCGTTAGAAAGCTCTTTTCGATACGAACCCAACGGTTCCGGTTTTAGGAGAATCCGACGGTCGGATCTCCCGCAATGTCCGTTTGAAATAAATGGTTGAAATTCACGAACTACCGCGGCGCGGCGCGTTCTATTCAGGCCATTATATTATATATATAATATATATAATATATACTTCGTCGATTTCTATTTAAAACGAATTATAAATCGTTTTCAATTCATTTTCAAAACGGTTTCAACTTCATATTCAATTTCTAATCAAAATTGAATTCTTCTTTATAAATTCGTTTCAAAATTCATTTCTATTCAATTCAAATTTCAATTCAATTTGAATTCATTTCAATTTGTTTTCAATTCAATTTGAATTCGTTTCAATTCGCTTTCCATTCCATTTGAATTCGTTTTCAATTCAATTCATTTCGAAATCGTTTTCAATTCAATTCGAATTCGTTTTCAATTCAATTCATTTCGAAATTGTTTTCAATTCAATTCATTTCGAAATCGTTTTCAATTCAATTCATTTCGAAATCGTTTTCAATTCATTTCATTTCGAAATCGTTTTCAATTCAATTCATTTCGAAATCGTTTTCAATTCAATTCATTTCGAAATCGTTTTCAATTCATTTGGTGATACTCCATTTCGATTATTTCAATCTAATTAAAGATTCATTAAAACTCCACTTAGTTTTAATCGTTGACTGGGTTAAAGAATCAGTGTCGTTTAAAACACGGTTCACAATAAACCCAAAAATCAATATCAATTCAATTCCAATTAAATATTATTTAATTGGTACACTTCATTAAATCTAAATAAAAAGATTTAATCTTTTCTCAACTGGGTTCAAGAACAGTGTTAGTGAAGACACCATTCACGACAAACCCCAAATCACATTTGATATTCAATACAAGGCTCTGAATAGAAAATATACCGGCTTATATTCAAGTGACGGCAAGGAATTTCGCTCGGTCCGAACCAGTCGCTAAACCGATCCAGGCCGTTCGAAACGCCCTATCGTTTGAGAACACGACAAATCAGAATGCATACAAAAGAACGTTTCATTGTCTATTACAACAATGCATCAGATTACAAGAATATACAGAGTATAAATGAATATTACACAGAAATATCAGAGATTTAAATTACATTTAAATACATAGCAGCGGAAAATAATACAATACACAACTAGAAGAGATATACGGATACAAAGCTTTCCGGATATCGTTCCAGCTGTAAACCAGGATCCTGTGAATATAAATCTGCAAAACCAAAACTACTAGCTGCCCGTGCCAAAATAGGGGCACCCAGAGTTTAGGTTAAAACAATAAACTCCAGGTCAGTCATGGGACTGGTGTGAGAACTAAAACAGTTATTAATCTTTATTTTAAATCATTAGGTAAATCAAGGGACCACGCCGTATAACACGGAACGGGTTTCCTCCCAAGAATACCAGTGCATAAAACAAACAGCGCAATGCTAAATAAAGAAAAATGAAGCTGTTATAAGACCCAGGTCCCATCACACAATGCAACGCAGCCGAGGATAGGGTTTTCCCTTATAACAGCCAAAGAATGCTTGATACGTTTAAAACAAATCATTTGATACTATTATAAGTGCATAGTGTATAAAACAACTTCAAATCATAAGTATCAATCATAGGTGGCATGGGTACCATATATCATGTCGCCATACTAGTTCTACAATTAAAACCGCAAATGTCACGTATTTGGAAATTGGGTTTCCATCTATGAACCGAGGCAAAAGATAGTCCTCAACCGATTCGAGACGCTCTAGCCCGCCCCTCAGGCAAGCGCGCAGGCAAGCCTTGGATCCTCAGGGCCGGTCCACCGATGTGGATTATTATGCCTGAACACTACGTCTCCCCACCCTATGGGGTGTAAGTCTGGTCCGTCAGCCGACCAGAATGCATCGACCGAAACCGATATAACCGAGGCGCCTCGCAACAGCAACAACCACATAAGTCAAACTCGTCAGGGCGTGTAAAACCACTGACGCCACTTCTAGCTAGAAAGAAACGCATGCCCTCCCTGACGTCCGTCTCCCGTTTTTGGTTCACAACCGGGGTGTGAGGCTCGCGAATTCACGTTACACAAAGCTGTGCCACACAGGCTTTGCTTTGATCTTCACCACGAGACTTTGCTTTTCAACAGAAGCCTCCATCAATTGCCACTCAGGCATGCCACACAGGCAATTCACTCCATGCGTTTGATATCCATCAATATATAACCCCTGAGCTCGTACGTCTCAGAGAAGGGCGTTAAGCAAGAGAATAAATTCTCCGCCGCCAAACAGATATATATTTAATAGAGATCAATCACACAGACTAAAATCCAATGTCAGACACACAGTCCATTTACAAGTCCGTTCTGGGTCTGAACGAAACCGGAGGCACCTAGTACCTCGCATATCCATCGATCTCCAAGTACGTCTGGACGATCACCAACTGTTTCCATCTTCTTGGGTGTACAGCCCAATCAAGATCATCAGTAATCACCCAAACGACGTGAAGACTTCCGGTCTTCGACCATCGTCTTCATCTTCGACTTATCGTCGTATCAGTTATTCAGAATGGGATAAACCCGGTCTTTCCGAATAACTCGCGTATATTTTAAATAAGTGTTACACAAACACAACATACGCCTCATTCCAATTCATCAGTCATTAACCGTAAATTAATCAAGAGAATAATTCCCCAAATATTAACCCCGAAGGCCGAAACCAACATCAGATCAATATCCAGAAAACCATTCTGCTTGGCTAACCGACAGTTAATTTCTAATTTCACATTCATAGGGAAAGGTTCCCATTAATTTTATCAAAGATAAATTCTTTAATTTATTCTTTAATCTACTTTTGAATATCAATTCAAACTAGTCGGGATTAACGAAACTTACCGAAGTAATCATTTGTTTTAATTTCCCAATCCCAACCTATTTATCCCATGAAGTAAAACTGGTAATACTTCATATCTAACACCACAGTGTTATCGGTAAATTCAATTACCATTTCACGTTCAAATCTAATTAAAGATTTAACTATCGCCTGGAGCAAAACTGGTGATACTCCATTTTCGATCATTTCAATCTAATTAAAGATTCATTAAAACTCCACTTAGTTTTAATCTTTGACTGGGTTAAAGAATCAGTGTCATTTAAAACACGGTTCACGATAAACCCAAAATCACATTTCATTAATTATCGGGTTAAAGAACAAGTGTTATTTAAAACACTGTTCACGATAAACCCAAAAATCAATATTAATTCAATTCCAATTAAATATCATTTAATTGGTACACTTCATTAAATCTAAATAAAAAGATTTAATCTTTTCTCAACTGGGTTCAAGAACAGTGTTAGTGAAGACACCATTCACGACAAACCCAAATCACATTTGATATTAAACACAAGGCTCTGAATAGAAAATATACCGGCTTATATTCAATATCAAATTCTACGACTAACAAATATCGTATTTGAAATAACGATATATATATCTATATCTTTCAAATTTCCATAGCAACATTTGTATAATCACGAAATCCAACATCGAAATATTCCGAAGACAATTTCGATTCAAATCCATTCCAATGTAATCATTGGAAATTTTGGTTATTTTCAAAACCATTTCAAATTCAATTTATTTATTTAAAAATAAATAGAATTATAATTCTAGTTCAAAACTAGTTCATTTCGATAAAAACTATTTTTATCTTTTCAAATATGGAGTTTTTCATCCCAATTCTTCCTAAATCATTTCTTATGATTTTACACAAATTATTACTATTTTTAATAATTTTATCAAGGCCCGTACAGTCGATTTCCATCAATGGCCATCGAACTGCACTTACAGCGACCTTTTTCAAATTTGATTTGGACATAATTCCAAATCCAACCGTTAGACTTCAAATTTCTAATATTCGTTAGAAAGCTCTTTTCGATACGAACCCAACGGTTCCGGTTTTAGGAGAATCCGACGGTCGGATCTCCCGTAATGTCCGTTTGAAATAAATGGTCGAAATTCGCGAACTGCCGCGGCGCGGCGCGTTCTATTCAGGCCATTATATTATATATATAATATATATAATATATATTTCGTCGATTTCTATTTAAAACGAATTATATAAATGGTTTTGAATTCGTTTCAAAAACATTTTCAACTTCCGTTTCAATTCAAATCAAAATTGAATTCTTCTCTATAAATTCGTTTTAAAATTCATTTCTATTCAATTCAAATTTCAATTCAATTTGAATTCATTTCACTTTGCTTTCAATTCAATTTGAATTCGTTTTCAATTCATTTCGAAATCGTTTTCAATTCAATTCATTTCGAAATCGTTTACAATTCAATTCATTTCGAAATCGTTTTCAATTCATTTCATTTCGAAATCGTTTTCAATTTAATTCATTTCGAAATCGTTTTCAATTCAACTCATTTCGAAATCGTTTTCAATTCAACTCATTTCGAAATCGTTTTCAATTCAATTCATTTCGAAATCGTTTTCAATTCAATTCATTTCGAAATCGTTTTCAATTCAATTCATTTCGAAATCGTTTTCAATTCAATTCATTTCGAAATCGTTTTCAATTCAATTCATTTCGAAATCGTTTTCAATTCAATTTATTTCGAAATCGTTTTCAATTCAATTCATTTCGAAATCGTTTTCAATTCAATTCATTTCGAAATCCTTTTCAATTCGATATAAATATCGTTCACGTCAAAATGGCGTCAATCTAATCATCACGGCTTCACATATTTCTATTTTCAAATATTCTATTTCAAATATTTCCTATTATCAAAATATTTGTTATTATCAAAATATTCTTTATTTTCACGATTGGAATGAGGCCCAATCAATCACCATATAAAGTTAATTATATGGATTCCATACAACACATGTATATAATATCATTGAAAAATAATCAACCATCAACCAAAGTGCACTACACTGTATAAGCATCAAATATAGATATCTAACGCTTATAACAGCCTGTCAATCGATCGATCGACATATTTAATCAATCAGGATGAGTGAACTTCAAATTTCATCCCAACACCCGTGTGGGGTTTCAAACAATCAAACACATATTTTATTTGTGCTGTTGGGCGATGTGTAAAATTTATCGTCCCAATCAATGTCATTCAAATAGGTGTACATAAACAAACCGTCCGGTTTATAAATGAATATTTTATTTTATTCACTTCACGTTAAAATTATATTTTTAACGATAAAACATTTTATTTCAACCTATGAATTTCTATTCAATTCATTTACACAATAAAATGATATTTTTATTTTCTAACATATTTTAGAAAATTTCGACGGCATAACGGCACGATACTAGAAACGGGACAAGGCCTAGCCTTATCCCCGGTCTAGTGAAGGCCCACGCCATTCACACATCAATCAAATCAATTTCATCTCACCAAACAATTCAATTCAAACAAATAATTCAACTAATCTATGCAACCAAACAAACAAGTCCATGGTCTGTGGACGATTGTGTCGGGTGCTACTAAGCATCGTCTGCATCCTAGTATATATATATAACTAGAAAAATTAAATTGAAAGGTGAGAAATTCTCACAAATAGCTATCCTAGCTCCACGGCATTTCATTGATAGAAATCTTCATCGCTATCGCATCTTCGTCATCTTCGTTGCCCGCTTTCACTACCTATGTAAAAATCGAATTTTTACTACGCTATTCAATATATAAAAATCGAATTTTCACTTTGCTATTCAATATATAAAAATCGAAGATACGGTTGTGTTTTCTGATTTGGGGGTCATCGAGGGAGATGCTCGATGGAGGCGAGAGGGGGGTGGCGCGAATTGGCGGTGGTGCGAGGCACGAGGAGCGGCGGTCTTCGGTGGTGGTGGAGCGTAAGGCACGGCTGCGCGTTGGTTTCCACTTTTTTTCTTCTTCTTTTTAAAAAAAATCTATTTGAAAGAAAAAAAGGGTGGGTTGACTGGTATTAGGAGATAAGAGGGGGAGGGGGAATATAAAATTATTTATTTATTTATTTTATAATCCAAAAAGTTAAATTTTCGTTCGGATTCCAAATCGAACCCAACGACAGTCGACCCTAGCTAATTACCCTCATTCCGAACACAATGGGATATGTATCGTAAGTCAATTCGACTGTTACGATCAGTTTTCATCAAAATTAAAATATAATTTAGTATAACGTTCAAAACTGATTTTAATGCACATTTTAATTTACCGGGGCCACATACGGATTCCAAAAATTCTAGAAAAATAAATCTGGCTATGTTTTGATGATACGGTCCTAACAAAACTAATTTCGTCGAATTTGGAGACCATTTGAAAAATGTTCATTTTTCAGTCGATTAAATTCAAACTGAATTGACCAAACACGTTTAAATCCGCCACGCTCACATATCAATTCAAAAATTATGAAAATTGGAATCAAGCAATAATTTGACATTCCTGATCCAACGAAAGTGGTCTCGTCGAAAAAGGAGGTCGTTTGCAAAATATTTATTTTTAAGGCTATATATTATATAAATTCCATAGCGACTATTCTGAATTTTCAATTGGGCATAACTTTTTCTTCCCGCTACGAAATCTGGATTTTTCACATTCATTGGAAAGATATTCTCAAACAGATTTAAATATTTTTGTTTTCACTAAAATCCGGTTTATTTTGAATCCTGTACATTCATTTGAAATTTGAAATCGAATTTTTAAACTACCGCGCCATTTCCAATTCCTTTTGTAATTAAAATAAATATTTATATTCTAACTTCGATTTAAATAAATTTATACGTTCTAATTCTATTCAAATAAATTTCTATTCGTTATTATTAAAAACGAATAATTTTAAATATTCAAAATTCATTAAAACTGCCAAAATAAATTTTTTAAATTGGTTCTGATTTCCCGGGTTGTTACAGTATACGTGCGATGGAGCTTGGAAGGCCGCAGCATGGATGAGCATCGAGTTCAAGGTGTTTGTGTTGAGCATGTAGAGGGGGAAAGAGAAGAACAACGGTGAAGATGGTTCAAATTTTCATTGAGAAATGAAGGACGAAGAGGGGAGAGAAGTCACATGAATGGTGAAGGAGGGCCTGTTGTGTTTGTGTGCTGGAAATGGGAAAGGAAGAAGATTAAAGGAGTGATTAGCAAGAAATTAAGGTTAATTAATTACTTATTTTGATTGTTAATGACTTATATGTACATGAAACTTGATAAAAGCATAACCTTTTCGTACGAACTCGGAATTCAGCGAAACAAGATGCTTTGGAACCATATCGATAAGAGCTTCGCAATAAACCTAATTTGGAGTGATTTGGATGTCGTATGTGGAATGTGGAGCTGAAAAGCTCACATTCCTTTGCATAAAAAAAATGATGGAATGGAAACCCAAGGTGAGAACTCCTCACTAAATTATATTTTATCATGTTATTTTATTTATGTATAAAAATATATAGAACTGTCAGTGTAGATTTTTATCAGTTTTATCATTATAAATTGTTAGCTCACCTCCCTCGTCCATTGACCATGGACGATTTCACTGATTGTATTGTGTTTTGTTTGTGATCTCGTGATGATTAATAACACATTAAAAATAATGTTGACATTAAGGTGGTAGTTGAAGTTAAATTATAAATATCTATTTATAATTTTAAACAGTGAAAATTGGTTAAATAGAAAATAATTCAAACCGAATTAAAATTGGTTAAATATATTAATTAATGATTTATTTAAATAAACTGTTGTTGTTTGAAACCACACACAGGTATTGGGATGATGATTTACATACACTAATCCCAATATTTAGTTGTATGTCAATCGATGGGTTGACAGGCTGTGATGAGCGTTATTTATTTATTTTAATGCTTACGCAGTTGTAAAATTTCACTCTGGATGTGAATGGACTGTTTAATGATTATTTATCATTATTGTTGAATACATAGATGTATGAAATCCATATAATGGAAATTATATGGTAATTGATTGAGTCGCATTCCGATTCAGAAATAAAGAGTCTTTTAAAATAAAGAATATTTTAAAATAATTTTCAATGAAGAATACAATTGTGATTTTGATGTCCGTTTTTCAATGGACACAAAAATATCGAAATGTGAAGCCGAGTTAAGTAGCAAACGCCATTTTAACCCGAACGGGTTTATCGATCGATTTTATTCATTTTATAATGAATATCGAAAAGAAATGATTTCAAAATCTAATATTTTGAAAATATTATCATTTTAATACGATAAAGATATAGAATATTCAATTTTGATTAAAATTGTAAATGAAGTTCGAATCGTTTTAAAACAAATATATAAATGATTTATAAAATACGTTTTAAATGGAAATATGTGAAATATATATATTATATATATTTACTTGCCTGAATAGAATGCGCCGCGCATCGACCGTTCACGAATTTCGACCATTAACTTCAAATTGATGTAACGGGAGATCCGACTGTCGGATTCTCCTAAAACCAGAATCATTGGGTTCATATCAAAAAAAGCTTTCCAATGAATATAAGAGATTTGAAATCTAGCTGTTGGATTTGGAATTATGTCCAAATCAAATTTGAAAAAGGTCGCCATGGATGCAGTTCGGTGGCCGTTATTGGAAACCGACTGTACGGGCCTTAATAAAATTATGGAAAAATTATGTAAAATCATAATAAATGATTTGGAAAGATTTTGGATGAAAAAATCAATATTTAAAAAAAATCTTTACGAAATGAACTAGTTATTAACTAGATTAATAATCCAATAGTTTTTAAAATAATAAATTGGATTTTTGGTTTGTCGTGAATGGTGTCCTAAATAACGGTAATTTTAAACCCAGTTGAGAAAAGAATAAGTCTTTTAATTAAGATTTAGAGAACTTTACCAATTAATTAATATTGAATTGGAATTGAAATGAAAGTTGATTTTGGGTTTATCGTGAACGATGTTTTAAATGACATTAGTTCTTTAACCCAATTAACAGTAAAGAAATGATTTGGAATTTATAAATCTTTGTATTAAGATTTAAATGGAAATTTTCCCAAAGTAAAGTTTTCCAATTTAAACTATTAAATTGGAATTGAATGGAATTCGATTTGGTAATAATCAAGATGAGCTTCTGTGAAGGAAGACAGATACTGTATATGGAATTTAAAAGGCCTTGATGCTATTACATTTATATTATTAGTATGATACGGGAATTTATATCTATTATACAATATTATGATTTCCGTGCAGATACCATTTTGATGGAAGATGATTTTAGGTTTATCGTGAACTGTGTCTTAAATGACGATAGTTCTTTAACCCAGTTAAAGATAAGATTAATTTCTTAAATTTGAATACTTATAAAGTAATGAGATTTTATATTAAACCAAATTGTAGTTTTAGTAATTTTTTTAATTAGATTGAAATGAGAATGAGATAAATAAATTTATCAAATTCTTGAAATGATCAAGAATGGAGTACCACCAGTCTTACTCCAGGCGACAGTTAAATCTTTAATTAGATTTGAGCATGAAATGGTAATAAAATTTACCGATAACACAGTGGGTGTTAGATATGGAGTACTACCAGTTTTGCTCCATCGGATGAAAAGGTTGGATTGGAAAGATAAAATAAATGATTACTTCAGTAAGGCACGATAATCCCGACTAGTTAATAAAATCTTTTGAAATTGATATCCAAAGGAAGATCTAAGAATAAACTTAAAAGAGTTTATCTTTGATAAAATCAATAGTAACTTTTCCCTAATAATGTGAATATTTTATTAAAAGAATATTCTAAATTGGAATGAGGCGTATGATGTATTTTTAAAGCACTTGATTATAAAATACGTGAGTCCTTCGGAAAGAACGCGTTTGACCCATTCTGAATAATTAATACAACGACCAAAAGTCAACGTTGAAGACGGTGGTTGAAGACAGGAGTTCTTTACATCGTTTGGATGATTACTGATGTCTTGATTGGGTTGTACCCCCAATACAAGGTAATAATTGGTGATCGTTCAGACGTACGTGGAGATCGATGGATATGCGAGGACCTCTCTCTTGTATTGGACATATGGGATGAGGAATAAGGTGCCTTCGGTTTCGCTCAGACCCAGAAAGGACTTGTAAATGGTTGTGTGTTTGACATTGGATTTCATTCTGTGCTAATTGATTTCTATTAAATATATATATCTGTTTGGTGGCCGAGAGTTTATTCTCTTGCTTAACTTCTTTGAGACGTACGACCTTAGACGTTATATATTGATAGACATCAGTTGCATGGCGTGAATTGTCAGTGTGGCATGCTAAGATGCAAATGATCAAGGCTTTTGGGGAAAAGTAGAGTCTTGTGGTTGATGATCAAAGCACAGTTTTAAATAACATAGCTTTGTGTATAGCGTTAATTCACGAGCCTCACACCCTTTATTAGTCAAAAATGGGATCGTGACTACAGGGAGTGCATGCGTTTCTTTCTAGCTAGAAGTGGTGTCATGGTATGGAGCCCAGGCATTTTTACTTATGTGGATGATGGAATGAGGCGCCTCACATATTGGTCACTAATGGGCAAGCGATAGGTCCGATAGGACCGGGAAATGTATTGTTCAGGAATAATTAATCCACTAAAGTATGTGTGGACTGGCCCTGAAGATCCAAGGGTTCGCCAACGTCCGAGCCCCGAGGCATTTGCTAGAGTGTCTCGAATCGGTGAGGAGCCATCCCTTGCCTCGACACATAGATGGAAATCCAATTTCTAATACGTGACCTTTCGGTTTTAGTTGTAGAACTAGTATGGCGACATGATATATGGTACCCATATCGTTTTTGATTGATACATTGATATTTGAAATTGTTTCGACACTATACACTTATAGTAATATCAAAATAATTTTGTTTTATATGTATCGAGCATATTTGGCTATTATAAGGGAAAAATCTATCCTCCGGCTTGCGTTGCATTGTGTGATGGGACCTAAGTCTTATAATGGCTTCATTTTTCTAAAAAGCATTAAGTAGTTTTATTCTAAACTAAGATTCATGTGGAGTAAACCCGTTCCATGTTATACGGCGTGGTCCCACGATTTCCCAACTTTAATATTTAAGATTAATAACTGTTTTAGTTCTCACACCAATTCCATGATTGACCGGAGTTTATTGTTTCTACCTAAACTCTTGGTGCCCATAATCTCCACACGGGCAACTAGTAGTTTTGGTGTTTGCAGATACCTCTTTTCACAAGATCCTAGAGTACAACCGGAGCTATATTCGAAAAGCTTTGGATCCGTGTATTTCGTTCAGTTGTGCTAGTGATGTATTTTCCGCTACGCATTGTATTATATTTTTCGCTGCTTTGTAATTTATTAAATCTCTGAAATTGTATTTCCAATGTGTAATATTTATTCATACTCTGGAATATTCTTGTACTCTGATGAAAATTGTTGTAATAGGAATGAAATGTTCTATTGTTTGTGTTCTAATGCGTTGTGTTCTCAACTCAATCCGGGCTTTCTTATAAGGGGAAGTTTGGGTCGTTTCACTTTGATCATCAACAACAAGACTTTGCTTTTCAATAAAAGACTTGATCATTTGCTTCTCAGCATGCCACACTGACAATTCAGCCATGCAACAGATGTCCATCAATATATAGCCTCTAAGCTCGTACGTCTTAGACAAGGGTGTTGAGCAAGAGAATAAATTCTCCGCCACCAAGCAGATATATATTTAATAGAAATCAGTCAACGTGGAATGAAATCCAATGTTAGACACACATACTTACAAGTCCGTTCTGGGTTTGTACGAAACCGGAGGCACCATATTCCTCATCCCATATGTCCAATACAGGAGAGTGTTCCTCACATATCCGGTCGATCTCCAAGTACGTCTAGACGATCACCACTTATTACCTTATCTTGGGTGTACAGCCCAATCAAGACATCAGTAATCATCTAGACGATGTGAAGTACTCCGGCCTCCAAGCACCGTCTTCATCTTCGACTTTTAGTCGTCGTATTAATTATTCAGAATGGGTTAAACCTGGTCTTTCTGAATAACTCGTGTATCTTACAATCAAGTGTTATAAAAACACATCATACGCCTCATTCCAATCCAGAATATTCTTTTATTCAAATATTCACATTTTTAGGGAAAGGTTCCCATTAATTATATCGAAGATAAGTTCATTTAAACTACTTCTTTAATCTTCCTTTGGATATCCATTTCAGAAGATTTTATTTTATCTTTTCAGCATTCTAAACCAAATTAAGGTATATCAACTAGTCAGGATTATCGAGCTTTACCGGAGTAATCATTTATTTATTTTTCCAATCCTAACCTATTTATCCCATGGAGAAAAACTGGTAGTACTCCATATCTAACACCCACGGTGTTATCGGTAAATTTAATTACCATTTCATGTCCAAATCTAATTAAAGATTTAACTATCGCCTAGAGTAAAACTGGTGGTACTCCATTCACAATCATTTCCTGAATTCGATAGATTTAATTATCCCATTCTCATTTTAAACTACTTAAAGATTTATTAAAACTCTAGTTTAAATTTGATCTCAAAAATCATTACTTAATGATTATTCAACTTTAAGAAATTAATCTTGACTTCAACTGGGTCAAAGAACCAATGTTATTAAAAACACAGTTCATTATAAACCCAAATCATCTTCCATCAAAATGGAAACTACATGGAAATCATAACAGTGTATAATCGATATAAATTCCCATATCAGACTAATAATATAAATGGAATAGCGGAAAGGCCTTTTAAATTCCATATATAGTAACGGTTCACAGAAGCTCATCTCGATTATTACCAAATCGAATTCCATTCAATTCCAATTTAATATATATTAATTTGAAAACTTTACTTCGGAAAATTTCCATTAAAACTTAATAAAAAGATTTATAAATTCTAAATCATCTCTTCATTGTTAATTTGGGTTAAAGAACAAATGTTATTTAAGAACACAGTTCACGACAAACTCAAAATCCAATTTCAATTCAATTCCAATTAAATATTAATCAATTTGTAAACTTCTTCTAAATCTTAATTAAAAGATTTATTCTTTTCCCAACTGGGTTTAAGAACAGTGTTATTTAAGACACCATTCACAACAAACCCAAAATCCAATTTGACATTAAATACAAGACTCTGAATAGAAATTTTATCAGCTTATATTCAATATCAAATTCTAAAATCAAAAATATCGTATTGGGAATAACGATATATATATATATCTTCCAAATTTCTCTACAATATCCGTTACGTCCATGTCCATTTACGTTCATTTCCATTTAAAACATATTTTATAAATCATTTATAAATTCATTTTAAAATGGTTCCGACTTCTATTTCAATTTAAATCAAAATTGAATATTTCATATCGTTATAATTTTAAAATGATAATATTTCCAAAATATCAGATTTTGAAATTAATTCTTTTCGATATTCATTATAAACTGAATAAAATCCATCCATAAACCCGTTCGTGTTAAAAGGGCGTTTTCTATACTTAACCCGACTTCATATTTATATATATTTTAGTGTCCATCCAAAATCGGACATGAAAACCATATTTTGATTATACACTGAATATTATTTTAAAATATTCGTTATTTATAAATATTCTTTATTTCTGAATTGGAATGCGACTCAATCAATTACCATATAATTTCAGTTATATGGATTTCATACATCATAGGTATTCTACAATAATGTTAAATAATCATTAACCATTCAAGCATCATCCAGAGTGCAATTTTCAACTGTACGAGCATTAAAATAAATAAATAAATAACGTTCATCATAGTCCGTCCATCAATCGATCGACATACAACTAAATATTAGGATTAGTGTATTTCAAATATCATTCCAATACCCGTGTGGGGTTTTCAAACAACAAAGTCTGTTTAAATAATTCATTGGTTAATAAACTTAACCAATCCTAATTCGGTTTGAATTATTTTTCTACTTAGCCAATTTTACTGTTTAAATTATAAATGGATATTCATAATTTAATTTCAACTACCACATTAATATTAAAATTATTTTTAATATGTTAATCAACACAACATCACAAACAAAACACAATACAATCAATTAAATCGTCCATGGTTTGTGGACGAGGGAGGTAAGCTAACTGACAGGCACCGCATACAATTTATAATGATTAAACTTGTAGAATTCTCCACTGGCAATTCTATATGTTTTATAAATGAATACAATAACATGATATAATATTTTAGAGTGAGAAGTAGTTCTCACATTGGGTTCCACTCCGTGAGTTTTTATTTCTGAATTGTTTTAACTGAATTAAACAATCTGCTCTATTCAGTCAAAAATCCCAACTAGTTCCTTTTTTTGTTCTGGTCAGTTCCATTGCGTAGATAATTTCATCACGATTCTAGCGGATCTGAAATCGTCCAATTCCGACCTCATATGAAGAAGTTATGGTCATTAATACATTTGATTACATAATTGAGATAATTAAATAATAATTAGTATATTAATTACATTTTAATTCCGAATTAATCTCCCTCTTCTCTGTAAAAAACCCATCGCCCATGTGAAACCGCTGAACCCATCATCGTCGAATTGGATCCACCACTGCACCATCATCGAGACTTGCGACCCCGACCAGCCACCACCTTTCAATTAGCCGGAACGCCAGCTCCCTCCACCACCAACCACTCGCAGATCAAGGCACCCATCCGCGCCAGAAACCGAGTCAAAGCTGCCACCTTCAAGCGAAGATATCAAGGAAATTTCATCACTATTTCCGATCACGACCGTTGGTTGCATGGAACTCGAGCAGATCTTTCCTTTGGGAATCTCGAAAATAGCTGAATTTATTCAAGGAAAATTAGAGAAGAAGGATGGAGTGTTTATCGCCATCGAATTAAGCGGCCACCAAAGTTTGACCACGCGGAAATGGGCTTTAAGGTTTTGACCATGCGGAAATTTGTGAATTAATATATATATATATGTATGTATGTATGTATGTATATATATATATACACACACGAGAGCGGCTATAGGGACACAAATTTAGACACAAAAGTATATACACAAAATCTGGACCATAAGAATTGTTTGTCTTTATGTGTGAGGTGTAATTCAGGGGGGAGATCCAATGGCTCAGATTTTGTGTGTTTAATTTTGTGTCCCTTTAGACTTTCCCTATATATATATACATATATATACATACATATATATATATATATATATATATATATATATATATATTAATTCTCAGATTTCATGATTTACATTCCGAACTCCAAATCAAACCCAATGACTGTCGCCCTAGCCAAATACCCCCATTTCGGACATAGTGGGATAAGCTTCGTACCAATTCAATTGTTTCGATCAGTTTTTCTTTAAATTAAAATATAAATCAATATTTTGAATTTTAAACGTACATTTTAATTTACCGGGGCCACATACTGACTCCCAAAATTACCGAAAAATAAGTCTAGCTATGTTTTGACGATACTTTCATAACAAAACTAATTTCATTGAATTTGGAGACCGTTTGAAAAATGACCCTTTTCCAGTCGATTAAATTCAAACTGAAATTACCAGACACATTTAAATTCACCACGCTCACATATTAATTCCAAAATTTATGAAATTGGGAACCTAACAATAATTTGACATTCCGAATCCAACAAAAGTAGTTTCGTCGAAAACGGAGGTCATTTGCAAAATGGCTATTTTTAAGGGCTATGTTTTATATTAAAGTATATATAAATTCCATAACGACTATTTTAAAATTTAAACTGAACATAACTTTTAATTTATAAAGTGAAATCTCAATTTTTTACATTTGTTAGAAAGATATTATTAAATAGATTTAAACGTTTCTGGTCTTACTGAAATCCGATTTATTTTGAATTCTGTACATTCAATTGAAATTTAAAATCAAATTTCCAAACTACCGCGCCATTTCAAGCTCATTTTATAATTAAAATAAATTTATACGTTCTAACTACAATTTAAATAAATTTTTAGTTAGTATTATTTAAAATAAATCATTTTAAATATTCAAAATCTATTAAAATAGCTGAAATAAAAATTTTAAATTGGTTCAGAAATTCTGGGTTGTTACATATAATGGCTTGAATAGAATGCACCGCGCAACGACCTTTCGCGAATTTCAACCATTGACTTCGAATTGGCATAACGGGAGATCCGGCAGTCTGATTCTCCTAAACCAGAACCATTGGTTTCGTATCGAAAAGATGTTTCCAATGAATATAAGAGATTTATATTTGAATGGTTGGATTTCAAATTATGTCCAAATCAATTTCAGAAAAGATCGCTATGGATGCAGTTCGGTGGCCGTTATTGGAAACCGACTGTAAGGGCCATAATAAAATTACTAAAAATATGTAAAAATCATGTAAAATTATAATAAATGATTTGGAAAGATTTTGGATGAAAAATTCCAAGTTTAAAAAGATAGAAATATATTTTTATCGAAATGAACTAGTTAATAACTAGAATAATAATCCAATTTTTTTAGAAATAATAAATTGGATTGAAAATGGTTTAATATAACCAGAGTTTTCCAATGAATGAATTGGAAAAGATTTAAATGGAAATAATCTTCGGAATATTTCGATATTGGATTCCGTGATTATACGGATATTGTGAGGAATTTGGAAGATACAGATATCATTGTTCCCACTACGATCTCCGTTGGTTTCAGAATTTGATATTGAATATAAGTCGATATAATTTCTATTCAGAGCCTTGTATTTAATATAAATTGGATTTTGGGTTTGTCATGAATGGCGTCTTAAATAACACAGTTCTTAAACCCAGTTGAAAAAGGAATAAATCTTTTAATTAAGATTTAGCGAAGTTTACCAATTAATTAATTTAATTGGAATTGAATTGAGATTGGATTTTTGGTTTATTGTGAACTGTGTTTTAAATAACATTAGTTCTTTAACCCAATTAACAGTGAGGATATGATTTGGAATTTATAATCTTTTAATTAAGATTAATTGGATTTTCCAAAGTAAAGTTTTCCTAAATTGGAATTGAATGGGATTCGATTTGGTAATAATCGAGATGATCTTCTATGAAGGAAGACTGTTACTATATATGGAATTTAAAAGGCTTTGCCGCTATTCCACTTATAGTATTAGTTTGATATGGAAATTTATATTGATTATATACTGTTATGATTTCCGTGAAAGTTTCATATTAAATGGAAGGTGATTTTGGGTTTATCGTGAATTGTGTTTTAAATAACATTTGTTCTTTAACCCAATTAACAGTGAAGTTACGATTTGGAATTTATAATCTTTTAAATAAGATTAATGGAATTTTCCAAAGTATAGTTTTCCAATTTAATATATTAAATTGGAATTGAATGGAATTCGTTTTAGTGATAATCGAGATTAGCTTCTGTAAAGGAAGACCGTTACTATTTATGGAATTTAAAGGGCCTTGCCGCTATTCCACTTATAGTATTAGTTTGATACGGAAATTATATCGATTATATACTGTTATGATTTCCGTGAAGATTCCATTTTGGTGGAAGATGATTTTGGGTATATCGTGAACTTTGTTTCAAAGGGCATTGATTCTTTAACCCAGTTAAAGGCAGGATTAATTTCCTAAAGTTGAATAATAATTAAGTAATGATTTTTGAGATTATAACTAAGTGGAGTTTTAGTAAATCTTTAATTATATTTGAATGAATGAATGGTAATTAAATTTACCAAAACATGAGATGTGGTATAAACCAAATATACTTGGTTGTTGATATTGATTGTGATTGATTGTGTTTGGATTGTGCTCGACCAGTTTATGAGCAAAATATGCTTTTAGCTATGCTGGATGAAAAAGTACTCGATTTTCATATCCTTAATTTTATCAATAATTCGACGCAAAATAATGACTTTCCTATAGAGAACCTCCCTCCTAAGTCTCGTAGGCACCTCGGTAATTATTTCGGGCTCTGTACTAAGGGAAGTGAGTGGTATCAAACTCGACATCATTTGGAAGTCAACGCGAAGTCCACTATTGATTTTGCTTGTGACCGAACTTGGAATTGATCTTTTTGCTCATTGAAAGATCCATGTGATTGATTGAGCTATTCGATTTCTATCTCCAACAGGTTCTATATCTACTTGAGTTTCCCCTAACAGATGGAGTGATTGGCATTGGTCTTGGGTTGGCGTGTTACTCGGCTAAAGAAATTCCTTCCTCCTCCCATCTGATTGTGGAAAAAAACAGCTGTTCCCATGCATTATGTGCGATATATGCGAATCTCTGTTGCCAGGAGATTAGTAGCAAAGTGATATAGATGCAATCAGGGAGCTGGGGAATCTTTCAAGGAAGGTCTTGGATGAACTCTGCTCTCTGATTCTCATGCTTTCTTGAGGCCAGGCAGAACTAGAGGCTCACACATCATTGAGTGAATCTCCCACAGAGGTTGATACTGGTCTTGCTCTATTCTAGTTCCGGGACTCCACTCAATCGCTACGCACCTTGGGCAGACTATCCTATAGACTCCCTCATATACAAGTAGACAGCGGCATCCCCTTAATCTAGTTCACGTATGCCAACCCCGGGTGAATCATAAGGAAACTAAGTCAGGTCTCTGGATGAAGGGCAGAGGAATCTACGGAGCCCTAGCATTGCACTAGAGAGACCAGAGGTAGATTCTTGAAAGAGAAGGTCTTGTTCCTCCTAAAGGATTTCTTTCTCTGCTAAGGCCCAGGCATAGTGTAATTACTATTAGGTTGAGGGCAAGCTTGGGTTCCCTGGCACTATGTGCGATAGATGCTCATAGATTTCACTTTCACAACTCTAAAGAATACAGCGGCAACGATTTAGCATACAGATCAATTCGTCACTATGGCAATTGATCCCAACCGGAAGCCCTTCTTTTTTATTGAAGGACAAAGCAGGTCCACTACCACTTCAAGAGCAATAGCACGACATAAGAGAGACTTCCTGCAGCCCAAGGCAGAACAAAAAATTAGATTATTATCCGAAACTTATTGGTTTGTTTAATAGCGACCTACTTAGACTAATATACTGGCCTTGTCAATGGAATATTCAAATTAGCATTCAAGTCCTACTTTAGATGATACGCCTCGCTGGGCTCTCTCTTGGGCTGTGAAAGCGGTGCAGGTGCGCTCCCATTGGTCGCCTTGCCTTGATAATAGCGCTTAAACACCTAATAAAATAGCTCATACAGCGCTTCCTTGTATCAATTCCGGCCTAGGAGTATCATTCTATATGATGGATGGAAGGCACCAGTATCTTAATTAATTCCATGATTCCTTTTTTTGAGTAAGAGCCTTAGCAGGTCAAAAGGCATCCTTTTCTTAAATCCTAGGGCCGGCAGTACACCTAGGTACTCTTTCTCATGTTTGTTGACTGCCTACCAGGCTTTCCGTCTTAGTGCTATGGTGGCCGACCGGATCCAATGATCAAAATAAAAATCTTCTCCTCCCCCTGTAAGCTATCTAGCAATCTACTTACCATCCCTCTAACGGTAAGCCAAGTACAAGTCCCTCTGCCTCTAGCTCCGCATATAGTTTCCCACTCCCAGTGGGGCCGAACCATCTACTTCTCTAAGACCTGTTCCCAGGGATCCACATCAATCAGCCTCGGAGTGGAAATTGCCCCGGCTATCGATCTAATGGTTTTCCATTTATCTTGTCCGAACCGAGACCATCAAAATTTGCTTAAGAACCACCAGGATTTTCCTGTGATCCATCTACTTCGCCCGAACCAAGTATTTAGGCTTTATTTCTCCACTGCCCAGGGCCGTTCCCGGCAGAACAAGGCCTTCTCTTTCGGTGCTCGGCGATGTTTGGAACCCGCCCATTTATTCTATTCGCATCTCAAAATGAATCTCTTTCGCTGAAACCTAAAGGTTTACCTAAACTTCAAATCCATCTGTTGTCCTCGTATACTCTGCTTCCGAAGAGCCAGAACCAGGGACGGGATATGAGGCCACCTCTCCTAGTCTCAATTGGGATTCCCATCGTTTAGTGAAGGCTTTTACTCATCTCCCCGAGTGGGGCTTCTCCTCTCTTTCATAAATTGTATAGAATAACCTGTGGGAAGAACGGAAACTAGGATGTACGATTGGCCTTCCCTTTCTTTCCGTTTTCAAAAGATTCGCGGGATCGTGATGACGTTCTTTCGTATAGCTCTAAAAAGAAAAATAGTGATTTCGATCGGCTGAAGGGAGTCCGCAAGACTGGCGAATCCACTAGGGAAAACCTAATTCTAGCAGTCCGCGAGCCTGTACTTTAGTTATGAGTGCCCCAGTAACACCAAGGGGAAATGTTTTTCTTGAATTCGAAGCTTTCTTCTCGGCCCCAACCGATTGTATAAGCGCTAAGCTTTGCTTAATCGTTTACCGGCTAACTACATTCGTTTGCTAGCCTTACTCGTGATGAGCTATTGGGCATGACATGAACATATGCCTTGACATTATCCTCAAATTACCCAGTCAGTTTGACCAGGAATGTCTACGAACGGCATAATCATGAATAAGAAGAGCAACCGGTAAACGAGTGCGAAGGGAGCGAAGTGGGGTTTTCTATCTAAGGAAGTATAGCCTCCTTTAGGCGAGTTGAACGAACGATCTACTCCAGCTCCTGAGAGTGAGCGGAATAGCCATCAATGAGTCTTTCAAATTCAGTAGCAATAAAATAAGTAGATAGCCCACGTCTTCCACACCCGTATAAGATAAGAAATTAATTGACTCTTTGTTTGCATGGATCTGTATGATCATATTTTTCTATAGCATAAAAGGAAATTCTTTCTTTCATGGACTAGATCCCAGCAGACAGCGATCTTCTTACTGAGAACCCAAATCAGATGGGGGAATCACCCACATGAGGACCTGAAGACGCATTCTAACGCTCTACAGAGCCCGAAAGACTTATTGCTAGACTTTGACTAAGCTACCCGAGAGAACTAGGCATGTGTCTTAATATACTATTCTCGGTAAGAAGAATATTTTACTAGCCAGCTTACTATAAATATCATAGAAGACGCACTCTAACTCACTCTAAAATGACTGAATAGTTGAATGGATCATAGAAGGTCCTAGATTTCCATTCCTTACTATAAAGAGTGGGTTAATTGGAATTACCTTGATTAGGCGCAAAAAGGAAGAATCGAGGCAACGTAAGTTGAGAATTATCAAAGGCCAAGTCTGAAAGAAATGGCTTAGCCAATGATGGATTGACCAAAGATCTAAACCCTAGTCAGGCATCCTCATCGATCTAATGAGAAAGATTCCGTCTTTGATCTTGGGGAAAACATTTCTATTGAGGCAAATGCACTTGGTCAGTAGAACATAGTCTCGGCTGGACCTAAATACCCTATGTTTTTTTTAGCAGGTCTCGCAGCTAAGGGAGAAGGGGACCTCTTTCGGAATAAGCTAAAAAGCCCTTCCTTTATATCATCGCTTTCCTGTAAGGCACTAAATGAAACCTATCCATCCCCTTTGAGGGAATTTCGCTCCAAACCAAAGAAGGAGTTCAAGCACTTCCATCAGATACGTTGTGCGGAATCCTAGGATCTCTATGGCGGACCTAGCTTTGTGGATCTATCTGGTTGTTCACTCCACTCTGGCTAATTCTCTTGCTTCTCTCGGGCCCGGGGCCCCGTATATTAATTTTCTCCCAAGACATTTCGTTTTGGATAGCATGTCCCCACTTCAATCGTAGACTGAGCTCGTCTCGTCACAGGGCTCTCGGTAGCAACGGTCTGTAAAAAACACGTTTTGAGAAAGAAAGGACTCTGGCTGTTTCAAATAAAGGTTCTTGTTGAAATGAAAGAGTTCGAGTTCGATCTTCTTCCAAAGTCTTTCTCTTTTCCGGAAGCAATGATAATCAAGGCAAGGCAATCATTCCTGTGCGTTTCCGGGTCACATCGTGCCAGCATATTAATTGGGCGTAGGCGTTTGCTAATAATAATAATGGGTAGATCCAGCTAGACAAGTGTGGTTAGCCAGCTTTGCTACCTCTCTACTTGAGTTGTTCCGGTGGTTGAATTTGTTCTAGTCCGCAAGCACCTTGATTGTATTCGGTCATCCAAGCTTATTTTGTGAAAAAGGATCTCCCTGCTTTGATCTTCTGAGTTAGGAAGAGGTAGTGTAGTTGTATATTAATTGCGGGGACAACCGGCCAAGTATATTAATCTGGGCCTAATAGTTTAGTTGACTCGGCCTTACTCAATAAGTGTCACGTAATCCAGTGAGAAGCCACTCGTGGAAGTCCATTCGCTTGTTCAAGTCCCAATTAATATACTGGCCTTCCTTCAGGCCCCTTGTTGTTGCTGATGAGTCGAGGGCTGTTGTTGCTAATGTAGCTCTTGTTGCTAGCTTCTTTGCTTGTCTGCTGCGCACCTCGTTCTGGTAGGAAGAAACTCGCAAGCAACTGAGAATTCATCTGAATTTGAACAGTCTAACAAGCGCACCCTTTTAGTGGTAATATACCGGCGGTTTGTAAGACTGGTGATCATCTAGCAACTGGAGTAGCCCCTCGTTATCTCTCAGCTCGCGCAGGTGAGCTTAAAAGAAGTACAATTTCTGATAATGTTGACTACGCATATTTCCTTCAACTAGCTTAGCAACTGGGAGTCTCCTGCCTATTACTATGAGTTTCCTCCATATGGCCTCCTTAGGTCGAACCCAATTAATATACTAGCGGTTTTCATACTGGACCTTAGCTTCGCTACCTTGGCTAACTAATACTCTTTCAAGGTCGAACTATAAGGTATTTACCATACTACTCTTTCAAGCCCAAGTCACATTAGCGAAAACCCAAGGACAAGTGATGAAGGAAGACCTTCTATCTTATATTCATTCTATCTGATATGATATTAAGGAAGATAACTCAAGAAGTAGTCTTTTAGGCCCAGGTAGCTTGCTTGGAATCTCAGTCAAGCATATTCGCAATCCTTAGGCAAAGAGGTAGTCGGTTACTCGACCAAAGAAAGACCGTCAAATGGGGCATATATATGCCACCCACCTTCTCATCTCTCATTCCTTTTCTGACCTATGGCACTGAACGTCAACCCCTTTGATAGAAAGTCAATGAGCGCGCTGCAACAAAGCTTCTAGTTTCGGTATCTCTCCCGTGGGTATACCCTTCAATAGTGAGTATCTCTCTCGTGAAGTAAGAATATCCCGTGAAGTAAGAATTTCTAAAATGAGCTGAATCCACTACAAAAAAGGCAGGAGGGCAAAGACGAAGTAGGGTTGAGTGTAAGGAAGCGTTTAGGCCAGGTTCGAAGCATTCTTCAAAGACAGGTACAGTAGCAACTTTAGTATCAGGGGAATAAAATGGATAATCAAATAGAATAATAGTTTGGATTAGAAGACGGAAGTTTACCTACAAAGAAAAAGGCGTTGATATAATATTTTTTAGTCTTAGTTCTTTCCTTAGTCTAAGAGCTCTCCCGATGCTTTTCTCCGTTGTTGTGGTCTGAGGCAAGTAGCCCAGCAGATAGGGCGGCTTAAGTAAGGTGCGTAGCGGTGTGAGTGTCGATCTTACCTAGAAGGAAGGTGCGCAGCGATTTGAATTCCCGGTCCCGAAAGAGATCTTAGAGAATAGTAAGAAGAGTGTCTACCTTGATCAACCTGATCCATGATACAAGCCGACTACGCACCTCGACACCACACTAATGTGTTAACGAAAAATGCTTTAAACCACCTTCTTACTATTCATGCGGCAGAACACGACCAAACTTGGAGGCATAAAAAACCAAAGTGATTCTGCACGGAAACTGTTTTGGCTCGCTTACCCAATGGTAGCCTGGACTCCTTCACTAATAACACCAGTTTTGCTCCTCTCCTGGAAGCTATTCGTAAGAATGCCTCAATGCAGAATGAAATGCCAAGCTAGGATATTTTGGTTTGGAAGAAGCCGCAGTTGATCCTAACCCGAAAATGCTGTGGAGATTCTGAGCTTATGGTTGGGGCCTATAAGGTGGAAGTTCACCCGACATCATGAGAAGAGGCCGACTGCAAGGATTAAAAAAAAGGCGAAGCACCACCACTGGAAAGAAGGGGCTTGCCTAAACCAAGAGAGGAACACGGAGCACCAGACTCTCAGGGTTTTCGTAAACCAAGAGAGGAATCGGATCGACATGCAAGGGGTGATCATTAGGTTATGAGCCTTGTGAGCTACCGCTCTGCCTCGTCAGTTATTCTTTCTAATCGATTGTTCCATCTGGTGCAAACAATGGTGCTCTGTTAGGAGATAAATCAACCGACTCTTCCTAGGGCTGAGTTGAATCACAAATGCCATAGTAGCCAGAGCCACTTTTATGCATCGGTAGAGGGAACCACATCTAGGCAATTAGTATGGCTCCTTCTATTGAATCAAACCTTGAGGATAGCGAACTAATTCATTAGTTCTCTTGCATCAGGCTGTCAGTGATCGAATTGATTCCATTCGGATTCCAACCCATTTATTACCTAGTGGACGTCACAATTCAGAAGCAGCGCTACGCTCATTGAGCAGTTAGTTCTCTCTGACCTTGGATTACTGATTCTAGTTGACTCAGTATTTGATCACTAGCTAGGGGAAGGGGAGAAGGACAACATATAGAGTGCTTAGGCGTAAGGAGTGTCAGACTCATGGCCGTATTTCTTTCGACGCTCCTCTTCTAGTCATGGTCACCATAGCTAGACTAAGAGCTGGCATTAGGTAACGCATCATGACAGCTAAGAGAAAGAAGCATTAGGATTCGCATGAAGCTGGACTTCGACCCGGTAGAAACAGGTGGGTGACTATGGCACATAGAAAAGTCTTGGCTAGTGAAACATCATGGGAACCGAGTCCCTAAAGGGCTTATATTCGATACCATCACCGGGATTATTCAAGATAATATTATAAAAGGAATAGCTATTCTCTACCAGCTAATTGGTTAATAAGAGAAAAATATGGTTATGACCAATTGATATTAGTATAGAAGATGGAATCATACTCTGTTGCTTCTCTACCAGCTAATTGGTTAATATGAGCATAGGGCGAAGCAAGGCTTTGCGTTAAGAAGAGAATAGAGGGGAAGCGGGGATCCAGTTAATATAGTAATGATAGATTTATGGTTGCTCGGCTTGCCCCTTATTATGTCCTCGAAGTGCATGTGGAAGAGAATAAATGAGAATCTAAGCTTAGGCCAGTATATCAATTGGGCGTGCCTTACCATAAGGTAGTTGGTGCTCTTTCTGGGTTGGCATACCATAATGACAAAGTTGGGAAACAGAGAATATCTTCTAATCACTTACCTGGCTTTCTGTCCCTTATCTAGGATCTCGGATAGAATAGCCCAGTATATTAATTTGGGAACCTTGGGCCAGTATATTAATTAGGGCTTATGATGATTCCCTACCAGTTGCTTCTATCTTATCTTATATAATAGTATATTCGATACCCGAACCTTACTCTATACCAGGTAGATATAGATAAGAAGCTTATGTGGCCTTAATCACTTATTTAGCTTCCCTACTACCAGGTATATATTCGATTTGATACCATCTAATGAAGGCCAGCTATTAGAGTCTTTATGGCCATCTAATTGGTATTGAATACCTGGTATGACGAATCTCTATAAAGGAAAGAGAGGGACATAAGGGGATGGATGCTAAGCTTATTAAGCAAAGAGGGAGCTACACATATAGAGGCGAGTTCATCAATTAAATAAGGGAGCCTATGTTTATACCTGATTTGATGCCTAGTGGTAAGTTTCCTTCGGTCCCCAAGAGAGACTCTCCCTAAGGTCGGATTTATGAATTAATATACTGGATTGATCGGGGGTAGCCTTGTTAGCCATTAGGCATATTTAGCTACTCTGGGACAATGGAGAGACAACAATAGGTGCGTAGCTTCCCCCCAATGTCTATACCTCCCTAATGTTTATACTGGCGCCTCTAATGATTCTAACGGGAATGTCCTTATTTGGATTCAACGAGAGATACTAGGAGGATAGTTATTTTGCCTAATTAATATACTGGCCGACGCTCTGTTGGTATAAATTTACTCCATTCAACCCTACATACATGCGAAGGCATTACCTTTTGCTCGTTATCCACCTCATTATGATTGATTAGAAAATCCTATCGTGAAGAAAGGTGGCTAATAGCGTAATCGACACTAATCCTCTCCCGTCAATCAATTAATGCTCGGCTAGGGTACTCGTCCCATAGACAGATAGCATGATGTCCTATAACAACTATAGGCTATGTATCTTGGATCGATCACCTAAAATCTATTAATTGGGGCATGTACGGCTTTTCCTATGCCTTGCAGAGAATATCTCTTTAGCAAATGGAAACCTTTACACTTCGCACCTACGATTGTGGTTTGCTATTCAACACTGCGTTACTAAAGAATGAAGATCGGTTACATAGATAAGCAGGCAACCTCCAGGTCCAGTACACGAAGACAACTGACAAGGCGACCTTTTTTATATTAATTGGGTCCACACCTCGCTAGTATGTTAATTGCGAAGTGAAGAGGAGGATTGATTGAACCGGCATGGAGTTGGATCGGGAAGTGCACGGGAAGTCGGCTCATAAGGAGCTGCTTTCTCCGGCTATATCAGAATTGTAGTATATAGGATACCAAATGTTAGATTGTCCCGATCGTTGGTAGTTAATTAGTGGCCCAGTCCTTTTATAGTTCTTCGGTCTCCCAGTATAAACATCCGGCATCTTACTAAGGGAAGGTAGAAGGGGAGGGCCTCGAACCCTTCCCGACCACCAATGGAAGTCTGTTACTGCTCTACCCGATCCGGAACAATACTCAAGGGTACAACACCCGCAGGCACAGAACCTTACTTAACGGATTCCCTAAGAGTATACTTATAACGTTTGGATCCAACAGCTCATTAATCTCTTATGTCGCTACGAGTTCCCGTTGTTGGTGGTATAAGCCTTCAACCGGACTTCACTTCGCTCTATCTTTGAGCGAATCAATGAAAGGGGTATGCATACTGGTAGATGTAAGACTCTAGTTCCCCGAGCCAACCAATGGGTTGATTGACTTGAGCTGTGATCTCTTCTTTCGTTGTCTGGCCCAATTAATATACTAGGCCTGTTTAAGTGAAGAATAATGGATTCCCCTCAGATTCATTAGGCTTTTTGACTGAAAGTTCATAGCTTTACTAAGGGCTTTTATCTAACCTTGGCCCTGTTATTATCTAAATGTTGATGGAACCCCCATCCAATTGGGATTTGACTCTTACTATGACACTGGGTAACCGGGGAGGGGAGGGGGGAGGGGCGAAGGCGAGCGTTAGTGAGGTTCTAACTAAGACTTTTCTTTCCCTCGGGTATAATTGTCGAGACAAAAACCCAAATCGTGATCATAGACCAGTCATGCCACTCCCTCATCCTTTTAATCGAACTCGCGAAACGAGGAGCAAAGTTGTGCAAAGCAGAGAGGAAAATCAGTCATTTTGCCTAGAAAACTATCCATAGAAACTGATCTAGTTGAGCCACAAAGGCAGTGCAAATTATATATATACCTTCATTCTATTAATAAGACAAAGGAAGGTGTAAAGTAAAGGTGCATAGATCTTGGCTACAAGTCGTTAGTCTTAGGTTCCCTATTGGATGCAAAGTATATTAATAGGTCGATCCCTGAATCACTTGGTTCCTAGAAATAAAAGACTAGTCTGGTCAACCAACCGGAGATGGAAATTCGCTATGACCATGACCTCTTGACTAGTGTGTCAACTATTGCATGGGAGTTCATTGGGCCTAATCGACTGGGGTTCAAATGGATCTAATTATTATATTGAAACAAGTACGCTGGGAAAGCTAAGCCAAGGCGACCTCTTCTAGAGGTCCACAAATCATAGGCTAGGCGACCTGATCCACTTTCGCTAGTATATTAATTATGAAGTGAGCGGCTAGGGCGCTATAACAATCAAGAGTTTAGGTCCTAGTATATTAATTGGGGTATGACCTGAGATGGTTGGATTCATTTTAGTCAATCTCCCTTGGAAATGCAGTCCAAACATAAATCTGTATGTTAATTGCCCAGTATATTAATTCTCAACATACCTATGGTCCTTTAGCCCCCTCATCAGCAGATCAATGGCAGATGTTCCATCGGATTCCGCCTATTGTATGATCCTTCTTCCGCGGGTCACCAAACTAATTGATATAACCAATCGCCAAGAGGAGAAAGAACTCCTTATTGTATGTACCCCCGTGGATTGACTACTGTTGGGAAGTTGGTTTCTACCATGGAAGTCAAAAATAAGTTCACTAATTCCGGACACCTTTTCCCAAGCCAGACCAGATAAAGACCTTTTGGTCTGCCATAGGTTAGATGCATTCCAAGCCGATAAACATGTTAAGTCAAGTCGAAATAAATCATTTCTTAGCTCAAGAAAAGAACTAAATAGAAAATCTTGCGCAGAGTACATAAAATAAATTCAGACACCTGATTTAGATAGATTAAGGGCAAACACTCCTTGTTTCTAGACGAATGCAGATCAATTACATAGATAAGCAGGTGACATCTTACTGATGTCCAGTACACGGAGACAACTAACATCCAATATATTAATTCGGGCGTAGATCTTATACCTGAGGTGAGAACGAAGTGACAACGGTTGGGATCGGGTATGAATTGACCCGTGATGTGCTTAGCACGTCAGAGGTTGATACAACAGTAATCTTCCTAAGGGAAGTGAGGTGACCAATCGTATCTTATAATTAAAAGCGTAGCGAAGCCAAGTCGCTGATTGAATAGGCAGTATCAACAATGGGGTGACCATAGGTAGCGTAGCTGTAAGAACGGTTTGTGCGTTGTAAACTCCGCAAGGATCAAGCCATTCCGTACTCTTGGGCGATCAAACGTAATGACAGGAAAAGCAAGCAAAGAGGCATTGTAGTATATTTTCGCTTTCTCTCTAATCATGAAGAGAACCATGGGGTGTAGCCAAGCGGTAAGGCACTGATTGTACCGACATGCATTCGATTCCTTTTACTCTAGATGGGAAACGAGCTACAAACTAAGCATTTCGCCTCATCCGGTTGGACATGAGCTACGCATACAGATCCTGGGAAAGTTCCATTGCATAGAGCCGAACATGAAGCGAGAGGTTCGTCTGCATCTGAAAAGCTAAGGACTCGGCCTATGATTCAGTCTTCCCTAACCAATCAACTGATGCTTAAGTTATCTAAGCGCGTTCCCAGCACTTTTCTCAATTCGATCTGAAAGAGCTTTCTCTTAGTTATTCTTCCATTCTCCCGGGAAGTATTATCAATAGGTTACCGCTATATTATATTGCTGAGATGGTAAAAAGCTTATGAAAGAAAGTTTTCTATTTTGACTTTTCAATTATCTATAGAACCCTAGCTCGATATTTCATATCAGCATGGAGCGTACTCTTGGTTAGTTTTTCCTGGCTACGTCGTACTACACTCGCAGGTTTCGAGCTACTTGGCTAGCTGCGTAAGAGCTTTGTGGCTTAGGGTCAACTTAGTCTTGGCTCGGATCGTTTGTTACATAAACTCCAATCTCCTGTGTAGTCTCGATTCAATAGCACCCCCTACTAATTAGGTTAGGGAGACATGCGTTAATTTTAGAAAATAAGTAATTAATTAAAATTAGCTCGGATTTGAGATGTTTTTTGTGAAAAGTTTAAGCCAGCACCGAACCTGTCGTTCTCTAGAATTGCAAAGTTAGATTCCCCTAGGGAGGACTATTGTTCAGCTCGCTGCGCACCTCTTTCACATAGTCGGGTTGTGTATGCTCATTCTCGGCTTCGGATTCAAAAAACCTAGACCGATCCCGTCCAGCGCCGGAAAAGAAAGCAGAGAATAGGACTCCACTGATGCGACATCTAGAACCGGACGAGCCACATCGTGTCGAATCAAGGCAGGCACCCCAGCAACATGGGAACAAGCAACCGGCTCATTTGAGGAAGCAAGACGGCTCTAGACAAGGTAGCGTAAAAGAAAAGTGGATACACGGGACAGGAAAAAGCCTTAGATTGAATCCTTTATCATAAGTCTCTGTAGATATGTCTCTGTAGGTAATAAGCTAGTCCGATCCGGGTGACGCCTCCAGTCGAAACTCCTAAAAGAGTGTCTTGCCTGGGCTGCCAAAGCAACTAACTCATCTAGCCATTGTCGGCATTCTCCTAGCTACGCCAACCGAGGGTTACATTATGAAGAGGAAGGTACCGGGAGGCCGGAGGGAAGCATGGAGATTAATTACAAATGTTATACCCGCTTTTATTGGAGCAAGGCAACTTCGACTTCAAAGAGATGAACCGGGCCAAGAGGAAGACGCAGATTTGCAGAAAGATTTGGTACCGTGTAATAGAAGTATATGGACGTAATTACACCCCGTCGAATGAAAGCCAGGGGATTTGCTAGAGGTGCTCCTGAGGAAGAAACATTATGATGAGCATAGCTAGTAGAATAAGTTCAATTGAAGAAGGTTCGACCATCTGAACTTGCATCCTGTGTCAATTATACTTCTGGTGGAATGACACAATTCGTGTGACTCGACGAGCCTTGGTACACCGGTACCAAATCTTTCTGTAAATTGGCTACCTGATCTGGCTTTCTTCGATTGAGTTAGAGGGATCCTTTGAATGACTCGAAGACTTATAAGTGACTTAGGACCTTCCAGCACCGGTACTACTATATACTTCAGTACGTTGAACGGATTTCCTTGCTATCCTTGCAGGTTCCAATTGCAAGAGTCAAAGAAAAGTAGCAAGTAAATTACATTCCAATCCGACTCCCGGTTGACGATGTTCGAGCTGAGGGATCAGACACTGCCACTTCGTTACATAGTCCTGGTTCACTCCATGAAAGTCACTCGTCTTCCCAATTCTTGCTCCCCAAAATCAGCATTCGGACAAAACAAGAGAGATTGTTGCTTCTGGATCCTCCCGAGTTTCAATCTAGCGCTACTCCTAGCTACCTAACTTGCTCCAGGTTCCGCTTCACTTCAAGGTTTAACAGGTAAGACGATAACAACAGAGCGGCAAGGGGATATATGCATTATTCATTCAAGCTTACTAGCTGCGGATGGAACAGCAACAACTAGTTCTGGTTAGCTCAATCCCAGTCCACCATTCGACCTACTCATGGCATGATAGTGGCGGTTGACACTAGTTCATATTTGTATTCTGTCCGTACTCAGACATATATTTTATGCAGAGACGAAGCTAAGCCGCTATGGTCATTTACAACTATTAGAAGCGATAGCTAGCTGCAAGCAGGTTAAAACAGTGCCGACAATAAGCTCGAAAGGGTTAATTCAAGCACAAGAGAAGGGGTCCAGTATAATATTTAGGCATAATAGGTTCTCTCAATTGAAAGGCCAAGCTTTTACTTTTGTTAAGAAAATGCTTTCATTTCTTGCATCCATCCAAACATGAATTTTCGCAGCAAACTCTATCGAAAGAAATCTTTTATATCTTTTTTGTTATATGCTCCTTCATAAGCTAGATTCCAGAATGAAATACCTGGGAGAACCACATCCAGAGGAGCTGTGCAATGCTCCATGCATACCTAGGCCTCTCGTTTCCCTTATATCTTGTTTTGATGAACCTACTATATAAGCTCCACGAGAACACATAAGCCTAACAGAGAGATGACGCTAGTTGGAGCCGATGGTTCTTACCTAGGGATCCATCAGTGAGGTTGTTAATAGAGTTACTCTAGCTGCATAGTTAATCCGATAGTTAAGATATTCACTGTTAGCCTTTCGGAATAGAAGGAACTATTTGCAAGAATAATTGTCCAAATAGGAAGGTGACCAATGGAATGTTGCAAAATAGGAACTATGATAGGGCAAGTTCAAGCACCCCAATTAATATACTCAAACTGTATTGTGTCGATGAGCCTCACAACCTAGATGCTCCATCCATTTCATTATCGTTTTTTTCGTTTGGGTGACTAAAAGAATGAGGCCATGCGAATATATATACTTGACCTAGGATTCTTTTCCTCACATCGGCTACTGAACTAGAAAACGGAAGCTTGCAAGATTGCTTGGTACCCTTTGCACCGTTTGCAAGCGCAAGCACCTTGGACAGATAGCGTTGGGAAGGGAGAAGGAATTTCTACCAGCTGCTATCTATAGGGCAGATTGGCATAGAGACCTTCGAAAGCACAGACTGCCACTGCTTCGTTGCTTGCATGGAATGAATAGGCTTACTGACTGGCTTACCTATTTGAACTAAAAAGCATAAAGCGAAAACCGAATGTAGTTTAGCACATCCCGATGGGAATGGAAAAGAAAGAGTGAGAGGACAGATTGGTTTACCGGTTGTGTACCCTTTTTGTTTTGAGCCTTGGACAACTATTAGAATGATACCAATTGGCACCTTCGCTACTAGTTGAATTAAAGCATTATTATTGGTGAGTTTGAATACTGGGGCAAGAGCCCCCACTTTTTGAGCCAATGTGTCCATTATAGAGAGAAGGGAGCGAGGTGACGGAGAGGAATTTCCGGTGGTCTCAATAGTAAGCGTGATAGAAAGCTAGCCCAGGTGAGTAAAAATAGTTTGGATTTGATAGAGGTCCTTAATCTCCCGGTCGTAAGGAAGAAGAAGATGAATTTCAGTCCACTAATCTGTAGCTGTAGTAGTAAGCCTGTCAGGAAGGTTCTATTAAGCAAACCAGTAAGCTAGTGATTCAAAGTATAGCCCTGGTGCTGGTGTATGAGATATTGAATTCTCAGTGAAAGCAGACTCAGAATCCTAAGTTAAGTAAGCCAGTCCCCTATTAATATATTTAAGAATTTTATAAATTAAGAAAGGGCAAGCATTTCAAATGAGAATTGACATACATGTGAGACAAGAGGCTTTGTAAGGTCTACTTCAAGACAAAACCTGGCCTATTCTTTATTTTCCCCGGATTGTTTATTCAATCCAATCGACCCTCTTGCTCCCAAGACGAAGCAAGATATGCTCCTTGAAGTATGGATAAGCCCGGAAATCTAATCCAAACAAGGCTTGAATTGATTGACGCCATGGATGGTCTAAACTCTGGTCTTTACTTGCTTACTCTAAGATAGTGCCCTTGAATGACCTAAGGTCCCCCATCCAGGACGTGTAGATAAGACTTTTTAGCGTAGAAAGAAATTTCAATAGGAAGAACCCTATATCTAAATCTAGCATTTCAAAATCATGCTCAAACTTCGAAAGGCGCTAAGGAATACGAAGTGAGATGATTTCCGCCGAATAGAATGGATGTTTAAGTGATTGCAAGTAAATATCCTGCCCCAATTAATATACTAAAGGTCTCCTTGAAATTAATATACTGGCAACATTTTTTGATCCTGCACCAGAGGAAATCAGTCAATCTGCAGAGGGCTATTTACTGATGCTTTGCCCCACTCAGTGGCTTTCTTTGTCTATGGATTAGACCAGCTATTGACTGATGCTTTCAACAAGGAGTGGGTCATCTGCATTAGCGCAGTAGGGGAAACAAAGCACACCATAGATCTCTGCTTCTTTAGAAGGCGAGCTCTGTGAGCCTCGTAAAGGAGAATATTAGACTCCGTATGATGTAAGCTTGAAATGCTATAAGCTGATCTGTCTAAACCGCTAGGAGTGTCCAATCAACAAAAAGTAAGTAGCCACGAGCAATATACAGATATGAACTGAGAAATGGTATACGACCGCCATACATAGGCCTAGCCTTCCTCAAGAAAGTGATTTTGCCCTCACATTCTAGTTTTCCTCACTGCTATTATTATTCCATGCTGCAGGCGGGTATTGACTCAAAGTAATAGTTATTCGTAGCATTGTAGCAGTGAGAAGTCCCATCTAACCGCATCCCATCATACCATGCTCGATCGAAGGCTGGCTTGCGGTTGAAAAGACACAGGCCGAGGGAAGGACATAACACACATCTTATGAAGCAAGGGTCAGGTCTCACTCAGTAGGCACACTGCTTCAGAAAGAAGGTACGTATGTCGACTCTCTTGTTCGAGTAAGCATAAGCAGTTCGAGCCTCTTTTGTTGACCTGTACGATTCAGAGGGGGGCGATTCAAGTTTTAGGGGTCTAGTTTGCTGCAGTGGCCTTTCTTTCTACTCAAGAGTAGGAGATCGTGTAGTGCCCCTCGCCTTAACCCTCCGAGCAGCTAGCCAGTACAGGCCAGAAAGAGAAGCGACAAGGGCATATGCCATTGATAGAGGGCCCTGGTCAAATGAAGAAATCCGCCGCCTCCTTTTTCTTTTTTACAAGGTGCTTGCGAACGGACTTTGTCTGTAACCAAAGTTCAGTGGTAGTCTAGTCGTTTCCAAAAAGGGAGAAAAGCAGAGATCCCCTAAGCGGTTGCTCTATGGGAATAATATTCCAAAACAGGAACTTGATCTATGCCCTATTGGGCGGACTGATAATACAGATCAACTAGGTCCGCTGTTACTACCTAGCCGACCTAGAAAAAGGCTTCTAGCACCTCGAACTCCAAGAAGCAGTGGGAGGACCAAAGGAGATAATGGGGCGATGTAGATATATGAGGCATCCCACGAGATGTTTTGATTGGTCTCCTAGCTTGAGTGAGAGTAATTGTAATGCCTTCAAGTTTGTTCTTTCACTCTGGTCAATTAGTGTTGGATTCAGTTAGAGTTGAGGCAATCAACGAAGCCTACCCGATTCTATAGCAAGTCAGCACCCAGGAGAGATCTTAAGCAAGGGTTTAGAGACATTCACTATTGCTAGAGCTAACCCTCTAGTTCCCCGAGATAAAATAGTTCTTGCCCTACCCTGTCTCCAGAAAGTAGTAAGCAAGCCTATGAGAAAGATCCCACCGTCCGGTGCAGTAGTTAGAATGAATCCCGCGTGCTAGCAAAAGAGCAAAGGAAAGCAAGACAAACTGAAACTGGATGGCTTTATCACAAGCTTGAATAAAATAAAAGAAGAGAGAATAGTTTGGCGAATCGAGTAATGAGGGTTACTTAAAAGAGTAAAAGCGGATAGAACCACAACTTTTTTTCCCCTAGCAGCGGTCTCAAACCACCGACAATAGGTTGAGCTCCTACGATCACACCTTCTCTTGCAAACATAGCACTGGATGGAAGGTATGCTTCACCGACCTCTTTTAACACCATGCTTCCTCCGAAGCTTTCATCTGAGTAGTCACTACGACCTACCCTCTGAGTCTTTTGAAATGGTTTCACTCCTCTATAGGTCGGAACTCTGGAACCTAATTTCTCAATCAAATTGGATAGATTGATTGAGTGTGCGTTGCCTTGATTTGAGGTGAACTCCTTTTCCTCTTCTTTCGGACACTTCCATGTGAGAGGAAGTCGAGTTATTGATGAATGAGAATCTAATGTCTTATTAAACCTTTAGGAGCGATCTGTTCATCCAACTAGAAATTTCGTAAAAGAATAAAGCGTATATAAATAAAATCGTGAATCATGAAGCGCGACAAGAATGGATTTCCCCATGTTAGAAGGTGTTAAATTAATAGGTACCAGAGCTGCTACAACTACTTTAGCGGGAGCCGCAATCGGTATAGGAAACGTGTTCAGTTCTTTGATTCATTCCGTGGCTAGAAATCCCTTTACCTGGGCATGTCAGTCGATACAGGGAACCAAGACACTAGCCCAAGTTCTCAAAATCCGTTACTAAGCTAAAACCATTGTATATTAATAATCATTTTTCTTAGGAGTCAGTGCTAGCCTGCCTTGCTTAACATACTGGGCAAGAGAAGTGACTCCCCGAGCTATAAGCAGCCATTAGTTGATCCAATCCATTGGCCCTCCCCAGAGAAGAGAATTCGGGGGAGCCTCACACGGACCCGAACTTGCAGCCGGGAGTGATGGCGTGTACATCTTAAAGTGGTAGCAAACAAAACCTCTTCTTTAAGAAAGCTTACTGAGCCAGAATGAGAATCTTTCTATTCAGCTGGACTTGAGCCCGACATTAGGAAACAGGTGGTTACTTAGAGGTGCTTGCGAAACTAGTTAAGGCTAGGCATTGGAACCTAGGCATTTATTATTACTCCCTACCCGAATATTCATGAATAGCGATTATCTACACCTCTAGACCGGTATATTCTCTACCATCATATTAGTTAATATTAGACTTATTAGGTATTCCCGAGCTTATAAGGTATGACGAATAGATATTATTTGATTCCATCATATGAAGCTTCTCTACCAGCTATTAGAAAGATGGATTCTCCAACCGGAGCAATCATCTTAACTTAGATTCGATACCCGGGAGTAACCACTTCGATTCTCTATCATATGATCATCTTCGATTCGATACCCGACTCAAGGGAATAACAACTGTTAGATATGGGAATGGATTTCTTTCATGGTTCATAGAGAACTAGCTGATTCAAGCTCAATAGCAGATGCACGGCTTATGGCTCATTTCACTTTTCACAATGTGATTGAATATTCACAAGCAGATGGCATCTTCGTGTCCAACTAATTGTGTAAGAGAGTCGGTTCTTTCTATTCTTCCTACAGGCGCACAAATAAATAATATAAATAAATGCATATAAATAGAGGGATTCTCTAGTCTAGTAGCTATGAGTCTATGTACAAGAGGTTTTTATCCCACTTATTGAGCCTTGGTTAACTGTTAGTTGAATAAGTCGTCTTTCTCTTTCCGATTGGTCGAGTGTGAAATCGTCGAGCCTAATAATCATCAGTCTTTCCAGTCATCAAACTATGATATGGAATTAGGCCCCTGGTCACTCCACCAAGAAAGGTCCCAAACACCATCATTCTGAGATGAAGCATAAGCAGCCGAAGCGGCGGCCTCAATCTTTTTTAGCTAGTTCTTGAGCTTTATTTCGTCGAGTTTGAACTGAACTCCTGAGGTGCGTAGCTAATCCAAAACCTAAAATCGGTGAGGCCTTCTATTCTTAACAAACTAACCTTAGTGTTGAGTAACGAGAAATCCTATCTTGCAAGAAATCTATGTGATTTTTGAAATATTATTCTATGCTGAGAGTAAATGCACATAAAGTAAATGTCGGTATTTTGTCCAGGAATAGCTCCTTGAGGTCACTCTCACTCCATAAAAAGTAGTGTGCCCTAAGCAGAGAATAAACTACTTACTAATACTAATAGATAATAGGAAGACTCGAAGGAAAGGCCTGGGCCTGTCTTTCTGTAACAACCTGGAAATTCTGAACCAATTTAAAAATTTTATTTTAGAAATTTTAATGGAATTTTAAATAGTTAAAATAATTTATTTTAAATAATAACGACTAAAAATTTATTTTAATTGAAGTTAGAACGAATATATTTATTTTAATTATAAAAGGAGTTTAAAATAGCGCAATAGTTTGAAAATTTGAATTTGATCTTTGACTGATCGTTCAGGATGCAAAATAAATCGGATTTTAGTGAAACCAAAAATATGTAAATCTATTTAAAAATATCTTTCCAACGAATCCGAAAAATCGAAATTTCATAGCGGGAATCAAAAGTTATGCCCAGTTTAATTTTCAGAATAGTCGCTATAGAATATATATATATTAATATTAAAAATTGCCATTTTTCGACCTCCGTTTTCGACGAAACCACTTTTGTTGGAACCGGAATGTCAAATTATTGCTAGGTTTCAGTTTTCATAATTTTTAGAATTAATATGTGAGCGTGACATAAGAAAATGTGTTTTGTCAGTTTCAGTCAAATTCGATCGATTAGAAAATGGCCATTTTTAAACTGTCTCGGAATTCGACGAAATTAGTTTTGTTAGAACCGTATCGTCAAAACATAATTAGAAATAATTTTTCTGGAATTTTTAGAGGTAGTATGTGGCCCCGGTAAATTTAAATGTATGATCAAATTAAAAAATTAAATGATTTATAATTAAAATTAAAGAAAAACACATCGTAACTTCTGAATTGGGTTACGAAACATGTTCCATTGTGTCCGTGAGGGGGGTTATTAGCTAGGGGCGACAATCGTTGGGTTTGATTTGGAATACATGGCATTAAACATGAATTTTCAAATTAAAAGAATTATTAAATAATAAAATACGGGTATAAATACACTAGAAAATACGACCATATACTAAAACCCTAATGGCCTCTAAAAGACAGCCGCCATCCTCTTATTCTTTCAATGGCCGACGTCCTCCCAATTTCCTCCTTAAATCGCACACTAAAAACAACAAATCCAATCCTGAAACCAAAACAAAGATCGAAGCTCCTTCTTAACTGTTCTGGTCCATACGGATAAGATCATTATTAGTGCCCTAAATTTCGAGAAAGAGGTGCCCAAAGTCTCCGCGTTCAAACGCGTTTCCGGCAGTGATGGGGGTTGCGAGTTGCTCCGGGATGAGGGCGGAGGTGACTGGGACATTGACGGAGGTGGTGGATGGCTCTAATTGGTGGCCGACGTTGTGTAGGGGGTGTGATTTGGAAACCTAATTTCTAGAAATGGGGTTGGCTGGTGTTGCGGTGGCCTGGGGATGTTTGGAGGAAGAACGACAGATTAGAGAAGTAATTAATTTACTAATTTCACTAATTATTTAATTAAATGTAATTAATATTCGAATCGCTATTACTTTGCAAACTAAATAAGAATTTCTCAAACTCAGTTGCGTTGGAATCGTATCCAAGAACTCTACAATATGAAACAGTCTGAAATGGATTTGGAGCTGACTGCAATTTCAGAAGAAATAAAAACCGATGTGAGAACTCTGATTTAATAATTAAATTAAATTTTAATTATTTTTCTTGCTTTGAAAATCATTGCATGTATGTTGATAATTCAGATCTGCGATATTTGTGATTTAGAATGTATTGATTATTGTTTGTGGTGTACTCTTTATGTTCATAATTTGCTAGAATCAACAAATAAAATTGTTCCTCTTTGCTAAATTAGAACCAGCAAATTAAAAAAATCGTCCTTTATGCTGCATAACAATCAACAAAATATAAAAGTGTCAAATTTGTGGTATCAGAAATGTAGAATATAAAATATTATGTTATCGTCTTTATTTAATTGAATTAGTTTATCAATTCAATTAAAATTATCATTTAGTCATATCTGTTAAATTGAATTAGTTTGCCAATTTAATTAAAAGTATCATTTTGCTTATATTGTTGCATTGAAATAGAATTATCGATTCAAAGAAAAGAATTTCATTTTTATTTGCATATTTAGATGCAAACAAATACCATAGAAAAAGATTTCATTTTTATTTGCATATTTGGATGCAAATAAACACTGTAGAAAAAAGATTACAATTTTTGTTTGAATTTTAGATGCAAACATAAACATGAAATAAAAATTATATTTTTATTTGCATTCTTTGATGCAAATAAACTTGAAATTAAAAGTTATATTTTTATTTGCATTCTTTGATGCAAATAAACATCGAAATAAAAAGTTGTATTTTTATTTGCATTATTTGATGCAAATAAAAGGTGGAAATAAAGGTTGCATTTTTGTTTGCAATTTTAGATGCAAACAAAACATTAATTAAAGTTGCATTTTTGTTCGTATTTAGATGTAAACAAAAACATCAAAATGAAAGTTATATTCTTTTTTGCACTTTTGATGTGAATAAAATATTGATTTAAAAGTTGTATTTTTATTTGCATTCTTTGATGCAAATAAAACATTGAAATTGTAAGTTATATTTTTATTTGCATATTTAGATGCAAATAAACATCAAAGAAAAAGGTTTCATTTTTAATTGCATATTTAGATGCAAATATACACTGTGGAAAAAGATTACATTTTTCACTTGCATTTTGATACAAATGAAACAAGAGAATAAAACATGCACTGGAAATAAAATAGCATTTTTATAATAAAATATGACATTGGAGAAATAACATTCTTATTATTAAAATGTTTCATTAGAATTAAAATATATTTTTTATGGAAAATGTTTCATTAGAATTAAAATGTCATTTTTGGTGATAAATGTTCCATTAGAATAAAATTGTCATATTAGATTTGTGACAAAATAAAATATCATCTTTTTCATATTAGATTTGTGTCAAAATGAAAACAACATTTTTATTGGTTATGTCATACTAGCATTGACAACATAAGAAAATAACATTTTATATAGGAATGTCACCTTTGGTCAAAAAGAATCATTCGTAGTTGTATGTTTTGTTTATTCAAAACACTACCATTTACATGTAGTAGAAGAAAAACCATTATTTGTTTATTCAAAAACATTATTATCAATTTGTTAGTGAATTAGAAATGTCATCATATTAGAAATGCCATTATATTAGAAATATCATTTTATTTAAAAATGTCATGTAAATTAAAAATATTAATATATTAGAAATATGTAATTTATGTTAGTCAAATAAATATGTCATAGACCATGCCATGTTACATTAAATATATGGTTTGTTGAAAGTAAATTATAAATATTCATTTATAATGTGAACAGTGGAAATTGGTTAAACTTATTAACCAATAATCTATTTAGATGAACTAATGTTGTTTGAAAACCCCACACGGGTGTTGGGATGACATACACTAGTCAAATATTTAACAGTATGTCAATCTATGGATTGACAGTTTGCGTTGAGCGTTATTTATTTATTTATACGCTCATAAAATTATAAATTTCACTCTGGTTGTGAATACATTGCTTAGTGATTATGTATCATTATTGTTATTTATATACATGCGATGTATGAAATCTACTCAACTGAAATTGTATGGTAATTGATTGAGTCGCATTCCGATTCAGAATATCTTTTGATCTAAAGGTTATTTTGAAATAAAGAACATCTTTACATAACGAATAGTTTAAATAAAAGAATCTTGTAATTAAAGAATAATTTTAAATAACGAATATTTTAGAATAATATTCAGTGAAAAATAAAAATGTTGACATGTGAAGCCGAACTAAGCAGAAACGCCATTTTAACCCGAACGGGTTTACCGATCGATTTTATTAATTTTATAATGAATATAAGAAGAAGTGAATTATAAATCTAATATTTTGAAAATATAAATATTTTAATATAATAATGATATAGAATATTCAATTTTTATTTAAAATTGAAAATGAAGTTAAAATAGTTTTAAAACGGATTTATAAATATTTTATAAATACGATTTAAATAGAAATCGATGATATATTATATATATTTATATAGTGGCCTAAATAGAACGCGACGCACAACGACCGTTCGCGAATTTTGACCATTAACTTCAAATTGGCGTAACGGAAGATCTGACCGTCGGATTCTCCTAAAATCGAAACAGTTGGGTTGGTATCGAAAAGAGCTTTCTAATGAATATAAGAGTTTTGAAATATAACGGTTGGATTTGGAATTATGTCCAAATCAAATTTTGAAAAGGTCGTTATGGATGCTGTTCGATGGCCGTTATTGGAAACCGACTGTACGAGCGATAATAAAATTATTAAAAATATGGAAAAATTATGTAAAATCATAATAAATGATTTGGAAAGAGTTTGGATGAAAAATTCCGTATTTGAAAAGATAAAAAGATATTTTTATCGAATTGAACTAGTTATTAACTAAAATAAATCTTCAAAATAATATTTAATGAAGTTTTCCAATTAATTAATATTTAATTGGAATTAAATAAGATAAACTGGATTTGTGGGTTTGTCATGAACAATGTTCTAAACAACATTTGTTCTTGAACCCCGTAAGAAAAGAATAAATCTTTTAATTAAGATTATTAGAGTTTCTAATTATATTTAGTAATCGGGATAAAATGAAAGGTAAATTGGGTTTATCGTGAACTGTGTTTTAAATGACATTTGTTCTTTAACCCAATTAACAATGAAGGTATAATTTGGAATTTATAAATCTTTTTATAAAGATTTAAATGGAAATTTTCCAAAAGTAAAGTTTTCCAATTTAATATATTGGAATTGAATGGAATTCGATTTAATAATAATCGAGATGAGATTCTGTAAAAGAAGACATTTACTATATATGGAATTTTAAAGGCCTTGTCGTTATTCCATTTATATAATAGTCTGATACATGAATTTATAGCGATTATATATTGATCTGATTTCTATGAAGATTCCATATTTTATGGAAGATGATTTTGGGTTTATCGCGGACTATGTTTTTAAATGACATTTGTTGTTTAACCCAGTTAAAGATAAGATTTATTTCTTAAATCTAAATAACAAATAAGGTAATGATTTTGGATGTTAAAACCAAATTGGGGTTTTATGAATCTTTAAAAGGGGATTAAAGAATAAATTAAAGAATTTATCTTTGATAAAATTAATGGGAACCTTTTCCCTAGTAATGTGGATATCTTATTAAAAGAATATTCTGAATTGGAATGTAGCGTATGATTTGTTTTATAGCACCTGATTTTTATTACAAATACGCGAGTTATTCGTAAAGACAGGGTTTAACCCATTCTGAATAATTACTACGATGATTAAAAGTCGAAGATGAAGACGTTGGTTGAAGACCGACGATCTTCACATCGAATGGATGAGAACTACTGATGCCTTTGATTGGAGTTGCTGCCTTGAGAAGGTTCCAGTGGTAGTTGTTCGGACGTATTGTTGATCGTTCGGATATGCGAGGTATAAGGTGCCTCCGGATTCGTTCAGACCTGGAACGAACTTATAAATGGATTGTATGTCTGACGTCGTATTCCTTTATACTGTATTCATTGATCGCTGCTAAATATATATATCTGTTGGTGATGGAGAATTTATTCTCTTGCATAACACCCTTCTCTAAGACGTACAAGCTTAGAGGTTATATATTGGTAGAAATCAATGGTATAGTATGGATTGACAATGTGGCATTCCAAGATGCAAATGATCAAGGCTTATTGTTAAAAAGCAGAGCCTTGTGGTTGACGATCAAGGCACAGCTTTAAATAGCATAGCTTTATGTAGCGTTACTTCGCGAGCCTCACACCCCGGTATGAACTAGAAACGGGAGTAAGGACTACAAGGAGGACATACATTTCTTTCTAGCTAGAAGGGGTGTCATGGATTTACAAGGCCTGACATTTTTACTTATGTGGATGATGGAATGAGGCGCCTCGGTTATTTGAGTCCCTAGGGGCTCTTTTTACGACCTATAGGGCGGGGAAACGTATTGTTCAGGCATAATTAATCCAACCATTGCACTTTGGTGGACCAGCCCTGAAGATCCAAGGGCTCACCTGAGTCTGAGTCCTGAGGGACGGGCTAGAGTGTCTCGAATTCGGTAAGGACTATCTTTGGCCTTGGTACATGATGGAAATCTAACTTCCAATACGACCCATGCGGTTTTGATTGTATTACTAGTACGGCGACATAGTATATGGTAGCTATGTTGTCTATGATTGATATTATGATTGAAATGTTTTTAAAACATATACACACTAATAATAATATCAAATTCGTTTTATCGTATCGACCATTTTTGACCATTATAAGTTAAAACTCTATCCTTCGGTTTGCGTTGCATTGTGTGATGGGACTTGAGTCTTATAATGGTTTCATTTTTATAAAAAAAGCATTGCGTTGTTTTAACGATTTACCTTATTTATGCACCGGCGATCCAATGGAGTAAACCTGTTCCGCATTAGTGGCGTGGTCCTGTGATTAGCCTAATTATTAAATAGGTTAAGAAAGATTTCTCATACCAGTCCCATGACTGACCTGTAGTTTGTTTCACTTTGCAAACTGGGTGCCCTCTTTTCCACGTGGGCAGTCGAGTAGCTTTTTGCAGATATTTATCTCTTGGCAGGGTTCTGGATCGAAGCTTAAAGCTATGTCCAGAGCATAGAAGGTCTTCCGCTGTGTATTGTATTAAATTATTGTAATTTAATCTTCCGTTGTATTATGATATTCTGTACTCTAACGTAACATTATTATGATGTTTATAAAAGTCTGTTGTTATTTGTTTTAGTGTGTTGTATGCCCAAAGTTAAAGTATTCGTAGATTTCCAACTTTTGGATTAGACCTGTGTGGTTTATGGTCGATCCAAAGGGTGGGGATTTTTGGGTTTTTATAGCTGGTATCAGGGCTCTGGTTAGCTCAAATCTTTGGGGTACAACTCGTTAAAACTGAAAAAAAGACTCATCAGAGATTGGATTAGTAATATCCAATAAGAATACTAATTAGAGATAGGATCGGTAGTATCCTAGAAGGAGAAAACTTGTAATAACCCGGAAATCCGAACCAATTTAAAAATTTTATTTTGGAAATTTTAGCGAATTTTGAATATTTAAAATGAAATATTTTAAATAATATCGACGAGAAATTTATTTTGAATAGAATTCGAACGTATAAATTCATATAGATCGTCGTTAGAAAATAAAAAATTATATATAATTATAAAAGGAATTGAAAATGGCGCGGTAGTTCGATAATTCGATTTCAAATTTCAATTGAACATACCGGGTGCAAAATTAACCGGATTTTAGTGAAACCAAAAATATCTGAATCTAATTGAGAATATCTTTCCAACGAATCCGAAAAATCAAAATTTCATAGTAGGGATAAAAAGTTATGTCCAGTTGAATTTTCAGAATAGTCGCTATGGAATTTCGACCCTTAAAAATGGAAATTTTGCAAAGGACCTCGGATTTCGACGAAACCACTTTTGTTGGGTCCGTGATGTCAAGTTATTGCTAGGTTTCAAATTTTGTAATTTTTTGAATCAATTTGTGAGCGTGGCAAAGGAAAACGCATTTGACCAGTTTTAGTTGATTTTAATCGACTGGAAAATGGCCATTTTTCAAACGGTCTCAGAATTCGATGAAACTAGTTTTGTTAGCACCGTATCGTCGATACGAAGCTAGAAAATATTTTTTTGGAATATTTCGAGTTAGTATGTGGCCCCGGTAAATTGAAATGCGCGTTCAAATTCAATATATAGAGTTATATTTTGATTTTGATGAAAACTGAGTGAAACGGCCAAACTGGCTTACGAAACATATCCCATTGTGTTCGGAATGGGGGTAATTAGCTATGGACGATAGGCGGTGGGTCTCGTTTCGAGTTCGAATGAAAAAGTTACTTTTTAAAATAAAAATAAAATAAAATATAAACTTTTCATATAACACCCTCCCTTTTCCTCTCTCCCCTCACAACTCAGATCGAAATCAAATTGAAAAAAAAAACACCGACGTTGTTCAGCCCCCCCCCCCCCCCCCCCCCCGTTCATCGCGCCGTCGCGCCAGGCGCGCGCCTCCACCCGCTCCGCCTCTCTCTCCTCCCTCTTCCCCTCTCCCTTCTCTTCAACGCAGCTCCTCCCTCCTTTAACCCGAAACCACGCCCTAACAGTCCCTCCGCCGATGGTCAGACCGCCGCTCCAGCTCCGATCCACCCACCTGCATCGCCGACGCACGACAGCACCCCCACCCTCTTCTCCAACCCCTCCCTTGCGCGCCACAGACCACAAGTCGATGGTGAAGCCTCCTCCTTCTTGAACAATAAAACCCTGTAAGTGTATGCAAACATCATTTAAATCAGTTTCTAATTTAAAACCAGTGCATAAAGATTCAGTTTTATATATATATATATATTTTAACATGTAAAGACTCAGTTTTTTTATATATTTTTAACATGTAAAGATTCAGTTTTTATATATATTATTAACATGGTAAAAGATTAGATTTTTTCAAAGTAAAAGATTTGATTTTGAATATGAAAAAGATTTGATTTTTGTTTAGAAGAATGGCTATATTTTTTAATAAGGTAAAACTTTGATTTTTAATACAAAGAGGGTTTTGGTTAGTCAAAGAAAGAACGGATTAATAATTAAAGGATAAAAAGATTGGATTTTTAAATATACAAAGAAACATTTTTTCTTGGTTTGAAAATATGAAAACATTTTGATTTGAAAAGATAAAATGGCAAGGATAAAAATATGATCTCTACAATATTTGAAGTGAAACAAAAATATAATTTTTATTATATGTATAGGTTAAAAATATAATATTTATTATATGTAGAGGTTAAAAATATAATTTTTATTATATGTAAAGGTTAAAAATATAATTTTAATGTTATAGAAAAAATAAAAATATAATTTTTATATGGTTATGATAATAAAAATTCAATCTTTATATAAGGAGTAGAAATATAAAAATATAATTTTTATATAGAAAGAAGCGTTGTAGATTTATGAAGTGAAAAGAAAAATCTGAACTTTATTTTATCGTGAAGTAGAGAAAATATAAAAATGTGATTTTTTTATATATGTAGTGAATACGGGCAACGAAAGAGACAAAAGGCGAGCACGACGAAGATTTACTACATATGAAGAGTCGTGGAGTTTGGATTAGCTAGTCGGTGAGAACTTCTCACCTTTAATTTAATTTTCTGTTTGAAATATATACTAGGATGCAGACGGTGTTTAGTAGCACCCGACACCCGTCGTCCACAAACCATGAACGACTTGTATGCTTGTTTATTTGATTTTGATGTGTAGTTGATTGTGTGATGTGATGTGAAGTGAAATGAAATATTTTATAGTGGAAAATATTTTATAGTTAAAAATATAATTTTTAACGTGTATATGAAATGAAATAAAAATAAACAAATCGGAAGATTTGTTTATATACACACATTTGACTGATATTGATTGGGACGATAAATTTTACACATCGCCCAACTGCACAAATAAAATCTGTGTTTGATTGCTTGAAAACCCCACACGGGTATTGGGATGATATATGACATACACTAGTCGCAATAATTAGTTGTATGTCGATCGATTGATGGACAGACTGTTATGAGCGTTAAATATTTATATTTGATGCTTATACAGTGTAGAATGCACCTTGGATGATGGTTGATTATTCATCGTTGTTATTGTATACATGTGTTGTAGAAAATCCATATAATTAACATTATATGGTAATTGATTGGGCCTCATTTCAGTTTTGAAAAAAAAAAAAAATTGAAATAGAATATTTGAAAATAGAATATATGAAGCCGTGTTGATTAGATTGACGCCATTTTGACGTGAACGATATTTATATCGATTTTATTCAAATTGAAATGAATATTAAAGTGATTTGGAATTCGAAATAAACTGAAATAGAATTGAATTCGAATTGAAATTGAATAGAATTGAATTCGAATTGAAATTGAATAGTATTGAATTCGAATTGAAATTGAATAGAATTGAATTCGAATTGAATAGAATTGAATTTGAATTAAAATCAATTTGAAATGAATTTAAAACAAATTTATGAGGAAAAATTCAATTTTGGTTTGAATTTGAAATGAAGTTGAATCGTTTCGAAAATGAATTTAAAACGATTTATAAAATACGTTTTAAAAAGGAAATCGACGAAATATATATATTATATATATAATGGCCTGAATAGAACGCGCCGCGGCAGTTCTCGAATTTCAAACATTGACTTCGAATGGATATTGCGGGAGATCCGACCGTCGGATTCTCCTAAAACCAGAACCGTTGGGTTCGTATCGAAAAGAGCTTTCTAACGAATATTAGAAATCTGAAATCTAAAGGTTGGATTTGGAATTATGTCCAAATCAAATTTGGAAAAGGTCGCTGTAAGTTCAGTTCGATGGCCGTTGATGGAAATCGACTGTACGGACCTTGATAAAATCATTAAAAATAGTAATAATTTGTGTAAAATCATAAGAAATGATTTAGAAAGAATTGGGATGAAAAACTCCAAATTTGAAAAGATAAAAATAGATTTTTATCGAAATGAACTAGTTTTGAACTAGAATAATAATTTATTTATTTTTCAAATAAATAAATTGGATTTGAAATGGTTTTGACAATAACCAGAATTTCCAATAATTGCATTGGAATGGATTTGAATCGAAATTATCTTCGGAATATTTCGATGTTGGATTTCGTGATTATACAGATAGCGTTATGGAAATTTGAAAGATATATATATATATATATATATATATATATATATATATATATATCGTTACTTCCAATATGATATTTGTTGGTCGTAGAATTTGATATTGAATATAAGCCGATATATTTTCTATTCAGAGCCTTGTATTTAATATCAAATGTGATTTGGGTTTGTCGTGAATGGTGTCTTCATTAACACTGTTCTTAAGCCCGGTTGAGAAAAAGATTAAATATTTTTATTTAGATTTAATGAAGTGTACCAATTAAATGAAATTTAATTGGAATTGATTTTTGGGTTTGTCGTGAACAGTGTTTTAAATAACACTTGTTCTTTAACCCGATAATTAATGGAATGTGATTTTGGGTTGTCGTGAACGGTATCTTCAATAATACCGTTCTTAGACCCAAAGGAGTTAAGAAAATCAGAAACTAACTGGAGATTAGTTAAGTTGAATGGTTTCTGGGGTTTTGATCTGATGTTGGTTTCGGCCTTCAGGGTTAATACTTAGGGAACTGCTCACTTGCTAATTTACGGTTAGGGACTGATTGAAATGTGATGTGATTTTGGGGTTTGTCGTGAACCGTGTTTTAAATGACATTGATTCTTTAGCCCAGCTAAAGATTAAAACTAAGTGGAGTTTTAATGAGTCTTTAATTAGATTGAAAAGATCGAGAATGGAGTATCACCAGTTTTTCTCCAGGCGATAGTTAAATCTTTAATTAGATTTGAACGTGAAATGGTAATTGAATTTACCGATAACACCGTGGTGTTAGATATGAAGTATTACCAGTTTTACTTCATGGGATGAATAGGTTGGGATTGGGAAATTAAAATAAATGATTACTTCGGTGTGGTTCGCTAATCCCGACTAGTTTGAAGTGATATTCAAAAGGAAGATTAAAGAATAAATTTAAAAGAATTTATCTTTGATAAAATTAATGGGAACCTTTCCCTTTGAATGTGAAATTTAGAAACTAACTGTAGGTTGGCTAAGAAGAATGATTTCCTGGGTACTGATCTGATGTTGGTTTCGGCCTTCGGGGTTAATATTTGGGGAATTATTCTCTTGCTAATTTACGGTTAATGACTGATGAATTGGAATGAGGCGTATGTTCTGTTTGTGTAACACTTGTTTATTATATACGCGAGTTATTCGGAAAGACCGGGTTTATCCCATTCTGAATAACTGATACGACGATAAGTCGAAGATGAAGACGGTGGTTGAAGACCGGAGGTCTTCACGTCGTTTGGGTGATTACTGATGATCTTGATTGGGCCGTACACCCAAGAGGAGGGAATCAGTTAGTGATCGTCCAGTCGTACTTCGAGATCGATGGATATGCGGGGTTCTAGGTGCCTCCGGTTTCGTTCAGACCCAGAACGAACTTGTAAATGGACTGTGTGTCTGACATTGGATTTCAGTCTGTGTGATTGATTTCTATTAAATATATATCTGTTTGGCGGCGGAGAATTTATTCTCTTGCTTAACGCCCTTCTCTAAGACGTACGAGCTCAGGGGTTATATATTGATGGATATCCATCGCATGGAGTGAATTGCCTGTGTAGCATGCCTAAGTGGCAATTGATCAAGGCTTCTGTTGAAAAGCAAAGCCTTGTGGTTGATGATCAAAGCACGGCCTGTGTGGCGTAGCTTTGTGTAACGTTGATTTGCGAGCCTCACACCCCGGGGGTGAACCAAAAACGGGAGAGGACCTCAGGGAGGACATGCGTTTCTTTCTAGCTAGAAGTGGCGTCAGTGGTTTTACACGCCCTGACGAGTTTGACTTATGTGGCTGTTGCTGTTGCGAGGCGCCTCGGTTTGATCGGACGATCCGAGTCCGATGGAGTCATTTGTTGGCTCATTTGCGCCCCAAAGTGCGGGGAAACGTAGTGTTCAGGCATTTTAATCCACATCGGTGGACCGGCATTGACGATCCAAGGTCACTCGAGCTCTGATCCTGAGACATGGTAGGCTAGATTGTCTCGAATCGGTAGAGGACTATCTTTTGCCTCGGTTCACAGACGGAAATCCAATTTCCAAATACGTGACTTTACGGTTTTATTTGTAGAGCCTAGTATGGCGACATAGTAGGATGGGGCGCTTATGCCGTCTATGATTGATACTTATGATTTGAAGTTGTTTTATACACTATGCACTTATAATAGTATCAAATGATTTGTTTTAAACGTATCAAGCATTCTTGGCTATTATAAGGTAAAAATCCTATCCTCCGGCTTGCGTTGCATTGTGTGATGGGACCTGGGTCTTATAATAGCTTCATTGTTCTTTATTTAGCATTGCGCTGTTTGTTTTATGCACGGGTGTTCTTGGGAGGAAACCCTTTCCGTGTTATACGGCGTGGTCCTTTGATTTACCTAACTTTAAAATAAAGATTAATAACTGTTTTAGTTCTCACACCAGTCCCATGACTGACCTGGAGTTTATTGTTTTAACCTAAACTCTGGGTGCCCATATTTGACACGGGCAGCTAGTAGTTTTGGTTTTGCAGATTTATATTCACAGGATCCTGATTTACAGCTGGAATGGTATCCAGAAAGCTTTGTATCCGTATATCTCCTTCAGTTGTGTATTGTATTATTTTCCGCTGCTATGTAATTTATTGTAATCTCTGATAATTTCTGTTGTATAATATTTGTTTATACTCAGTATATTCTTGTATTCTGATGGAATTGTTGTAATATACAATGAAATGTTCTTCCGTCTGCGTTCTTTTGTGGCTTGTCCTCGACTCAATCCGGGCTTTCCTTACCGGGGAAGTTACGGGTTCTCACATTTGGTATCAGAGCTTTAGTTTACAAAGCTCAGAGAACAGGACACGTTAGAACCATAAGAAATGATTCATCAGAGATTGGATTAGTAATATCCAATGAGAATGACTCGTTAGAGATGGGATCAGTAGTATCCTAGAACGAGTGTGAGGAGTATATTTTTAAAAAAGTGAAAACAAGTTTTGTTTTGAAAATTTAAATCAATTATTCGTATTTGATTATTTAATTTATATTGATTTGGACAATCCAGTATATAAAAAAATTTCATATACGTCTGATCCACGGGTATTCAAAGTTTTAATATAGTGGATAGAAATAAAATCGCGTTGTAGTCGCTCGGGGATAATTCTGGTGATGTCGTGACATCATCAGTATTTGTGTTCGAGTTTCGAAGGTGTGATATTTATATATTTCCTATAGACTGGTGTGAGAACCAAAATTAGATAGGGCCTATTGTTGTGATTTGGCATCAAAAACATGATTTTTCGACTATATATCAAAATTATGAATTTGAGAAGTTAATCAACTAATTGATTGATGGTTGTGTTGTTTGATTATTGTTTGATTAATTAAATGTTGAATCATATAACCAAATTGATCAAATAGTAAATTGTATTGAAAATTAGTCGCATTTGCTTGCATATACATGTACTTACATTGAACAGGTCATAGCAAAGAGGCTAGAGCAGAAGAATAAAATTGTTTGCCCGACAAATAGGTACATGTTTACCATAATTTACTGTTTTGTTTGGGTGATGATGATTTTATGAGCCAATTGGCTTTTTCTTTTTCTTTTTGAGATCAGAGGGCCTGTATGGCAATTTCGGGATTTTCCCGGTGCTCCCGGTGCAGGGGAGGTTATGGCGAAATTTTTCGAAAATTTAGGGTGTTAGCCAAATTTTTGAAAAATTTGAAAAGTTCTTAGAAACTGAAAAGTTGAAGAACTTAAGCCATAAAGAAAATAATGAAAGTTGAGTTGATTTGTTAAACAACTTTTGACTTCGTTCCTTTTCACGGACGAAAAGTTTTAAGTGGGGGAGATTGTAATAACCCGGAAATCCGAGCCAATTTAAAATTTTTATTTTGGCAATTTTAGCGAATTTTGAATATTTAAAATGAAATATTTTAAATAATATCGACGAGAAATTTATTTTGAATAGAATTCGAACGTATAAATTCATATAGATCGTCGTTAGAAAATAAATAATTATATATAATTATAAAAGGAATTGAAAATGGCGCGGTAGTTCGATAATTCGATTTCAAATTTCAATTGAACATACCGGGTGCAAAATTAACCGGATTTTAGTGAAACCAAAAATATCTGAATCTAATTAAGAATATCTTTCCAACGAATCCGAAAAATCAAAATTTCATAGCGGGGATAAAAAGTTATGTCCAGTTGAATTTTCAGAATAGTCGCTATGGAATTTCGACCCTTGAAAATGGAAATTTTGCAAACGACCTCGGATTTCGACAAAACCACTTTTGTTGGGTCCGTGATGTCAAGTAATTGCTAGATTTCAAATTTCGTAATTTTTTGAATCAATTTGTGAGTGTGGCAAAGGAAAACGCGTTTGACAAGTTTAAGTTGATTTTAATCGACTGGAAAATGGCCATTTTTCAAACGGTCTCAGAATTCGATGAAACTAGATTTTTTAGGACCGTAACGTCGATACGAAGCTAGAAAATATTTTTTTGGAATTTTTCGAATTAGTATGTGGCCCTGGTAAATTGAAATGCGCGTTCAAATTCAATATATAGAGTTATATTTTGATTTTGACGAAAACTGAGTGAAACGGCCAAACTGGCTTACGAAACATATCCCATTGTGTTCGGAATGGAGGTAATTAGCTACGGACGATAGGCGGTGGGTCTCGTTTCGAGTTCGGTAATTAGCTATGGACGATAGGCGGTGGGTCTCGTTTCGAGTTCGAATGAAAAAGTTACTTTTTAAAATTAAAATAAAATAAAATATAAACTTTTCATATAACACCCCTCCCTTTTCCTGTCTCCCCTCACAACTCAGATCGAAATCAAATTGAAAAAAAAACCGACGTTGTTCAGCCCCCCCCCCGTTCATCGCGCCGCCGTGCCAGGCGCGCCCCTCCACCCCGCTCCGCCTCTCTCTCTCTCCTCCCTCTTCCCCTCTCTCTCCTCTTCAATGCAGCTCCTCCCTCCTTTAACCCGAAACCACGCCCTAACAGTCCCTCCGCTGATGGTCAGACCGCCGCTCCAGCTCCGATCCACCCACCTGCATCGCCGACGCACGACAGCACCCCCACCCTCTTCTCCAACCCCTCCCTTGCGCGCCACAGACCACAAGTCGATGGTGAAGCCTCCTCCTTCTTGAACAATAAAACCCTGTAAGTGTATGCAAACATCATTTAAATCAGTTTCTACTTTAAAACCAGTGCATAAAGATTCAGTTTTTTTTTTATATATATTTTTAACATGTAAAGATTCAGTTTTTATATATATTATTAACATGGTAAAAGATTAGATTTTTTCAAAGTAAAAGATTTGATTTTGAATATGAAAAAGATTTGATTTTTGTTTAGAAGAAAGGCTATATTTTTAAATAAGGTAAAACTTTGATTTTTAATACAAAGAGGGTTTTGGTTAGTCAAAGAAAGAACGGATTAATAATCAAAGGATAAAAAGATTGGATTTGTAAATATACAAAGAAAAGATTTTTCTTGGTTTGAAAATATAAAAACATTTTGATTTGAAAAGATAAAATGGCGAGGATAAAAATATGATCTCTACAATATTTGAAGTGAAACAAAAATATAATTTTTATTATATGTAGAGGTTAAAAATATAATTTTTATTATATGTAAAGGTTAAAAATATAATTTTAATGTTATAGAAAAATTAAAAATATAATTTTTATATGGTTATGATAATAAAAATTCAATCTTTATATAAGGAGCAGAAATATAAAATATAATTTTTATATAGAAAGAAGCGTTGTAGATTTATGAAGTGAAAAGAAAAATCTGAACTTTATTTTATCGTGAAGTAGAGAAAATATAAAAATGTGATTTTTTATATATGTAGTGAATACGGGCAACGAAAGAGACAAAAGGCGAGCACGACGAAGATTTACTACATATGAAGAGTCGTGGAGTTTGGATTAGCTAGTCGGTTAGAACTTCTCACCTTTAATTTAATTTTCTGTTTGAAATATATACTAGGATGCAAACGGTGTTTAGTAGCACCCGACAACCGTCGTCCATAGACCATGGATGGCTTGTATGCTTGTTTATTTGATTTTGATGTGTAGTTGATTGTGTGATGTGATGTGAAGTGAAATGAAATATTTTATAGTGGAAAATATTTTATAGTTAAAAATATAATTTTTAACGTGTATATGAAACGAAATAAAAATAAACAAATCGGACGATTTGTTTATATACACACATTTGACTGATATTGATTGGGACGATAAATTTTACACATCGCCCAACTGCACAAATAAAATCTGTGTTTGATTGCTTGAAAACCCCACACGGGTATTGGGATGATATATGACATACACTAGTCGCAATAATTAGCTGTATGTCGATCGATTGATGGACAGACTGTTATGAGCGTTAAATATTTATATTTGATGCTTATACAGTGTAGAATGCACCTTGGATGATGGTTGATTATTCATTGTTGTTATTGTATACATGTGTTGTAGAAAATCCATATAATTAACATTATATGGTAATTGATTGGGCCTCATTTCAGTTTTGAAAAAAAAAAATATTTGAAATAGAATATTTGAAAATAGAATATATGAAGCCGTGTTGATTAGATTGACACCATTTTGATGTGAACGATATTTATATCGATTTTATTCAAATTGAAATGAATATTAAAGTGATTTGGAATTCGAAATAAACTGAAATAGAATTGAATTCGAATTGAAATAGAATAGAACTGAATTCGAATTGAAATTGAATAGAATTGAATTCGAATTGAAATTGAATAGAATTGAATTCGAATTGAAATTGAATAGAATTGAATTTGAATTAAAATCAATTTGAAATGAATTTAAAACGAATTTATGAGGAAAAATTCAATTTTGGTTTGAATTTGAAATGAAGTTGAAATCGTTTTGAAAATAAATTTAAAACGATTTATAAAACACGTTTTAAAAAGGAAATCGACGAAATATATAATATATATATATTATATATATAATGGCTTGAACAGAACGCGCCGCGCCGCGGTATTTCGCGAATTTCGACCATTGACTTCGAATGGATATTTCGGGAGATCCGACCGTCGGATTCTCCTAAAACAGGGACCGTTGGGTTCGTATCGAAAAGAGTTTTCTAATGAATATTAGAAATTTGAAATCTAACGGTTGGATTTGGAATTATGTCCAAATCAAATTTGGAAAAGATCGTTGTAAGTTCAGTTCGATGGCCGTTGATGGAAATCGACTGTACGTGCCTTGATAAAATCATTAAAAATTGTAATAATTTGTGTAAAATCATAAGAAATGATTTAGAAAGAATTGGGATGGAAAAACTCCAAATTTGAAAAGATAAAAATAGATTTTTATCGAAATGAACTAGTTTTGAACTAGAATAATAATTTATTTATTTTTCAAATAAATAAATTGGATTTGAAATGGTTTTGAAAATAACCAGAATTTCCAATAATTGCATTGGAATGGATTTGAATCGAAATTGTCTTTGGAATATTTCGATGTTGGATTTCGTGATTATACAGATAGCGTTATGGAAATTTGAAAGATATATATATATCTTTATTTCCAATACGATATTTGTTGGTCATAGAATTTGATATTGAATATAAGCCGATATATTTTCTATTCAGAGCCTTGTATTTAATATCAAATGTGATTTGGGTTTGTCATGAATGGTGTCTTCATTAACACTGTTCTTAAGCCCGGTTGAGAAAAAGATTAAATATTTTTATTTAGATTTAATGAAGTGTACCAATTAAATGATATTTAATTGGAATTGATTTTTGGGTTTGTCGTGAACAGTGTTTTAAATAACACTTGTTCTTTAACCCGATAATTAATGGAATGTGATTTTTGGTTGTCGTGAACGGTATCTTCAATAATACCGTTCTTAGACCCAAAGGAGTTAAGAAAATCAGAAATTAACCGGAGATTAGTTAAGTTGAATGGTTTCTGGGGTTTTGATCTGATGTTGGTTTCGGCCTTCGGGGTTAATACTTAGGGAACTACTCACTTGCTAATTTACGGTTAGGGACTGATTGAAATGTGATGTGATTTTGGGGTTTGTCGTGAACCGTGTTTTAAATGACATCGATTCTTTAGCCCAGCTAAAGATTAAAACTAAGTGGAGTTTTAATGAATCTTTAATTAGATTGACAAGATCGAGAATGGAGTATCACCAGTTTTTCTCCAGACGATAGTTAAATCTTTAATTAGATTTGAACGTGAAATGGTAATTGAATTTACCGATAACACCATGGTGTTAGATATGAAGTATTACCAGTTTTACTTCATGGGATGAATAGGTTGGGATTGGGAAATTAAAATAAATGATTACTTCGGTGTGGTTCGCTAATCCCGACTAGTTTGAAGTGATATTCAAAAGGAAGATTAAAGAATAAATTTAAAAGAATTTAACTTTGAAAAAATTAATGGGAACCTTTCCCTAAGAATGTGAAATTTAAAAACTAACTGTAGGTTGGCTAAGAAGAATGATTTCCTGGGTACTGATCTGATGTTGGTTTCGGCCTTCGGGGTTAATATTTGGGGAATTATTCTCTTGTTAATTTACAGTTAATGACTGATGAATTGGAATGAGGCGTATGTTGTGTTTGTGTAACACTTGTTTATTATATACGCGAGTTATTCGGAAAGACCGGGTTTATCCCATTCTGAATAACTGATACGACGATAAGTCGAAGATGAAGACGGTGGTTGAAGACCGGAGGTCTTCACGTCGTTTGGGTGATTACTGATGATCTTGATTGGGTCGTACACCCAAGAGGAGGGAATCAGTTAGTGATCGTCCAGACGTACTTGGAGATTGATGGATATGCGGGGTACTAGGTGCCTCCAGTTTCGTTCAGACCCAGAACAAACTTGTAAATGGACTGTGTGTCTGACATTGGATTTCAGTCTGTGTGATTGATTTCTATTAAATATATATCTGTTTGGCGACGGAGAGTTTATTCTCTTGCTTGACGCCCTTCTCTAAGACGTACGAGCTCAGGGGTTATATATATATTGATGGATATCCATCGCATGGAGTGAATTGCCTGTGTAGCATGCCTAAGTGGCAATTGATCAAGGCTTCTGTTGATAAGCAAAGTCTTGTGGTTGATGATCAAAGCATGGCTTGTGTGGCGTAGCATTGTGTAACGTTGATTTGCGAGCCTCACACCCCGGGGGTGAACCAAAAACGGGAGAGGACCTCAGGGAGGACATGAGTTTCTTTCTAGCTAGAAGTGGCGTCAGTGGTTTTACACGCCCTGACGAGTTTGACTTATATGGTTGTTGCTGTTGCGAGGCACCTCGGTTTGATCGGACGATCCGGGTCCGATGGAGTCATTTGTTGGCTCATTTGCGCCCCAAAGGGCGGGGAAACGTAGTGTTCAGGCATTTTAATCCACATCGGTGGACCGGCCCTGACGATCCAAGGGTCACTCGAGCCCTGATCCTGAGACATGGTAGGCTAGATTGTCTCGAATCGGTAGAGGACTATCTTTTGCCTCGGTTAACAGACGGAAATCCAATTTCCAAATACGTGACTTTGCGGTTTTATTTGTAGAGCCTAGTATGGCGACATAGTGGGATGGGGCGCTTATGCCGTCTATGATTGATACTTATGATTTGAAGTTGTTTTATACACTATGCACTTATAATAGTATTAAATGATTTGTTTTGAACGTATCAAGCATTCTCGGCTATTATAAGGTTAAAACCCTATCCTCCGGCTTGCGTTGCATTGTGTGATGGGACCTGGGTCGTATAATAGCTTCATTGTTCTTTATTTAGCATTGCGCTGTTTGTTTTATGCACTGGTGTTCTTGGGAGGAAACTCGTTCCGTGTTATACAGCGTGGTCCCTTGATTTACCTAACTTTAAAATAAAGATTAATAACTGTTTTAGTTCTCACACCAGTTCCATGACTGACCTGGAGTTTATTGTTTTAACCTAAACTTTGGGTGCCCTTATTTGACACGGGCAGCTAGTAGTTTTGGTTTTGCAGATTTATATTCACAGGATCCTGATTTACAGTTGGAATGGTATTCGGAAAGCTTTTTATCCGTATATCTCCTTCAGTTGTGTATTGTATTATTTTCCGCTGCTATGTAATTTATTGTAATCTCTGATAATTTCTGTTGTATAATATTTGTTTATACTCAGTATATTCTTGTATTCTGATGGAATTGTTGTAATATACAATGAAATGTTCTTCCGTCTGCGTTCTTTTGTGGCTTGTCCTCGACTCAATCCGGGCTTTCCTTACCGGGGAAGTTACGGGTTCTCACAAAACTCGTTAGATATGGGGTTAGAAATACCCTAGAATGAGTTGAGGGCAACAAGTTTATAATTAACGTATTTGTAATTATACATATAATCCGATTTTAGAAAATATGATTTTTGAATATTTAAAAGTTATATATATTTGAAAAGTTAATCAACTAATAAAATTAGTGAAACGAATAAAAGAATAAAAATTAAATTGGTTATTTAAACAAATTTTAGCTCCGTTCCTTTTCGGAGACGAAAAGAAGTGGGGGAGATTGTAACAACCCGGAAATTCTAGACCAATTTAAAAATTTTATTTTTGAAATTTTAATGGAATTTTAAATAGTTAAAATGATTTATTTTAAATAATAATGACTAAAAATTTATTTTAATTGATGTTAGAACGAATATATTTATTTTAATTATAAAAGTAGTTTAAAATAGCGCGGTAGTTTGAAAATTTGAATTTGAACTTTGACTGACCGTTCAGGATGTAAAATAAATTGGATTTTAGTAAAACTAAAAATATGTAAATCTATTTCAAAATATCTTTACAATAAATCCGAAAAATCGAAATTTCATAGCGAAAATCAAAAGTTATGCCCAGTTTAATTTTCAGAATAGTTGCTGTAGAATTTATATATATATAAACTAATATTAAAAATAGCCATTTTTCAAACGACCTCCGTTTTCGACGAAACCACTTTTGTTGGAACCGGAATGTCAAATTATTGCTAGGTCTCAATTTTCATAATTTTTAGAATTAATATGTGAGCGTGGCAAAAGAAAATGTGTTTTGTCAGTTTTAGTCAAATTCGATCGACCAGAAAATGGCCATTTTTCAAACTATCTCGGAATTCGACGAAATTAGTTTTGTTAGGACCGTATCGTAAAAACATAACTACAAATAATTTTTCTGGAATTTTTAGAGGTAGTATGTGGTCCCGGTAAATTTAAATGTACGATCAAATTAAATTATTAAATGATTTATAATTAAAATTAAAGAAAAACATTTCCTAACAGCATAATTGTGTTACGAAACATGGTACATTATGTCCCGGAGGGGGGTTATTAGCTAGGGGAGACACTCGTTGGGTTTGATTTGGAATACATGGCATTAAACAGGAATTTTCAAATTAAAAGAATTATTAAATAATGAAAAACGGGTATAAATACACAAGAAAATACGGCCATATACAAAAACCCTAATACCCTCTAAAAGACAGCCGCCATCCTATTATTCTTTCAATGGCCGATGTCCTCCCAGTTTCCTCCTTAAATCGCACACTAAAACAACAAATCCAATCCTGAAACCAAAACAAAGATCGAAGCTCCTTCTTAACTCTTCTGGTCCATACGGATAAGATCATTATTAGTGCCCTAAATTTCGAGAAAGGGGTGCCCAAAGTCTCCGCGTTCAAATGCGTTTCCGGCAGTGATGGGGGGTGCGGGTTGCTTCGGAATGAGGGCGTAGGTGACTGGGACGTTGACGGAGGTGGTGGATGGCTCTTGATTGGTGGCCGACGTTGTGTCGGGGGAGTGATTTGGAAACCTAATTTCTAGAAATGGGTTCAGCTGGTTTTGCGGTGGCCTGGGGATGTTTGGAGGAAGAACGACAGATTAGAGAAGTAATTAATTTACTAATTTCACTAATTGTTTAATTAAATGTAATTAATATTCGAATCGCTATAACTTTTGCAAACTGAATCAGAAATTCGCAAACTCAGTTGCGTTGGAATCGTATCGTAGAACTCTACAATATGAAACAGTCTGAAATGGTTTTGGAGCTGACTGCAATTTCAGAAGAAATAAAAATTGATGTGAGAATTCTGATTTAATAATTAAATTAAATTTTAATTATTTTTATTGCTTTGAAAATCATTGCATGTATGTTGATAATTCAGATCTGCGATGTTTGTGATTTAGAATGTATTGATTGTTGTTGGTAGTGTAATCTTATGTTCATAATTTTCTAGAATCAACAAATAAAATTGATCCTCTTTGCTGAATCTTTTTGTTGAATAACAATCGACAAAATATAAAAGTGTCAAATTTGTGGTATGAAAAATGTAGAATATAAAATATTATGTTATCATTTTTATTGAATTGAATTAGTTTGTCAATTCAATTAAAAATATCATTTAGTCATATTTGTTGAATTGAATTAGTTTGCCAATTTAATTAAAAGTATTATTGAATTGAACTAGAATTATCGATTCAAAGAAAAGAATTACATTTTTATTTGCATATTTAGATGCAAATAAATACCATAGAAAAAGATTTCATTTTTATTTACATATTTAGATGCAAATAAACGCTGTAAAAAAAAGATTACAATTTTCGTTTGAATTTTAAATGCAAACATAAACATGAAATAAAAATTATATTTTTATTTGCATTCTTCGATGCAAGTAAACTTGAAATTAAAAGTTATATTTTTATTTGCATTCTTTGATGCAAATAAACATCGAAATAAAAATTTATATTTTTATTTGCATTCTTTGATGCAAATAAAATATTATAATAAAAAGTTAATTTTTATTTGCATTCTTTGATGCAAATAAAAGGTGGAGATAACGGTAGCATTTTTGTTTGGAATTTTAGACACAACAAAACATCAATTAAAGTTGCATTTTTGTTTGTATTTAGATGTAAACAAAAACATTAAAACGAAAGTTATATTTTTGTTTGCACTTTTGATGTGAATAAAATATTGATTTAAAAGTTGTATTTTTATTTGCATTCTTTGATGCAAATAAAACATTGAAATTGTAAGTTATATTTTTATTTGCATATTTAGATGCAAATAAACATCAAAGAAAAATTTTCATTTTTATTTGCATATTTAGACGCAAATAAACACTGTGGGAAAAGATTACATTTTTCACTTGCATTTTGATACAAATGAAAGAAGAGAATAAAATATGCATTGGAAATAAAATAGCATTTTTGTTATAAAATATGACATTGGAGAAATAACATTCTTATTATTAAAATGTTTCCTTAGAATTAAAATTTCATTTTTATGGAAAATGTTTCATTAGAATTAAAATGTCATTTTTGGTGATAAATGTTCCATTAGAATAAAATTGTCATATTATATTTGTGACAAAATAAAATATCTTTTTTGTCATGTTAGATTTGTGTCAAAATGAAAACAACATTTTTATTGGTTATGTCATATTAGCATTGACAACATAAGAAAATATAATGTTATATAGGAATGTCACCTTTTGTTAAAAAGAATCATTTGTAGTTGTATGTTTTGTTTATTCAAAACATTACCATTTACATGTAGTAGAAGAAAAACCATTATTTGTTTATTCGAAAACATTATTATCAATATGTTAGTGAATTAGAAATGTCATCATATTAGAAATGCCATTATATTAGAAATATCATTTTATTTAAAAATGTTATGTAAATTAAAAATATTAATATATTAGAAACATGTTATTTACGTTAGTCAAATAAATATGTCATAGACCATGCCATGTTATATTAAATATATAGTTTGTTGAAAGTAAATTGTAAATATTCATTTATAATGTAAACAGTGGAAATTGGTTAAACTTATTAACCAATAATCTATTTAGATGAACTGCTGTTGTTTGAAAACCCCACACGGGTGTTGGGATGACATACACTAGTCCCAATATTTAACTGTATGTCAATCGACGGATTGAAAGTTTGCATTGAGCTTTATTTATTTATTTATACGCTCACACAATTATAAATTTCGCTCTGGTTGTGAATACATTGCTTAGTGATTATGTATCATTATTGTTATTTATATACATGCGATGTATGAAATCCACACAATTGAAATTGTATGGTAATTGATTGAGTCGCATTCCGATTCAGAATATCTTTTGATCTATAGGTTATTTTAAAATAAAGAACATTTTTACATAACGAATAGTTTAAATTAAAGAATCTTGTAATTAAAGAATACTTTTAAATAACGAATATTTTAGAATAATATTCAGTGAAAAATAAAAATGTTGACATGTGAAGCCGAACTAAGTAGAAACGCCATTTTAACCCGAACGGGTTTCCCAATCGATTTTATTAATTTTATAATGAATATAAGAAGAAGTGAATTATAAATCTAATATTTTGAAAATATAAATATTTTAATATAATATAGATATAGAATATTCAATTTTTATTTAAAATTGAAAATGAAGTTAAAATCGTTTTAAAACGGATTTATAGATATTTTATAAATACGATTTAAATGGAAATCAATGATATATTATATATATTTATATAATGGCCTGAATAGAACGCGCCACGCAGCGACCGTTCGTGAATTTCGACCATTAACTTCAAATTGGCGTTACGGAAGATCCGACCGTCGGATTCTCGTAAAACCGGAACCGTTGGGTTCATATCGAAAAGAGCTTTCCAATAAATATAAGAGTTTTGAAATCTAACAGTTGGATTTGGAATTATGTCCAAATCAAATTTTGAAAAGGTCGCTATGGATGTTGTTCGATGGCCGTTATTGGAAACCGACTGTACGAGCGATAGTAAAATTATTAAAAATATGGAAAAATTATGTAAAATCATAATAAATGATTTGGAAAGAGTTTGAATGAAAATTTCCGTATTTGAAAAGATAAAAAGATATTTTTATCAAATTGAACTAGTTATTAACTAAAATAAATCTTCAAAATAAGATTAAATGAAGTTTTCCAATTAATTAATATTTAATTGGAATTAAATAAGATAAACTGGATTTGTGGGTTTGTCATGAACAATGTTCTAAACAACATTTGTTCTTGAACCCCGTAAGAAAAGAATAAATCTTTTAATTAAGATTATTAGAGTTTCTAATTATATTTAGTAATCGGGATAAAATGAAAGGTAAATTGTGTTTATCGTGAACTGTGTTTTAAATGACATTTGTTCTTTAACCCAATTAACAATGAAGGTATAATTTGGAATTTATAAAATTTTCCAAAAGTAAAGTTTTCCAATTTAATTTATTGGAATTGAATGGAATTCGATTTAATAATAACCGAGATGAGATTCTGTAAAAGAAGACCTTTACTATATATGGAATTTTAAAGGCCTTGTCGTTATTCCATATATATAATAGTCTGATACATGAATTTATAGTGATTATATATTGATATGATTTCTATGAAGATTCCATATTTTATGGAAGATGATTTTGGGTTTATCGCGGACTATGTTTTTAAATGACATTTGTTGTTTAACCCAGTTAAAGATAAGATTTATCTCTTAAATCTAAATAACAAATAAGGTAATGATTTTGGATGTTAAAACCAAATTGGGGTTTTATGAATCTTTAAAAGGGGATTAAAGAATAAATTAAAGAATTTATCTTTGATAAAATTAATGGGAACCTTTTCCCTAGTAATGTGGATATCTTATTAAAAGAATATTCTGAATTGGAATGTAGCGTATGATGTATTTTATAGCAGTTGATTTTTATTACAAAATACATGAGTTATTCGGAAAGACCGGTTTTAACCCATTCTGAATAATTACTACGACGATTAAAAGTCGAAGACGAAGATGGTGGTTGAAGACCGGCGATCTTCACATCGAATGGATGAGGACTACTAATGCCATTAATTGGAATTGCTGCCTTGAGTAGGTTCCAGTGGTAGTTGTCCAGATGTATTGTTGATCGTTCGGATATATGAGGTATAAGGTGCCTTCGGTTTCATTTAGACCCAGAATGAACTTGTAAATGGATTGTATGTCTGACGTTGTATTCTTTTATACTGTATTCGTTGATCGCTGCTAAATATATATCTATTGGTGGCGGAGAATTAGTTCTCTTGCATAACACCCTTCTCTAAAACGTACGAGCTTAGAGGTTTTATATTTTCAGAAATCAATGGTAATGTGACATGCCAAGATGCAAATGATCAAGGCTTATTGTTGAAAAGTAGAGACTTGTGGTTGATGATCAAAGCACAGCTTTAAATAGCATAGCTTTGTGTAGCTAGAAATGGTGTCATGGTTTTTACAATGCCTGATATTTTTACTTATGTGGATGATGGAATGAGGCGCCTCGGTTATTTGAGTCCCTAGTGGCTCTATTTACGCCCCATAAGGCGGGGAAACATATTATTCAGGCATAATTAATCCAACCATTGCACTTTGGTGGACCAGACCTGAAGATCCAAGGGCTCACCTGAGTCTAAGTCCTGAGGCACGGGCTAGAGTGTCTCGAATTCGGTAAGGACTATCTTTTGTGTAACACCCCGTGAATTCTATAACGTTAAGCTTCACAAATTAAAGTGTAATTAATTCTAAATGAAAGAATTAAGGGAAATGGGTTACGCCATTGCATTCGTCTCGGAATTCTGCTTGAGATAGAGTCCAAGTTTCGCGAATCGGACTCCATATGAAGGAGTTATGGCCTTCGGAAGTTTCAGAATAAAGTTTAAAATTCAAACAGCTCAGTTTTAAATTCAAAATTCGAATTTCAGGTTCAAATTGAGCTGGGCGGGAAAATTCCCGCCTAGAGACCAGGTCGACCATGGTGTCGACCTGGTCACCCCAGGTCGACCACATAGTCGACCTGGTCCCCCCCCCCCAGATCGACCATAGTGTCGACCTGGGTGTCGACCTGCCTGGTCGACCTGGCTAGCCAGGTCTGGCTCTGGTTCGAATTTCTGTGGCTCTGTGTCACTAGGGCTGACGTGTCACCTCTTGATTGGCTCTCTGAACTTTGAATGGCCTAGATTCCTCCTGTCTTCATCTGACGGCTCAAAACAACTTAAAAATCTATAAATACACCCTAAGTCTCAACTGAAAATTCACACAAAAAAATGAGAAAGGAGTCGTCATGCCGCTAGGGAGGAATTGAACATAGCCGTCAAGAGAAAAGCCTAGAGACGAATCAAATTAAGAAGAAGAACAAAGTTTAACCAAATTAATCAACGCAACGTTAGTCTACCCAAAGGAGCACATCTCAATTTCAGAATTCAGAATCCAGAATTCAAGATTCTGCATTCGTTGTAAGTATAGTGACCTTTCAGAATATGAATAAAAATTGTGATGTGATTCGATGTGAATGAAAATAGAATTGTGTTATTGTATTGTATAAAATTCTATGTATTGTGATGGTTCTATCATGACTTGTGTATTGATGTTTGTGGCATAAATTGATTGATGCAAGCCTATTGAACAATTGTATATGAAAACAATGGCACTTGTAAGTTTGTGGCAAAAACTAGAAATCGATCCCTTTTTGTTTATGCCTATGACATGGAACTTATACATTCATTAAGCCTAAATTAAGGCTTATGTAAACATGATTTATACTTGAAACCTTTTATTCCTACATGACCCAAAGCCTAGGATATCACTTCCATGTTTATTTGTAAGTATAATTGGATCTATGTTAAGTATCGTTTGTGTTTCATAAACTATGCAAGTTCAAGTTTATTTGCAAGTGTAATTGGATCTATGTTAAGTATCGTTTGGGTTTCAAAAACTATGCAAGTTCATGTTGAAATAGGCTATGTGATTAAATGTTATAATTGGACCTTTTGGTGAATATGCATCATGCTAGTTTTGTGTTTGACATTATGCCAAGTTAACAATATTTAAACACAAGTTGTGTAAGCCTAAACTATGCCATTTCATATGTCACCTACTTAGTTATACATTGATTTGAATGCAAGTTCACATGACTCATATTATATGTTAGTTGAATCGATAAATTGCAAGTTCATGCGCCACACACCCTTATATGTTGTAAAATATTACATGTTATTGATTTTCCCCTTTTTCTCACGTTTATAAAGTTGGGCCATATTGTGTCGAGCCCAACATTTGTTATAATGTTGCAAACGTTACAAACGGAGGTAACAACGTTGGGTGTAAAACATTGAAAATATATGTTGGCATGTTTGGCATACGCCAACGACAATGACATTTAAAGCGGTATGAATTTTTATACCCAAAATAAAAGATATGACATTTACATATATAATTGAGTAGTAATAAAAATATGTAAATTTAGAAAACACGATATGATTAACCCGAGGTTGGATTGAGTTGTGATGCAAACCTGCCCGGAACCGCCCGGTTGTCCAGTAGTCACAACAATACCAATCCAATGTGGGTGGTTAAGCATTGAGCCCAATAATGACCCGAGGTTAGACTGAGCTACGGTGTAAACATGCCCAGAACCGACCGGCATATCCAGTAACCGTAGCAATACCTGTCTAATGTGAGTGGTCAGGTGCTCCTAAGAGGCTAAGGACAGATGGTAGGGTTAAGTCAACTATCACACTTAACCAAATTCAACATGTTAACAAGAATTGATGGGTGGGGTTAGGTAAATACAAACACTTAACCACTTAACATGTTTGACTAGCAAATCCTGGTAACGAGGGACTCGTTTCAGCAGTAACCCAAGTTAGGTATCAACGGTACCCTGAAACTAGGCAGGGTGGGGCACGATTACTGGGCTGATTGTAAGCGGTCAAACGATGGCGGTGGGTGCACAGTGCAGGTCTAACGGGGTGGGGGCGTGCACACACTCCGGAGCAGACAACCAGGGCATTGGGGACACCAGTAGTATAACCTATGTCTTCTAGAATTTGTGTCGGGGCCGCCACCATGGGTCTTGATACACCCCATGGTGGGACCAGCATAGGTATCTACATTTCTTGGGGGTCGTATGACACATGTTAACGCGAGTTGGAGCCGATCTTTCGAAAATGGGGTTCGCTTCACCCTCACCATGGGGTGCCAGTTAGAATAAACTCAAGTAGATGCAGAGATATAGTGTGGGTGCGATAGTACATTCGATTCTAAACGCCACCTCCTTAGCTTGTGACACTTTCCTATTTTCAGTATATATCTATCATGCCCTTTTCTTATTCACATACTGAAGAGTTACTAGATTTACTCAGGCTTTATGTCTGACCCTATTTTCTTTTCGTCTTCTTTTCTTTCGCCCCCCCCAGGTCCACAGGGAGGAAACAGCTCAGCTCAGTCAGGCTCTATACAAGCTCCAAGAACGTAGATGTATGATTTAAATCTCTTTTGCTCGGGTTATGGCTTTGGATATCACCTTGGGGATTTTTGTCACTTTATTTATGTTTTATGCTTCTTTAATAATCAAGACAGTTATGAGGTTGTAATGATGGAAGTATTTTGAGACAATTATGGAATGTTTTGTTTTGAACACGTATTGATGAAATAAAAGTCTATTGGTTTCCGCTGTTTAAAATATGTGTATTTATATCTGTCTTGAGTTTATCTGTGGCTTTTACTTATAAACCTCCACCAAAATTAAGGCATTCCCTTTGTGAGTGACCTTAACGGAGGTGGGGTGTTTCACTTGGTATCAGAGCATAGGTTTACCAGATAAGATAAAAGCTTTTGAAATTGTTTTCAAAAAGAAAGTTTAAAGAAGCTTTTTTTTTTCTTTTCAAAAAAAGTGTTATATTTATAAAAAGACAAAATCCCCCAAAGCCATGTGCCCTATCTATCTCTCTCTATCCTTCGTTTTGAATCGTTCCTTTCTGTTTCAGCATGTCTGGGGACCCTACTTCTCAGCTACAGATGCTATTACTCCTCCTCCTCCTCTTCTACGTGAACCAGCAAACGGAAGAATCGCCGAACAAGAAGACGGATAATAGTCAAGGAGGAAAGGACCACAACAATAATAACAAGACACGTGGAAAAAGGAAATGTTATTTCTGTGGCATTGTTGGACATGTGGTGAACGACTGTAGAAAGAAGAAGAGGAAGATTAGTGCTACTTGCTTCTATTGCGGTGTGGCTGGACACATGGCTAAGGACTGCCTTAAGAAGCAAAGGCAAGGCCCGCAAGCAGGACCTTCTGGGGGTACCTCTTTAACCTCTACTCCTAGATGCTTTGTTTTATCCTTCTTATCTTCTCAATCCTATCTTGAGAACTGTAGGTAGTAATATTTCTATAGAAAGTGTAGTCTATCTTTATGACCATCCAGTTCGTACACTTTTTGACTCTGGCGCATCACACTCTTTTATTTCATCCGCCTTAGTAGAATCTCTTCATCTAGACACTAGTATGGTAGAAGATCCCTTAGTAGTTTCAAATCCAATTGGGGGCTCCGCTTACTTGTCAATGGTTTGTGTGGGTTTGAAAATCTCTATTCTCAGCATTGAGTTTAGTTGTAATGCCTTTGTCTTAGGCTTCTCAGGATATGGTTTGATCTTAGGCATGGACTGGTTATCCAGTAATAGTGTCATTCTTGATTGTGAGAAAAGAGTAGTAACACTCTTGACTCGGCTTGGTAACACTCTAGAAATTTCTTGTAATCCCTTGAATGCTGTTATGCTTAGTTATCTAAAGTCGCTTGATGCTTCCGATGAGAATTTGCAATCAGTAAGAGTAGTCTGGGAATATCCTGATGTCTTTGAGGAGGTGAAAGGCTTACCTCCGAGGCGGGAAATAGACTTCCGCATATATCTTGTGGATAACGCAAAGCCTGTAGCCTTATCTGTCAGACACATGGCTCCAAGGGAGAGAAAGGAGCTCAGTAAGCAGGTTAAAGAATTCCTCGAAAAGGGTTCATTAGACGGAGCATTTCGGAATGGGGTACTCCAGTGGTGTTCGCAACCAAAGCGGACGGTTCGCTTCGCCTTTGCGTCGACTATAGGGAGTTAAACAAATTGACCAAGAAAAATAGGCACCCTCTTCCCCGAATCGACGATTTGTTTGATCAGCTTGTAGGTGCGACGGTCTTCTCCCAACTTAATCTGGCAACTGGGTTCCATTAGCTAAGAGTAGCTGAAGATAGTATTGATAAGACATCGTTCAGAACCCCAGACAGTTTCTTCGAGTGGCTTGTCATGCCTTTCGGCTTGGCAAACGCACCCGCTTATTTCGTAGACCTAATGAGCAGGGTGTTCAGAGAATTCCTCAACAAATTTGTGGTTGTCTTCGTAGATGATATCTTAATCTTCTCAAAGAGTGAGGAAGAGCATGCTCAACATCTGAAAGAAATCATGGAAACTCCTCGAGCTCATTAACCAAAAGCCAAATTCTCCAAGTGTCACTTCTGGAGAAAAGAAGTAAGATTTCTGGGGCATATAGTGTCCAAAGAGGGATTGACTATGGACCCCGCGAAAGTGGTGGCAGTGCAAGATTGGAAGACACCAAGAAATGCAACCGAAGTTAGAAGCTTTCTTGGACTAGCCGGTTTTTACCGAAAATTTATTAGGGATTTCGCGAAAATCTCAGCTCCACTCACAAGGCTAACAAAGAAGAATCTGGCATTCACTTGGGATTTGGACTGCGAGTTTGCTTTCCAACGATTAAAAAGGGCTCTCACAACAGCCCCAGTTCTGACCTTGCCAGATGGAAGCAAAATGTTCACAGTATACACGGATGCATGTGGAACAGGACTAGGCGTTGTTCTAATGCAAGAAGGAAGGGTAGTAGCGTATGGTGGAAGACAATTAAAAGTTCATTAAAAGAACTACCCAACCCACGATCTCGAGTTAGCCGCCATCGTCTTTGCGCTTAAGTCTTGGCGCCATTATCTCCTAGGTGAGAAGTTCGAATTATACACTGACCATAAATCATTGAAATATCTCGTCTCGCAGAAGGATCTTAACTTGAGGCAGCAAAGATGGATGGAGTTTCTTGCCTCGTACGACTTTAAAATTTCCTATACTCCCGGCAAAGGCAACGTAGTAGCAGACGCGTTGAGCCGAAAGAAACTGACTTTAAGTCCGCTCTTTGTGGAAAGGAAAAGCCTGGAGTATATAGCCAGTTTTAACTTTAGACCCTCCTCAGTTTTTGTACCGGGTTTGCTAGCATCTCTCGAAGTACGCCCTACTCTCTTGGACTCAATAGATACGCCATCGATAGTAAGGGTTGGCTGAGGCGGGATGGAAGATTATGCGTCCCACAAGCAAGGGAGCTGACAAAAGAAGGTTCTCGAGGAAGCGCATCATTCCAAGATGACTATACACCCTGGCGGTGATAAGATGTACAAGGATATAAAAAGGACTTTCTTTTGGAGCGGCATGAACCAAGACGTGGCAGATTTTGTTTCTAAGTGCATGACCTGCCAACGGGTCAAGGTGGAACAGAAGAAACCTGGAGGACTACTTCACCCTTTAGAGGACGTGAAGACCTCCGGTCTTCAACCACCGTCTTCATCTTCGACTTATCGTCGTATCAGTTATTCAGAATGGGATAAACCCGGTCTTTCCGAATAACTCGTGTATATAATAAACAAGTGTTACGCAAACACAACATACGCCTCATTCCAATTCATCAGTCACTAACCGTAAATTAGCAAAAGAGTAATTCCCCAAATATTAACCCCGAAGGCCGAAACCAACATCAGATCAATACCCAGGAAACCATTCTTCTTAACTAATCTTCATTTAGTTGCTAAATTTTACATTCTTAGGAAAATCTCGCCGTGCTCGCCTTTCGCCACTTTTGTTGTCTGTGTTCGCTACATATATAAAAATCACATTTTTATCTTCACCTCATATATATAAAAATCAAATTTTTATCTTCACTTCATTATAAAAATTATATTTTCATATCGCTCTTCTTCTAATGAAGATTATATTTTTATTACTCTACATGAATAAAAATCATATTTTTATTATCATACCTATATAAAAATCCTATTTTTAATATGCCACTAGTATAAAATTTATATTTTTAACTTCTCTATTATAAAAAATTCTATTTTTACATCGTTAAAAATTCTATTTTTACACAACTAAAAATCATAACTTTATATACATATATAAAAATCAAACTTTTTCTCCAATAAAAATATTATCTTTTCTAAAAAAAATCACTCCTTTTTCGATTTACTAAATCTTATCTTCTTCTTGCTAATTCATACAAAATAAAACTGAATCTTTTTGTATTTACTTACATAAAAATCTTCTTTTATTTTCTATGCCTTTTACAATTTAAAAACTGAATTTAAAACAAAAATAAACAAATAAAAACTCACATTCTTTTCAGCGAGAAGGGGGCTTCATTGTGGCGCAACAGCTCGCCTGAGAGGTCGGGGTTTAAACGCAAAGTGTAAAGTGGTAAAAATTCAATTTTTAATCGGAGGAGGGCCTAAAATCGGGGTTGGAGGCTGAGGAGAGCGGCATGGTTTCGGAGGTGGTGGGGGGCTCCGCTTGGTCGGCGGCAGGCCACGGTGGCGGGGTCAGGAGGTTGGTGGCGGGTTTCTTCGTGGAGTTAGAGTTTGAGGGGGCTGTTGGGTTCGAACGGAGGGAGGGAAGAGGAGGAGGCGTCGGCGTCGGTGGCGGAGGGCGGTGGGTGTCAGTCGCGTCAGCGGCAGGGAAAGGGGGAGGCACGAGGTCGTCGGGGGGAGGGGTTTGATTTGGATCGGGTTTCGACTAAAGAAAGAAAGGAGAGGGGGCTAAAGGGTTTTATAAAATATTTATTTATATTTATTTATTTTTAAATCCTATATGGTTGACTTTTCATACGAATCTCAAATTAAGCCCAACGACTGTCGCCCCTTGGGTAATACCCCCATTTCGAACACAATGGCATATGTCACAAAGGCCAGTTCGATCGTTTTGATCAGTTTTCGCCAAAATCAAAATATAACTCTATATATTGAATTTGAACGCACATTTCAATTTACTGGGGCCACATACGGACTTTAAAAATTCCCGAAAAATATTTCGTAGCTTCGAATTGATGATACGGTCCTAACAAAACTAATTTTATAGAATTTTGAGACCGTTTGAAAAATGGCCATTTTCCAGTCGATTAAAATCAACTAAACTGGTCAAACTCGTTTTCCTTTGCCACGCTCACATATTGATTCAAAAAATCACGAATTTTGGAATCTAGCAATAACTTGACATCACGGATCCAACAAAAGTGGTTTCATCGAAAACTGAGGTCGATTGCAAAATTTGCATTTTTAAGGACCAGAATCCCATAACGACTATTTTGAATTTTCAGCAAGACATATCTTTTGATTCCCGCTATGAAATTTCGATTTTTCGGATTTGTTGGAAAGATATCCTCAATTAGATTCTATTATTTTTGGTTTCACTAAAATCCGATTTATTTTGAACCCAGTACATTCATTTGAAATTTGAAATCGAATTATCGAACTACCGCGCCATTTTCAATTCCTTTTATATTTATAAATAAATATTTATATTCTACCGTCGATTCAAACGAATATATACGTTCGAATTCTATTCAAAATAAATTCCTCATCGTTAATATTTAAAATAATTCATTTTAAATATTCAAAATTCGCTAAAATTGCTAAAATAAAAGTTTTAAATTGGCTCAGATTTCTGGGTTATTACAGATTCGGAAAGACCTGGTTTATCCAATTCTGAATAACTGATACGACGACCAAAAGTCGATGATATAAAGACGGTGGTTAAAGACTGACGATCTTCACATCATACGGATGATTACTGATGTTTTGGTCGGGTTGTGCACCCAAGACAAGGTAATAAGTGGTGATTGTCCAAACGTACTAGGAGATCGACCGGATATGCGAGGACCTCTCTCTTCTGTATTGGACGTATGGGACGAGGAGAAAGATGCCTCCGGTTTCGTTCAGACCCTGAGCTGACTTTTAAAATGATGTGTGTTGGACATTAGATTTCATTCTGTGTTGATTGGTTTCTATTAAATATACATCAGTTTGGTGGCGGAGAATTTATTCTCTTGCTTAACACCCTTCTCTGAGACGTACAAGCTTAGAGGTTATATATTTATAAACATCAGTCGTATGGCGTGATTGTCGATGTGGCATGCTAAGATGCAATGATCAAGGCTTTTGTTGAAAAGCAGAGCCTTGTGGATGATGATCAAAGCACGGCTTTAATTAACATAGCTTTGTGTATAGCGTTAATTCGTGAGCCTCATACCCGGTATGAGTCAAAAACGGGATATTGACCGCAGGGAGTGCACGACATTTCTTTCTAGTAAGGAGTGGTGTCATGGTATGGAGCCCAGACATTTTTACTTATGTGGATGATGGAATGAGGCGCCTCGGGTATGAGCCCCTAGTGGCTCAGAGATAGGTCAGATAGGACCGGGAAATGTGTGTTCATGAATAACCAATCCACTAAAGTAAGTGTGGACCGGCCTTGAAGATCCAAGGGTTGCCCGTAGGCGTGATCCTGAGGCATTTGCTAGAGTGTCTCGAATCGGGAGGAGCCATCCCTTACCTCGACTCATAGATGGAAATCCAATTTCCAATACGACACTTTTCGGTTTTAGTTGTAAACCTATGTATGGCAGCATAATATATTGTACCTATGTCGTCTATGATTGATACAACTACATTTGGAGTTGATATTGACACTATGCACTTATAGTTATATCAAAATGATTTGTTTTAAATGTACCAAGCATGTTTGGCTATTATAAGGGAAAACTCTATCCTCCGGCTTGCGTTGCAATGTGTGATTGGGCCTGAGTCTTATAATAGTTTCATTTTCCAAAAAGCAATGCGTTGTTCCATTTTAAACTGAGATTCACGTGGAGTAAACCTATTCCATGTTATACGGGTGGTCCAATGATTTCCCCACTTTTAAAGTAAAGATTTAATAACTATTTTAGTTCTCACACCAGTCCTATGACTGACTCGGAGTTTATTGTTTCTATCTAAACTCTAGATGCCCATATTTTCCACACGGGAGCTTGTAGTTTTGGATTTGCAGATATTTCTTTTCCTAAGGTCTTGGATTACAGCTAGAGATATATTCGGAAAGCTTTGTATCCGTGTATTTCTTTCAGTTGTGGTAGTTGATATTTTCCGCTGCATAATGTGCTTATGTATTATTTTTCCGTTGCTTTTCTATTTGTAATCTCTGATATTTCTCTGTTGTATATTATTTGAACTCTTTTATTCTTGTACTCTAATATAAATTGTTGTAATAGCATGGAAATGTTCTATTGTTTGTGTACTGATGCGTTGTGTTCTCAAAGCAATCCCAGCTCCTCCATCTCTTTGGGTTCAAGGAAGTCTGGGTTGTTTCAACTGGTGTGAGTAAACTCCAACCATTGGTTTAACTTTTAAAAATCCTTTCTAAAGAAAGATAACCGTAAAACCGATCCACACATAAACACGGTTGGTTTTTACCTTACGATGACCAAAACATTTTTGATATCAAAATCCAGCGATATTACAACAGTGTCTACATCAAATAAATAGCCATCTAGAAGAACGCTTGCATCCCACGTTCCACGCACATAATATAAAATTAAAAACCATAGGACGCTTATTGGAGATTGGATTCCGACTATGACAAGGTATGGAACTACCTTCCGATCTAGTGGGGATACATTGGGGTTCAACAAGAACATCTTACAACCCGACCACACATGGTTGGCCACTAATTTAATTTGAGTGTACCGAGCATATTAGCCACCAATGGTTGTGATCAGCAACCGTTCCTGAAAGCATACAGCAGCGAAAAGAATAAGAAGCAAATGGAATTTCTCTAGATCAAGTGATAATACCCCCAGTGGGAATGACCCACTTGGCCACGGTACCTGCCTGATTTATGTCATTTCCCGGTTGATGAGGTTTGAGGTCACGATTGTCTTTTTAGAACATCTTGCCCCCATTTACTTTGAATTTCACCTTGTTAGATTCGTCCACATATGTTGTTCTGGGACTGGACAAACCGAAGGCACCGTTCTATTAATCCATCATGGGAATTTTTTACCTAAGATTAATAGAACAACCCTTGCACTTTACTCTGTCTCCAATCACATTCAATGTAATGACCCGTCTTTTTCCCCGGTTTTTGCGAGTAATTAAATCAACTTAAACCGTTCACAAAGGCGGATTGTTATGGGTACTAACATATATTGAACTAAATAACAGAACATTTCATTTCATAATACAAATGTTACATCAGAGTTACAAGGAATATCAGAGTTACGATAGAATATATAGCGAAAAGAAACACTCTCAGCAAAAGACGTGAATGACATGGCGAAAACACCAAATTTACCTTGAAGCTCCAACTCATAACACGCTATGAATCTTGCTCCAAGGATCTATAACTATAAAACTAAACCACTGGCTGCGCAAGTAGAAAATTAGTGGGCACCTAGAGTTTAGGAAGGAACAATAAACTCCAGGTCAGTCATGGGACTGGTGTGAGAACATAAAACAGTTGTTTTCGGGGTATATTTTAAAGTTAGTAAATTCACTGCACCACGCCGCTAATGCCGAACGGGTTTACTCCATGTGAATACCCGTGCATATAATGCCGCAATGACTTTTTGAAAAATGAAGCTATCATAAGCTCGTCCCACATCACACAATGCAAGCGCACACCAGAAGGGCGATTTTTCTCTTATGATAACCAAAAATGCCTTCATACGTGAAAATATTCTTTAATATTATTATTAGTGCATAGTGTAGAAACAATTTCAAAAATAAATGTATCAATCTTAGATGACATAGTACCCCATCCTACAATGTCGCCATAGGTATACAAATAAAACTATAGGGCGAGTAATGGAAATTGGTTTCCAACTTGATGATTCCTGGCATGAAAGATCAATCAGAAATACAAGCGAAGTGTAACACGACTTCTTCATTTAGACACGGATACCAACTACAAATCGCGAGGTAGATCAACGATTTTTGTACAGACTCGGACCCTCCCCCTCCCCCGAACATACCCTATTCCTCCAAGTTCACAAGAGGTACCTCCGCCACAGCTATCAATCACAAAATCATGTATATGTCAACAACCTAACCGCTAGTTTCTCATCATCTGAGGTGTGAGGCATGTCGATGTCGTGGTATACATAAAGCTACACTTAATTGATCATCATTTGCTTGCTTCATATCTCGAGTATGCCACATTGTCAATTCACCACATGTCACTGATTTTCTATCAATACATAACCTCTAAGCACGTAAAACTTAGAGACGGGAATATTTATTGCCACAAATCCAATATGTATCAACAGGAATCAGTGCTACACGGTCAATTATAATGTCAGACACACAATCCATATAAGTCCCTTCTAGGTCTGAACGGAACCTAAATCCGGAAATCTAGAAATATATTCAGAACTCATGCCACTTGTAACCTCGAATCAGTTGTACAGCCTGATTCAAGACATCAGCAATCAATCTAAACAATCTAATGATTCTCGATCTTCATTTGTCATTCCAAGTCTTGTATCTGCTTCATTGCGTCGTATTATTACCTGGAATGGTTTTCAGACTTAAATCCAATCCCGATCTTTCTAAGTAATAAGCGTACTTTAAAACAAAAGCTATGGACTATATCGGTTTCAATCCAAATCTCCTTCCCAATGTTTCTCAATTCATTTTTAAATAAGGTTGGATTTATTTCAAATTCCTTAAATCTGATTACCATTTCATTCCTTCTTTAAGATCCAATGTTCGTTTATCAATCTTAAATTCAAGAACACAATTTCTTTATTCGTTGTTCCATAAGTCGCCAAATCTAAATTCGGATTTAGAGTTTATACACAAATATTTATCCCTTTAAAACCTTCCAACATTTTTAGAAACCCTTTTTAAAGTGTATATAATAATTCTTGATTTAGACATCTCAAATTCTAGTCATTTAAAAAAAAGATAACGCATTACTTAAAGTGCTATAGAATAGCTACTAAAACTGAATGGGTTCAGAATCATTCAATTTTTTTACCCGAATCATTTTAGTTAACGAATAATGCTTGTTAAAATTCCAAAATTGTTTTAAATTCAAAGGATTTTAATTAAGTTCCAAATTAGACTTTGTAAATAACCATCCCGTTCGTCAGATCAGTTAGGGGATAGCCAGGGAGAGCAGGAAACTGTATTTTCTAAACCCAAGCCTTAGACACTATCCTCTCTGTCATCCTAGAATGTCCTGGTATGTATATATGTATTGTTGAAAGAACTGTCGTCAACATATTTACGCCTTCACACATTCGATAACGGATAAAATTTTCCAATCTGTAATTAAAGTTTCATAACTTACATTAAACCCATATTCCAAACTAGTTGGAAACTAAATATAATATTATCCGATTTGTTTAATTGTTTAGAACTTACAAATGGTCTTTAAAATAATAGAACCAAGTGTATTTAAGAAACCAATGTTTAGTTACATGCTTAAATCATTTTTTTTTCTTAAATTTTAAAGCTTATGGATAGCTAAACATTTACATAAACAAATGTAACTCAAATCAACTTTTAGTTAGATTCCAAAACTTGTTTCAATCTTAAGAGTCCAAAACAAATTTTTTAAGATATTTCCAAAATCATTTCGTTGTTATGAAAATCGTTTAATTATTCATGGCTTAGCTTTCAAATTATTTAGAAGTTTGAATTCAAAAAATTAACTTTCATTTTATTTCTAATCATGATTCACATAAGAAGGAGATTTAAATCGACTACCCATATAACTCCACAACTATGGTGTGTGATACAACAAAATCAATCCATATGAACACTAATCCATCCATTAACATTCCAGAATTTACACAACTATCAAATCTATGTGCAAGCATCACGTTAAATGACACTTAGTGTTTTAGTGTTTTTAACTTACACAAACATCCATTCAAATCATCACAACAATAGCAACCATCATTGTGAACTCGATAATTATTAAGTGATCAACTACTAGCAATTTTAAAATAAATTTAAATAAATGTTCTCACAAGAATGGCTTCCAATTGCGACGTCGACGCCTTGTATTACTGCAATGATTAACGGACGGACTAGTACGACTCCGCGGTTGACACATGCACCGTCTTTCTCGTAACTACAGTATGTGCTAGATTCCAACACAATGAATCTTCGCCTCAAAACATATATGCACTCACACAGTGAAGGTGAAAGATGAATTCAGGTGCATGCTAGGCTAGTCAGGTGCTGAGATTGGTGCACGGTGAAGGCAAAGTGTTTCTGGTCTCGTCACTGGTGGGTGTAAGTAAATTTGATAGGACGAGCTCTTGTGTGAGTTTAAGAGGAGGCATCGGTTGTTTTGAGGGGGGGACACTGAGCTTGGTGCACGGTGAAGGAAAAGTGTTCTGGTCTCGTCACTGGTGGGTGTAAGTAAAGTTGACAGGATGAGCTCTTGTGTGAGTTTAAGAGGAGGCAGCAGTTGTTTTAAGGGGGGAAGGTTGAGTCTGATGTGGAAGGAAGTCTGATTGGTCGTCAGATCGGCGCAGCACTTGGCGGTGGTGCTGGAGTGTAGCAAGGTGGTGGTTGTGCTCCGCAAAGTGAAGACGGAGAGTAACAAAGGAAGGCTGAAGGTTTTTTTTATGGAGAAGGTGAAGCAGCAAGGTGGACCGATGGAATACTAGAGGTGCGTCGGAGGTTGACGAGGTAGTTGAGCTGGCGGTGATGATGACAGGAAGAGGCATGGTGGGGCTGGTAGGGAAAGGCATGAGTTTTGTTAATGGAGAGAGGACGTGAGTTTTGAAACATAGAGATGGGTCTAGGCGTGCAACTGGTTGACCATGGTGGTAAGCAGTCGTGGTGACGGATGAACGAGGTGGTGGGAGGTGGAAACTAGGGGTGGAAAGAGGTTGTGAGTCAAAAAGGGAAGGCTGGTGGGTTTAGGGAAGGGAAGTGGCCTTGTGTCGTGGATATGGCAGAGTGGTGGCGGAACTGATGTGGGAATGGTTGTTGGTGGCGATGCTTGCGTGGTGGCAAGTGGAAAGGGGTGGCGGTGAGGCTGTTAGGAGGAAGACAACACGTGTTTTTGGGTGAGATGGTTTGAACAATTCTCTTCACGGAGGAGGGGAGTTAAGAGTGTTGCGAAGTGGGTGGAGTCAGAATCAAGGCGGTAGAGCAGTGTAGATGGTGGTGACTGATTGGCGTAAGTGGTAGTCATGCTGTGGAGAATGGAGTGGTGGAATCATAAATTTAATTTTTGCAATGTAAATTCTTGTGAAACATGGAAAAAATGGCTGAGTGGAAGGAGAGAGGAATAGCTTGCGTGAGAGAAAGATGGAGCTTTGCTTATGTTATAACACAGCAAAGGGGACAAAGCCTGGAGAGAAAACAACATGTGGTACCAGATTTCTACTACCCAAAATATTTTATCTGTGTACAACATTGGATTCCCTATACACTGAGATTTCCAAATCTTTGTGTATTGTTCACAAGTCTTTGTTTTGATATGGCAAGATTTTAGTCTGCTGCCATATCTTAGACCCAGTTTTTTTTTCAAATATTGTTGTGTGCAATACCACTTAAAAAAGAAGTAACCCGGTTGTTGCCCATGAACGGTATGTGAGTGTAAGGCTAGAACGCGAACTAACACACAACATTGTTATTTCTAAATGTTATAAATTTAACCTTATGAACCATAAACTAAATTCAAATGGTAACGTAAAATATGTGGATTTATTTCCCAATTTACTTCTTTCCTTTTATTTACATATTTTAATTACACCACTTGTATTTCAAAGTTTGTTCCTTGTTTTTATTACATTAACTATGTTATAAATAGTACCATCCTGAAATAAATTTAAACTCAACATTTTATTTGAAACGAAATTAATAACTAATTAAATTAAGACTCATGTTTGGAAACTAATTTAATGTTTTATCATGCTATTTATACTTGATGGTTCAATTTGAAATAAATTAGTCTTAACGATATTTTACTACTAAATTCTTTGTTCGAATAAATTATTTCTTAATTAAATTGTGGAATTTGTTTCCAAGTTGATTCTACTTTCACCATTACATTTCAACACAAAATTTTGCAAATCGTAATTCTAGCGAAATGTTTAAATTAGAATTATATTTACAAATGCAAATTTCAAGTGAATACTATGTTTAAAATAAATAAAAGTACACGTTCACATTTGAATTTCAAATATAATCATATATTCCTTTCTTAAAACCCAATTAAAAGTTCAAAACAAATTAAATTAATAACGGTAAAAAATATTGTTTCTATAATATATATATGGAAACAAAATTTGGTTTGAGCCTTTGAGAATAACTTATTGTATAAACAGGCCTCTTTCATAACTTATTATGAAAGTAGGCCTGTTTTCCGTAAGAGCAACTGAACAAGCGCATTCCTTTATGCGCAAGAATATTAAAATAAGAAAAAAATGCACATTCCATTTCTGCGCAAGAACAAATTTATTCTTGCTCAGAAACGGAGTGTGCGTTTTTATATTATTTTAATACTTGCGAACTCAATTTATGCGCAAGAACAAATTTGTTCTTGCATATAAATGGAGTACACAAGTTCAATCTGGGCCTTCCAAAAACAGAGAGCTATATATTCATTGAAGTTTAGATTTCAAACATAGAACAGTTTGTACCCAAGCATGGATTGCATATAATATTGCTTACATTTCGACATACATAGAATTCTAATAGAAAATAAAACGTTATAATCAGACATAGAACATAAACATTAAATTCAAACGTAGAATTCAGACAATAAATTACAAGCATAAAATAGAAGGTCGAGACATAGTCTGGATGAAAACTAGAAAACATAGATAGTACACTGATTAAATAAGAAATATTGAAGGTTGGTGTGAATAGAGATGAAGAGTTGAAGACAACATGTAAGCATAGATATTACACGAACTAATAGTGCTAGACTGGCTAAATCATCACCAACGAGTGGCTGAGCTCGAACCGCCTCCTCTTAATTCTAGCACAATTTTTCCCAAACGTCTCATTTCTTCTTGCATTTCTAGGGCATATTGAAGACCCTTAGCGCAAAATGGAGGGTCAATCCATTTAAAATAATCGCAACATTGATTATTTTTTGGGTTGTACTTGTTTTCTTTGTATGAACTGCAACCAAAAAATCTTCGCCCTACATTATTCTCAGTTTTTGCAACAACGACTATACATTCTTCTCCACATTGACACATTGGGTATGCGCAATTTGGCATAGTTGGAGGAACAGGACATAGACGCTCTAGCTAGATCCTGTTATGGTAGAATTTTTGACCCGCTTTTTGTTTTGAGACAATGGCATGTAAACGAGCATTCATTGTCCCTCGTACATGTTCCTGTGCCTGAGGTATTGGATCGAATTGAGTTTCAGGAACATATTCCACGGTTTCAACATTGATAGATCTATTCCATTCGATTTCTTCACAATAGGCCACTAAAGTTTCATCGTCAATTTCTCGATTCTCCATGTCTACGTTCATAAACCCAGCATTAAAACGTATTAGATGTAACGATCCAGAATTTTTAACCAATTTAAATTTTTAATTTAAATTTGAATTTGAATTTGACAGAAAAATATGTGGTTAAGAATATTTAATAATTTTGATAAGTTATATGATAGATTTTACTTGAATTATAAATGAGAATGATTATTAATAAGTTTGGATTTATTGATACTATTGTCGTTCGATCGGATTTGTCAAACTATAACATGAATTAGTAGCATTAGAATTAAGTGTTGCCCTTAGTTTTCATATCATTTAAGGGAAAATGCTACCAAAAGTTCACCTTCTCTTCTTAAGACAAGTGTATGGACACTTGTAATTTTGCATTTAAGCTTTCATGCATGCCTTCCATGTGCCCCCTTATGTGTCATCACCTCCTTAACTCTCTATTCCTATATAAGGAGACCTTTTCTTCATTTTCTTACCATTCCATTCCATTTCCTCCTTTCCACCTTCTTCTTAAAGCTTATGGCCATGGTTTCCATGGCATAAGTCTTCCTCTTTTCCACCAACACCTTGCCAAAGTTCGTCATTCTCCTCCTCCTCTTATAATATATAAAGAGAGATTAGTATATGTTATATTATATATATTTTGATAAAGAAGACGGTGCGCCGAAATACTGTCCGATGGTTCACTAAGCTAGGTTCGCCTACCGTGAAGATTGGAAAGCTGTTTGGTGAGAACACTTTAACCACGTTTTATTATTTAACTAGTAGTTAGACTAATTTAAATATAGTAATGGATTATTAATGGTTAATGATAGTTGATGTTTGTTATGATGGATGATGGATGCGTAGTTTAGAACACACACACTATTAAGCGTTAGTGTTATAACGCTTGTGCACAATTATGATTTATTTAATCATGTTGATGATGGTTGCTATGGATGTTTAAATAGTTGTTGATGTTGTTTTGCAAACACTATGACACAACAGTTATGGTATCACATTGGTGATCGGCAAATCTCCTTCGTAATTAGAAATAATATCATTATTGAAATTGAAGGCTAATAATCGGGAAAGACCGTATTCATATATGTGGATAAAATTCTTTAAATGAATAAATTAATACCGGAACATTTTAGGATGACAGAGAGGATAGTGTCTAGGCTTGGGTTTGGAAATGAAGTTTCCTGCTCTCCCTGGCTATCCCTAACTGGTCCGACGAATGGGATGGTTAATTTGAAGTTATTTGAATTTATAAATGAATTGGAATTTGATTTATTAAGTAAAAAGTAAAAGTTGAATTTTGAACCCAAAATAAATTTGGAAAGTCAATGTAAATTACTTTAAATGGTTTACAGAAGTATATAATGGTTTTCTAAGGTATTTTGAAGTATTGAAAAATAATTTTTATTGCGGTCAAAATAGGGCTTGTTGCACAGCGGCAATTAGTGTATTTTAGATGCAAACTTTAAACGCTTATAACTTTTGCAATCTAACTCGGATTTGCATGAAACGAAAAATGTTAGATTTATATTAACAAGAGCTTTAAAATGAGTGAAAGCAGATTTTAATTTTGAGTTACAATTTTCAAGATATGTTTAAAACCGTTTTGGGGAAAGGTCGCTATAAGAAAAGTTATCGACCATAACTATAAATAGCCATTTTTAATGTTTCTAAAATATGGAAAAAAATTGTAAAATCATTATTAAGTATGTAAAAGTGTTTTGAATTGTAAAGTTTAAGTTTTGACCAAGATAAATGATATTTGATCAATGTAGTTGAGATAACTATTTTGTGACGCTTTTGTAACACTTTCGAAACACTATTGTAACGCTTTCTTTGAAATAATCTATTTTGAAGTTTTTAAACCATGAACTAAAAGAAATCATTTGTAAATGATTGGCGGAATGTTTTCAAAGGTTCAAAAGTATTGGAAATACTTTATATGGGATTCAAATTGATTTATTTAATATTAAAATAGGTTTTTGATAGTTGGATATGGTTGGAGATAAATCTTCGGATGTTTGATATTAATCCGGTAGATGATGACTCTTACTATTGGAGGAATTTAAAAGGTAGTTCACCGTTATTCCGCTTATAGTGTGAGTTGGATACAGAGATTAATATTAAGTATAAGTGGATGATATTTCTATCCAGATCTAATGTCAAAGGTTTGGATAAATCTTTAAATTAAGATACGAGTTTCCCAATTTGATTGGGATAAGTTGGATAGAAATAATCTTCGGATATTTGGTATGAAATTCTTTGGTGTAAACGTATACTATTTGAGGAATTTGGAAGATATTATTATATCGTTATTCCACTTATAGTATTCGTTGATTATGAGAATTGATATCAAATATAAGTAGATAAATTTTTTTGTGTAACTTATGTTCAATATCAATTGATTTGGGTTTTGTCGTGAATCATATCTTCAATAATATCATTCTTGAAACCCCATGAGATTGAGTTATGGAAATTCATATCGTAATTTGAGGATTCAATCAGATCTTTGATTTGAGAAATTAAAAATAAGGAACTGGAAAGAAAGTATAATCTTTTAGTTAAGATTAAAGAATGGAATGTTGGAAAATCAATTTAATTGGAAACTATGGTTGAAATGTGGATTAAGGATTTTCAAAGGAAACTGGATTTTGATAATAAATTATCAAATGGAAAAATAATTAAGGCTAAACCATCTTTGATTTAAAGGATGTGTTTTAAAAGAGAAAGGTTAAATATGGATTTCGTAATAATTTGAGAACGGGTTTACAGAAGTTTAATTTTGACAAAATCCAAGACGGAAGGAGATTTGTAGAAAGCCTGTGTGTTCTATAATTTTTTTTTTAATTGCGCCTATTATTTGGAAAGACCGGGATCAGATGTATGTCTTAAAACCATTCCAAGTAATAATACGACGTTATAAAGCAATTGAAGACTTCGAAACCGCCGAGTAAAGCCTGGGAGTTTTCGAATCATTAGGGTTGAATGCCAATATCTCGGACTGGTCCGTACAACCAAACGAGGAGTGGCACGATATCTGAATGTATTTGGAGATTTTTGGATGATGTTCATTCAGACCCAGAACGGACATTTATGGATTGTGTGTCTGACGTTGTAATTAACTGCGTAACACTGTTTTCTCAATATATATCTGTTTGGTGATGGAGAATTATTCTCTTGCTTAACACCCTTCTCTATGACATATGAGCTTAGAGGTTATATATTGGAAATCAGTGATGCGTTGTTAATGGATAATATGGCATAATTAAGATATGCGGTGAGCTATGGATGATCAAAGCATGGCTTATTTAAGCGTAGCTTTGTGTATCATGACCTTGACAAGCCTCACAACCCGGTAAATGGCTAAAACAGGAAAGATGCAGCAAGGTTAAGGGTAGTCATTTCCTTCTAGATAAAAGGTGTACTATGGTATGGAGCCCAGGTATTAACCTATGTGGATAACTTCTATTTTTATGGATGTTGATGTTGCGAGGCCTCGGTTTAAAGGTTGGTAACGACCGGGAAGTGATATACTCAGGCGTGCTCTAAGTTACCCAGTTAAGGGGTAACCCGGCTTCGTATTGGCAGAGAGCCCAATTTGGTTCTTGGGGCGTCCCTCTAGAGGCGTACCCATCGGTTTGGTAAGGAAGTTCCTTTGCCTGGTCATTTGTTGGAAATCCAATTTGCCACTACGAGCCCAAACGGTTTTGATTGTATAGCCTGCTGGTTACCGGCAGGACTGTCAGTATAATGGGATGGGGCATTATGTTGGCTAGGTTTAATACATTTATTTGCGAAAAGGTTTTCCACACTATATAGTAGTAAAAGAGGATTTTCACGTATGAATGCATTTTTGGTTATCATAAGGCAAACCTCGCTTATCTGGTGTGCGCTTGCATTGTGTGATGTGGGACGAGCTTATGATAGCTTCATTTTTTTCAAAAGGTCATTGCGGATTTCTATGCACTGGTATCCACATGGAGTAAACCCATTCCGCATTAGTGGCGTGGTCTGGAGAATTACCTAACTTTAAAATAAACCCTAACAATAACTGTTTTGAGTTCTCACACCAGTCCCACGACTGACGTGGAGTTTATTGTTCCCTCACCTAAACTCTGGGTGCCCATAATTTTTACACGGGTAGCCTAGTAGTTTGGTTCACAGATTTAGCCTTGGAGTTGGTTGGAGCAGGATTCTGGTTTTAGCTGAAGCTATTATGACTTGGAGCATTCACATTCTTCCGCTGAGTTTAGTATCTTTTCCGCTGTGTAATCGATGTACTCTGATGTATCTCTTGTAACTCTGATGTAATATTATTGTAATGATAATGGAAAAGTTCTTTTTATTTTGTGCAAATGTGTAAGTACCCCTAACAATTCGTCTTTATGAACGGTTTAAGTTGGTTTAATTACCGGCGAAAACCGAGCAAAAAGTCGGGTCGTTACATTAGATGAACTATAAGTGTCATAGCTATTTACGGAGGAAAAAAACTAATTAAAATTACCTTTCGAAGTTGAAGATGATGCCATGAATGCTGACATTTCGGAGTAAAATTAGATTGAAGATTGATTTTGAATAATTGTCGATGGAGTTGGGGATTTAGGGATAGGGTTTGTTGTTGCGAAAATGGGTTTGATGGACGATTGGTAAAAAATGAAGAAGAATGGTTGATGGCTGGTAGAAATAGGAGTTGAAAGTCGTATGAGCACTCCAAAAGTGCTCATGAAGGAAACCATTGTTGGGAAAATTCCCAACTCCAAACCCTATCTCCAAATACATCAACTTGTTGTAATCTTCACTGGTTAGAATGGAAAAATAGGTAATTTTTCTAATATTACTTCTTAAACCAGTGACTTATTCGAATTTATTGTTTTTTTATGTTTGTTAATTTCATGGTAGTGTAGAATATGGCACATGTTCCAATCATCTGTTACTTCAATGGTAAGTTATTATTCGGTGAAGATGACAAACCTACATATGTTGGTGGAAAAAGAAAAGGATGCAAAATTAAGAAGTATTGTTCGTTCGAATCGCTCAAGAATAAAGCGTATGATGTTTCCAAAATAGAAGAAAATGAGTTCGATATAAAGCTAGTAACGAAGTGGGTAAAGGATGTTGGTTCGTCCGCTATCACTGTAGACGACGATGAAGATATGGATTCGATGTTCTCAGTTGGAATGAAAGTGATAGAGATGTACATTCTGAAATGTGATAAGATCCAAGAATAGCAGCTTAAACATCAAATGGATTACACGTTACCCGATGATAACTTACCGGACGAGAATTTTCAGGAGCCCATTCCGATTGAGTCTCAAACAACAGTTTGGTTAGTATATGGATTTAAACAACACATAGTTGTAGTAAATGTAGAGGTTTAGGACATAAAAGAAGATCATGCACTCGATGAAGACAGTTTAAGTTTAGTGTTTATGGTTTGTGTTTCGATGTATTTCGTTGCAATTTAAATTTGAATTCTATCTATGTTTTTGATTCGAATTCTATCTATGTTTTTCCTTCAAATTTCTGTTGTTACTTAATTCAAATTCTACTGCATTCTATTTTTGTGAAGTTCAATCCCTTCTTTTATGAACGTAGCATCGAACATTAAGTTCAAACACATAATTGAAAAGTAGAATCCGACATTGATTTCAAACAACCCAACATTAACAATTAGTTCAGCATACATAATGCTAATTAAATATGACCAACCTACATGAAATCACCCATAAACACTAAATCATCGCTAACTAGCTAGTTGTCTCTAAGTCTTCGAACTTCTAGCAGCGTGTCCCTCTTCTTCCCCGCTCTCTTGTATATCGTCTTGTTATCGACAGTGGTTGAGAACTTGCAAGAACATCTATAGTCTCCGATGGTAGTGGCTGAGAGGACGATCTAATTTGTTGACTTTCCAGGGGTGGTTGCGATGGACCAACAAAAATATCCTCTTGTATACCACTCGTAGAGCATCTTCCGTACCCAAAACTCTGTGAAACCGAATCCCAACTTGGCCATTCTTCTGTCATTACGTTGAAAAGCTCTTGCTCATTGCCTTGTGCATCTTCTTCCTCTACTTCAGTTGATCTTCAAACTCTTGTTAGAGCCCGGGTCCCTATCCCGAAATAGGAGGAGGTGGTGGCGGTAATGCGGAAGGAGGCGGGGGAGGGGGTGGATTAGGTCGACGCAACTTGTTTCGGCCTAAGAGTGTATCCAAGAAATTCCTCAGTCCTACACATTTCACTTTCACCTGCTCAGGCTCAAATCGGCTTTGCTCTATATCCTCCGTCATATCTATATCAGTGTAAATACCACTAACGATATCACGATCCAGTGGCACTCGAGGGATGTATGGAGCTATAAGTGAAGAAGATTCCCTCAATACAAAACGGCGAGTAATCTGCCAATACCAATACTCGTACTCGGCCAACATAATTGGCGACGTTCTCTCAACAATCACATTATCCGCCCTAGTGTTCTAATGATGAACAGCTTGAATTAGGAACTCGACCCAATTCCCTGGATTCTCTGGCACTTAATCAACCGGATCCGACATATGTGGAAAAGCATAACCGAACTGCCTCATTACTTGGTCTGGACAATGACTCTGAATGCATACAAAAAAGCCGCGTCTTGCACGATATAGTCCTATGTAGTAATGGAATATTATTCTGAAAATTTAAATCATACGGATTCCATATAACACTCTCAGTCAGTGTCAAATCAAATTCATTCCTATAAAATATGACATTCCTCGCAGTACGAGCCCAATTTTTGGCAACATTCCACCTTCACAATAAAGTAACAATGCTAAGTAAATAAAATTAACAAATTCTGAATGTACTAATTTTTATTCAAAATTATCCGCGACCGTAATGAAGATGTATACCCGTAGTGTCTTGAATTTGTACATTTGGTCGACCAATTGCCATGTAGGTCCACGGCCATAACTAACGATATATTAAACTTTAATTGAAATAAGGAAGTGGTGTAAACACGTTATGTTAATATTAAATACAGAAGATATACCTGCAATAAAGTCATGCAACCAGCTATAGAATTAGATTTCCTTAATGCGACAGCCGATAGCTCGCTATACAAATTAGCGAGCACCGCACTCCCCTAAGCGTGATAGCCAAACTGCTGGAATTCTCTTTAAAATGGCAAGCACATTAAATTACATCTCACTTTTGAATGAGTGACAAAAGGACGGGAATTTACAATGTATAAAATTACGGCATGTGCTCGACGCTTAATCTCCACTCCTATTGCGTGTTCTTGATGAGGACCCCCAAATGGTTGTCCAAACCAGTTCATATTTATTTCATATCTCCCCATGAATTGGTTTTCGAGAACAACTACTCCCAAAAGCTCGTTGCATAACTCATCGTAGTCGGTACCTAAATCATCAAACAGAATAGGACGACCAAAGGTGTGAACACTAAGTATTTTGTAACGACCCGCATTCTACGCATCGGAGGATCGTAGAATATTTATTTCTTTCTCGTATGAAGTCGTATGGTCGTGTAACTTTTGGAAAACGACTACTGGAGTCATTTCCCATGTTGACGATTTTTGCCGATTTTTAAATGACCGTTTTGCCCCTAGCTGATATTGTTTCGGCCATAATTTTTAATTAAAAAGGAGTTTTAACCTGAAACCACTTCCGTTAGATCCGGATGATGGTTTACCTTTCCGTAGAGTGGTCATATTTGAAGAACGGACTTACCATTTGGGAGATATGGATGAAATAAGGTTTAGAAGGTGAAAAACAGCTTAGCTGGGCCTAATTAGGGTGATTAGCAAGAGGGCCCATAACCCATTTCGGGATTACGGTTATTGGAGGGCTGAGATAAGTTAGTAAATCAGTTTTTATTTCATTTCTTGTCCGCCACTTACAACCTTTGAACCCTAGCAATGGTCTCCACTTGCTAAAACACCCCAAATCACCTTCTAATCGCTAAATAAGCGAAATCTACATCAAATTAAAGCGGATTAGCACAAAAATCAAGGTAGAGCTACTGGAGTGTATTGGAATCCGAACCATTTTGTCCAAAAGTTCCAGATCTGAGTTTACTTGTGGCTAAGGTGAGTGATTAGCCTTGTTTTTACACTAATTACGGTTAATTAAGGGTAATCAGTGATAATTAGTGAATTTATACATGATTAAACTCTGGAAAAATATTTAAACATTTCGAAATATAGTTTTAGGCCTCTGTCAAAATTGGGGTTAATTTGGATAAGTTTTGCTAATCTTATCATCAGTTGTGCTTAAACATGATTAAGGGAAAGACAAGGGTTTTTGGGTATTTTTGATCTATATTATCATGATTATTGGTTCTTTTCTTTGGCGACCGTCCCTTGCTGGTTGGACATCGGCGTAGCTCACTTTCATTGGCAATATCGGCTGGTGTGGGGCGGGCCGTCACATTTGGTATCCGAGCTCTAGGTTGCGTAGTTAACCGAGGGAAAGACACCAGGGAGAGATAGTATACGTATATGAAAGCGCGTATTTGTGATATTTTAATTTTCAAAAGCTATATATATATATATACTATTAGTATATCTAAGGAAGGAGTCGCACTGCACTGGCACCACTGAAGAGATGGTTAATCGTTTTCTCCTTACAGATTGAACGATGAGCCGACATACGTGGGGTACTGGTAGAGGAGCTAATAATGGGAATGCTCCTGATATGAGGAAGATGTTCATTGATTTCATGAGAGAGATGCTTAGAGATGTTCAGAGGGCAGTTCCTAATGCTGCAAATGGTGGCGGTATAGCGGTGCAGGCGCTTAGGGCCGATTTCACCAAGCTCTGTAAGGACTACACTAGTCTTGGTGGGAAACCGTTCCACAAAACGGAGTCGGTTACGGATGTTCAGGATTGGTTGGATAGCTGTGAGCGTATCTTTGAAGACTTGGGTATCGAGGATACGATGAAGAGAAAGCTAGCATCCCGTCAGCTGCTAGAACGGGCAATGAATTGGTGGAATGCTATCAAAGCAGCTACTCCAGAGGATCAAGTTACTTGGGATCAGTTCAAGACTCGTTTTAGCGATAAGTTTATCCCATCTGTTCAGAAATCAGAATTGTTTAGGAAGTTCTTGGAGCTTAAGCAGAATGGTAGGGTAGTCTCGGAGTATGTTGCTGAGTTCGATACTTTATCGAAGTATGGATTATCCCTCATTGACACTTCTGAGAAGAAGAATGAGAAGTTCATCACAGGCTTAGATCAGTACTTGGGGGAAAGGCTTATTAACCACATCGATGAGACGTTTGAATCGATTGTGGGGAAAACTTTGAGATCAGAGATTCTATACCCTAAGTCGAAGACTGAGGTTGCATCTACAGAAGAGCCAAAGCCGCAAGCAAGTCGTGGAGGCAAGAATAATTCTCAAAATAAAAGGAAGCATAACCAGACTAAGGATGGTCAGAAAAAGAGCAAGAAAGATGTTGAATGCTTTATGTGTGGCAAGAAGGGCCATTATGCTAAAGAATATCGAGCGAAGCCAACGGACAGGAAGTGCTTCAACTGCGACCAAGTGGGACATCATAAGGATAAGTGTCCGCAACCCCCTAAAGAAAAGCAGATTGTGAAAGCATATGCTATTAATGTTGTTCCTTCTTCGTCGAATGCCCCAACTACGGCGGAGAAGGGAAAGAATGTCGTCATTCAAGGTATGCTTTCTGTTTATAATGTTCCTGTTCGAGTATTGTTTGATACCGGGGCTTCCTGTTCCTTCATATCTAGTGACCTGGTAGATAGGTTGGGATTGGAACCCGAGATAGTCGATAGACCTTTAGCGGTGACGAACCCGATTGGTGGTTCGACTAGCCTTAGCATGATTTGTCGAAATTTTGTTTTATCAAGTCATGGATGCATGTTTGCTTGTGATTGCTTTGTTTTGGGCTTTACTGGGTTTAGCATTATTTTGGGAGTCGATTGGCTCCAATGATATGGGGTGGTGGTAGATTGTGAGGGATTTTCGGTGACTATTATGGTGGATGATGGCGGAGGGTAGTGTTTGGTGGCCTACCTAGTGATGAGGTGATGGCTAGTTTTCTAAATTCCCTTGACATCTCGTAGGACGAGTTAGCAGGAATTCCCGTTGCTGGCCAGTATCCGGACGTCTTTGAGGAAGTGACCGGACTTCCACCACACCGAGAGATTGAGTTCCGTATTGATTTAGTGAAAGATGCCAGACCTATAGTGATGCCACTTCGTCGTATGGCACCAAGGGAGCAACGATAGCTTGGGGTGCAAGTAAGCGATCTTTTGAAGAAGGGATTTATCAGAAGAAGTGTCTCCGAGTGGGGAGCACCAGTTGTGTTTGCTACCAAGGCCGATGGTTCCCTTTGATTGTGTGTGGACTACCGCGAGTTGAATAATGTGACAAGGAAAAATAAGTATCCTCTACCATGGATAGATGATTTGTTTGATCAATTAAGTGGCGCGAGAGTGTTCTCCCAATTGGATCTCGCGATAGGTTTTCATCAGCTTAGAGTGGAAGCTGAGATTATAGCTAAAACGACCTTTCGGACGCCGTTTGGATTCTATGAGTGGTGGTTGATCATGCCATTCGGGTTGACCAATGCACCAGCATATTTTGTGGATCTTATGAATAGGGTATTCAGAGATCAATTTATTAAGTTTGTTCTTGTGTTCGTGGACGATTTCTTGGTTTATTCGAGGACAGAGGAAGAACACAAGGAACATTTGAGGATAGTGATGGAGGTGTTGAGAAAACACTAATTGAAAGCGAAGTTTTCTAAGTGTCAGTTCTTGAGGAGGGAATTGAGATTCTTGGGCCATGTTGTTTCAGAGAATGGTATTGTCGTGGACCCTGCGAAGGTGGCTGCGGTGCAAGATTGGTCTACGCCCAAGAATGCAACAGATGTAACAAGTTCCTTGGGATTAACTAGATATTATCGTAAGTGTATCCAAGACTTCTCCAAGATAGCAGCACCGTTGACTCAGTTGAACAAGAAGAATCAAGCTTTTGTTTGGGACGAAAAGTGCGAGAATGCATTTAAGAGTCTAAAGGAAAAGTTGACATGTGCACCAGTGTTAGTCATTCCTAAAGGGAATGAAGAGATGACGGTATACACAGATGTCTGTGGTACCGGGCTAGGTGCAGTATTGATGAAAGGAGGTAGGGTTGTAGCTTATGCAAGTCGGAAACTGAAACCACATGAGAAAAGATACCCTACCCACGATTTGGAATTAGCAGCGATCATGTTCGCATTGAAGATGTGGAGACATTATCTCTTGGGAGAAAGATTCGAGTTGTTTACTGATCATAAATCGTTAAAGTATCTTTTCTCTCAGAAGGATTTAAATCTCCGTCAGCAAAGATGGTTAGAATTCTTAGCTTCCTATGATTTCGATATCGCATACACACCAGGAAAGGGCAATGCAGTAGATGATGCCTTGAGTAGGAGACATGCCAGTTTAGGGGCTATGTTTCTTGAATGGAAGCAACTGGAGTACATCTCTGGGTATGATTTCAGACCAAAGTGCGAATTGGATCCAGAAATGTTAGCAAGATTGACGATCAGACCCAATTTGATTGAGCGGATTGGTTCCAGTCAGAGGGACGATCCTAACCTATTGGAAATCATCTCCAAGTTAGAGATGGGTATCGATGAGGAGATGAACAAGTATGGGCTTGATCGAGATGGATGGCTTAAAAAGAATGAGAGACTAGTTGTACCCAATGTCAATGGATTGAGAGATGAAGTGCTTAGAGAATGTCATCACTCAAAACTGAGTATACATCCCGGTGGTAACAAAATGTATCGAGACATGAAGCAGACCTACTACTGGGAAGGGATGAAAAGAGACATTGGGAAGTTTATATCCAAATGCATGAACTGCCAGCTAGTTAAAGCTGAGCAAAAGAAGCCTAGTGGTTTGTTACAACCATTAGAAATTCCAAAATGGAAATGGGAACAAGTCTCAATGGATTTCATTAATGGGTTACCAAGGACTAGATCGGGCCATGATAGCATTTGGGTGATAGTTGATCGATTGACCAAGAGTGCGAGGTTTATACCTATCAAGTCGAATATAACGACAGCTAGGTTAGCAGAATTGTATATGAAGTGGAAAGTGAGATTTCATGGAATACCCAAAGGTATTGTGAGCGATCGAGATCCATTGTTTACTACTGGATTTTGGAAGAGCTTACAAGAGGCGTTAGGATCAGAATTACATCTCAGTACCTCGTATCATCCTCAAACCGGCGGTCAGACAAAGAGGGTGAATCGAGTATTAGAAGACCTCTTAAGATTTTGGTGGATCATGGGATGACCATTTGCATCTAGTAGAGTTTGCATATGATAATATGTGACGGCCCGCCCCGCACCGGCCTGCATTTCCTCCGAAAGTGCGCTGTACACATGCCCAGCTAGCACAGAACGGTCGTCAGAAGAGTAGAAAGAAGAGAGTGAACTAATCAAGAAACCTGTAGAATGTCTCACAGCGCATGGAATAAAATATAATAATAACATACTTGACACAAAACAGGCGAGACAGTGCATAAGCTGATAACTAAAATCAACATCAATCATCAAAGCAGCGGAAATCCAAATACAGCTTATTACAATTTTCCAAATTTACTGTCTCTAAACAAAAGAAAGCTGAAGTAGAAGATGCACCAACAATGCCCAAGCAGTGATCTTCAACAACACAGGGAGAATACTATATATATTACGTGGAAGCCTCCTGCTCGTCTCCGGATCATCTACCCGTGCATCACCAGCTAACCTGTCTCTAGTCTGCTCGTGTGAGCACCCAGAGTAATAAGAGGAGACATAAAACTCTGGGTCAGACATAAAGCCTGGTATGAGCGATAAGCGTCTAAACAGAATAATAACAGGTATACTAAACCATACCTGAACCTGGACCTGCAACCAAAGAGTTAGCACCACATACCGTACAGTTCTCTAAGGTGCCATAATGAATAGTGTAAAGAATACGGGGGTGGGGTGTGTATGTCATAATGATAGCAAACAAATCATCCATAGCAACCATCCTCACATCTCTCACCCAGTGCGTAAAGCATACGATATCTACCACTTTGGAACACTAGACAAACTGAGGTAACGACGAATCCCGTCTTGTAGAAACCCTGCTGTGACCAAGCCGAACACTTGGAGTCATGACCAAACATTTCAATGACCCACTTCATTGGTCGTAGCCCTTGGTTCTACCTATGCCATAATGGCCCTGAATCCGACTTCGTACCTCCTACCATAGTGGTCCAAAGCTATAGACGTCGATAACTCCTTGGCACGCGTCCCGCAGCAAAGCCCAACTCATGAAGTGAACTCGTTGGTTCCCATCTGGATCCTGAGCTCTAACTTCCCTTTGGACTACCTTTACATCTCGGGTTCTCAGTCATCACCGGATCGGTTCGGGTCTCCTCCTCTTGCTTCAGATCGGATCGTGTCCACTGGTCGAGCCATCAGCTCTTCAGTCCGGGTCGGATCGCACCATTCTGGTTCAGACCGGTCGTGTTGAGCTTCCCCAGGTCGGGTCGGTTCAAGTTCCCCATCTCCATCGGATCGTGATCCTCAGGTCGTGGCGGCCCCCTCCAGTGCATAACTCCGGTTCGGGTCGTCTCGTGGTGCTCGGTTCGGTTCGAAAGTGACTACACGGGTCGGGTCGGAGTCTCCAAGTCGCATCGCCATCACTGGTTCGGGTCGCACTTTCTGGTCACGAGAGATTCGGATCGTGCAAGCGGGTCGGATCGTGGCGTGGTGCTACGATTCAAGATCTCCTTTGGTCATCATCTCGTGGAGGGGGTTCGGGTAGTATAGCCTCCATCGATTCGTGCTCACCATCTTTCAGCGGATCGGGTCGGAGTCCTTACATCGGTTCGGTTCGGGTCTCCCTTATCCGATCCGATCCGGTTAGATACCCTGCAGTTTTCTGCAACTTTCCAGCAACTGTTTATACGCCTCTCGACGGCGTTTTCGACCAATCTAACTATTGGAATCAATCACAAAGCATACCCAAGAGTCATAGCAACATATAACAACAACCACAAGCAACAAACAACAATTTAAATGAATCAAAATGGATCAAAAGTGGCCAAAACCTCACATTTTCCTATAATCCCTCTTAATCATGTTTAAGCATACGATTAGCAAAACACATCGAAATTAACCCAAATTTCTAACAGAGCCTTAAAACATTATTTTAGAATTTTAAGAATTTTTTTCAGAATTTATTTACGTATAAATTCGCTAATCTTTACTAATTACCCTTAATCACCGTAATTAGTGCAAAAACTATGCAAATCACTCACCTTGGCCACAAATGAAACACCAAATCTGAAATACTCTCTGTTTGGGTCGAATTCCTATGTATAGCAGCAGCTCCAATCTTGCTTTGTTGCTATTTGGCCTTGCTTTGATGTAGTTTAGGCTTAATCTTCACTAAAAATATGTTTAGGAGTGGTTTTAGAGGATGGAAGCCATTACTAAGGTCTCAAGAAGGTTTGTGGCGGCTCAAAACTGAAATGAAAGTGATAACCTAACCCTAATCAGTCCTCCTATACCTCTAAACCCGAAATTCCCCTTGGGCCTAACTGCTAATCACCCGGTTAAGCCCAATTAAGCTGTTTTTCACCATCTGAAACTTGTTTCAGCCATATCTCCCAAACGGTGAGTCCGTTTGGCTAATGTGACCACTCTACGGAAAGAGAAACCATCATCCGAAGCCAATGGAAGTGGTTTCAGGTCAAAATTCCTTTTCAGTCAAAAGTTATGGCCAAAACAGTGCCAACTAGGGGTAAAAAGGTCATTTAAAAATCGAGAAAAATCATGAACATGGGAAATGACCCCAATAGTCGTCTCCCAAAGTTGCATGACCATACGACTTCGAATGTGAAAGAAATAAATATCCTACGATCCTATGATGCGTAGAATACGGGTCGTTACACTCTCCCCCCCTTAAGAAATTTCGTCCCCGAAATTCCTTAACCCATAACATACAAGGGATCCCGCATGCCTAACAACCATATACAACAATCAAATATGCAAAACAAGCAACAAGCCTATCCTAGCATGCGGAAAACTAAATCGAAGTCAAAATCTTACCAGACAAAGAGTTCTGGATACTTCTTCCTTATGTCCTCCTCTGTTTCCCAAGTACAGTCATTCTCGTCCTCGCCCCACTGAACCTTGACTAGCTTCACCGCCTTTCTTCGAAGTTGCTTCATGTCGTGCTCGACAATACGGGCCGGCTTACGGTTCCCAACCGCCTCGGGTTCTACTTCGAAGTCCTCTAACTGATCAGGTGAAATAGTCATATTTGAGTCGTGAACGAACTTCCTTAGTTGGGAAACATGAAATACGTTATGAACTCCCGCCATCTTCTCCGGTAAGTCAATTCTATATGCCAAATTCCCGACTAGTTCAAGAACAGGGAATGGGCCAACAAACCTTGGTGCCAACTTGCCTCTCCTGCCAAATCGTATTACGCTCTTCAACGGAGAAATCTTGACAAACACCAAGTCGCCAACGGAGAATTTTAAGTCTCTTCTCCTCTTATCAGCATAACTCTTCTGCCTATCTTGGGCAGCCTTCATTCGTTGTTGAATGATCTTGATCTTATCTGAAGTTTCCCTCACCACATCTGGTCCAAGCATAAACTTCTCGCCAGTCTCTATCCAACATGATGGTGAGTTGCACGGTCTTCCATACAAAGCTTCAAATGGAGCCATACCGATACTGGATTGGTAACTATTATTATATGCAAACTCTACTAGATGCAAATGGTCATCCCATGATCCACCAAAATCCAATATACATGCTCTCAAGAGATCTTCCAAAATACGATTCACCCTTTCCGTCTGACCGTCGGTCTGAGGATGATATGCGGTACTGAGATGTAACTCTGACCCTAGAGCCTCTTGTAAGCTCTTCCAAAACCCACTAGTGAACAACGGGTCTCGGTCGCTCACAATGCTTTTAGGTACTCCATGAAATCTCACTATCCACTTCATATACAATTCTGCTAACTTAGCTGCCGTTCTAGTCGATTTGACTGGTATAAACCTTGCACTTTTAGTCAGTCGATCTACAATTACCCAAATGCTGTCATATCCCGATCTAGTCCTTGGTAATCCATCGATGAAATCCATCGAGACTTGCTCCCATTTCCATTCGGGAATTTCTAAGGGCTGTAACAACCCACTAGGCTGCTTTTGCTCGGCTTTAACTAGCTGGCAATTCATGCACTTGGATATAAACTTCCCAACGTCTCGTTTCATTCCTTCCCAGTAGTAAGTCTGCTTCATATCTCGATACATCTTATTACCACCGGGGTGTATAGTCAGCTTTGAGTGATGACATCATCTAAGCACTTCATCTTTCAATCCATTGACATTGGGTACAACAAGCTTTCCATTCTTTCTAAGCCATCCATCTCGATCAAGCCCATACTTGTTCATCTCCTCATCGATACCCATCTCTAACTTGGAGATGATTTCCAATAGGTTAGGATCGTCCCTCTGACTAGAGCCGATCCGTTCAATCAAAGTGGGTCTGATCGTCAAACTTGCTAACATTTCTGGATCCAATTCGCACTTTGGTCTGAAATCAAACCCCGCGATAAACTCCAGTTGCCTCCATTCAAGGAACATAGCCCCTAAGCTGGCATGTCTTCTACTCAATGCATCAGCCACCGCATTGCCCTTTCCTGGTGTGTATGCGATGTCAAAATCGTAGGAAGCTAAGAACTCTAACCATCTCTACTGACGGAGATTCAGATCTTTCTGAGAGAAGAGATACTTTAACGACTTATGATATGTAAACAGCTCAAATCTTTCTCCCAAGAGATAGTGTCTCCATATCTTTAACGCGAACACGATTGCTGCCAACTCTAAATCATGGGTAGGGTATCTTCTCTCGTGCGGTTTCAATTGCCGACTTGCGTAAGCTACAACCCTACCGCCTTGCATCAATACAGCACCCAGTCCGGTACCACAGGCATCCGTGTATACCGTCATCTCTTCATCCCCCTTAGGAATGACTAACACTGGTGCGCTTGTCAACTTGTCCTTTAGACTTTTGAATGCATTCTCGCACCTTTCATCCCAGACAAAAGCTTGATTCTTCTTGGTCAACTGGGTCAATGGTGCTGCTATCTTGGAGAAACCTTGGATAAACTTACGATAATATCCCGCTAACCCCAAGAAACTTCTTACATCTGTTGCATTCTTGGGCGTAGGCCAATCCTGTACCGTAGCCACCTTCGCCGGGTCCACGGCAATCCCATTTTCTGATACAACATGGCCCAAGAACCTCACTTCCCTCTTCCAGAAGTGACACTTAGAAAACTTTGCTTTCAATTGGTGTTTTCTCAACACCTCCATCACTATTCTTAAATGTCCCTTGTGTTCTTCCTCTGTCCTCGAATAGACCAAAATATCATCAACGAACACAAGGACAAACTTATTCAACTGATCTCTGAATACCCTATTCATAAGATCCACAAAATATGCTGGGGCATTGGTCAGCCCGAATGGCATGACCAACCACTCATAAAACCCAGACGGCGTCCGAAATGCCGTTTTAGCTATACTCTCAGCTTCCACTCTAAGCTGATGAAAACCTGTCGCGAGATCCAACTGAGAAAATACTCTCGCGCCACTCAACTGATCAAACAAATCATCTATCCGCGGTAGAGGATACTTGTTCTTCCTCGTCACTTTATTCAACTCGCGGTAGTCTACACACAAACGAAGGGAACCATCCGCCTTGGTAGCAAACACAACTGGTGCTCCCCATTCAGAAACACTCCTTCTGATAAATCCCTTCCTCAAAAGATCGCTGACTTGCACCTCGAGCTCTCGCTGCTCCCTTGGTGCCATACGACGAAGTGGCATCACTATAGGTCTGGCATCTTTTACCAAATCAATACGAAACTCGATCTCTCGGTGTGGTGGAAGTCCGGTCACTTCTTCGAAAACCTCCGGATACTGGCCAACCACGGGCAAACCTGACAACTCACTATGCGGAATGTCGAGGAAGTTTAGAAAACTAGCCAATACCCCCTTACTGGGTAGACCACCAAACACTATCCTCCGCCCATCATCCGCTCTAGCTGTCACCAACAAGCCCTCACAGTCTACCACCACCCCGTATCTTTGGAGCCAATCTACTCCCAAAATAATGCCAAACCCAGTAAAGCCCAAAACAAAGCAATCACAAACAAACATGCATCCATGACTCGATAAGACCACATCACGACAAATCATGCTAAGGCTAGTCGAACCACCAATCGGGTTCGTCACTATTAAAGGTCTATCGACAATTTCGGGCTCCAATCCCAACCTATCTACCAGGTCACTAGATATGAAAGAACTGGAAGCTCCGGTATCAAACAAAACTCTAACAGGAACATCATAAACAGAAAGCATACCATGAATGACGACATTCTTTCCCTTCTCCGCCGCAGTTGGGGCATTCGACGAAGAAGGAATAGCATTGAGGGCATATGCTTTCACCATTTGCTTTTCTTTAGGGGGCTGTGGAAACTTGTCCTTGTGATGTCCCATTTGGCCACAGTTGAAGCACTTCCTATCCGCTGGCTTGGCCCGACAATTACTAGCATAATGGCCCTTCTTACCACAGCTGAAGCACTCCACATCTTGCTTATTCTTTTTCTTCTGGCCGTCCTTAGCCTGATTCTGCTTTCTCTTATTCTGAGAACCACCTTTGCCTCCACCACTAGCTTGTGGCTTTGGCTCATCTGCGGATGCAACCTCAGTCTTCGACTTAGGGTAGAGACTTTCCGATCTTAACGCTTTCCCCACAATCGATTCAAACGTCTCATCGATGTGGTTAATAAGTTTTTCCCCCAAGTACTGATCCAAACCAGTTATGAACTTCTCATTCTTTTTCTCGGCAGTATCAATAAGAGATAACCCATATTTTGACAAAGTGTCAAATTCAGCAATATACTCCGAGACAGCTCTGCCATTCTGCTTGAGTTCCAAGAACTTCTTAAACAACAATGATTTCTGAGCAGCTGGAATGAACTTCTCACTAAAGCGAGCCTTAAACTGCTCCCAAGTAATCTGATCTTCGGGAGTAGCTGCCTTTATAGCATTCCACCAATTCATTGCCCGCCCTTGCAGCTGACGGGACGCTAGCTTTCTCTTCATCGCATCCTCGATACCCAAATCCTCGAAGATACGTTCGCAACTATCCACCCAATCCTGAACATCCGTAGCCGACTCCGTTCCGTGGAATGGCTTCCCACCAAGGCTAGTATAATCCTTATTCAGCTTGGCGAAGTCGACTCTTGGCGCCTGCACTATTGGACCACCACCATTTCCACCATTGGGAGCTGCCCTCTGTACATCTCTAAGCATCTCTCTCATGAGGTCAGTAAACATCGTCCTCATGTCAGCAGCATTCCCATTATTGGCTCCCCTACCAGCACCTCTAGTATATCGGCTCATCGTCAATCTGAAAAAGAAAACGATTAACGACTCCATAGTGGTGCTAGTGCAGTACGACTTCATCCTTATACTACTAATAGTATATATATATATATAGCTTTTAAAAACCAAAGTAATCACAAATACGCTCTCTCGTATACGTGTATTATCTCTCCCTGATAACTTCCCTAGGTTAACTACGCAACCTAGAGCTCTGATACCAAGTGAGACGGCCCGCCCCGCACCGGCCTGCATTTCCTCCGAAAGTGCGCTGTACACATGCCCAGCTAGCACAGAACGGTCGTCAGAAGAGTAGAAAGAAGAGAGTGAACTAATCAAGAAACCTGTAGAATGTCTCACAGCGCATGGAATAAAATATAATAATAACATACTTGACACAAAACAGGCGAGACAGTGCATAAGCTGATAACTAAAATCAACATCAATCATCAAAGCAGCGGAAATCCAAATACAGCTTATTACAATTTTCCAAATTTACTGTCTCTAAACAAAAGAAAGCTGAAGTAGAAGATGCACCAACAATGCCCAAGCAGTGATCTTCAACAACACAGGGAGAATACTATATATATTACGTGGAAGCCTCCTGCTCGTCTCCGGATCATCTACCCGTGCATCACCAGCTAACCTGTCTCTAGTCTGCTCGTGTGAGCACCCAGAGTAATAAGAGGAGACATAAAACTCTGGGTCAGACATAAAGCCTGGTATGAGCGATAAGCGTCTAAACAGAATAATAACAGGTATACTAAACCATACCTGAACCTGGACCTGCAACCAAAGAGTTAGCACCACATACCGTACAGTTCTCTAAGGTGCCATAATGAATAGTGTAAAGAATACGGGGGTGGGGTGTGTATGTCATAATGATAGCAAACAAATCATCCATAGCAACCATCCTCACATCTCTCACCCAGTGCGTAAAGCATACGATATCTACCACTTTGGAACACTAGACAAACTGAGGTAACGACGAATCTCGTCTTGTAGAAACCCTGCTGTGACCAAGCCGAACACTTGGAGTCATGACCAAACATTTCAATGACCCACTTCATTGGTCGTAGCCCTTGGTTCTACCTATGCCATAATGGCCCTGAATCCGACTTCGTACCTCCTACCATAGTGGTCCAAAGCTATAGACGTCGATAACTCCTTGGCACGCGTCCCGCAGCAAAGCCCAACTCATGAAGTGAACTCGTTGGTTCCCATCTGGATCCTGAGCTCTAACTTCCCTTTTGACTACCTTTGCATCTCGGGTTCTCAGTCATCACCGGATCGGTTCGGGTCTCCTCCTCTTGCTTCAGATCGGATCGTGTCCACTGGTCGAGCCATCAGCTCTTCAGTCCGGGTCGGATCGCACCATTCTGGTTCGGACCGGTCGTGTTGAGCTTCCCCAGGTCGGGTCGGTTCAAGTTCCCCATCTCCATCGGATCGTGATCCTCAGGTCGTGGCGGCCCCCTCCAGTGCATAACTCCGGTTCGGGTCGTCTCGTGGTGCTCGGTTCGGTTCGAAAGTGACTACACGGGTCGGGTCGGAGTCTCCAAGTCGCATCGCCATCACTGGTTCGGGTCGCACTTTCTGGTCACGAGAGATTCGGATCGTGCAAGCGGGTCGGATCGTGGCGTGGTGCTACGATTCAAGATCTCCTTTGGTCATCATCTCGTGGAGGGGGTTCGGGTAGTATAGCGTCCATCGATTCGTGCTCACCATCTTTCAGCGGATCGGGTCGGAGTCCTTACATCGGTTCGGGTCTCCCTTATCCGATCCGATCCGGTTAGATACCCTGCAGTTTTCTGCAACTTTCCAGCAACTGTTTATACGCCTCTCGACGGCGTTTTCGACCAATCTAACTATTGGAATCAATCACAAAGCATACCCAAGAGTCATAGCAACATATAACAGCAACCACAAGCAACAAACAACAATTTAAATGAATCAAAATGGATCAAAAGTGGCCAAAACCTCACATTTTCCTATAATCCCTCTTAATCATGTTTAAGCATACGATTAGCAAAACACATCGAAATTAACCCAAATTTCTAACAGAGCCTTAAAACATTATTTTAGAATTTTAAGAATTTTTTTCAAAATTTATTTACGTATAAATTCGCTAATCTTTACTAATTACCCTTAATTACCGTAATTAGTGCAAAAACTATGCAAATCACTCACCTTGGCCACAAATGAAACACCAAATCTGAAATACTCTCTGTTTGGGTCGAATTCCTATGTATAGCAGCAGCTCCAACCTTGCTTTGTTGCTATTTGGCCTTGCTTTGATGTAGTTTAGGCTTAATCTTCACTAAAAATATGTTTAGGAGTGGTTTTAGAGGATGGAAGCCATTACTAAGGTCTCAAGAAGGTTTGTGGCGGCTCAAAACTGAAATGAAAGTGATAACCTAACCCTAATCAGTCCTCCTATACCTCTAAACCCGAAATTCCCCTTGGGCCTAACTGCTAATCACCCGGTTAAGCCCAATTAAGCTGTTTTTCACCATCTGAAACTTGTTTCAGTCATATCTCCCAAACGGTGAGTCCGTTTGGCTAATGTGACCACTCTACGGAAAGAGAAACCATCATCCGAAGCCAATGGAAGTGGTTTCAGGTCAAAATTCCTTTCCAGTCAAAAGTTATGGCCAAAACAGTGCCAACTAGGGGTAAAAAGGTCATTTAAAAATCGAGAAAAATCATGAACATGGGAAATGACCCCAATAGTCGTCTCCCAAAGTTGCATGACCATACGACTTCGTATGTGAAAGAAATAAATATCCTACGATCCTATGATGCGTAGAATACGGGTCGTTACATAATAGTTATCAATCCAGTATTGGTATGGCTCCATCTGAAGCTTTGTACGGAAGACTGTGCAACTCACCGTCATGTTGGTTAGAAACTGGTGAGAAAGTTGTGCTTGGGCCAAATGTGATAAGAGAAACCTCAGACAAGATCAAGGTTATCCAACAACGAATGAAGGCTGCCCAAGATAGACATAAGAGTTATGCTGATATGAGGAGAAGAGACTTAAAATTCTCCATTGGCGACTTGGTTTTTGTCAAGATTTCTCCATTAAAGAGCGTGATACGATTTGGTAGGAGAGGCAAGTTAACACCAAGATTTGTTGGTCCATTCCCAGTTCTCAAGCAGATTGGGAATTTGGCATATAAAATTGAATTACCAGAGTAGATGGAGGGAATTCACAACGTATTTCATGTTTCCCAGTTATGGAAATTCGTGCACGACCCCGATATGACTATTTCACCTGATCAGTTGGATGATATCAAAGTAGAACTTGAGACGGTTGGGAACCGCAAGCCGATTCGTATTGTCGAGCACGATACGAAACTACTTCGAAGGAAAGCGGTGGATCTAGTCAAAGTTCAGTGGGGCGAGAATGAGAAAGACCATACTTAGGAAACAAAGGAGAATATGAGGAAGACGTATCCAGAGCTCTTCGCCTGGTAAGATTTTTCTAGTGATAGTTTTGGGTTAAGGTATTTTGGAGATGAAATTTCTTAAGGAGGGGAGAATGTAACGACCCGCATTCTACGCATCGGAGGATCGTAATATATTTATTTCTTTCTCGTGTGAAGTCATATGGTAATGTAACTTTTGGAAAATGACTATTAGAGTCATTTCCCATATTCACGATTTTTGCCGATTTTTAAATGACCGTTTTACCGCTAGCTGATTTTGTTTCGGCCATAACTTTTGATTGGAAAGGAGTTTCAATCTACAACCACTTCCATTAGATCCGGATGATGGTTTTCCTTTTCGTAGAGTGGTCATATGTGAAAAAACGGACTTACCATTTGGGAGATATGACTGAAATAATGTTTAAAAGGTGTAAAACAGCTTAACCGGGCCTAATTAGGGTGATTAGCAAGAGGGCACATAACCCATTTCGAGTTTAGGGTTATGGGAGGGCTGAGATGAGTTAGTAAATCAGTTTTTATTTCATTTCTTAGCCGCCACTTACAACCTTTGAACCCTAGCAATGGCCTCCACTTGCTAAAACACCCCAAATCACCTTCTAATCACTAATTAAGCCAAATCTACATCAAATCAAAGCGGATTAGCACAAAAATCAAGGTAGAGCTGCTGGAGTGTATTGGAATCTGAACCATTTTGTCCAAAAGTTCCAGATCTGAGTTTACTTGTGGCTAAGGTGAGTGATTAGCCTTGATTTTACACTAATTAAGGTTAACTAAGGGTAATTAGTGATAATTAATGAATTTATACATGACTAAATTCTGGAAAAATATTTAAATTTTTTGAAATATTGTTTTAGGCCTCTATTAGAAATTTGGGTTAATTTGGATAAGTTTTGCTAATCCTATCATTAGTTTTGCTTAAACATGATTAAGGGTAAGACAAGGGTTTTTGGATATTTTTAATCTATATTATCATGATTATTGGTTGTTTTGGCGTTTGTGGATGACTATACATGTTGCTATGACGATTTGAAATGCTTTGTGATTGTTTAGAGTAGTTAGAATGGTCGAAAACGCCATCGTGTGGCGTAAAAACAGTCGCTGGAAAAGTTGCAGGAAATGACCCAGAACCGGATCGGATCGTCCCTTCCCAACCCCGACCCGTTCATGAATGATTGCACCGACCCGACCCGACCGTGGAGAGCCATCACGACCCGAGCCCTCCATTCGTGAGATAGCCGCACAAGCCAAGCATATCACCACGAGCTGACCTCCACGAGCTGCGAGCAGAGCCAAGACCTGGAGTCACGATCTGAAGCGATGAAGGGGCCCAACCCGAGCCCAATGTTGTAAAAGAAGACTAAGGCGGAGCGCTACGAATGGATAGGAGAATACAACCCGATCCGAACCGGATCGGGAACCAGGACTCGATCCATTGGGTGGCCACGAATCGGAACACTCCTCCGACCCGAACAAGAGATCACGACATGAATTGAAGCACACCGAACTGGGACCCATGAATGAGTATGACCGAGCCCGGAGAGGAAGTTTACTCACGAACCGAATGTGGTGTCAGGACCCGTACCAGATGTGCATCACGATTGAACCAAACCGAGGACGAGTAGAAGACTAGAACCCGAGATGTAAAGGTAGTCCAAGTGGGAAGTTATGACTCACGATCCAGTTGGGAACCAACTAGTCAACTTCATGTTTGGGCATTGCTGCAGGACGTGTGCTAAGGAGTTACCGACGTCCATAGCTTTAACTCACCACCAAGGCGGATGTTAGGCTACAGATCAGTGCAGTGGGGTAGTTATTACTCCATGGGGCAGAGTGATCGTAGCTTGGCTATGAGCCAGTGCAGTGGAGTCGTCATGACTTCATGGGGCAGAGTGGACATAGTAAGACTAGTGGCTATGGATCAGTGCAGTGGAGTCGCCATGACTTGATAGGACAGAGTGATCATAGCAAGGATTTGAGTGATCAAAGCGGCAGATATCGTATGCTTTACGCACTAAGTGAGAGATGTGAAGATGGTTGCTATGTTTGATTGTTTGCCATCACTATGACATGCACACCCCCTCCTCCATATCTTTACACCATATGTTAGCGTCACCTTAAAGTATTACACATCTTGTTGTGCTAACTCATTGGTTGCAGGTCCAGGTATGGTTTAGTATACCTGTTATTGTTCTGTTTTGCTGCTTATCGCTCATACCAGACTTTTGTCTGACCCAGAGTTTTATGTCTCTTCTTATTACTCTGGTTGCTCTTAAACGGGCAGACTCGAGACAGGTTAGCATGTTGTGCACGAGTAGCTGTCCGGAGACGAGCAGGAGGCTTACACGTACTATTCTCTACATACTCTCCCTGTGCCGCTGCTGGTCACTACTTTGGGCATTAGTAGTGTACCTTTCCTTTCTTTTGCTTTAGAGACAATTTTAAAGTTGTAATAATGATGAAGTGGAACATAAGCTGTATTTGGACTTTCCGCTACTATGATGATTTAGTTTTCAGCTTATGCACTGTCTCGCCTGTTTTATGTCAAGTATGTTATTATTATATGTTATTCCATGCGCTATGAGACATTCTACAGGTTCCTTGCTAGTTCAAATTCCCTTCTTTTATTTTCTTTCGTCTCATGCTAGTTGGACATCGGCACAGCGCATTTTCATTGGCAATATCGGCTGGTGCGGGGCGGGCCGTCACATATTTTCTCAACGTCAAGCATAGTAATAGTCATTTCGCCCACTCTAAAATGGAAGGCATTAGTTTCCAGACGCCATCAGTCACACAATGCGGTGATAAGTCCGTGATCCAATCTAATGTAATCTATCTGAAGAACCTGCCACATTTGAGCTATTCTAAGATAATTTTCAAGTTGAGGCTCTTTACATTCAATGAGTTTTATCTTGCTCGAATGATTTGTGGCCTTAACTTTTGAAGAATCCTACACATACAAATGTGAAAGCACAATATTTAAATTATGAAAATACAAGACAATAACAAAATAAAGTAACAATTTTATAAGGGTGTACAAATATACCTCCATTAGCTCAAGTTGTTACTCCGGTGTTCAAGTTGTTGGTAGAGCACACTCGGATCAACCGGTCCGGGCACTAAAGCATTTCCTACAACATGGTCGTACAACATTAAAACTCAAACAAAGTTCAAATTGAAAGCATAGAACTATTTGAAATGGATTTGCTAAACTAATTGAAAGCATAGAACACCGTAGTCCTATTTGAAAAGGAATTGCTAAACTAATTGAAATGGAATTGATAAACTAATTGAAAGCTTAGAAATATTGATTAGAAAACCTAGATTAGAGCCGTGCTACGTACCTCTACTTTGCGACGATGTTGAAGCTTCCGCCATTTTGTATGAATTTGTTGATGAAATGATGAAAATTAGACGTTTGGAAATAGATTGAAGTAGTAGAATAGGGTTTGGGTATTTAGGGTTTTTGGAGCCTTTTCCAAATAGAAGACAAATGGTTCATGAGGAATGGGGGCTGGACCCCCATTATAATTCGTAGCAGCACTCTAGATTTGGAAGGCCCAGATTGAACTTGTGCACTCCAATTCTACGCAAGAACAAATTTGTTCTTGCACAAAAATGGAGTGCACAAATGTTAAAACTAAAAAAAAAAAAAGAACGCGCACTCCAATTCTGCACAAGAACAAATTTGTTCATGCGCAGAATTGAAATGCGCGTGGTCAGTTGCTCTTATGGAAAACAGGCCTACTTTCATAATAAGTTATGAAAGAGGCCTGTTTATACAATAAGTTATTCTTAGAAGCTCAAACCAAAAATTTGCCCTATTTATATTAAAGCAGAACACTAAATATTCAAACCGATTTGTAAATCTTATCTATATGACAATGTTTATAAGTTTCAAACATAATCCCAATTACAAAAGGGTTCACTCAAATATCATCCAATAAGACAAATTACCAAATATAAATATTTATTTTCCGTTAAACCTTAATTTAATTAAATTTTTAAATGTCAAAAATTTGTAGGTCGTTTACATTTTCACCATTTTTGGGCTTTTCGTCCTCGGAAAGGAGAGGTTCAAAATTATGCTTAAGTAAAATAAACCTTACTTATAAAACTTACTAATATACAAACTGAACTTATTAAATGAAAGTACTTTACAATTTCTAATAAGCTTGAAATTTTATTAAACACAAAATTTATCATACAACTAAATGAGTAAACTTCTTATGTCAAAAATTATATTTAGGCAAAACTTAAATCATTATGTAAAACTACATAAGGAAATTCGCTATACATTGTAAGAGAAGGTTATATTCAAAGTATATGGAATCCTAGTAAAAATAGTTTAAACAGTAAATTTAGTTTGAAGTATGTAGTTTTTGATTAAAGCATAGAATTTAAAGAGTTAAATATAAGATAGCTTTAAGGTTAAAATAAAATGGTGAAATTTAACAATTTGGTAGAAAATAGATAATACAAGTAAAATAATATAGGTAAAAGGACTTGAAATGAATAAATCACAAGTACAAATGCGAAATATAGTAGTTTTGTGAGGTGATGAATAAATTAGATAAGTTAAATTAAGGTGTTATATAAATTACAATATTCACACATTTGAAAATCTCAAAATAATTTCTCCAAACTTAGAACCCCATTTTCCTTTCAAATCATTGAAATACGACATATTTCCTTTATATAGAGAACCATACTTCACTTCGGGATCAAGACAAATTTGCTTTCAAAATTACAAATATTTCATAATAAATTCAAATCAATCTATATATTATTGGTTCGAGAAGTTTTCCCACATGACAGGCTAATGAGTACCACGCATCGCACGCAATCCAGTCACACCTCGGTTTAGTCATGGGTTACTCGAACAAATCAAATTATTTTATATCCCGAAGTTGTAAATCATTTCGTAATCCATAATTTACAAATACTTTAACCATATTTCAAACATAGAGATTCAAGTCGTCGAAACTACTTTATAAACCATTTATCATATCCAAAATAGTTGGAGAATAATTCTGTAACATCCCGCAAATTTAGATCATTTAAATACTGAATTAAATTTAATTCCTGATTTAAATAACTGAAATTAATTTTAATTCTTGATTCAAATTTTATTTCTAATAAACGACAATCTATGATAACATCAATAGCCAAACAAACCATACGTGTTCTGAAATGACCCGAACTTTCCCGTTAAGGAAAGCCCGGATTGAATTAAGAACAAGCCAGGGACGCAAACAGAAGAACATTTCATTGTATGTTACAACAATTCCATCAGAATACAAGAATATACAGAGTATGAATAAATATTACACAGAAAATATCAGAGATTCAAATACATCGCAGCGGAAAATAATACAATACACAACTAGAAGTAATACGTGGATACAGAGCTTTCCGAGTATTGTTCCAGCTGTAAATCAGGATCCTGTGGATATAAATCTACAAAACCAAAACTACTAGCTGCCCGTGCGGAAAATAGGGGCACCCAGAGTTTAGGTTAAAACAATAAACTCCAGGTCAGTTATGTGACTGGTGTGAGAACTAAAATAGTTATTAATCTTTATTTTAAAGTTAGGTAAATCAAGGGACCACGCTGTATAACACGGAACGGGCTTCCTCCCAAGACAACCAGTGCATAAAACAGCAGCGCAATGCTAAATAAAGAATAATGAAGCTATTATAAGACCCAAGTCCCATCACACAATGCAACGCAAGTCGGAGGATAGGGTTATACCTTATAATAGCCAAAGAATGCTTGATACACTAAATTTTATCTTTTATTATTACTATAAGTTTATAGTGTTAAAACAATTTCAGTCATAAGTATTAATTATAGACGGCATGGGTACCACATATCATGTCGCCAATACTAGGCTCTACAATTAAAACTGCACATGTCACATATTGGAAGTTGGATTTCCATCTGTGAACCGAGGCAAAAGATAGTCCTCTACCGATTTCGAGACAATCTAGCCCATGTCTCAGGATCAGAGCTTGAGTGACCCTTGGAGCGACAGGGCCGGTCCATCGATGTTGATTAAAATGCCTGAACACTTCGTTTCCCCGCCCTTTGGGGCGTAAATGAGCCAACAAATGACTCCATCGGCTCCACATAGTCACCGATATATCCGAGGCGCCTCACAACAACAACAACCACATAAGTCAAACTCGTCAGGGCATGTAAAACCACTGACACCACTTCTAGCTAGAAGGAAACGCATGTCCTCCCTGAGGTCCTCTCCCGTTTCTGGTTCACAACCGGGGTGTGAAGCTCGCGAATCAACGTTACACAAAGCTATGCCACACAGGCGGTGCTTTGATCATCAACCACAAGACTTTGCTTTTCAATAGAAGCCTTGATCAATTGCCACTTAGGCATGCCACACAGGCAATTCGCTCCATGCGATTGATATCCATCAATATATAACCTCTGAGCTCGTACGTCTTAGAGAAGGGCGTTAAGCAAGACAATAAATTCTCCGCCGCCAAACAGATATATATTTAATAGAAATCAATCACACAGAATAAAATCCAATGTTAGACACACAGTCCATTTGCAAGTTCGTTCTGGGTCTTAACGAAACCGGAGGCACCTTGTACCTCGCATATCCATCGATCTCCAAGTACGTCTAGACGATCACCAACTGATTCCATCCTTTTGGGTGTACGGCCCAATCAAGATCATCGGTAATCACCCAATCGACGTGAAGACCTCCGGTCTTCAACCACCGTCTTCCTCTTCGACACCACGTCGAATCAGTTATTCAGAATGGGATAAACCCGGTCTTTCTGAATATCTCGCGTATATAATAAACAAGTGTTACACAAACACAATATACGACTCATTCCAATTCAAATATGGAGTTTTTCATCCCAATTCTTTCCAAATCATTTCTTATGATTTTACACAAATTATTACTATTTTTAATAATTTTATCATGGCCCGTACAGTCGATTTCCATCAACAGCCATCGAACTGCACTTAAAGCGACCTTTTCCAAATTTGATTCAGACATAATTCCAAATCCAACCATTAGATTTCAAATCTCTAATATTCGTTAGAAAGCCCTTTTCGATATGATCCCAACCGTTCTGGTTTTAGGAAAATCCGACGGTCGGATCTCCCGTAATATCCATTCGAAGTCAATGGTTGAAATTCGCGAACTGCCACGGCGCGGCGCGTTCTATTCAGGCCATTATATAATATATATATTTCGTCGATTTCCTTTCAAAACGTATTTTAAAAATCGTTTTAAATTCGTTTTCGAAACGATTTCAACTTCATATTCAATTTCGAATCAAAATTGAATATTCCACATCATCGATATACAAATGATAATATTCTCAAAACGTTATATTTTGAAATCATTTCCTTCTATATTCACTATAAAAATGAATAAAATCGATATAAATATCGTTCACGTCAAAATGGCGTCAATCTAATCAACACGGCTTTTATTCAACACATGAATTTACTCTATTCAGCACACGTATATATTTTCAATTCAACACATGAATTTATTTTCTATTCAACACATGAATTTATTTTCTATTCAACACATGAATTTATTTTCTATTCAACACATGAATTTATTTTCTACTCAACACATGAATTTATTTTCTATTCAACACATGAATTTATTTTCTATTCAACACATGAATTTATTTTCTAAATTGGAATGAGGCCCAATCAATTACCATATAATGTTAATTATATGGATTTTCCCCAACACATGTATATAACAGCAACAATAAATCATCGACCATCATCCAGAGTGCACCACACAACTGCATCAGCATTAAATATAAATAATTAGTGCTGACACAGTCTGTCAACCCATCGATTGACATACAACTAAACAATCGGGATTAGTGTACGTCAAATATCATCCCAGTACCCATGTGGGGTTTCCAATCAACAAACACAGATTTTATTTGTGCAGTTGGCCGATGTGTAAAATATATCGTCCCAATCAATATCGTCAAATCAGTGTGTATAAACAAATGCTCCGATTTGTTTATTACTATTTATTTTATATATACGTTAAAAATCATATTTTTAACTATAAAATATTTTCCACTATAAAATATTTTATTTCATTCCACATCACACAATCAAATTTCACAACACAACAACCAAACAAACAAGTCATCCATGGTCTGTGGACGACGGGTGTCAGGTGCTACTAAGCACTGTCTTCGTCCTACTATATATTTCAAACTAGAAATAAATTAAAGGTGAGGAGTTCTCACCAAGAGCGAAACCAAACGCCATGACCATTTATATGTAGAAATCTTCGTCGTGCTCGCCTTTTGTCAATTTCATTGTCCGTAGCCACTACATATATAAAAATCACATTTTTATAATCACTCTATCTGGATTAAAAAGCACATTTTTATACTGCTACTGTGTAGATAAAAATTCTATTTTTATACCGCTACTATATAGATAAAAATTCTATTTTTATACCGCTAGTAATATAAAAAAATTATATTTTTATTACTCTACATAAATAAAAATCATATTTTTATCTCAACATATATATATATACTAAAAATCAGATTTTTATTTCGCTACATATATAAAAATCGTATTTTAATATTCTCTACCCTATAAAAATTATATTTTTTATAATCTCTACTATATAAAAATCATATTTTAATTATCGTACATGCATAAAAATTGAATTTTTATCCTTTCTACATATATATAAAAATTATATTCTTATTCTTTACATCACATAAAAATTATATTCTTATTCTTTACATCACATAAAAATTATATTTTTTATGAGGCTAAAAATTATTTCTAGCTTCGTATTGACGATTCGGTCCTAACAAAACTAATTTCATCGAATTCTGAGACCGTTTGAAAAATGACCATTTTCCAGTCGATTAAAATCAACTAAAACTGGTCAAACGCGTTTTCCTTTGCCACGCTCACATATTGATTCAAAAAATTATGAAATTTGAAAATTAGCAATAATTTGACATCGCGGATCCAACAAAAGTGGTTTCGTCGAAAACCGAGGTCGTTTGCAAAATGGCCATTTTTAAGGGCTAAAATTCCATAGCGACTATTCTGAATTTTCAACTGGGCATAACTTTTTATCCCCGCTATGAAATTTTGATTTTTCGGATTCGTTGGAAAGATATTCTCAAGTAGATTCAAGTATTTTTGGTTTCACTAAAATACGGTTTATTTTGCATCCTGCACATTCATTTGAAATTTGAAATCGAATTTTCAAACTACCGCGCCATTTTCAATTCCTTTTATATTTAAAATAAAATATTTATATTCAAATGATGATCTATAAAAATATATACGTTCTAATTCTATTCAAAATAAATTTCACGTCATTATTATTTAAAATAATTCATTTTAAATAATCAAAATTCACTAAAATTGCAAAAACAAAATTTTTAAATTGGCTCAGATTTCAGGGTTATTACAATCTCCCCTACTTAAAACTTTTCGTCCCCGAAAAGCAACGAAGTCGAAAGTTGTTTAACAAACCAACTCAACTTCAATTATTTTCTTTACGGCTTAAGTTCTTCAACTTATCATTTTCTAAGAACTTTTCAAATTTTTCAAAAATTTGGCTAACACCCTAAATTTTTGAAAAATTTCGCCATAACCTCCCCTGCACCGGGGACTTCGGGATATTTCATATAGCCTCCCACGGCCTTCTTCAATCCAAAAGATAAAGAAAAGGCGAAGCGGCTAGCCAATCAGCTCATAAAATCACCCAAAACCCAAGAAATACAATAAACATTACCTATTTGTTGGGCAAATAATTTTATTGCTCTTCTCTAGCCTCCTTGCTATGACCTGTTCAATGTAAGTACATGTATATGCATGCAAATGCGACAAATTTTCAATACAATTCAATATTTGATACAATTTTGCTAAACGGTTCAAATTTTAATTAATCAAACAACACGACCAACAATCAATTAGTTGATTAACTTTTCAAATTCATAACTTTGATACATAGTCCAAAAAATCACATTTTTGATGCCAAATCACAACAAATAATCCTATGTAAGTTTTGGTTCTCACAACAGTCTAATGGAAACATATAAATGTCTCACTTTCGAAACACAAACATAAATACTGATGATGTCCGGACATCACCAGAATTATCCCCGAGTGGCTAGAGTGTGATTCTGTATCTATCCAGTATATTGGAGGCTTTCAATACACACGGATCTGACGTATATTAAAATCTCTATATACCTGATAGTCCAAATCAAATAAATAAATATTCAAACACGGATAATTGAATTAAAATTTCAAAACAAAACTTGTTTTCAATTTTTTTTTTCAAACAAAACTCTTTACCCTCGTTCTAGGATACTACTGATACTATCTCTAACAAGTCATTCTTATTGGATATTACTAATCCAATTTCTGATGAATTCTTTCGTTTGGTTATAACGTGTCTTGTTCTCTGAGCTTTGTAAACCCAAGCTCTGATACCAAAATGAAACGACCCGAACTTCCCCGTTAAGGAAAGCCCAGATTGAATTAAGAACAAGCCACATCGGGACGCAAACAAAAGAACATTTCATTGTATATTACAACAATTCCATCAGAATACAAGAATATACAGAGTATGAATAAATATTACACAGAAAATATCAGAGATTTAAATACATCGCAGCGGAAAATAATACAATACACAACTAGAAGTAATACGCGGATACAGAGCTTTCCAGGTATTGTTCCAGCAGTAAATCAGGATCCTGTGAATATAAATCTGCAAAACCAAAACTACTAGCTGCCCGTGCGGAAAATAGGGGCACCCAGAGTTTAGGTTAAAACAATAAACTCCAGGTCAGTCATGTGACTGGTGTGAGAACTAAAACAGTTATTAATCTTTATTTTAAAGTTAGGTAAATCAAGGGACCACGCCATATAACACGGAACGGGCTTCCTCCCAAGACTACCAGTGCATAAAACAACAGCGCAATGCTAAATAAAGAACAATGAAACTATTATAAGACCCAGGTCCCATCACATAATGCAACGCAAGCCGGAGGATAGGGTTATACCTTATAATAGCCAAAGAATGCTTGATACGCTAAATTTCATCTTTTATTATTAATATAAGTGTATAGTGTTAAAACAATTTCAATTATAAGTATTAATCATAGACGGCATGGGTACCATATATCATGTCGCCAATACTAGGCTCTACAATTAAAACAGCACATGTCACGTATTGGAAGTTGGATTGCCATCGGTGAACCGAGGCAAAAGATAGTCCTCTACCGATTTCGAGACAATCTAGTCCATATCTCAGGATTAGAGCTCGAGCAACCCTTGGACCGATCGGGCCGGTCCACCGATGTGGAATAAAATGGCTGAACACTGCATTTCCCCGCCCTTTGGGGTGTAAATGAGCCAACAAATGACTCCATCGTCTCCAAATAGTCACTGATATATATCTGAGGCGCCTCGCAACAACAACAACCACATAAGTCAAACTCGTCAGGGCATGTAAAACCACTGACGCCACTTCTAGCTAGAAGGAAACGCATGTCTTCCCTGAGGTCCTCTCCCGTTTCTGGTTCACAACCGGGGTGTGAGGCTCGCGAATCAACGTTACACCAAGCTATGCCACACAGGCGGTGCTTTGATCATCAACCACAAGACTTTGCTTTTCAACAGAAGCCTTGATCAATTGCCACTTAGGCATGCCACACAGGCAATTCGCTCCATGCGATTGATATCCATCAATATATAACCCCTGAGCTCGTACGTCTTAGAGAAGGACGTTACGCAAGAGAATAAATTCTCCGCCGCCAAACAGATATATATTTAATAGAAATAAATCACACAGAATGAAATCCAATGTCAGACACACAGTACATTTACAAGTTCGTTCTATGTCTGAACGAAACCGAAGGCACCCTGTGCCTCACATATCCATCGATCTCCAAGTACGTCTGGACGATCACCAACTGATTCCCTCCTTTTGGGTATACAGCCAATTCAAGATCATCAGTAATCACCCAAACGATGTGAAGACCTCCGTCTTCAACCACCGTCTTCCTCTTCTACACCACGTCGAATCAGTTATTCAGAATGGGATAAACCCGGTCTTTCTGAATAAATCGCGTATATAATAAACAAGTGTTACACAAACACAACATACGCCTCATTCCAATTCATCAGTCACTAACCGTAAATTAGCAAGCGAATAATTCTCCAAACATTAACCCCGTAGTCGGGATTAGTGAACCACACCGAAGTAGTTATTTATTTTATTTCTCAATCCCAACCTATTCATCCCAAGGAGCAAAACTGGTAATACTCCATATCTAACACCATGGTGTTATCGGTAAAGTTAATTACCATTTCACGTTCAAATCTAGTTAAAGATTTAACTATCGCTTGGAGCAAAACTGGTGATACTCCATTCTCGATCATTTCAATCTAATTAAAGAATCATTAAAACTCCACTTAGTTTTAATCTTTAACTGGGTTAAAGAACCGATGTCATTTAAAACACGGTTCACGATAAACCCCAAAATCACATCACATTTCAATCAGTCCCTCACCGTAAATTAGTAAGAGGACAGTTCCCTAAATATTAACCCCGAAGGCCGAAACCAACATCAGATCAATATCAAAGAAACCATCCAACTTAACTGATCTCCAGTTAGTTCTTAATTTTCTTAACTCCATTTGAGTTTAAGAACAGTATTATTAAAGATACCGTTCTTGACAACCCAAAATCCTATTTGATATTAAACACAAGGCTCTGAATAGAAAATATATCGGCTTATATTGAATATCAAATTCTAAAACCAACAAATATCGTATTGGAAATAACGATATAAATATATCTTTCAAATTTCCATAACAACATCTGCATAATCAGGAAATCCAACATCGAACTATTCCGAAGATGTTTTCGATTCAAATCCATTCCAATTCATATATTGGAAACTTCTGGTCAATTTAAAACCATTTCAAATCCAATTTATTTAATTAAAAATAAATAAATTATTATTCTAGTTCAAAACTAGTTCATTTCGATAAAAATCTACTTTTATCTTTTCAAATATGGAGTTTTTCATCCCAATTCTTCCCAAATCATTTCTTATGATTTTACACAAATTATTACTATTTTTAATAATTTTATCAAGGCCCGTACAGTCGATTTCCATCAACGGCCATCGAACTGCACTTACAGCGACCTTTTCCAAATTTGAATTGGACATAATTCCAAATCCAACCGTTAGATTTCAAACCTCTAATATTTATTAGAAAGCCCTTTTCGATACGAACCCAACGGTTCTGGTTTTAGGAGAATCCGACGGTCGGATCTCCCGTAATATCCATTCGAAGTCAACGGTCGAAATTCGCGAACTACCGCGGCGCTGCGCGTTCTATTCAGGTCATTATATATATATAATATATTAAATATATTTCATCGATTTCCTTTCAAAACGTATTTTATAAATCGTTTTAAATTCGTTTTTGAAACGATTTCAACTTCATATTAAATTTCGAATCAAAATTGAATATTCCACATCATCAATATACAAATGATAATATTTTCAAAACGTTATATTTTGAAATCATTTCCTTTTTCTATATTCATTATAAAAATGAATAAAATCGATATAAATATCGTTCACATCAAAATGGCGTCAATCTAATCAACACGGCTTTTATTTAACACATGAATTTATTTTATTCAACACACAAATATATTTTCAATTCAACACATGAATTTATTTTCTATTCAACACATGAATTTATTTTCTATTCAACACATGAATTTATTTTTTACTCAACACATGAATTTATTTTCTACTCAACACATGAATTTATTTTCTAAATTGGAATGAGGCACAATCAATTAGCATATAATGTTAATTATATGGATTTTCCCCAACACATGTATATAACAGCAATGATAAATCATCAACCATCATGCAGAGTGCACCACACAACTGCATAAGCATTAAATATAAATAATTAATGCTTACACAGTCTGTCAACCCATCGATTGACATACAAATAAACAATCAGGATTAGTGTACGTCAAATATCATCCCAATACCCGTGTGGGGTTTCAAATCAACAAACACAGATTTTATTTTTGCAATTGGGCGATGTGTAAAATTTATCGTCCCAATCAATATTAGTCAAATCAGTGTATATAAACAAATCATCTGATTTGTTTATTTCTATTTATTTTATATACACGTTAAAAATCATATTTTTAACTATAAAATATTTTCCACTATAAAATATTTTATTTCATTCCACACCACACAATCTAATTTCACAACACAACAACCAAACAAACAAGTTATCCATGGTCTGTGGACGATGGGTGTCGGGTGCTACTAAGCACCGTCAGCATCCTATTATATATTTCAAACTAGAAATAAATTAAAGGTGAGGAGTTCTCACCAAGAGCTAAACCAAATGCCACGACCATTCATATGTAGAAATCTTCGTCGTGCTCGCCTTTTGTCAATTTCATTGTCTGTAGCCACTACATATATAAAAATCACATTTTTATAATCACTCTATATGGATTAAAAATCACATTTTTATACCGCTACTGTGTAGATAAAAATTCTATTTTTATACCGCTACTATATAGATAAAAATTCTATTTTTATACCGCTAGTAATATAATAAAAATTATATTTTTATTGCTCTACATAAATAAAAGTCATATTTATATCTCAACATATATATACTAAAAATCAGATTTTTATTTCGCTACATATATAAAAATCGTATTTTTATATTCTCTACCCTATAAAAATTATATTTTTATAATCTCTACTATATAAAAATCATATTTTAATTATCATACATACATAAAAATTGAATTTTTATCCTTTCTACATACATATAAAAATTATATTTTTATTCTTTACATCACATAAAAATTATATTTTTATGACGCAAAAAATTATTTCTAGCTTCGTATTGACGATTTGGTCCTAACAAAACTAATTTCATCGAATTCCGAGACCGTTTGAAAAATGGCCATTTTCAAGTCGATTAAAATCAACTAAAACTGGTCAAACGCGTTTTCCTTTGCCACACTAACATATTGATTCGAAAAATTATGAAATTTGAAACCCAGCAATAATTTGACATCGCGGATCCAACAAAAGTGGTTTCGTCGAAAACCGAGGTTGTTTGCAAAATGACCATTTTTATGGGCCAGAATTCCATAGCGACTATTCTGAATTTTCAACTGGGCATAACTTTTTATCCCCGCTATGAAATTTTGATTTTTCGGATTCGTTGGAAAGATATTCTCAAATAGATTCAAGTGTTTTTGGTTTCATTAAAATATGGTTTATTTTGCATCATGCACATTCATTTGAAATTTGAAATCGAATTTTCAAACTACCACACCATTTTCAATTCCTTTTATATTTAAAATAAAATATTTATATTCAAATGACGTTCTATATAAATATATACATTCTAATTCTATTCAAAATAAATTTCACGTCGTTATTATTTAAAATAATTCATTTTAAATAATCAAAATTCACAAAAATTGCCAAAATAAAAATTTTAAATTGACTCAGATTTCCGGGTTATTACATGTTCATTTGTATATATAAGTATTTTTTTTCATAATCTAAATTTTGAAACGATATTGTCGATCGTGAAATAATAACCATAATCGTATAGAAATGGTTGATGTTGGAATTTAAACTCAAACTTTAAATGTGAACATGAAAATACATCTGTTTATTTAATTTAAGTAAATTAAATAAAACATTAGCAATGGAAATTTCAAGGATATTGATATCAAATGGTGCGGTTACCGCAAGTAGAACGTAAAATTTTACAGTCAAATTAATTAAGAAAATTTGATATTTATAATACGTTCGATTTAATATAGATGAAAGAATTTTACTAACATACGAAATTTCATTTCATTTGCAGCATAAAGAAAAAGTCAAATAATTTAAACCGTTAACAATTAATTTGAATACATTAGGAAGAGGAAGATAAAATATAGTTAAATAAACAAGCGTATTAAACGGTAAACATTTGGATTTGGAAACATGGGAGCTCGTTTATGTACATATTTAAAGTCTACCGCTTCTTCAAAATTTGTGTCGTTCCTTCTTGTGAATCTGGCTATGTTCGATCATTTTAAATAAACAAATAAAAGGAAATTGCATCATTTTGGTTTATCTACCCTTTTGACCGCTTCTGTAACAGCCCGCACCTCTGTTCACACAAGATATTGTCCCCAACTTGGCCACCGTATAGGTGTGGGGTTTTGTTCCTCAAAAGGCATCGACGTAGGTAAGAGATGGGCTCTACTATATAAGTACCCACTGCACACAGGCTTCCACAATGTGGGACTTAGGGGTGTTACATTTCCCCTCCTACAGAGACCAACATCCTCACTGGCTCACAAACACCTCACCCAAGCGTTGTGGTCTACACAGGAGCCACAATTCCGTTTGGGTATTGGCTCTGATACCACTGTAACAGCCCGCACCTCCGTTCACACAAGATATTGTCCCCAACTTAGCCACCGTATAGATGTGGGGTTTTGTTCCTCAAAAGGCCTCGGCGTTAGTAAGAGATGGGCTCTACTATACAAGTATCCATTACACACAGGCTTCCACGATGTGGGACTTAGGGGTGTTACATTAAACAAAAATGTTCATTTTTGTCAAATAGTTTTGTTGAAACAAAAATGCTCATTTTTGCCAAATAGTTTTGTTGAAACAAAAATGCTCATTTTAGTCAAATAGTTTAATTGAAACAAAAAATTTCATTTTTGTCAGATAGTTTAGTTGAAACAAAAATGTTCATTTTTGTCAGATGGTTTTGTTGAAACAAAAATGCTCATTTTTGTCAAATAGTTTTGTTGAAACAAAAACATTCATTTTTGTCAGATAGTTTTGTTGATACAAAAATGTTCATTTTTGTCAGATGGTTTTGTTGAAACAAAAATGTTCATTTTTGTCAAATAGTTTTGTTGAAACAAAAACATTCATTTTTGTCAAAACAGTCTAGTCAAACAAAAATATACATTTTTGTCAAAACATATTAGTAGAAAACAAAATATACATTTTTGTCAATACATATTAGTAGAAAACAAAATATACATTTTTGTCAATACATATATTAGTAGAAAACAAAATATACATTTTTGTCAATACATATTAGTAGAAAAACAAAATGTACATTTTTGTCAAAACATATTAGTTGAAACAAAATGTACATTTTTGTCAAAATATATTAGTTGAAACAAAGATTTACATTTTGTCAAAATATGATGGTTGAAAACAAAGATTACATTTTGGTTAAATAGATTTGAGTTATAACAAAAATTACATTTTTGTTAAATAGATTGGATTTATAACAAAATTAATATTTTGGTTAAATAGATTTGTGTTTGAGTAAATATATATATATTATTTTTGTTGAACTAGAATTGTCAACAAAAATAAATAATCACTTTTTAGTCATTTTGTTGAACTAGAATTGTCAACAAATTGAATGAATCATTTGTTTTTAATCATTTTGTTGCAATAAAATTGTCAACAAAAATGAATGTATCACTTTTTATGCATATGTTGAATTAGATTTTGTATGTTAAATAAAAGATCATTTTTATTGTCAAAACATACATTAGAATTTGTATGTTAAATAAAAGATCATTTTTATTGTTAAAACATACATTAGGATTTGTATGTTAAACAAAGATCATTTTTACTGTTAAAACATACATTAGAATTTGTACATTAAACAAAAGATCATTTTTATTGTCACAACCTACATTAGAATTTGTATGTTAATAAAAGAATTAATTTTTTTGTCAAAACATTCATTGAAACTATATACAAATAAAATATTTCCTTTTTATTTGTTAGAGTTTAAAATAGAAATACAAATAAAAATTATCTTTTTTTATTTTTCATTAGCTAAATTGTTATGTAAATAAAGTACATTTTATTTGACATTATGAACATGTAGATATGATATGCCAATAAAACATTCTTCTATTTGGCATTTTAAATACGTTAGTGGAATCGTCAAATGGTTTATATTTTTATATAATTATATATATAAATATAAATTAAAATTAAACGAATCGCGCACGGTACTTCGCGTTTCGGAATCGTAAATTTAAACGATTATACCGAAAGATCCGACCATCGGATTTTCCCAAAACAGGAACCGTTAGAACCGCTTTGGGAAGATCTTTCCAACTATATAAATTTTGTTAAAATCCAACATTTAGATTTCGAGATATGTATAAATCAAATTTTGATAGAAATAGCGCTAGGGCCGCCTATTGACCCGAAACGTCGTTAAATTAAATTGGGCTATTTTATGTAAATAAAAATAGCGATAAATTGTTATAAAATAATATTAATGACATGAAATAGTTTAAATTATATAAATGTGATAATTATTTGAAAAGACCGAGTTCAATCTCATTTCAAATAATTATACGACGATTTGAATCAAAGATTTTGACGAAGGTGATTGAAGATCGGCGATCTTCACATCGAATGGATGACTACTGATGCCCGACATTGGATAGCTCCTAGTAAAGGGTTAAAGTGGTAGTTGTTCAGACGTACTTGTTGATTGTCCGGATTAGCGAGCACCTCTCTTCCATATTGGACATACGGGACGAGGAATAAGGTGTCTCTGGTTTCGTTCAGACCCAGAACGGACTTGTAAATGGATGTGTGTCTGACGTTGAATTTCATTCTATGTGAATTGATTTTTATTTAATATATATCTATTTGGTGGGGAGAATTTATTCTCTTGCTTAACACCCTTATCTGAAACACATGAGCTCAGAGGTTATATATTGATGGTTATTGATCGCATGGCGTGAATTGTCAATTTGGCATGCCAAGATGCAAATGATCGAGGCTTTTGTTGAAAAGCAGAGCCTTGTGGTTGATGATCAAAGCACAACCTATTTAGGCATAGCTTTGTGTATAGCGTTACTTCACGAGCCTCACACCCCGGTAAGAGTCAGAAACGGGACAAGGGAACGCAGGGAGTGCACACGTTTCTTTCTAGCTAGAAGTAGTATCAGGGTTTTTGCAAGCCCTGACATTTTACTTATGTGGGTAATGGATTACGAGGCCTCGATTATATTGGTCGATAGTGACCAATTTATAGGTTCAATAGGACCGGGAAGCATGTGTTCAGGCAAAACTAATCCACTAAAGTATTTGTGGACCAGCCCTTCAGGATCCAAGGGTTCGCCAGCGTCCGAATTCGGAGACATTTGCTAGAGTGTCTCGAATTGGTAAGGAGATCGTCCCTAGCCTTGACTCATGATGGAAACCCAATTTCCAATACGATATTATGATTTTGATTGTAAACCTATATATGGCGACATGGTGGGATGGGGTATTATGTCGTCTAGGATTGATACATTTGCTTTGTAGTATTTTAAAACTGATTAGACACTAAAAATAATTTTAAAATATTTTTTTCTACGTATCAGGCATGTTTGATCATTATAAGGTATATATCCTCCGGTTTGCGTTGCATGTGTGATGGGACTTGAGTCTTATAATGATTTCATTTTTCTAAAAGGCATTATGATGTTTTGAATAAAATTTATTTAATTTATGTACTGGCAATCCAATGGAGTAAACCCGTTCCACGTTAGCGGCATGGTCCTGTGATTAGCCATATTGATAGATAAGTTAGGAAAGATTTCTCATACCAGTCCCACGACTGACTCGTAGTTTGTTTCACTTTGCAAACTCGGGTGCCCTCTTTTTCACTTGGGTAGTCGAGTAGCTTATTTTGCAGATATTAGGCAGGATTCTGGATCGAAGCTTAAAGCTATGTCCAAAGCATTGATTGACTTCCGCTACATTAGTTTATTTGTTATGCTGCATTGTATTAAAATTTATTGTAAATTATCTTCCGTTGTTGTATTAATATATCAATGTACTCTGATGTAACATTGTTATAATGTTTATAAAAATCTTCTTTTATCTGTTTTGATGTGTTGTATGCCCAGAGTTAGTGCATTCGAGGATTTCCAACTTTTGGATTAGACCTATGTGGTTTATGGTCGATTCAAAGGGCGGGATTTTCGGGTCATTACAGCTTCACTCTCCCATTCTTTATTTAATCTTGCCATTTTCTCCTCAGATCTGCTCATGCATCACTCCTCCCTTCTTTCTATTCAACGCATACCAATCCATAAAAAAAAAGAGAAGAAAAAGTAGGAAAGACGACACCTGAAAGCTACCGATCTCTCACCTTGTCTACTGCTACCATCGCTTCCCTCGGCTCTTATTACATGGATCGAGATCCAACGCTATCGTTCACCGTCGCAAGGCTTTCCCTCTAACCAATCTGTCGCGTTGCAAGTTGTTGCTTCCCGCCGAAAACCCAAACGCGTCCGCCATCTATATCAATCCCGACACCAATGCTACAACCCCGATCGACCGCCTTTCTCGCTGTTTTTGCTCTCGCTTCATCGACTGAATGTAAGTTTACTTACGATTAAACCCTTTTCAAGTTGCCACTTCGATCTCGCTAAATATAATTTGTTGTGTATTGTTTGGCTATTGTTTTCATCGTTTTAATTGTCCATTAAACTAGTTAATCACACTTGATTATCGCACTGATATGTGTTGTTTATATTTTCTTGTTAAACTCAAAAACTAAAGTTTAATGGTTATAAGATTTGAAAAAAAAAACTTGAAAAAAAAATTTCTGTTGGAAATCTAAGTCCAACACTTGTAATTTACTGCAAGGTGTAGACCTTTCAGTGTGCAGTTCTTTTCCGAAGATGTTTTTTCTTTTCTTCATCTACGGATCCTCAAAAACTATTTGAAATTATTCCACGGAAAAAAAAGAACTTGTCGTGCTTGCATATTTCTTTGACCCTGAAATAGTTGCCTACTACCCGTGCACTTCGTTTTTTTATACATGGCATGTTATGAACTAGCTGCACATTTCTTACATTTGTTGCACCTTGTTATCTACAAAATATACCTTGTCATGTATGAACATGCCGCCTATCCAATGTTAGTAGATTATCCTGCGATCAAATTTTACTTTATTAATATAAGGTATATATGTTATATGTATGAACTGGAAGGAGGAATACGGTGTATTGCATAGTCAGTCAGATTTGCTACCTAAATATATGTACACTCCACATTGCGGTGGATTTTTGATATTGTATAAATAGGTTCCTGTGGCTTATATGCTCAAATTTTTGACATTTGAAACCCCGATATATGTGAGAAACCATTTCATTAATTCGGGACGGAGTATTTATTGAGATTAATGCTTATGTTTATATGTTTTAAACCCTCACGTGTGTTGATGATGTATGTTCACGTATGGAACAGTTAGGTGCCTTATAGGTGATTTCGAAATTCCTTGTTATCTATCGCCATTTGTTATGTTCTCTAAGTTGCATGCTGTTATTTGGACCATGCATGATTAAACCATCTCGTGTCTTACCTATAAAAAAAATTTGATTTTGTAGCATTTTGTTATTTGGACCAAGCTGTTCTCTAACTTAGACTATACATGTTTTCTATCCTTTTATGCTGATCTATGTAGACTTAACACTTTAGCAATGTATTTTGAATACTGTCAAAATTAGCTTGACAAGCCATATGCATTACTTATTATCCCTGTTAAGTAATATGTATGTTTCAATATGCAGTAAGTTGATTTTGAACTATGTACATGTGGGCTACCCATAATATGCTACGTCCCTTGTTCTCATATATTTTGCAATGGCCTCTGGTTATAAATGCGTTCTAGTTACTTGATAAATTTATATAATTGTGACCCACGCATGGACTGCAACATGGTGCATCCTAAACATGCTATGTAATTTATCACTCTTTTACTGTAACCATCCTACTATTGATGCATGTAATTATTTTGATATATTATTGTATGATATTTCGGCAGTTCCATGGTTGATATACTAGTGTTATATATATATATATATATAGTTAGTTAGTTAGTTAGTTAGTTAGTTAGTTAGTTAGGATTAGAACAATTATATTTAGTGTTCATCGAAGTTTGCTAACTTGAAATAAGTTTAATCCTGACTCGGGTGTTTTGTGTTTTTGCATGGAACGCTCGGGTCAGTTCCTAAGTGTCCCAGGCTTAGATATTTCGGCTCGCTAAGCTGGAGAGAAACGCGAAGACGCATACGCGCGCGCTCGACAAAACTGGAAACTTTTGTTTTAAAGATTTATGTATATATTTTATTTTCTTCCATTGTATAAAAATGATTTGTAAAACTCTATTATTTGTATAAAATTTTATTCCACTGCAAATTGTGTACACAGTGATTCTGTGTGTATATTTTTGTTAAACTCGGTGAGTTAAATAACGATTTTCCGTTTTGAGCATCTGAAATCGGTTTAATTACTGATTCAAGACATTAAAAATGGCGAGTCGTTACAAATTCCATCATTTGAAAATAAAATTTTTGACTTTCAAACATACAACTTATGTTTTCATATTTCTAAATCAATGATTTTATTCAACATTTCAAATTTTACTAATTCAAAGATTTTAAGAATCGTTATATATATATATATATATATATATATATATATATATCTTACAAGGCTTTGATTTATTTCGAAATATCCGTGAAACAAGATTCTCGACAATTGAACATTAGTTTGTATTTTTAAGAGATTCATATTGCCATAAAATTTCCTTTCAATAATTGAAATTTTCAAATTTGATCAATTAAATTTTCTTATTAGTTTTCAAAATTAAACCATACAAATTCAAGCCTTCTTCATTATACCGTTTCACTTCATAAATCATTTTAACTTCCTTTTTCAAACATTATTTTCAAAATAATTCAAAACAAATCTTATTTTAAATCCCTTACTCAATCAATATAGGAATTTATATTCATTCATCATTATTTCAAATATCTAATCTTGTTTCAAAAAATTTCATTATTCAACTGGTCGGAAAAGTTACTCAAAACATCTTTATTCAAAAATACCGTCAAACTTTTGCTACGCTACTCTGATTCGTCGTATACATATTTTAAACAATTTGTTCTATAATGTTAATTTAGAAATTCATTTAAACTTCCAGAGCCAAACCTTCAAGATCATTGTTTGCCAACCCAATTTTCCTTACATAAGTTAAATTCCATATTTTTACCATTTCCAATGCAAATCTTATTTGGTGAAGTTCTGTTAACATAAGGTTTTAGACAAAAAAAATTACCAAATTCGAGTCAGATCTTGATTTAATTCGATAGGTGGCACAAAGGGTATATATACATAAATGGACCAGGTCAACTTCCATGTGTTCAAGTAACGTGCATAAGAGTTCCACGAATACCTAATGTATGATGATTCAAGTCAAAATACTTAACCAAGTTCATAAGATAGAAGGGATTAAATGATGCTACCAACGGTTCGAATTTAAACGATGGACTAATTTAGATTAAGATAGGAAAGTCAATTTGCACTTAAGGATATAATTATAGGTAGTTTAATCCTGAAGTACCCCATTTTTTCCCATTTAATTTTCTCTTTCCAAATTTTTTTTCATCATAAGTGATTACTGGTTAAGTAAATTCCCATTCAATTCACTTATATAGTTTTAACAGTTTTCTCCTCCACTTAGACGCTGGTTACACTTTGATAAATTGTTGTTGTCAAAATTTGAAATTTGAGTTAAATTCTCAATATATCTTAAATTTGATTTCTTAAATTATCTCTCTTACATGCATTTCCAAAATTCACTTTCAATTCTTTAAGTGAGAATTGCTTTGTATATTTCCAATTGTCGACAAAATAGTTTGATTTCTATAACTTATTATCGAAGTTAAGGATGGTTTTAACTTAACTTCCTAGCATTTGCAACAGTTATTTAAATAGTTCAAGTATTTCTCGACGTCTTAACTGGAATCATATAGTCTTCCTACTCTCGAAACTCAAAAATAACTGTCTGATGATGTTCGATCAATCAACATAATTAACCTTAAGCGACTAGAGTGTGATTCTATATCATCTGGTATATGTAAGACTTCATGTATACGTTGATCAGGCGTACATTCGACATCTTCACATACAAATAGTCTGATCACAACGTCGAATAAAATAATCAAAAATTCTTATTAAAAGTAGTATTTCAAAATTATTATGCTTTCCAAAACAAATTAGTTTCAAAACAATTTGGAGTTCCAGAGTACGCCCTCTCAAGAAATATTCCAGAATTTCATTCTAGGGCATTACTAAACCTATCTCTAGTGAGATATTATAACTCTGATGAGTTCTATCTTTTGTTTAGATATGTTGTACCCTATATCTTTGTATAACCAAAGCTCCGATACCACGTTGAATGACCCGTCTTTTTTCCCGGTTTTCGTCGGTAATTAAACCAACTTAAACCGTTCACAAAGGCAGAATGTTAAAGGTACTAACATATGTTGAACAAAATAACATAACTTTTCATTTCATAATACAAGTGTTACATCAGAGTTGCAAGGAATATCAGAGTTACGATAAAATATACATCGGAAAGAAACGTATTCTCAGTGGAAGACGAGAATGACATGGCGGGAAGACCAACTTTAATTTGAAGCTCCAACTTATTACGCAGTCTGAATCTTGCTACAAGGATTTATAACTGTAAAACTAAACCACCAGCTGCCTGTGTAGAAAATTAGTGGGCACTGAGAGTTTAGGTTTAACACCCCTCTCGAAAAGCTAACACAAAGACCTTTTAGCATAGTGGTTAGTGCATGGTGTTGCTTTCTGGGAGGTCAGGGGTTCGAATCCCGTGGTTGTCACATTTGGTATTAGAGCCTATACCCAGTCGAATTGTGTGTGTAATGCTGTGGATGTTAGTCGATGTGGTACTGATGCGGTTTACATGCACAACGCCTGGGTGGTGAGTGATATGAGTCAACGAGGACGTTGGGCTTTTTAAGGGGGGTAGTCTGTAACAACCCTCTCGAAAAGCTATCACAAAGATTTTTTAGCATAGTGGTTAGTGAGTGGTGTTGTTTTTCGGGAGGTCGGGGGTTCGAATCCCACGGTTGTCCCATTAGGAAGGAACAATAAACTCCAGGTCAGTCATGGGACTAGTGTGAGAACATAAAATAGTTGTTTTTCGGGTTTATTTTAAAGTTGGGAAATTCATCGGACGCCTCTAATGCGAAACGGGTTTACTCCATGTGAATACCCGTGCATATAAATTTGCAATGACCTTTTGAAAAATGAAGCTATCATTAGCTCGTCCCACATCACACAACGCAAGTGCACACCAGATGAGCGAGTTTTACCTTATGATAACAAAAAATGCCTTCATAAGTGAAAATTTTCTTTTATGTTATTATAAGTGCATAGTGTAGAAACGATTTCGAAAATAAATGTATCATTCTTAGACGGCATAGTGCCCCATCCTACTACATCGCTATTGGTATACAAATAAAACCATAGGGCATGTATTAGAAATTGGGTTTCCCTTGATGATTCCTGGCACGAAAGATCAATCAGGACCACTAGCGAAGTGTAAAACGACCTTTTCATCTGGACACGGACACCAACTACAAATCGCGAGGTAGATCAACGGTTTTAGTCTAGACTCAGAACCCGAACATACCCTATTCCCCCAAGTTCACAAGAGGTACCTCCGCCGCAGCTATCAATCACAAAATCATGTATATGTCAAAAACCTAACCGCCAGTTTCTCATCATCCGAGGTGTGAGGCTTGTCGTCGTCGCGGTATACACAAAGCTACACTTAAATAAGCCATGCTTTGATCATCATCATTTGCTTGATTCATAACTCGAGTATGCCACATTGTCAATTCACCGCATGTCACTGATTTTCTATCAATACATAACCTCTAAGCACGTAAAACTTAGAGATGGGAATAACCTATTGACGAAAATCCAATATGTATCAATTGGAATCAATGCTACGCAGTCAATTATAATGTCAGGCACAACATCCATACAAGTCCATTCTGGGTCTGAACGGAACCAAAATCCGGAAATCCTTAAATATATTTAGACAACATCCCACTTATTACCTCGATTCAGGTGTACGACCCGATTCAAGACATCAGCAATCAATCTAAACAATCCAAAGAATCCTGGTCTTCATTTGTCATTTCCAAGTCTTATGTTTGCTTCATAACGTCGTATTATTACCTGGAATGGTTTCCGGACGTAAATCTGATCCCGGTCTTTCCAAGTAATAAGCATATAAAACAAAAGCTATGGACTATATCAGTTTTAATTCAAATCTCCTTCCCGATGTTTGTCAATTCATTTTTAAATAAGGTTGGATTTATTTCAAATTCCTTAAATCTCATTACCATTTCATTCCATCTTAAGATCCAGTGTTTGTTTATCAGCCTTAAATTTAGAAACACAATTACTTTATTTGTTGTTCCATAAGTCGCCAAATCTAAATTCAGATTTAGAGACAAATATTTATCCCTTTAAACCTTCCATCATTTTTAGAAACGCTTTTTAAAGTGTTATGGAATAACTACTTAAACAAAAAGGGTTCAAAAGCATTCAAATTTTTTTTTTGCTCGAATCATTTTAATTAATGAATAATGCTTGTTAAAATTCCAAAATTGTTTCAAATTTAAAGGATTTTAATTAAGTTCCTAATTAGACTTTGAAAATAACCATCATGTTTGTCAGATCACTTACGGATAGCCAGGGAGAGCATGAAACTTTATTTTCCAAACCCAAGCCTTAGACCCTATCCTCTTTGTCATCTTAGAACGTTCTGGTATGTATATATGTGTACTATTGAAAGAACCGTCGTTAACATATTTACGCCTTCACACATTCGATAACGGTTAAAATTTCCAAATTCGTTTCCAATCCGTATTAAAGTTTCATTACTTCAATTAAACCCATATTCCAAACTAGTTGGAAATTAAATATAATATTAACAGATTTGTTTAATTTTTTAGAACTTACAAATGGTCTTTAAAATAATAGAACCTAGTGTATTTATGAAACCAATGTTTAGTTACATGCTTAAATCAATTTTCTTTTCTTAAATTTTAAAGCTTTTGAATAACTAAACATTTACATAAACAAATATAACTCAAATCAATTTTTTGTTAGATTCCAAAACTTGTTTCAATCTTAAGAGTCCAAATCAAAATTTTAAGATATTTCCAAAATCATTTCGTTGTTAAGAAAATCGTTTAATTATTCACGACTTAGCTTTCAAATTATTTAGAAGTTTGAATTCAAAATTTTAACTTTCATTTTATTTCTTGTCATGATTCACATAAGAAGGAGATTTAAATCGACTACCCATATAACTCCGCAACCATGGTGTGTGATACAACAAAATCAATCCATATGAACACTAATTCATCCATCAACATTGCAGAATTTACACAACTATAAATTTATGCGCAAGCGTCACGTTAAATAACGCTTAGTGTTTAACTGTTTTTAACTTACACAAACATCCATTCAAATCATCACAACAATAGAAACCATCATTATGAACTCGATAATCATTAACTGATCAACTACTAGCAATTATAAAATAAATTTAAATAAATGTCTCACCAGTATGGCTTCCAATTTCGACGTCGACGCCCTGTATAACTGCACTGATTGACAGACGGACTAGTACGACTCCGCGGTTGACACATGCAACGTCTTTCTCGTAACTATTGTATGTGACAGCTTCCAACATATTGAATCTTCGCTTCAAAACAAACATGCACTCACAAGTGAAGGTAAAAGATGAATTCAGGTGCATGCAAGGCTGGTCGGGTGCTGCGCTTGGTGCACGGTAAAGGCAAAGTGTTTCTGGTCTAGTCACTGGTGGGTGTAAGTAAAGTTGATGGGGAGAACTCTTATGTGAGTTCAAGAGGAGGCAGCGGTTGTTTTGAGGAGAGGAAAGGTGGAGTCCGAGGTGGAAGGAAGTGTAACGGTTAGGAACTTCGCTCAATCCGAATCGATCGTTAAACCGACTAAGACCATTCGAAACCCCTGATCGTTTTGAGAACAGGACAAGTTGGAACACAAACAGAAGAACATTTCATTGTTTATTACAACAATTCCATCAGAATACAAGAATATACAGAGTATGAATAAATATTACACAGAAAATATCAGAGATTTAAATTACATTTAAATACATCGCAGCGGAAATAATACAAAACACAACTAGAAGAGATATACGGATACAGAGCTTTCCGGATATCGTTCCAGCTGTAAATCAGGATCCTGTGAATATAAATCTGCAAAACCAAAACTACTAGCTGCCCGTGTGGAAATAGGGGCACCCAGAGTTTAGGTTTAAAAACAATAAACTCCAGGTCAGTCATGTGACTGGTGTGAGAACTAAAACAGTTATTAATCTTTGTTTTTAAAGTTAGGTAAATCAAGGGACCACGCCGTATAACACGGAACGGGTTTCCTCCCAAGAGTACCAGTGCATAAAACAAATAGCGTAATGTTAAATAAAGAACAATGAAGCTATTATAAGACCCAGGTCCCATCACACAATGCAACGCAAGCCGGAGGATAGGGTTTTCCCTTATAATTGCCAAATATGCTTGATACGTGAAATTTCATCTTATATTATTACTATAAGTGAAGAAAACAACTTCAAATATAAATATATCAATCATAGACGGCATGGGTACCATATATCATGTCGCCAATACTATGCTCTACAATCATAACTGCAAAATGTCATATTTGGAAGTTGGATTTCCATCATGGTAGCTCCTGATTCGAAAGATCGATCGCGCAGTACCATCTACAACGGCTTACGTCTCAGCTAGAGAAAACACCGTAATGCACATCCGCACTTTTGGGAAATCGAATATCACTGCGGCTTACGTCCCGGCGAGAGAAAACACCGCTTACCCTATCCCTCTGAACACTAAGCTCAATCTCGGTCGACCGAATCCACGACACCACTAAGGTGCCCATCCTCTAAAAAGCATACTGATCAAACCATCAGTTTACCACCATACCGGGGTGTGAGGCTCGCGAATCAATGCTATACACAATGCCGTGCTATATTATGCTGCGCTTTGATCATCATCCACCAAACTTTGCTTTTCAACAAAAGTCTGGATCACTGCATCTCAGCATGCCACACTATCAATCCATATCGTACAACTGATTTCTGCCAATATATAACCTCTGAGCTCGTATGTCTCAGAGAAGGGCGTTAAGCAAGAGAATAAATTCTCCGCCGCCAAACAGATATAAATTTAGCAGAGATCAACGAACGCAATATAAAGGAATACAATGTCAGACGTACCATCCATTTACAAGTCCGTTCTGGGTCTGAACGAAACCGGAGGCACTTTCCTCGCATATCCGTCGACCTCCAAGTACGTCCGGACGGCCACTTCTTTAGCCCCCTTCAAGGTAGCTACTCCCATCGTGAGCATCAGTAGCACCCATCCATTCGATGTGAAGATCGTCGGTCTTGCACCGTCTTCAATCTCTTCGACTCGTCGTCGAATCAGTTATTCAGAATGGGTTGTACCCGGACTTTCTGAATAACTCGCGTATCTTAATCAACAAGTGCTATAATACACAATATACGCCTCATTCCAATTCAGAATATTCTTTTATTCAGATATTCACACCCCTAGGGAAAGGTTCCCATTAATTTTATCAAAGATAAATTCTTTTAAATTTATTCTTTAATCTTCCTTTGGATATCATTTCAAACCATATTATGGTTTTCCAAACTAGTCGGGATTAGCGAACCACACCGAAGTAATTATTTATTTTATTTCCCAATCCCAACCTATTCATCCCATGGAGCAAAAATGTTATTACCCCATAACTAACACCACGGTGTTATCGGTAAATTTAATTACCATTTCACGTTCAAATCTAATTAAAGATTTAACTATCGCTAGGAGCAAAACTGGTGATACTCCCCTTTCGATCATTTCCAAATTTTGATAATTTAAATTATCAATTCATATTTCAATCTAATTAAAGATTCATTAAAACTCATTTTACTGGGTTAAAGAACTAATGTCATTTAAAACACAGTCCACGATAAACCCAAATCACATTCTATTTTAATCCCAATTAAATATATTAGAAATTCTGGTTATTTAAAACCCATTTCAAATTCAATTTATCTATTTCAAAAATAAATTGATTTTAATTCTAGTCCAAAACTAGTCCATTTTGATAAAAATATTTGTTTATCTTTTCAAATATGGTGTTTTTCATCCCAATTTTCCCCAAATCATTTCTTATGATTTTACACAAATTACAGATATTTTTAATAATTTTATCAAGGCCCGTACAGTCGGTTTTCAATAACTGCCACCAAACTGCACTTACAACGTCCTTTTCCAAATTTGATTTGGACATAATTCCAATTCCAACCGTTAGATTTCAAATTTCTAATATTCATTGGAAAGCACTTTTCGATACGAACCCAACGGTTCCGGTTTTAGGAGAATCCGACGGCCGGATCTCCCGCAATGTCCGTTCGAAGTCAATGGTCGAAATTCGCGAACTGCCGCAGCGCGGCGCGTTCTATTCAGGCCATTATATTATATATATATATAATATATATAATATATACTTCGTCGATTTCTATTGAAAACGAATTTTATAAATCGTTTTAAATTCGTTTTCAAAACGATTTCAACTTCATTTCAAATTCAAATCAAAATTGAATTTTTCCAATATAAATTCGTTTTAAATTCATTTCAAATTGATTTCAATTCAAATTCAATTTCCATTTCTATTCAATTCAATTCGATTCAATTTCTATTCAATTCAATTCGATTCAATTTTTATTCAATTCAATTCGATTATAAAAAACCGAATATAATCGATATAAATATCGTTCGCGTCAAAATAGCGCATCTCTAATCAACACGGCTTTATATTTTTCAATAACTTCGTTATGTTATTCAACAAATGAATATTTATCTTATTCAACACATGAATCTATATTTCTTTCACCACCTGACTAATCTCAACAAATGAGTACCGTCAACACATTAATCTTTATTTTATAATATTCTTTATTTTCCCAATTGGAATGAGGCCCAATCAATTACCATATAATGTTAATTATATGGATTCCATACAACACATGTATATAATAGCAACGATAAATAATCAACCATCATCCAAAGTGCACCACACAACTGCATAAGCATTAAATATATATAATTAACGCTTACAAAGTCTGTCGACCAATCGATCGACATACAATTAAATAATTGGGATTAGTGTACGCCAAATATCATCCCAACACCCGTGTGGGGTTTCCAACAATCAAACACAGATTTTATTTGTACAGTTGGGCGATGTGTAAAATTTATCGTCCCAATCAATATCAGTCAAATCAGTGTATATAAACAAATCGTCTGATTTGTTTATAAATATTTTATTTATATACACGTTAAAAATTATATTTTTAACTATAAAATATTTTCCGCTATAAACTATTTTATTTCATTCCACAACACACATTCAATTTTTCACATCAAAATCAAATAAACAAGCATACAAGCCGTCCATGGTCTGTGGACGACGGGTGTCGGATGCTGCTAAGCATCGTCTGCATCCTAGTATATATATTAACTAGAAATTTAAAATAAAAGTGAGGAGTTCTCACCGACTAGCAAAACCAAACTCCACGACTCTTCATATGTAGGAAATCTTCATCTTGCCTGCCCTTCATCAATTTCGTCACCCGTATTCACTACATATGTAAAAATCACATTTTTATCGCCACTTCTAATATATAAAAATCGGATTTCTATCGCTACTTTTAACATATAAAAATCGAATTTCTATCTTTCACTTCTAATATATAAAAATCGAATTTCTATCTTTCACTTCTAATATATAAAAATCGAATTTTTATCTTTCACTTCTAATATATAAAAATCAAATTTCTATCTTTCACTTCTAATATATAAAAATCAAATTTCAATTTTTCACTTCTAATATATAAAAATCGAATTTTTATCTTTCACTTCTAATATATAAAAATCGAATTTCTATCTTTCACTTCTAATATATAAAAATCGAATTTTTATCTTTCACTTCTAATATATAAAAATCGAATTTTATCTTTCACTTCTAATATATAAAAATCGAATTTTTATCTTTCACTTCTAATATATAAAAATCGAATTTTTATCTTTCACTTCACATGATAAAAATTATATTTTTATATCCTTGCTCATAACAATAAAGATCTAATCTTTATATGCTAAAGATATAAATAAAAATTATATTTTCACATACTTAAAAATCATTTCTCTACAATGTATTTATATAAAAATCAATTCTTTTTATGTTTATATAATAAATGTTACCTTTCCATACAACGTTATTTTTTTCATGCTACAGGTATTTTATAAAAACAATGCTCTATATATATTTTATAAAAACATTTTCATACCTATTTTATAAAAACACATTTTCATATATATATTATATAAAAAGATAAAATTTTAAAAAAAATTATTTATTTTAAAATCAGAATTCTTAACAATGGGATTTACAGTAAAAACAAAAATCATAACCTTCCTGTTCAGCCGTCTACTGAACCCATTAGCTAAACTAGGGTTCCTATCTTGCGCCGCCATGCTTCGCCTGACCTCAGAACGGAAGGCGCCACATCGTCCGTTGTCATCACCTCTACCAGCGCCAAGAGCAAGGGCAGGCGCGGTGGGCCCCAGCTCGTGAAAAACGCGGTCGACGACAACAGCTTTGGAGCGCAATTTCACCCCTTCCTCTCAACGATAGAACGCAATACCGATACGGATTTGAAGCTTTCGAAAATCTAGACAAAATCCCCTTTTGAATCAATGGATTCCATTGAGTATAATGAGAGAAAAGGAGGGGAGAAGTTCGGAGCCCGATTCTGCGTTGAACGAGGAGAGAGGCGGCGGGATCTTTAATGTATGAGGGTTTTCTGAAAAGTGATTGGCCCATTAATATTTATATTAATTTTAATTTCCATTTATAGCAACTTTTCCATTCGAACTCGAAATCGAACCCACTAATTGTCGCCCCTAGCATATTACCCCCATTCCGAACACAATGGAATATGTGTCGTAGGCTAATTCCACTGTTTCGATCAGTTTCCATTTAAATTTACATTTAAATCATTATATTCAATTTTAAACGTACATTTCAATTTACTGGGGTCACATACGGACTCTATAAATTCCAGAAAAATTATTTCTAGCTTCGTATTGACGATACGGTTCTGATACCGTTTGAACAATGGCCATTTTCCAGTCGATTATATTCAACTAAAACTGGTCAAAACACGTTTAACTTTGACACGCTCACATATTGATTCGAAAAATTATGATTTTTGAAACCTAGCAATAATTTGACACTGCGGATCCAACAAAAGTGGTTTCGTCAAAAACCGAGGTCGTTTGCAAAATGACTATTTTTAAGGGCCTGAATTCCATAGCGACTATTCTGAATTTTCAACTGGACGTAACTTCTGATTCCCGCTATAAAATTTTGATTTCCCGGATTCTTTGGAAATATATTCTCAATTAGATTCAAATATTTTTGTTTTCGCCAAAATCCGGTTTATTTTGAATCCTGTACATTCATTTGAAATTTGAAATCGAATTATCGAACTACCGCGCCATTTTCAATTCCTTTTGTAATTTAAAATAAATATTTATATTCTAACGATGATCTATATAAATATATACGTTCGAATTCTATTCAAAATAAATTTTTCGCCGATATTATTTAAAATAATCCATTTTAAATAATCAAGATTCGCTAAAATCGCCAAAATAAAATTATAAACTGGCTCGCAATTTCCAGGTTGTTACAATCTCCCTCACTTAAAACTTTTCGTCCCCGAAAAGGAAGGAAGCCAAAAGTTGTTTTTCTAATCAACTCAACTTCCACTTTTTCCGTTACGGCTTAAGTTCTTCAACTTTTCAGTTTCTAAGAACTTTTCAAATTTTTCAAAAATTTGGCTAACACCCTAAATTTTCGAAAAATTTCACCAAAACCTCACCTGCACCGGGAGCACCGGGAAAATCCCAAAATTTCCATACAGGCCCTCTGATCTCAAAAAGAAAAAGAAAAAGCCAAGTGGCTAGCCAATCGGCTCATAAAATCATCATCACCCAAACAAAATAGTAAATTATGGTAAACATGTACCTATTTGTCGGGCAAACAATTTTATGCTTCCGCTCTAGCCTCCTTGCTATGACCTGTTCAATGTAAGTACATGTATATGCAAGCAAATGCGATAAATTTTCAATTAAATTCACTATTTGATACAATTTGGCTAAAGGTTCAACATTTTAATTAATCAAACTATAATCAAACAACACAACCATCAATCAATTAGTTGATTAGCTTTTCAAATTCAAAATTTTGATATATAGTCAAAAATCATGTTTTTGATGCCAATTCACAACAATGTATTCTAGCTATATTTTGGTTCTCACACCAGTCTAATGGAAATATATAGAAATCTCACTTTCGTCATTCGAAAATAAATTCTGATGATGTTTCGAACCACCATCAGAACATCCACGGGCGACTAGAGTGTGATTCTATGTCCATCCAGTATATTAAAACTTCGAATACACGTTTGCAAGGCGTGTATATGCAAAACCTTTATATACTGGATTGTCCACATCAATATAAAATAAATAGTCAAATACGTATGACACGTTTTAAATTTTCAAAACAAAATTGGTTTTCATTTTAAAAATATACTCTTCACACTCGTTCTAGGATACTACTGATCCTATCTCTAACGAGTCATTCTCAATGGATATTACTAATCCAATTTCTGATGAATTCTTTCGTTTGGTTCTAATGTGTCATGTTCTCTAGCTTTGTAAACAAGAGCTCTGATACCAACTGTAACAGTTAGGAATTTCGCTCAATCCGAATCGATCGTTAAACCGACTAAGACCGTTCGAAACCCCTGACCGTTTTGAGAACAGGACAAATTGGAACACAAACAGAAGAACATTTCATTGTTTATTACAACAATTCCATCAGAATACAAGAATATACAGAGTATGAATAAATATTACATAGAAAATATCAGAGATTTAAATTACATTTAAATACATCGCAGCGGAAATAATACAAAACACAACTAGAAGAGATATACGGATACAGAGCTTTCCGGATATCGTTCCAGCTGTAAATCAGGATCCTGTGAATATAAATCTGCAAAACCAAAACTACTAGCTGCCCGTGTGGAAATAGGGGCACCCAGAGTTTAGGTTAAAACAATAAACTCCTGGTCAGTCATGTGACTGGTGTGAGAACTAAAACAGTTATTAATCTTTGTTTTTAAAGTTAGGTAAATCAAGGGACCACGCCGTATAACACGGAACGGGTTTCCTCCCAAGAATACCAGTGCATAAAACAAATAGCGCAATGCTAAATAAAGAACAATGAAGCTATTATAAGACCCAGGTCCCATCACACAATACAACGCAAGCCGGAGGATAGGGTTTTCCCTTATAATAGCCAAATATGCTTGATACGTGAAATTTCATCTTATATTATTACTATAAGTGAAGAAAACAACTTCAAATATAAATATATCAATCATAGACGGCATGAGTACCATATATCATGTCATCAATACTAGGCTCTACAATCAAAACCGCAAAATGTCATATTTGGAAGTTGGATTTCCATCATGGTGGCTCCTGATTCGAAAGATCGATCGCGTAGTGCCATCTACAACGGCTTACGTCTCAGCTAGAGAAAACACCGTAATGCACATCCGTACTTTTGGGAAATCGAGTATCACTGCGGCTTACGTCCCGGCGAGAGAAAACACCGCTTACGTATTCCTCTGAGCACTAAGCTCAATCTCGGTCGACCGAATCCACGATAACACTAAGGTGCCCATCATCTAAAAAGCATACTGATCAAACCATCAGTTTACCACCATACCGGGTGGGTGTGAGGCTCGCAAATCAATGCTATACACAAAGCCATGCTATATTAAGCTGCGCTTTGATCATCGGCCACCAAACTTTGCTTTTCAACAAAAGTCTGGATCACTGCATCTCAGCATGCCACACTATCAATCCATATCGCACCACTGATTTCTGCCAATTAATAACCTCTGAGCTCGTATGTCTTAGAGAAGGGCGTTAAGCAAGAGAATAAATTCTACGCCGCCAAACAGAAATATATTTAGCAGAGATCAACGAACACAATATAAAGGAATACAATGTCAGACACACCATCCATTTACAAGTCCGTTCTGGGTCTGAACGAAACCGGAGGCACTTTCCTCGCATATCCGTCGACCTCCAAGTACGTCCGGACGGCCACTTCTTTAGCCCCCTTCAAGGTAGCTACTCCCGTCGTGAGCATCAGTAGTCTATTCGATGTGAAGATCGTCGGTCTTGCACCGTCATCAATCTCTTCGACTCGTCGTCGAATCAGTTATTCAGAATGGGTTGTACCCGGACTTTCTGAAAAACTCGCGTATCTTAATCAACAAGTGCTATAATACACAATATATGCCTCATTCCAATTCTGAATATTCTTTTATTCAAATATTCACACCCCTAGGGAAAGGTTCCCATTAATTTTATCAAAGATAAATTCTTTTAAATTTATTCTTTAATCTTCCTTTGGATATCATTTCAAACCATATTATGGTTTTCCAAACTAGTCGGGATTAGCGAACCACACCGAAGTAATTATTTATTTTATTTCCCAATCCCAACCTATTCATCTCACGGAGCAAAACTGTTATTACCCCATAACTAACACCATGGTGTTATCGGTAAATTTAATTACCATTTCACGTTCAAATCTAATTAAAGATTTAACTATCGCTAGGAGCAAAACTGGTGATACTACCCTTTCGATCATTTCCAAATTTTGATAATTTAAATTATCAATTCATATTTCAATCTAATTAAAGATTCATTAAAACTCATTTTACTGGGTTAAAGAACTAATGTCATTTAAAACACAGTCCACGATAAACCCAAATAACATTCTATTTCAATCTAAATATATTAGAAATTCTGGTTATTTAAAACCCATTTCAAATTCAATTTATCTATTTCAAAAATAAATTGATTTTAATTCTAGTCCAAAACTAATTCATTTTGATAAAAATCTATTTTTATCTTTTCGAATATGGAGTTTTTCATCCCAGTTTTCCCCAAATCATTTCTTATGATTTTACACAAATTACAGATATTTTTAATAATTTTATCAAGGCCCGTACAGTCGATTTTCAATAACTGCCACAGAACTGCACTTACAGCGACCTTTTCCAAATTTGATTTGGACATAATTCCAAATCCAACCGTTAGATTTCAAATTTCTAATATTCATTGGAAAGCTCTTTTCGATATGAACCCAACGGTTCCGGTTTTAGGAGAATCCGACGGCCGGATCTCCCGCAATGTCCGTTCAAAGTCAATGGTCGAAATAGGCGAACTGCAGCAGCGCGGCGCATTCTATTCAGGCCATTATATTATATATATAATATATATAATATATACTTTGTCGATTTCTATTGAAAACGAATTTTATAAATTGTTTTAAATTCGTTTTAAAAACGATTTCAAATTCAAATCAAAATTGAATTTTTCCAATATAAATTCGTTTTAAATTCATTTCAAATTGATTTCAATTCTAATTCAATTTCCATTTCTATTCAATTCAATTCTATTCAATTCAATTCGATTCAATTTTTATTCAATTCGATCCAATTTTTATTCAATTCAATTCGATTCAATTTTTATTCAATTCAATTCGATTATAAAAAAACGAATATAATAGATATAAATATCGTTCGCGTCAAAATAGCGCATCTCTAATCAACACGGCTTTATATTTTTCAATAACTTCGTTATGTTATTCAACAAATGAATATTTATCCTATTCAACACATGAATCTATATTTCTTTCACCACCTGACTAATCTCAACAAATGAGTACCGTCAACACGTTAATCTTTATTTTATAATATTCTTTATTTTCCCAATTGGAATGAGGCCCAATCAATTACCATATAATGTTAATTATATGGATTCCATACAACACATGTATATAATAGCAACAATAAATAATCAACCATCCTCCAAAGTGCACCACACAACTGCATAAGCATTAAATATATATAATTAACGCGTACACAGTCAGTCGACCAATCGATCGGCATACAATTAAATAATTGGGATTAGTGTACGCCAAATATCATCCCAACACCCGTGTGGGGTTTCCAACAATCAAACACAGATTTTATTTGTGCAGTTGGGCGATGTGTAAAATTTATCGTCCCAATCAATATCAGTCAAATCAGTGTATATAAACAAATCGTCTAATTTTTTTATAAATATTTTATTTATATACACATTAAAAATTATATTTTTAACTATAAAATATTTTCCACTATAAACTATTTTATTTCATTCCACAACACTCATTCAATTTTTCACATCAAAATCAAACAAACAAGCATACAAGTCGTCCATGTCTGTGGACGACAGGTGTCGGGTGCTGCTAAGCACCGTCTGCATCCTATTGTATATATTAACTAGAAATTTAAAATAAAAGTGAGGAGTTCTCACTGACTAGCTAAACCAAACTCCACGACTCTTCATATGTAGGAAATCTTCATCTTGCCTGCCCTTCATCAATTTCGTCACCCGTATTCACTACATATGTAAAAATCGCATTTTCATCGCCACTTCTAATATATAAAAATCGGATTTCTATCGCTACTTCTAACATATAAAAATCGAATTTCTATCTTTCACTTCTAATATATAAAAATCGAATTTCTATCTTTCACTTCTAATATATAAAAATCGAATTTTTATCTTTCACTTCTAATATATAAAAAACGAATTTCTATCTTTCACTTCTAATATATAAAAATCGAATTTTTATCTTTCACTTCTTATATATAAAAATCGAATTTCTGTCCTTCACTTCTAATATATAAAAATCGAATTTTTATCTTTCACTTCTAATATATAAAAATCGAATTTTTATCTTTCACTTCTAATATATAAGAATTGAATTTTTATCTTTCACTTCGTATGATAAAAATTATATTTTTATATCCTTGCTCATATCAATAAAGATCTAATCTTCATATGCTAAAGATATAAATAAAAATTATATTTTCACATACTTAAAAATCATTTCTCTACAAAGTATTTATATAAAAATCAATTCTTTTTATGTTTATATAATAAATGTCACCTTTTCATACAACGTTATTTTTTTCATGCTACAGGTATTTTATAAAAACAATGCTCTATATATATTTTATAAAAACATTTTCATACCTATTTTATAAAAACACATTTTCATATATATATACATATATATATATTATATAAAAAAATAGAATTTTAAAAAAAATTATTTATTTTAAAATCAGAATTCTTGACAATGGGATTTACAGTAAAAACAAAAATCATCACCTTCCTGTTCGGTCGTCTACTGAACCCATTAGCTAAACTAGGGTTCCTATCTTGCGCCGCCATGCTTTGCCTGACCTCAGAACGGAAGGCGCCACATCATCCGTTGTCATCACCTCTACCAGCGCCAAGAGCAAGGGCAGGCGCGGTGGGCCCCAGCTCGTGAAAAACGCGGTCGACGACAGCAGCTTTGGAGCGCAATTTCACCCCTTCCTCTCAACGATAGAACGCAATACCGATAAAGATTTGAAGCTTTCGAAAATCTAGACAAAATCCCCTTTTGAATCAATGGATTCCATTGAGTATAATGAGAGAAAAGGAGGGGAGAAGTTCGGAGCCCGATTCCGCGTTGAACGAGGAGAGAGGCGGCGGGATCTTTAATGTATGAGGATTTTCTGAAAAGTGATTGGCCCATTAATATTTATATTAATTTTAATTTCCATTTATAGCAACTTTTCCATTCGAACTCGAAATCGAACCCACTGACTGTTGCCCCTAGCATATTACCATCATTCCGAACACAATGGGATATGTGTCGTAGGCTAATTCCACTGTTTCGATCAGTTTCCACTTAAATTTACATTTAAATCATTATATTCAATTTTAAACGTACATTTCAATTTACTGGGGTCCCATACGGACTCTAAAAATTCCAAAAAAAAATATTTCTAACTTCGTATTGACGATACGGTCCTAACGAAAACAATTTCATCGAATTCTGAGACCGTTTGAAAAATGGCCATTATCCAGTCGATTATATTCAACTGAAATTGGTCAAAACACGTTTAACTTTGCCACGCTCACATATTGATTCAAAAAATTATGAATTTTGAAACCTAGCAATAATTTGACACTGCGGATCCAACAAAAGTGGTTTCGTCAAAAACCGAGGTCGTTTGCAAAATGACTATTTTTAAGGGCCTGAATTCCATAGCGACTATTCTGAATTTTCAACTGGACGTAACTTCTGATTCCCGCTATAAAATTTTGATTTCCTGGATTTGTTGGAAAGATATTCTCAATTAGATTCAAATATTTTTGGTTTCGCCAAAATCCGGTTTATTTTGAATCCTGTACATTCATTTGAAATTTGAAATCGAATTATCGAACTACCGCGCCATTTTCAATTCCTTTTATAATTTAAAATAAATATTTATATTCTAACGACGATCTATATAAATATATACGTTCGGATTCTATTCAAAATAAATTTTTCGCCGATATAATTTAAAATAAACCATTTTAAATAATCAAAATTCGCTAAAACCGCCAAAATAAAAATTTTAAACTGGCTCGCAATTTCCGGGTTGTTACAGGAAGTCTAGGTGGTCGTCAGATCGGCGCAGCACTTGGCAATGGTGCCGGAGTGTAGCAAGGTGTCGGTTCTACTACAGCTAGGGAAAGCAGAGAGTAACAAAGGAAGCCAGAACGATTCTTTTTTTTATGGAGAAGGTGGAGCAGTTAGGTGGACCGATGGCGTACTAGAGGTGCGTCGGAGGTTGACGGGGTAGTTGATGTAACAACCCGGATTTTCAGAACCAATTTAAATTTTTTATTTTGGCAATTTTAATGGATTTTAGGAATCTGAAATAATTTATTTTAAATAATAACGATTTAAAATTTTATTTAAATCGAAGTTAGAACGAATAAATTTATTTTAATTATAAAACGAACTTGAAATGGCGCGGTAGTTTGAAAATTCGATTTTAAATTTCAAATGAATGTACAGAATTCAAAATAAATCAGATTTCAGTAAAACAAGAAATATTTGAATCTGTTTAATTGTATCATTCTAATGAATGCGAAAAATTCAGATTTCATAATACAAATTAAAAGTTATGTCCAGTTTAAAATTCAAAATAGTCGCTATGGAATTTATATATATTTATAATATATATAAAGCGCATAAAAATAGCCATTTGCAAACGACCTCCATTTTTGACGAAACCACTATTATTGGATCCGGAATGTCAAATAGTGCTAGGTTTCAAATTTCATAATTTTTGGATTTAATATATGAGCGTGGTAAATTTAAATGTGTTTTGGTAGTTTAAGTTTGAATTGGATCGACCAGAAAGTTTAAGTTTGAATTGGATCAACCAGAAAATGGCCATTTTTCAAACAGTCTCCAAATTCAAAAAAATTAGTTTTGTTAGTACCGTATCGTCAAAACATAACTAGATTTATTTTTCTGGAATTTTTGGAGTTAGTATGTGGCCCTGGTAAATTAAAACGTATGTTTAAATTCAATATATATTGATTTATATTTTAATTTTGATAAAAACTAATCGAAACAGTCGAATTGGCTTACGAAACATATCCCATTGTGTTTGGAATGGGGGTATTTAGCTAGGCGCGACAGTCGTTGGGTTCGATTTGGAGTTGGTATCAACGAACAAGTATTTTTCGAATTAAAAGAATTAAATATTATTATAAAATTATATAAATAGCCCCCAACCCTAGTTCTCATTCCCAAAATCAAGGCAGTCGCCACCGGAAAAGAACGCACCGGATCGTTCGATTTTGGATCCTTAAATCCTCACAATCTTCTACGGATTATCCTATGATTCTTAAACGAAAATCATTGAGGGTTCCTTGGTCTTTAAATTGGGAGAGTGTGATCAAATTTCGTTGTGCGAGCTGTTTGAATTTAGCCTCTGAAGTCAGCCCATTCGCACGCAATTTCGGGAGGCAAAGGGTGATCGAGTTCGAAGTGGTTGGTGGTGAAGGCAGTGCTCACAGAGACGGAGGGTGGGATCAATTCTGATCGGAGGACGATGCAACCTAGAGGCGTGCGTGGTGGAGTTTTAATTTGCGCAATGGGTTTTATTTTCGATCCAGGCAATACGAGAAATAAGAAGGGCGACGGGGTTAGAGGGTGTAATTAGTGTGTTAATGAAGGGGATTAAGTGGAAGTAATTATTCAAATTGTTTTAATATTAAATAAAATATTGTAATATTTTTATCTTCCTCGTACGAAATTAGAATTCAGTGAAACAAGATTCATTGGAACCGTGTCGAAGAGCTCTACAACATGGAGAAGACCAGAATTGAAATAGAGGCCATTTGGATTTTTGATAAAATTAAACATCTTTTTAATTTTATTACAAATAATTGTGATTAAAACGATTTCGAGTCGATCAAGGTGAGAACTTCTCACTAAAATATTTGCACAGTTATTTATTTTATATAGACTGCCAATAATTATTTTTATCAGTTTTTAATTATCACAAATGTTGTACGGTGCCTGTTAGCTCACCTCCCTCGTCCACAGACCATGGACGCTTTAATTGATTGTATTGTGTTGTGATTGTGATGTGAATAATATATATATATATACACACGTTGTGAAAATTATGTATATATATATATATGTGTTGTGAAAATGAAATATATATACACATGCGTTGTGAAAATTAAATATTTATATATATATGTGTGTTGTGAAACTATATATACGCGTTGTGGAAATATATATATATATATATATATGTGATGTGAATAATATATATGTGTGTGTGTGTGATGTGAATAAAATATATGTATGTGATTTATATAAAATATATATATGCGATGTGAATAAAATATATATATATATGTGATGCGAATAATATATATATATATATATATATATATATATATATATATATATATATATATACGCGATGTGAAAAATATATATGTGCGTTGTGAAATATATATATGCGATGTGGAAAATTGATATGCGTTGTATTAAAATATAAATGCGTTATGAAATTATATATATGTGTTGTGAAATAAAATATACATATGTGTTGTATAAAATTGTATATGAAGTGATTAAAATGCACACGTATTGAAATAATTATTTATTCGTTAAAAATATAATTTTAACATGTATATGGGCTGTATAAAATTCTCATGGATTGAAATAATTATCGGTTGGCTAAAAATACTATTTTTAGCATATATATGAGATATATAAAATTGTCATGTAATGTAATATTCAATTTTGATTTAAAATTGAAATGGAAGTCGGAATCGTTTTTAAAACGAAAACGTTTTATAAAATACGTTTTAAATGGAAATCAACAATATTATATATATATATATAATGGCTTGAATTGAACGCACCGTGCAGATTTGCAAATTTTGACTATTGACTTCGAATTTACATTACGGGAGATCTGACCCTCGGATTCTCCTAAAACTGGAACCTTTGGGTTCAAACCAAAAAGATCTTTCCAAAGAATATAAGAGATTTAAATTTGAATGGTTAGATTTGGAAATACGTCCATATCAATTACAGAAAAGTTCGTAATGGATGCATTTCGGTGGCCGTTTTTGGAAACCGACTGCATGGGCCTTAATAAAAATTTTAAAAATATGGAAATACTATGTAAAATCATAATAAATTATTTGGAAAGATTATGGATGAAAAATTCCAAGTTTGAAAGTATAAAAGATATTTTTACCTGAATGAACTAGTTATTAACTAGAATGATAATCCACTGTTTTTAAAATAAACAAATTGGATTGAGAAATGGTTTTGATATAACTAGAATTTCCAATATATGAATTGGAAACGATTTAAATGGAAATAATCTTCGGAATATTTCGATATTGGATTCCCTGACTATACAGATATTGTGGAGGAATTTGGAAGATAGATATATATCGTTATTCCTAATACAATATTTGTTGGTTTCAGAATTTGATGTTGAATATAGGCTGATATTATTATTATTCAGAGCCTTATATTTAATATCAAATAGGATTTTGGATTTTGGATTTTGGGTTTATGGTGAACTGTGTTTTAATGGACATTGGTTCTTTAACCCAGTTAAAATCATTAAGTAGTGATTTTAGAGATTGAAACCAATTGGAGTTTAATAAATCTTTGAACAAATTGGAATGAATATATGGTAATTAAAATTTACCAGAACACGAGATGTGATTGAACTAGATATACTTGGTTGTTGATATTGATTGTGATTGATCAATCGTTTGGATTGTACTCGACCAGTTTACGAGTCAGATATGCTTTTACATTTAGCATTGGGTTGGGTAGAAATATTCATATGCTAACACCTTGTGAAACACTTCATGATTTGACTATAAGGAGTTTATCGATGATGTTGAGTTATTCAAAATTTAATGAATGATTTTGAAATGGGATTTCCTTAAATGGAAAGAAGTGTCATTCCCGATTTTGGATAGGGAATGTTTTCAATGATTTTGAAATGACATTTCTTAAGTGAAAAGAATAGTATTCCCGATTTTGGACAGGGAACGTTTTATAAAATGTTTTATAAAACAGAAAGGATTTTGAGGGCTAAATCCGATGATTTCAGAATGATTTGGAAGTGCATTTTTGTTTTACATTGCAGTTCATCGCATATCCGATTAGCTGCTAACGTATCAGTTTGGTGGCGGAAAATTTATTCTCTTGCTTAACACCCTTATTTGAGACGTACAAGCTCAAAGGTTATGTGACTAATAGTGATTGATCATATTTGTGAATTGCTGATGTGAAGTACTATAGTTTGAAAGTACTTGTGATTATTATGTTGTGAAATGATTTTCCCTACTTTGGGATACGAAATGATCTAGTATGTGGCTAAAGATTCGGGTAACCCATGTGACTAAAAGTATGGGTGTTATAGCCTTAAATGGATTTAGGTGGTGTATGCTTCCATGCGTGGGAGGTGCATCGTCAGTGTAGCCTGCTCCATCGTGAGAGGTGTACATATATATATCGAGTTGCTTAGGTCTATGCCCTTTGCCTTGTTGATGGGAGGAACCTCCCGATATTTGGTTGCGTGCTTATTTGTATGTATTGTAATGTTTTGGAATTCATATCTCCAAACAATTTGGTTTGAGATTCCGAAGTGAAATCTACATTGATATAAAAGCTAGATATGTATTTCAAATGATTTGAAATAAGAATCGGGAAATAAAGTCCAAAGGAATAATTTCTGTAAAGTAAATTGGATTTAAAAAATCTAAATTTGGGGATTAAGCCTAAATGAGTAGATTGAGGAATCAAGTGTTGTATGATGCGTTGTAGATCCATATCTCTATTAGTGGTTGTTGTTTGAACATTGGAATTCCTGGGAGGAAACCTGTTCCATGACATACGGCGTGGTCCCGTGACATGCCTCACATTCTATATACGTTAATTTTAACTGTAGAATTTCTCATACCTGTCCCATGGCATACGGCGGTGCCCCTATTTTCCACACGGGCAGTCGAGTAGTTTTATTTTGCAGATATATTTAGCAGGATTCAGGATCGAAGCTTAAAGCTGTGCCAGAGCATTGATGGTCTTCCTCTATGTTAGCTTATTTGTTTCCGCTGCATTGTATTACATTTATTGTAAATTAATCTTCCGTTGTATTATATTTCGAATACTCTGACATATTATGTACTCAGATGTAACATTATTATGATGTTTATAAAAGTCTTCTGTTATTTTTTCTGATGTGTTGTATGCCCAGAGTTAGCGTATCTGGTTTCTGAACGGTCTTGGTCGATTTAGCGATCGATTAGGTCCGAGCAAAATCCGTATCGTTACATATGGTATCAGAGCTTTGGTTAACTCAAATCTTTGGGGTGCAACTCGTTAGAACAGAATAAAAGACTCATCAGAGATTGGATTAGTAATATCCTATGAAAGAAAACTCATTAGAGATAGAATCAGTAGTATCCTAGAAATAGAAACACATTAGAGATGGGGTTAGTAATGCCCTAGAATGAGTTGAGAGTTATATGTTTATTTGTATTTGGGATTATATATATAATCTGGTTTTAAAAATATGATTTTGACTATATATAAAAGCTATATATTTGAAAAACTGATCAACTAATTGATTGCTGGTTGTGTTGTGTGATTATTAATTTAACTAATAAAATATTGGAACGATAAAACCAATATGAAAAAGGAAGGTAAATAAAGCCAAATCGAATCAAACATTGAATTGAATTGAATTTTGATTGAAATTGCACACATGCACATGTATATATAATGAACAGGTCATAGCATGGAAGCTAAGAAGAGGAATAGAATTGTATGCCCAACAAATAGATACATGTTTACCATATTCATTGGGCTTGATGATTTTATGAGCCGATTGATAAGCCGCTTGGCGTTTTCTTTTTCTTTTGGATTGACGAGGCCCCTGTGAGGCTAGTTGCAGTTTTAAAGGTTCCCGCGTACAAAGGAGGTTATGATGAAATTTTTTGAAAATTTAGGGTGTTAGCCAAATTTTTGATAAATTAGAAAATTCTAAGAAATTGAAAAGTTGAAGAATGAAAGCTAGAATGAAAGTTGAGTTGGTTGGTTAAACAACTTTCAGCTTTGTTCCTTTTCGAGGACGAAAACATTTTAAGTGGGGGAGATTGTAACAACCCGGATTTTCAGAACCAATTTAATTTTTTTTATTTTGGCAATTTTAATGGATTTTAAGAATTTTCAGAACCAATTTACTTTAAATAATAACAATTTAAAATTTTATTTTGTCTTGTTGAAATCCGACTCCGTTTGCACAAAGACTCTAATTTAATTTCAATTTTATTTGTCGGTTCACGTTTAAATTTCATATACCGACAATATAACTCTAATTGACTCCAAAAAGGAGTTTTAGCAATAATTAGCTATACACATTCCATTAATTACTTCGTAGTGAATTTTCACATCTGAACTCCAAATCAAACCAAACGACTGTTGCCCCTTGCCAAATACCCTCATTTCGGACACAATGGGATATGTTTCGTAGGCCATGTGACGATCCCAAAACCCCGTACGACGGTGTCAAGGGTAATCTTTGGAATATAACACATAAACAGATAACAACAGAACACAAATAAATAAATACACCAGATAATGTACAAATAATACATTGGATAAACATAATCATCAGAGTTACACAGTATACAGGATCATACTTAGTTCAAAATACAGTTCAGCTATACATAAATGTCTACAGCGGAAAACAAACATAATATGTACAATAGGAGCTGAACAACATAAAAAGAGATAAATGATAGAATCCATCTTTAGCTCTAGCTATCCAGAAAGAGTCTGCTAAAACCTGAATACAAAGCTGCCCGTGTAGATAAAGGGGCACCCGAGTTTGCAAGTGAAACAAACTACGAGTCAGTCATGGGACTGGTATGAGAAATCTGCTTAATACATTTTATAATATGGCTAATCACAGGACCACGTCACTTTCGCGGAACGGGTTTACTACATTGGATTGCCAGTGCTTTTAAACAAGTAAATCTTTTAAACATCGCAATGCTTTTTATAAAAATAAAGCCATTATAAGACTCAGTTCCCATCACACAATGCAACGCAAACCGGAGGATAGAGTTTTACCTTATAATGGCCAAAATATGCTTGATACGAATAAAACAAAAGCATTTGATATTATTACTAGTGTTTATATGTTTCAAAAACAATTTCAATCATAACTATCAATCATAGACGGCATGGGTACCATATATCATGTCGCCATATATAGGTATACAATCAAAACCGCACACTCACGTATTTGGAAATTGGATCTCCATCATGAACCAAGGCAAAAGATAGTCCTTACCGAATTCGAGACTCTCTAGCACGAGCCTCCGGAACAGCCGCAACTGCACCTTGGAGCGACACGGCCGGTCCACTCGATGTGGATTATAGTGCCTGAACAATGCATTTCCCCACCCTTTGGGGCGTGAATGAGCCAACGAATGACTCCATCGGTCCCGGATCGACCGATATAACCGAGGCCCCTCGCAATAGAAACAACCACACAGGTGAAAATAATATGAATGTCAGCCAGTTTAAGCACTGACACCACCTCTAGCAAGAAAGAAACGCATGTCCTCCCTGAGGTCCTCTCCCGTTTCTGGCTCATACCGGGGTGTGAGGCTCGCGAATTCACGTTATACACAAAGCTATACCACACAGGCCGTGCTTTGATCATCAACCACAAGACTTTGCTTTTCAACAGAAGCCTTGATCACTGCATCTTAGCATGCCATACAGGCAATTCACGCCATGTAATTGACGTCTATCAATCACACTGAATGAAATCCAATGTCAGACACACAATCCATTTACAAGTCCGTTCTAGGTCTGAACGAAACCAGAGGCACCACATACCTCGCATATCCATCGATCTCCACGTACGTCTGGACGATCACCACTTGTTATCTTTATTTCGGGATGCCTCCCAATCAAGATATCAGTTACCATCCAACCGAGGTGAAGATCTCCAGTCTTCAACCACCGTCTTCATCATCGACTTCTTATCGCCGATCAATTATTTGAAATGAGATTTAACTCGGCCTTTTCAAATAATTCACGTATATTTAGAATTTAAATCAATTCATTTCAATGGTTAAATTATTCGACAACAATTCACGCCAAATACATGCAACCATCAAATATCACATAAACTGAGCAAATTCAGTTTTTTTCCATTCCATATCATTTATAATATTTTATCACGATTTATCGCTATTTTTATTCATTTTAAAAATAGCCATTTCATTCAAATGACGCTTCGGGCCATAACGCGGCCGTGGCGCTATTTTTCTTCAGATTTTATTTACACGTATCTAAAAATCTATCTGTTGGATCTTCACAAAGTTTTATATCATTAGAAAGATCTTTTCAAAACGAACCCAACGGTTTAAGTTTTGGGAAAATCCAACGGTCGGATCTCCCGGTACACTCGTTTGAAATTTCGATTTCGAAATACGAACTGCAGCGTCGTTATTCGATTTAATTTAATTATATATATATATATAATCGATTCTGGCGTTGTTTTTCTTCAGATTTGAATTAAACATTCCAGACAATCCAACCGTTGGATTTTCACAAAGTGGGTATCGTTGGAAAGATATTTCCAAGACGAACCCAACGGTTACGGTTTCGGGAAAATCCGACGGTCGGATCTCCCGCACTAATCGTTTGAAATCACGGTTTCAAAACACGAACTGCAGCTTCGTTATTCGATATATTTTAATTATATTTATATATATACAAATATAATCGATTTTTTGACTTCAAAACCATTTTCACTTCATATATTTGATAAAAACGACATTTTTATCCAACAGATATTTATTTCAACACATGAATTTTGTTTATTTAATTTCCACATAGGAATTCCTATTCAACACGTGAATTTCTATTCAACACATGAATTTCGTTTCAACATTCAACACATGAATTTTGTTTCAACATTCAACACATGAATATTTTCTATAGTTTATATATATAGTCAAAATGTGATTTTTATTGCAAGACAATTTATTTCAAAACAAGATTATTTTATATAGTTTATATATATATAATAAAAATGTGATTTTTATTGCAAAACAATTTATTTCAAAACACGATTATTTTATATAGTTTATATATAAGGTAAAAATGTTATTTTTATTGCAAAACAATTTATTCAATACACGAACTCCATTCTACACATGAATTTAATTTCAACATTCAACACATGAATATTATTTCAACATTCAACACATGAATTTAAATTAAACACAGAAATATTTCAGAAAATTTCGGCAGCATAACGGCAGGGTAGTTAAAACCGGGACCGTCCCTAGTTAAAACCTCGCTCTACCTTAAAGCCTCGCAGCTTTTGACAATGGGGATTTCATGCATCTAGTTCGCACGCAGGCGACATGTTTATATATATATATATATATATATATATATCTTTCCCACAAACTAATCCTATGTGGTTTCAACCAAATAATTCTCAACCACAAACGGGTATTTTTCAACCACAAACAATTCTAATCAACCATTCATGATATTCACCAAATTTTCACATCAACCAATAATCCAAACAATATCACAACCAATATATATCGTCCATGGTCTGTGAACGAGGGGAGTATATATATATATATATACTTATATAACTATATTTCGATTTCATTTCAATATCACTTCAATTTATTTCAATGCATATATCATTTTTACAATGCATATATAACTTGTACATCGAACATACAACTTATATAACGCTTATACATATGGTGTACAATGCTTATATAACTCATACTTCGACTATATAATTTATACATCGTTGATTCCATATTGTTTATAATTCAGAAATCTCACATTGGGTTCGACTCCACCAAAAATAGCAGAAGGCTCAGAAAAATATGCGGTCTCTTCTAGAATGTAGAAGGCGTTCACACGATTCCACTGTCTCTTGTTTCACTAAATTTCGTCAACATAGCATGATTTTTACAGTGAAATCATAAACCGTAACGCTTCAAAATGCTATTAAACAGTTAAAATAAATTCAGCCGTTACCTTTCTGAAATCGTTCAAAACTAGGTTTAGCTTTTTCGATTAATCCACGAAGCTATAGCACGATCGGATCATACAGCGTTGAAAGGCTCCGAGAGAGCTTCTTGGCGCCACCTGTCTTGTCCAGTTCCACGGTGGATCTAGCTCACGGCGGAGCAACTGACACGACCCGAACTTCCCCGTGAGGGAAAGCACGGATAGCGTTGAGAACAGGACAAAATAGAACGCATACAGAAGAACATTTCATTGTTATTACAACAATTCCATCAGATACAAGAATATACAGAGTATAAATGAATAAATTACATTCGATAAATATCAGAGATTACAATAAATTACATAGCAGCGGAAAATAATACAAAAGCACAACTAGAAGTGATACACGGATACAGAGCTTTCCGAGCATCGTTCCAGCTGTTAATCAGGACCCTGTGAATATAAATCTGCAAAACCAAAACTACTAGCTGCCCGTGCGGAAAATAGGGGCACCCAGAGTTTAGGTTAAAACAATAAACTCTAGGTCAGTCATGTGACTAGTGTGAGAACTAAAACAGTTATTCAAAAACTTTACTTAAAGATAGTAATTCAAGGGACCACGCCGTATAACACGGAACGGGTTTCCTCCCAAGAATACTAGTGCATATAATAAAACAGCGCAATGCTCTTTCGAAAAATGAAGCTATTATAAGACCCAGGTCCCATCACACAATGCAACGCAAGCCGGAGGATAGGGTTTTCCCTTATAATAGCCAAACATGCTTGGTACGTTTAAAACAAATCATTTGATACTATAATAAGTGTATAGTGTCAAAACATTTTCAATCATAAATATCAATCATAGACGGCATGGGTACCATATATCATGTCGCCATACTAGTTCTACAATTAAAACCGCAATATCACGTATTGGAAATTGGATTTCCGTCATGAGTCGAGGCAAGGGGCAAGCTCCTCTCCGCGTTCGAGACACTCTAGCAATGCCTCAGGACCCCACTCTGATCCTTTGGAACCTCCAAGGCCGGTCCTCTCTTACTTTTGAGGATTAGTTATTCCTGAACACACGTTTCCCGGTCCTTACAGACCTATATCTGAGGCGCCTCGTATCCAACAACCACACAGGTGAAAAGTATATAAATGTCAGGGCTGGTAGGTCACTGACACCACCCTAGCCAGAAAGAAACGTCGTGCACTCCTTGGGTCCGTATCCCGTTTTTGACTCATACCGAGGTGTGAGGCTCGCGAATCCACGTTATACACAAAGCTACGCCACACAGGCCGTGCTTTGATCATCAACCACAAGACTCTGCTTTTCAACAGAAGCCTTGATCAATTGCCACTTACGCATGCCACACTGGCAATTCACTCCATGCGACTGATGTCCATCGATATACAACCTCTGAGCTCGTGCGTCTCAGAGAAGGGCGTTAAGCAAGAGAATAAATTCTCCGCCGCCAAACAGATGTATATTTAATAGAGATCAATCAACACAGAATAAAATCCAATGTCAGACACACAATCCATTTACAAGTTCGTTCTGGGTCTGAACGAAACCGGAGGCACTTTCCTCGCATATCCATCCATCTCCAAGTACGTCTAGACGATCACCAACTGTTTCCCTCATCCTGGGTGTACAGCCCAATCAGGATAATCAGTAATCACCCAAACGATGTGAAGACTTCCGGTCTTCAACCACCGTCTTCATCTTCGACATCTCGTCGAATCGGTTATTCAGAATGGGTATAAACCCGGCCTTTCTGAATAACCCACGTATATGATAAACAAATGTCACACAAACACAACGAACGCCTCATTCCAATTCAGAATATTCTTTTATTCACAAAATCACATTCTCAGGGAAATGTTCCCATTAATTTTATCCAAGATAAATTCTTCTAAATTTATTCTTTAATCCTCCTTTGGATATCATTTCAAACTAGTCGGGATTAACGAACCACACCGAAGTAATTATTTATTTTATTTCCCAATCCCAACCTATATATCCCATGGAGAAAAACTGGTAATACTCCATATCTAACACCACGGTGTTATCGGTAAAATTAATTACCATTTCACGTTCAAATCTGATTAAAGATTTAACTATCGCTTTGGAGCAAAACTGGTGGTACTCCATTCTCGATCACCTTTCAGATTTGATAATTTAAATTATCAATTCACATTTCAATCTAATTAAAGATTCATTAAAACTCCACTTAGTTTTAATCTTTTCAAAATTCAATATCTTTCCTTTAACTGGGTTAAAGAACCAGTGTCATCTAAAACACGATTCACGATAAACCCAAATCACATTTGATATTAAATACAAGGCTCTGAATAGAAAATATATCGGCTTATATTCAATATCAAATTCTGAAACCAACATATATCGTATTGGGAATAACGATATAAAATATATCTTTCAAATTCCCATAACAATATCTGTATAGTCACGAAATCCAACATCGAAATATTCCGAAGATAATTTCGATTCAAATCCATTCCAATTCACGTATGGGAATATTGATTATTTTTAAAATCACTTTCAAATTCAACTTATTTATTTCAACAATAAATTGATTTTAATTCTAGTTCAAACTAGTTCATTTCGATAAAAAACTATTTTTATCTTTTCAAATGTGGAGTTTTTCACCCCAGTTCTTTCCAATTCACATATTATGATTTTACACAAATTATCAATATTTTTAATAATTTTATCAAGGCCCGTACAGTCGATTTCCATCAACGGCCATCGAACTGCACTTACAGCGACCTTTTTCAAATTTGATTTGGACATAATTCCAAATCCAACCGTTAGATTTCAAATTTCTATATTCATTGGAAAGCTCTTTTCGATACGAACCCAACGGTTCCGGTTTTAGGAGAATCCGACGGTCGGATCTCCCGTAATGTCCGTTTGAAATAAATGGTCGAAATTCACGAACTGCCGCGGCGCGGCGCGTTTTATTCAGGCCATTATATATATATAATATATATATATTATATATATTTCGTCGATTTCCTTTTTAAAACGTATTTTATAAATCGTTTTAAATTCGTTTTCAAAACCATTTCAACACTACATTCAATTTCAAATCGATTTGATTTCAATTCAATTCAAATTCTAATTTGTTTCAATTCAATTCAATTTGAATTCATTTTTATTCAATTCGAATCGAATTCACTTACTATTCGATTCGAATTCATTTCAAATTGATTCAATAAAATTTCAATTTGAATGTTTAATCTAATTTAATTTAAATTTCATTTCAAAATATTAAGTTTTGAAATCACTTTTCAATATTCATTATAAAACGAATAAAATCGATATATAAATGTTGTTCATGTCAAAATAGCGCATCTCTAATCCACACGGCTTTATATATTTCAATAAATTCGTTATTCTATTCAACAAATGAATATTTATTCTATTCAACACATGAATCTATGTTTCTTTCAACACACGAATAATCTCAACACATGAGTACTGTCCACACATCACTATTTTTGTTATGTAAAATATTTTATAAAACTATGGTATCTATCGTTTTATTTTTAATTAGACTTCTACTGGGAAGTAGTTCTAATTTTAAATATGATAAAGATGTGAATTTTATTATTTAAAATATTTCACTCAACACATGAACATCGTCAACACATGACTATTTTTATATTCAACACATGAATTTTCTTTTATAATATTCATTATTTTCCTGATTGGAATGAGGCCCAATCAATCACCATATAATGTTAATTATATGGATTCCATACAACACATGTATATAATAGCATTGAAAAATAATCAACCATCAACCAAAGTGCACTACACTGTATAAGCATCAAATATAGATATCTAACGCTTATAACAGCCTGTCAACCAATCGATCGACAAATTTAATCAATCAGGATGAGTGAACTTCAAATTTCATCCCAACACCCGTGTGGGGTTTCAAACAATCAAACACATAATTTATTTGTGCAGTTGGGCGATGTGTAAAATTTATCGTCCCAATCAATGTCCTTCAAATAGGTGTACATAAACAAACCGTCCGGTTTGTAAATGAATATTTTATTTTATTCACTTCCGCGTTAAAAATTATATTTTTAACGATAAAATATTTTATTTCAACACATGACTTTCTATTCAGTTCATTTACACAATAAAAATGATATTTTTATTTTTCTAACATATTTTGGGAAATTTCGGCGGCATAACGGCACGATACTAGAAACGGGACGAGGCCTAGCCTTATCCCCGGTCTAGTGAAGGCCCACGCCATTCACACATCAATCAAATCCATTTCATTTCACCAAACAATTCAATTCAAACCAAATAATCTAACCAACTACACAACCAAACAATTTAACAAACAAGTCATCCATGGTCTGTGGATGACGGGTGTCGGGTGCTACTAAGCACCGTCTGCATCCTAGTATATATATATAACTAGAAAAAGAGAATTTGAGTGAGAAGTTCTCACCGAAAGCTATCCAATACCACGACTCTTCTTTTATAGAAATCTTCGCCATTCTCGCCTTTTGTCGCTTTCGTTGTCCGCTTTCACTACATATGTAAAAATCACATTTTTATATACTGATGTCTTTAAAATAAAAATCACATTTTTATTTATTCACTTTCAATTTAAAAATCATATTTCTATAATCACTTCATATATTTAAAAATCGAATTTTTACTTCACTATTCAATATATAAAAATCATATTTTTACTTCGCTATTCACTATATAAAAATCATATTTTTAAAAATCCAAACTTTCCTTCCTTAAAATCCGACCTTTTCCAATATAAAAATCCGACCTTTTCAAATTACTTTTACTAATGAAAAATCACTTCATTTTACATTAAAGGATCTCGACTTTATATGAAGAAAAAAAAACTCATTTTTATCTCATGTCTTTTACATAAAGATTGCATTTTTATTTCGTTAATCTATATACAACGATCATATTTTCCTAATTATACAAAATCCTATCATTTCATATAAACAAAATCAAATCTTCCTCTTTAAACAAGATCTAATCTTTTCTTATGATTTTCATAGGAAAAAAATTGATTTTCTAACTATGTTTTATATATAAAAACCGATGTAAAAACACTCATTACCTTAAATAAGTAAAATCAAATAAAAAAAACTCACAATTGGTGGAGGGGAGGGCGAGAATGGGCGGCACTGGAGTTTGGACGTGGCGGGCGGAGGCTGGAGAGTTGGCGCCGGGGTGGAGGGTGGCGAGGTGGAGGAAGAAGGGGGAGGAGAAGAAGAAGGCGGCGGCGCGGCACGTTGTAGGGGAGGCAGGGGGGTCGCGATGGGGGGTGCTGTTGCGGGATTAGGGGGAGGTCGCGATAGGGGGGGGCTTGGTGGTAGCGGCGCCTCCCATGGCGCGGTGGCGGCTCCATCGGAGGAGCGACGAGCTCCTCCGTCCTTTTTCTCTCTTTTTTTTTTTCGATTTTGAAAGAAGAGATGGGGGGCCAGCGTATAAAGGAAGAAGTTTAATTTTTTTTTTTTATTAATTTAATTATTTTATTTTTCAAAAAGTTGACTTTCACATACGACCTCTAAACGAGGCCCACCGCCTGACGTCTATTGCGTTTTACCCCCATTCCGAACACAATGGGATATGTATCGTAGGCTGATTCGGCTGTTACAATCCGTTTCCGTTAAATTTACATTTAAATCACTTTATTGAATTTTAAACGTACATTTCAATTTACCGGGGTCACATACTAACTCTATAAATTGCAGAAAAATATTTTCTAGCTTCGTATTGACGATACGGTCCTAACAAAACTAGTTTCGTCGAATTCTGAGACCGTTGGAAAAATGGCCAATTTCCAGTCGATTAAAATCAACTGAAACTGGTCAAACGCGTTTTCCTTTGCCACGCTCACGTATTGATTCGCAAAATTATGAAATTTGGAATCTAGCAATAATTTGACATCACGGACCCAACAAAACTGGTTTCGTCGAAATCCGAGGTCATTTGCAAAATTTCCATTTTTAAGGGCCTGAATTCTATAGCGACTATTCAGAATTTTCAACTGGACATATCTATTGATTCCCGCTATGAAATTTTGATCTTTCGGATTCGTTGGAAAGATATTATCAATTAGATCCTAATGTTTTTGGTTTCACTAAAATCCGGATTGTTTTGCACCCGGTACATTCAATTGAAGTTTGAAATCGAATTATCGAACTACCGCGCCATTTTCAATTCTATTTATAATTATAAATAAATATTTATATTCTAACGACGACGTATATAAATATATACGTTCGAATTCCATTCAAAATAAATTTCACGTCGATTTTATTTAAAATAATTCATTTTAAATAATCAAAATTCGCTAAAATCGCCAAAATAAAAATTTTAAACTGGCTCAGATTTTGCGGGTTATTACAGCGGCGATGAGAACTGGTGATCTTCGGGGTGCTGGATCTCTGAATTTACTCAACGAAAAAATTGAAACCGGGTATGGATGTGGAGAGGGGATCGAGTTCTTCAAAAACGTCCAAAGGAGGGGCGGGTTTCGTTGAGTGTGGGAGGAGAAAAAGAGGAGAGAAGGAAGAAGAAGCAGCCGCCGATCGCTTCAGGAGGTTTACGGGGAGAGACAATTTAATGGGATAATGATATTTTTCCTTTTATTTATATATTTTTAAAAATCAAAACTACCCTTCTTCACATACTAGCTCCAATCCAAACCTAACGACTGTCATCCCTAGCTAAATACCCTCATTCCGAACACAATGAGATATGTTTCATAGGCCCATTCGACTGTTTCAGTCTGTTTTTCTTCAAATTAAAATAAAAAACATTCAATAATTGATTTGAACGTGCATTTCAATTTGCCGGGGCCACATACTGATTCTAAGAATTCCCGAAAAATAAATCTAGCTATGTTTTGACGATACGGTCCCAACAAGGCTAGTTTCATCGAATTCTGAGACCGTTTGAAAAATGGCCCTTTTCTGGTTGATCCAAATTAACAGAAATCGACCAAACACGTTTTCCTTCACCACGCTCACATATTGACTTCAAAAATTATATGTAATTTGAAACCTAGCAATAATTTGACATCCCGGATCCAACAAAAGTGGTTTCGTCGAATTCTGTGGTCGTTTGCAAAATGGCCATTTTCACGTGCTATATAAACTCTATAGCGACCTTTCTGAAAATTTATTTGGCCATAACTTTTGCTTCCCGCTATGAAACTTCGATTTTTCAGATTCGTTAGAAAGATATTCACTAACAGATTTAAATATTTTTGGTTTCACTAAAATCCATTTTATTGTGCACCCGGTACAGTCAGTCAAAGTTTGAATTCAAATTTTAAAACTACCGCGCCATTTCAGGCCTTGTTTATAATTAGAAATAATTATATTCATTTTCAAACATTGATTCAAACTTACTTTTCGTCGTTATTATTTAAAATATTTATTTTAAATATTTTAAATTCACTAAAATAGCCAAATTAAAAATTTTAAATTGGCTCAGATTTTCCGGGTTGTTACAATCTCCCCCACTTAAAACTTTTCATCCCCGAAAAGGAACAAAGTCGAAAGTGGTTTACTTAACCAACTCTACTCTCAATCTGGCTTCCATTCTCCAACTTTTCAGTTTCTGAGAATTCTCAAATTCTTCAAAAATTTGGCTAACACCCTAAATTTTCGAAAAATTCGCCATAACCTCCTTTGTACGGGGAGGGGTTTGGAAATTTATTTGGCTGTATTAGGTACCCAATAAATCTTAATAAGCATGCACATATTTATAGTGATATATTTCGGTGTCCACAGGGGAGTGTGTATTGATCATCACTCCAGAGAATAAATTCTCGTCACCCTATAAATGGTTTTTGTGCCTTAATGACCAGAGAGACGTGTTTATTGTCATCTCCAGACCCGTGTGGGGATTTTATTAATCTTGCAAATTACCGTTACATTTTATATGGTCCATATCAGTCATCAGTTCAACCTGTAATATATAGTCATCGCCATACAAGCCTCTCGCTCGTATGGTAAATCTTCAACCTCGTCACACAAGCTCCAATTGCTTATGTGGTATATGATGAAGTATGCCTATCTTCAAGAAGTATGCCATGTAGTGTAGTTCAAAATTAATTGTTACTATCCTATGGCGACGTTTATTATTACACACAGAACAACCAGCACTCCGCATCCAATGACATTCACAGGAGTGATATAATAATAAAATTGCGCATCCAACTCATTAAGGTTTACCTATTTGTCAGGCACGCAAATAAATTCTTTACTCAACAGCTAATCCATTTACCTGTTCAAACATATATAATGCACATGTATATATTTCTATCTATTTTTAAATCAGTTCGATACTTGATTTAATTTCATAAATTTACCATCATACTCTTCTTGATTAAATTAACTATCGTTCTTATAATTTAGTTAATCATATCCACTATCACATAATACAAACAACAATCAATTTGTTTTTAACTTTTTAAAAATATACTAATGGATTCTTATACTCTTTTAAAATAATCAGACTATAGAATTAAAAGTTTACATCCATGAAAAGAAAATAACAACAAAGTAGAGAACATAATGGAAATTTCAAAATATAGTAAATGTACCTTGCACCAGAGTCAATCAGAGATATCCACCCGCAATAGGATAGGCTTTCTTAATGCTTTCCTCTGTTTCCCAAGTACAATCTCGCGGATCTCCACTCCATTGCACTTTGACTAAGTGAACCTTCTTGTTCCTCAGCTCTTTGGTTTCTTTGCCAATAATCTTTAGCGGCTCTCTTCTCACCGCCAATTCTGGAGTAATTTCTATATCCTGTTGTGTGGCTTCTTCCACAACCAAGTCTGGATCATGTACTCCAGGCAACCAATCAGGTAATTGAACTCTATAAGCGAGGGTTCCAATCCGTTCAAGAATAGGGAATGGACCAATAAATCTGGGCACCAACTTCCCAGCTTTGCCAAATCGAATCACTCCTCTCATCGGAGAAACCCATAGATACACATAATCGCCAACAGAAAAAGCCAAATCTCTCCTCCTCGAGTCTGCATAGCTCTTCTGTCGGCTTTGAGCGGCTCGCAATCGTTTCTTAATGAAATCGACTTTATCCGCAGCTTCGCGAATCATATTTGGTCCCAATACAAGCCTATTGCCAAGTTCTATCCAACAAGCAGGAGATCGGCATGGTCTACCATACAATGCTTCGAATGGTGACATTGTCAGGCTCGCTTGGTAGGTGTTGTTATATGAGAACTCAGCCAAATGCAAATGGTATTCCCATGATCCACCAAAATCAAGAACATAAGCCCGCAATAAATCTTCTAAAATACGATTCACCCTCTCAGTCTGACCATCTGTCTTAGGATGATAGGCGGTGCTTAGATTCAGCTTCGTTCCCAGTTCTACTTGAAATGCCTTCCAGAATTTGCTAGTAAATATTGGATCTCTATCACTGACTATACTGATCGGCACTCCATGTAGCTTAACAATTTCTTTGAAATAAATCTGTGCTAGACTTTGAGCAGTTCTATTAGATCTGACAGGTATAAAATGGGCGGTCTTCGTGAAGCGATCTACGATCACCCAAATATTGTCATTTCGTATTCTGGTTCTGCGCAAACCATCTACGAAGTCCATGGAAATATGTTCCCACTTCCAACCTGGAATGTCCAGCGGTTGCAACAATCCGGCCAGTTTCTGTTGGTCGCTTTTGACTAGTTGGCAAGTAGAGCATCTGCTAACATATAAAGAAATGTCTCTCTTCATCGACCTCCACCAGAAAGTGCGTTTGATGTCATTATACATTTTGCTCACTCCTGGATGGATACTAAGTTTTGACTTGTGGCATTCATCCAGCACTTCCTTTCGGAGCTCAGAAATGTTAGGAACACAAATTCGACCCTTAAGCCTGAGAATCCCTTGGTTATCAATCTGGAAACTCAAGTGTTCGCCTCTCTGTATTCTTTCTCTGATCCTCTGAATGAAGTGATCGTCCTTCTGAAGAGCGGATATTTTATCCATCAATGAAGTCATAATAATAAAATTGGCGATCATTACATTCTTTCTACTTAACGCATCGGCCACAACATTGGCTTTCCCTGAAGTGTACAAAATCCCAAAATCGTATGGTGCAAGAAATTCTAGCCAACGTTGCTGCCTCAGATTCAAGTCTTTCTGGGTGAACAAATACTTCAATGACTGATGGTCTGTAAACAGTTCGAATCTCTCACCCAAAAGATAGTGCCTCTAGATTTTCAAAGCGAATACGATAGCCAACAAATCAAGATCATGAGTAACGTAATTCTTTTCATGTGGCTTCAGCTGACGGCTAGCATAAGCAACAACTTGGCCTCTTTGCATTAATACTGCACCAAGGCCTTCTCTAGAGGCATCCGTCCAGACTTTCAAGTCTTGATTGCCATCGATTATCGTCAACACTGGAGCAGTTGTTAATCTTAATTTCAGGTTTTGAAAAGCCTCCTCACATTCGGGAGTCCACTTGAATTTTGCGTGATTCTTTGTAAGCTTTGTCAAAGAACTAGATAACTTCGAAAAATCTTTAACGAACTTCCGATAATAACTAGCTAATCCAAGAAAACTTCGAACTTCTGTCGGAGTACTAGGCTACTTCCAATTTTGAATAGCGGTGATTTTACTTGGATCCACAGCAATTCCCTCTTTTGATACAACGTGGCCAAGAAACTTTACTTCATCTTGCCAGAATATACATTTGGAAAGTTTAGCTTTCAATACATTCCTTCTCAGAATTTCTAGAACTTGTTCCAAATGTTTTTCATGTTCGGCTTTTGACTTAGAGAAGATTAGAATATCATCAATAAAAAACAGAACAAACTTATTCAAGACTCCTCCGAACACTCGATTCATCAAATCGACGAAGTAAGATGGAGCGTTACGTAAGCCGAACGGCATTACTAACCACTCATAGAATAAGTCTGGACCTCTGAATGATGTCATAGGAACACACTCTTCGGCAATACGAAGCTGATGGAAACCTGTAGCTAGGTCCATCCTTGAAAATACTTGTGCACCATTCAATCGATCCAACAAATCATCGATTCGCGGCAATGGATCTTTATTCTTTATTGTCTGCTTATTTAAGTCACGATAATCCACACATAGTCGAAGAGTACCGTCTGACTTTGGGACAAACACCAATGCTGCTCCCCAATCCGAGAAACTAGGCCTGATCAGACCCTTCCATACAAGCTATCAAGTTTGATTGTCTAATTCTTCTTTCTCCTTCAGAATCATTCTCCGAATAGCGTGCACTACTAGCCTTGCATTCAGAATTAAAGTGATCTTGAAATCAATTTCTCTCTTCGAAGGTAAGCTAACAACTTCTGCGAACACATCTGCATAATTCTTTACGACAGGAATATCTTTTATGAGGTCCGGAATATTCTCTGTGACTACAGGGATATTTTCTATTTGAGCAGGAGAAACATCAAGAGCTGACCAAAAGTCTTTTCTATCAGAATTCGGACCTTCACATGGTATGGTTGTATAGTTCCCTAATTGGGCCTTTGCCTTAACAACTCTCTCGGCGCATTTAACCTCAGCCTCGTATTTGGTTAACCTCCCAAAATAAGATCAAATTCAGTAAAATTCATGATGATCGAGATGGTTGGGAACTTATAACTGGAAAAAGAGACAGGCACCCTACAAATCTAACTAAGATCAAGGGAACTCCCAACCGGATCATGTACCGTGATGGGTTCTTTGAGCTTTTTCAATTTCAAATCCAACTTCTTAACTGCATTCTTTGCAATAAAGCTTCGCGACGCGCCTGTATCAAACTGTACTTTAACTGGAATTTTTTTAACATTAAGCGTGCCTTCCAAAACATCAGACCTTCTCTGACTAGCTGAGGGTGCTGAGGTTTCTGCCACTTCATTTACCTGAGCCTCTTTGGTCGCTTTTAACAGCCAGAATTCTTGCTTTACATGGCCAAACCGATGCAAATGTTGCATTCTCTGGTCTCTTGAAACTTCTTATTAGACTTAGACCCTTCCTTTCTTTGTTTCTTCAGAGATCTGCAACTTATTGACAAATGTCCTTGCTTATTGCAGTTAGAGCCTGTGGCAGCCGTTATTGATTCTTTCTAAGATTTAACCCTTTTCCTCTTTGCTTTGGGCTTCTTACTGACCTCAGACATCGTCCTGGCCTCAGGACTATTAGTTTCAGACTCACCTTTATTACTAGAACTGACTTCCTCTTCGTAACGCAACATACCTTTCTTGTCGAGATCCTCATACTGGTAAGCCATGTATATCATTTCAGAAAAAGGAAGCTTCACATTCCTCATTCCATATTTTGGTACTTTCTTTGGAGCCCGTGAATAAACCTCAGATTCTTCCTCTTTGGATCTTGAATTAGATGCGGGGCAAAATTAGAAAGTTCATTGAATTTCTTATGGTATTCTGGAATGGTCATATCTCCTTGTATCAGATAGTAGAATTCATCAACTAACCGCTCAGTTGCTTCTGGAGAAGTAAATCTTTCTAGGAAAATCTCTTTAAATCTATCCCAGGTAATATTACCTTCTGAATTATCTTTAACAATCGAATCCCACCAGAACAAAACTTCGCCTATGAGTGCCCAAGATGCCATTTCTGGTCATCTCTCAGCTTTAAACCTTAAAAGATTTTCTCAGCAGAACGAATCCAAGCTAGTGTTTTCATAATAGATTCTTCGCCCAAGAACGGTATTCCACCCATATTTCGATACTTAATTAATAGAGCCTCAATATCTGGTTCTGAATTCCTTTTGTCTCTGTCACTCATTTTCTAGTACTTCTGCAAATAGCAGATCAAGTGTCAGGTCAATAGAAAAGATATTTTAAAGCATAGAGACATATACTTGAATGAAAATGCATCTATCAAGGTGTTATTTCATTTTGCTATACTCATACTAGGATATTGCTGATCCTATCTGTAATGAGTTCTTCGTCCTAGAACACTGCTGGTTCTATTTCTGACGAGTTCGTTAATATGTTATATTCCAGAACTAAGCTTAACCAAAGCTCTGATACCACGTTGTGATGACCCCAAAACCCCGTACGACGGTGTCAAGGGTAATCTTTGGAATATAACACATAAATAGATAATAGTAGAACAGAAATAAATAAATACACCAGATAATGTACAAATAATACACTGGATAAACATAATCATTAGAGTTACACAGTATACAAGATCATACTTAGTTCAAAATACAGTTCAGCTATACATAAATGTCTACAGCGGAAAACAAACATAATATGTACAATAGGAGCTGAACAACATAAAAAGAGATAAATGATAGAATCCATCTTCAGCTCCAGCTATCCAGAAAGAGCCTGCTAAAACCTGAATACAAGGCTACCCATGTAGAAAAAGAGGCACCCGAGTTTGCAAGTGAAACAAACTATGAGTCAGTCATGGGACTGGTATGAGAAATCTACTTAACACATTTTATAATATGGCTAATCACAGGACTACGCCACTTTCGCGGAACGGGTTTACTCCATTGGTTTGCCAGTGCTTTAAAACAAGTAAATCTTTTAAACATCGCAATGCTTTTTATAAAAATGAAGCATTATAAGACTCAGTTCTCATGACCCAATGCAACGCAAACCGGAGGATAGAGTTTTACCTTATAATGGCCAAAATATGCTTGATACGAATAAAACAAAAGCATTTGACATTATTACTAGTGTTTATATGTTTCAAAAACAATTTCAATCATAACTATCAATCATAGACGGCATGGGTACCATATATTATGTCGCCATATATAGGTATACAATCAAAACTGCACAGTCATGTATTTGGAAATTGGATTTCCGTCATGAACCAAGGCAAAAGATAGTCCTTACCGAATTCGAGACTCTCTAGCTCGAGCCTTCGGAACAGCCGCAACTGCACCTAGGAGCGACAGGGCCGGTCATCTCGATGTGGATTATAGTGCCTGAACATTGCGCTTCCCTGCCCTTTGGGGCGTAAATGAGGCAACGAATGACTCCACCTGTCCCGGATCGACCGATATAACCGAGGCGCCTCACAACAGCAACAACCACACAGGTGAAAATAATATGAATGTCAGCCAGTTTAAGCACTGACACCACCTCTAGCTAGAAAGAAACGCATGTCCTCCCTGAGGTCCTCTCCCGTTTCTGGCTCATACCGTGGTGTGAGGCTTGCAAATTCACGTTATACACAAAGCTATGCCACACAGGCCTTGCTTTGATCATCAACCACAAGACTTTGCTTTTCAACAGAAGCCTTGCACACTGCATCTTAGCATGCCATACGGGCAATTCACGCCATTTAACTGACGTCTATCAATCACACAGAATGAAATCCAATGTCAGACACACAGTCCATTTACAAGTCCGTTTTGGGTCTGAATGAAACCGGAGGCACCATATACCTTGCATATCCATCGATCTCCATGTACGTCTTGACGATCACCACTTATTATCTATATTTCAGGATGCCTCCCAATCAAGACATCAGTTACCATCCAACCGAGGTGAAGATCTCCGATCTTCAACCCCCGTCTTCATCATTGACTTCTTGTCACCGATCAATTATTTGAAATGAGATTTAACCCGGCGTTTTCAAATAATTCACGTATATTTAGAATTTAAATCAATTCATTTCAATGGTTAAATTATTCGACAACAATTCACGCCAAACACATTCAACCATTAAATATCACATAAACCAAGCAAATTCAGTTTATTTCCATTTCATATCGTTTATAATATTTTATCATGATTTATCGCTATTTTTATTCATTTTAAAAATAGCCATTTCATTCAAACGACGCTTCGGGCCATAACGCGGTCGTGGCGTTGTTTTTCTTCAGATTTGATTTACACATATCTGAAAATCTAACCGTTGGATCCTCACAAAGTTTTATATCATTAGAAAGATCTTTTCAAAACGAATCCAACGTTTTCAGTTTAGGGAAAATCCAACGGTCGAATCTCCCGGAACACTCGTTTGAATTTTCAATTTCGTAATACGAACTGCAGCGTCGTTATTCGATTTAATTTAATTATATATATATATATATATATATAATTGATTCTGGCGTTGTTTTTCTTCAGATTTGAATTAAACATTCCAGACAATCCAACTGTTGGATTTTCACAAAGTGGGTATCGTTGGAAAGATATTTCCAAGACGAACCCAACGGTTATGGTTTCGGGAAAATCCGATGCTCGGATCTCCCGCACTAATCGTTTGAAATCACGGTTTCAAAACATGAAATGCAGCTTCGTTATTCGATATATTTTAATTATATTTTTATATATATATATATATATAATCGATTTTTCGACTTCAAAACCATTTTCACTTCATATATTTAATAAAAATGATATTTTTATCCAACAGATATTTATTTCAACACATGAATTTTGTTTATTTTATTTCCACATAGGAATTCCTATTCAACACGTGATTTCTGTTCAACACATGAATTTCGCTTCAACATTCAACACATGAATTTTGTTTCAACATTCAACACATGAATATTTCTATAGTTTATATATATAGTCAAAATGTGATTTTTATTGCAAAACAATTTATTTCAAACCACGATTATTTTATATAGTTTATATATTTAATAAAAATGTGATTTTTATTGCAAAACAATTTATTTCAAAACACGATTATTTTATATAGTTTATATATAAGGTAAAAATGTTATTTTTATTGCAAAACAATTTATTCAATACACGAACTCCATTCAACACATGAATTTAATTTCAACATTCAACACATGAATATTATTTCAACATTCAATACATGAATTTAAATTAAACACAGAAATATTTCAGAAAATTTCGGCAGCATAACGTCAGGGTAGTTAAAACCGGGACCGTCCCTAGTACGGCTCCTCGTTCTACCTTAAAGCCTCGAGCTTTTGACAATGGGGATTTCATGCATCTAGTTCGCACGCAGGCGACATGTGTGTGTGTGTGTGTGTGTATATATATATGTATATATTCTCTTTCCCACAAACTAATCCTATGTGGTTTCAACCAAATAATTCTCAACCACAAACGGGTATTTTTCAACCACAATCAATAAATTTCAACCACAAACAATTCTAATCAATCATTCATGATATTCACCAAATTTTCACATCAACCAATAATCCAAACAATATCACTACCAATATATATCGTCCATGGTCTGTGGACGAAAGGAGTATATATATATACATATATAACTATATTTCGATTTAATTTCAATATCACTTCAATTTATTTCAACGCACATATCATTTTTACAATGCATATATAACTTATACATCGAACATACAACTTATACAACGATTATACATGTGGTGTACAATGCTTATATAACTCATACTTCGACTATATAATTTATACGTCGTTGATTCCATATCGTCTTTAATTCAGAAATCTCACATTGGCTTCCACGCCACCAAAAATAGCAGAAGGCTCAGAAAAATATGCGGTCTCTTCTAGAATGTGAAAGGTGTCCACACGAGTCCACTGTCTCTTGTTTCACTGAATTTCGTCAACATAGCAAAAAGATATGATTTTTACAGTGAAATCATAAACCGTAGCGCTTTAAAGTGCAATTAAACAGTTAAAATAAATTCAACCGTTACCTTTCTGAAATCGTTCAAAACAAGGTTTAGCTTTTTCGATTAATCCACGAAGCTATAACACGATCGGACCAAACAGCGTTGAAGGGCACCGAGAGAGCTTCCTGGCGCCACCCACCTGTCTTATCCGGTTCGACGGTGGATCCAGCTCACGGCGGCGATGAGAACTGGTGATCTTTGGGGCGCTGGATCTCTGAATTTATTCAACGAAAAAATCGAAACCGGGTATGGATGTGGAGAGGGGATCGAGTTCTTCAAATACGTCCAAAGGAGGGGTGGGTTTCGTTGAGTGTGGGAGGAAAAAAGAGGAGAGAAGGAAGAAGAAGCAGCCGCCGATCGCTTCAGGAGGTTTACGGAGAGAGAGAATTTAATCGACCAATGATATTTTTACTTTTATTTATGTATTTGTAAAAATCCAAAAATACCCTTCTTCACATACTAGCTCCAATCCAATCCCAACGACTATCGTCCCTAGCTAAATACCCCCATTCCGAACACAATGAGATATGTTTCGTAGGCCCATTCGACTGTTTCAGTCAGTTTTTCTTCAAATTAAAATATAAAACATTCAATAATTGATTTGAACATACATTTCAATTTGCCAGGGTCACATACTGATTCTAAAAATTCCTGAAAAATAAATCTAGCTATGTTTTGACGATACGGTCCCAACAAAACTAGTTTCGCCGAATTTTGAGACCGTTTGAAAAATGGCCCTTTTCTGGTCGATCCAAATTAACAAAAATCGACCAAACACATTTTCCTCCATCACGCTCACATACTAACTTCAAAAATTATGAAATTTGAAACCTAGCAATAATTTGACATCTCGGATCCAACAAAAGTGGTTTCGTCGAATTCTGAGGTCGTTTGCAAAATGGCCATTTTCACGGGCTATATAAACTCTATAGCGACCTTTCTGAACATTCATTTGGCCATAAATTTTGCTTCCCGCTATGAAACTTCGATGTTTCAGATTCATTAGAAAGATTCAAACATCGAATAAAACTTACTTTTCGTCGTTATTATTTAAAATATTTATTTTAAATATTTTAAATTCACTAAAATAGCCAAATTAAAATTTTTAAATTGGCTCAGATTTTCCGGGTTGTTACAGGCCAATTCGACTGTTTTGATCAGTTTTCATTAATATTAAAGTATAAATCAATATATTGAATTTTAAACGTACCTTTTAATTTACTGGGGCCATATACTGACTCCAAAAATTACAGAAAAATAATTCTAGCTATATTTTGACGATACGGTCCTAACAGAACTAATTTCGCAGAATTAGAGACCGTTTGAAAAATGGCCCTTTTCCAGACGATTAAATTCAAATTGAAATCACAAAACACGTTTAAATTTACTACGCTCACATATTAATTCCAAAAATTATGAAATTTGAAACCTAATCATAATTTGACATTCCGGATCCAACAAAACTGGTTTCGTCGAAAACGGAGGTCGTTTGCAAAATGGCTACTTTTAAGGGCTATATATTATATTAAAATACATATAAATTCCATAGGGACTATTATAAATTTTAAACTGGACATAACTTTCAATTTATATTATGAAATCTCAGTTTTTCATATTCGTTAAAAACATATTATTAAATATTCAAATATTTCTTGTTTTACTGAAATCCGATTTAAAATGAATTCTCTATACTCAGTTCAAATTAGAAATCGAATTTTCAAACTACCGTGCCATTTCAGGCTCGTTTTATAATTAAAATGAATTTATACATTCTAGCTTCGATTTAAATATATTTTTAGTCGTTATTATTTAAAATAAATCATCAAAACTCATTAAAATAGCTAAAATAAGTTTTTTTAATTGGTTCAGAAATTCCGCGTTATTACTTCAAAAGTCTTACTCTTCATGTCAGTTGACAACATTACTTCGTAATGTCCTTGTGTAATGCAAGTATAGAGGTAGGGTGTCACTTCCTTGGTGGTAGAGCTTCTAGAGTACTATTCTTTGTTTTTCAACTTTGCTTGGTAATCGGCTTTCATAGTCCCATAATTCGATTTTTTAAGCTTGAGTTCAGTAGATCCATTTTTGCTTTTGCATTCTGATTGAGCAGCTTTGGACCGTTTCCTCTGAGATTCCACCATCTTGTTTACTATTCCAAGCTTCTCCTTGAATTTGCAAAGCAAATTACTAAGATTTCCTAAGTTTGGATCCTTGGAATATTAATTTACTCTTCCTTGAGGACTTGGTAGTAGCAGCTAGGAATTGTGAAGAGTAGTAAATGAAATGATAAGTGGAGTGGGTGAGTGGAGTTATTAAATCGGGGTTGTTTACTTATGGTTATTGGGTTAGTTTAACCAAACAGTGCCCTAATCAAAGTCCTGATTTTTACTTACTCCAAACTTATAGATCTTTACGGTTTTAAATATCCTAAACGACCTTTTAAACTCAATGGAAGTGGTCCGGAGTTCAATTTCTTCGGTTTACAAAAAAATAAATTTCGGGTTTTAAATCGAGTACACGCTACAATATTTAAATAAATCTTTGAATTAAATAATCATATATTATGCGGAGGGTACGACCCCCGCTAATTGAATTTTCCCATTGAATGTGCTTATATTAAAGACCTAATAGCGAAAGCTACTAAGGATTCGTTTAATTTCAAAGTGAAGAGAACCCTTGATGTAAAGGTACATGGTCACAAAAGAGTTGCTCCATTCACCGAAGAGATCATGTTCGCCGTTATCCCATCACAAGTGAAGATATTGACAATTGAATATCAAGGTAACGTAGAACTCGATGTTCACTTGATGGCCTTTGACCGCCGAATATATTTACATAATGCTTATGGGTTAGTCTGCAGTAGTTCGTTCCCTTATGAATTTGTTGCATATTGGTCCTAATAGTATCGTTAGAAGACTATATACTCCTGAAAACTAATACTCCCTTATGAATTTGTTGCTTATTTTTACGTCAAAAAAGACACCATCGTTCATTATATAATGGTTGCGAACATTAAACAACAGCTAGGAGAGCCCTTGGAAGACTTAAAGAGAATCAATGTCGAAGCTGTATGAGTGAAAGGGTTGAATGAAGGTGCTAAATTAATGATCGTTAGCGTAGCGCTTTAAGAAATCACCTCTTTATGGATAAATAGTAAATGATGTCGATGACCTAAAGGATTTCACTTTGGCCAAAAAATTCATATGAGTGGATGAGATTTATCATGCCAAAATGAATGGATCTATTCGTAAAGATGAAATGAAACATCTCTTACAAATAAAAGATGGTGATGCCCCTGTATCCAAAAAAAGCTTTGATTGAGACATCTCCGATAGAAGCCGTACCTTGCATAACAACATTCTTCTCCTTTTCCGCAGCAATTACGCTCTCACAACCTGCTTATCCTTCGGTGGTTCTGGACATTTCTTCTTCATATGCCTAGGCATATCACAATTAAAGCACTTATATTCCACCTTCACGTTCTTACAGTAATCAGAAAGATAACCCAACTATTGGTAGTTATAGCAAGTAATCTTGTGCTCCGGGTTTTCTGGCCATTCTTCCCTTGTTGTTGATGTTTTCTATTTTCTATTCCACTACCTTATCACCACCACCTTGTTGTGGCTTCGTCTCCTCCTTACTTTCCATAGGTGCTCCTTCCTTTTACGAAAACAAACTTTTCTTGCTTAAAGCCTTCTCGGCCAACTTCTCATAGGGATCATCGATATGGTCGATCAATTTTTTCCCAATTCTCTCATCCAAACCCATAATAAATTTTTCGTTCTTCCAATAAGTAGTCTCAATATACGAACGAGCATAATTAGATAAAGCTTATAACTAGGTCACATACTCAAATATTGGTCAACCTCCTTTCTTAAGCTCAGCAAACTTCTTAAAGCGCATCGACTTTTGGACTACAGAAATGGATTTTTCTTTAAACTTAGTCGTAAACTGATCCCGAGTGATCTGGTCCTCAGGAGTCTCCAAAGTGATAGAGTTCCACCAATCCATCACTCGACCTTGCAGCTACCTCGATGCAAGCTTCCTCTTAGTTGCGTCGTCAATTCCCAAATCTTCAAAAATCATGACATACGCATATAACTAATTCTAAATCTCAATAGTAGGCTACGTACCCACGAACAGTTTCCCACCCAGAGAAGTATAATCCGTGCAGAGCTTCGCAACATCAAAAACTCTTGGCGCTTGCATAGAAACACCACACTCTACTCTCGCTTCTGGATTGGGCATCCTCCTTAGGAACACTGTCATCATGGCCTCGAACATAATAGGATAATCGGACATAACAGCTGCAACTCCCGACTGGCTACCCTCGCCTACCCCTCCAGCCGTAGGTTTATCCCTTGCAGCACGTCCTGAAGTTTGTCGACTCATTATGTATCTGAAATGAAAATGATCAATTCACATTGGAGAAAGGTTGCGTTGATGCTCATACTAACCTACTTAACTATATATTATAATATAACAACCATCAAATAAAATTACAAGTACATCTCCTATATGCTTTTACACTCGCGGACTATGGGTAGAATCGATTAACCTGGCTCTGATACCAAATGTGACGACCTCCCCATATTTCATGCACCAAGCTAAGCAATAGGTATGTTGTATGACGTGTTAGGCTGATATGGGACGATGATCAGGGTGGAACAAAACCAGTTGTATATCTTATAGCGCATAATAAAATATACAACCAGATAAAATATTGAAGCATAACTGGATAGAAAACCAAATGTCCATAAAACCATAAAACCTCATGTACAATATATCTCAGTACATGAATTTGTGAATACAATATGCCTTACTACATCCCTCAAAATATCAATAACCCTCAAAATACAGCGGAAATTAAAGCAATAGTAATATAGTAGGTAGCATATAATACGAAAGCCTCCAGCACGTCCTTGCGTAGCACCAGCGTCAACACCACACCTGCTACCTGCTACCTGCCGTCTCAATCTGCTTGTCAACAACATCGATGAATGCCTAAGGTAATAAGAGGGAAATATAAAACCTTGAGTAAGACAACAATCTTAGTGAGCCATAAAATAACCAACAATACTTACACAGGATAATATGAGTATAGATAGTTCAACCATCTGATCTTTCTAACAACCATAAAGTTAACACACGAACGTCATCCATCACATTGTCATTTTAGAACAGGAAAGGACAACCCCCAATCCCGCTTCTCTTCGATATCCTATGGTGATAGACTACCTAGAGAAAAGAGAGAAGAAAGCACACAATCAACCATAGCATCCAATATACTAGTTATCACCGACTACAGCCTTGAATCCATCGATAATCGAATTTGGTTTCAATGATCAAAAAGACTAATGGAAAATCTTGGTTCTAGCAAAACCACCATACTCCATTGTGAATATGTTCGTTTGCCTAGACAACTAAGCAAATCAAGAATGCCTAGGGTATGCGATTTATCAACTCTGATCCTGATGGGCGCCCCACGATAGCCCTGTTTTGAGTCTGCTAGAATACTTTGATTACCGACGTTTCCTTGGCACCCTAGAAATGTCGAGGCTTTCTTCTTAGCGATCACACCCTTAGTTCTAGCGACTTCTCAAACAAATTCCATTGTCATCCTCGATTAACTCTGACGTGAGTCGATCTATCATCATTCTAAATCTTTGTCGCACCATGATAAGCATCACATCAGTCCAACTCCAACCACTCCAACTTGAGTTCACAATCGAAGCACCATTCACCAATGTGTTGAACATAAACTATCTAAAATCCATTCATCACCAAAATTCATCAATAACCCACGGAAGCCATCACCATCATACTCAAATGTCTCAGCTCCCTATTGTCCAACGTTATGGATTGGTACTGGTCCATTACCCACAGACCAGTACTTGTCCGTATACTTAACCAATTTTGGTTAAGTAAATCGACCATCTTGTTACCCTCTTCGTGAGCTTTATGCCAGTCCAATTTTGAAGCGTTTTACCCATCCAGCCAAAACTCCTATCAGTCAATCATTGCACTTAAGAGATCATGCTTTGACCCTTCTCAAATCAATTCCAAATGACTTGAAATTTTGCAAACAACCTTAGTTTACCAGCATGATGCCACGGCCCAAACTTCGTTGCCATCCATCACATTGCGATGGATCGGTACCGTTCCATATGGATCACTACCGGTCCTCACATCTAGCTTTTCTCAAGCCCAAAATTTTTGGTTTTCTTCCTTTCATACTCATGAGTGCCTTCGCCAAGTTTCATTTAAATCTAAACCTCCAATTTGTTCTGTTCTTCAATCCACATATCTACGGCAACCAATTCTAGCACAAAAATCAAGCAATGCATCCAATTTCATCAAAACAAACATCAACACATCAATACATGATCAGACAAACAAATCCAAATCATTAAAACATCATATAACAATGAATCAATAGAAATTGCAGATCTAAAAATACCTAAAATCATGATTAACGTATGAATTTATGTTTTAATAGGTTAATTCAAAGCATATGAACATACCATATTTGAAATGAACTTGCAAGAATAAATTTCGAGACAATTCAACGCATATAAATGAAATTAACATAGATCTAACCCATATAGCCCTTTGCTTACGTGTGAGATATATCTATCACTCACCAAAAACCTAATTCAATGGAAACCCGATTACATCAGATTTGGACAAGATTGAGAACCTTTGGATTTGATGCAATTTGATGTGATCTAATCATCCTTGATGATGATCTACCTTCTAGATGTAATTTACGATGAATTTGATTGAAAAGAATGGAGAATTAGGGTTTTAGGTTGAACCAGAGAATCACATGCGCCCAAATTAATATTTGACTGAAGGGAGAAACCCTATTTCTCTCCCCTAATTCCCCCAATTTTTAGCTGCAAGTTATTAGCCCATTAGCTGCTAATCAGTCCACCTAATAGAAGTTGAAACTTAAAATAGCGATTCTCCAAACCGCTAAACCAATTCCTTAATGTGACTAACTAATGAATTGTAAACCACCATTCTGATCTAATGATACTGATTTCAGCACATGATTCGATACCTTTCAAATGTTATGCGCCAACAGTAAACTAAAGTACAAAATGGTCATAAGTCGACTTGGTAAAAATCACGGGCATATCTCACATCTCCATGGACGACATACTAAAACTTGAGAATGATACAACCACTAGGGAATTAAGTATAATTATTTTACGATCCTCCAATATGTAAAATATGGGTCATTGAGTATTCGTCGTGATTCAGGCTTGAGCACATTTCAATGCTCAAGTCGGCCTAAACTTGTGCTGGATCGTCCTATTCATTGACCAAGGCACCATGTGGGTCGACCCACAAAATTAAGGGTCGTGAAACCTAGGCAAAAATGCCCATGTGCGCATTCCCTTCTCTACTGAAGACTACATCATTTCTAGTGACTTTAGACGCTTTGTTTAGAGAATTCTTGAGTGAATTTCTAAAACATGTTGATGTATTTAAGGTGATATTTCATGCCCTGTTAACCATGTTATTTTATAATGATTTCTTGCAGAAAACTTGTGTCATTTCAACAATAAAGTATTGATGCTTGCAACCGATTTCTAATGGTTTTGGTTATCTTGCAAATGCGCATTTCTAGTGACATTTCTTATGTATCAACAAAACGTACATAAGTTTATAAACCATTTTCAAAATGTTTTAGGTATGATAAATGTAGTTTTGAAATAATGCATTGTTTTGACAAGGTTTTAAAAATATATTAGAAACCTTATTTTAACACGTACTTCCAAAATTGTTTGGTTTTCAAAGATTTTTTGCAAGAAACTATATTTTACCAAACTATTTCCTTAAGTATGTTTTAAAGTAAAAACCACACGTATTTGTGCTCTTCGAGAAGGCGTGCTGGTGAGTGAATGAGTAAACCCCCCGGTATGCAATGCGATGGTCCACGATATTGATTGATCCTAGATCCATCCAACTGAAGCACTAATTTACAATGATTTTCTTTGTTTTCTGGGGATTCTTTGTATTTTCTAATGTAGAGGGGACTTATGGTGCGTGAATTGTTAAATGGGAGCGTGCGGTATCTATCAATGAGACGTACACATTCTGGTGGACCTTCAGGTCAATTCGATGTCTGCGTGTCATCCAGTGTGTAATGACCTATTTGGTCATCTTATAAGATACCTTTATGTAATGTTAGTACTGATAAGGCCTCGAGCCATTCTGTGTATTGGCACGTGTATGCATAGATCCAAAATGCCAACCCATGGTTGGATCGAACACATGGTGTTTTTTGGTGATTTTAAGAATTTTTGGTGACTTTGTGATTTCCGGGTTTATTGTGATTTCACCATTTAAAAATGACCACTATACATGTTTAGCTCCGTTATAATCGGAGATCCCCGTATGTACATGGTGAATCATTTCTATGAGAATTCTTGAGTTTTACATTTCAGATGGATTCAAATTTGGTATTACATTCTCATTATTACCTTATGTGTTATTCCATGAATAATCAAGTGACAAGAATTCATATGCCCAACATTACTACTTTTTTGGTGTGTATCCTGTATAAGTTTAATATACACTTCACTCCTTTACAGTGTAACAGAATGATTCAACCAATTGGTTGTTTTCCTTATCTCATACTAATTATCTGATTCAAGTTAGATTGACTCATGTTTTCATTACTCAGTTCAGACCGAGTCCCAGGTTAGTATATTATCTCATGTTATTGCCCATTGTGGATTACATGCTTTTTTTCTGTTGGATCGCATAGATTTTGTTGCTACCTTATAGCAATTCACCTTGGACATGATGTATATTCTTTTGTGGGGGTTGTGAAGTATGTATTCATGTAGCTACTTATCGACCCCATGGGTTGTATTATGTGTTGTATACGATGTACTCGTGTGCATATGTATATCTGTGTTAGTTGGTCTGTATTACGTGTTTGATATTATATTATGTTCATTCCGAATAGATCCGAGGCCATCGTAAAAGTGTATTAACATAAGGAAGATATGTCGACATGTAGTAAAGAAGAAGAAGAAAAATTCCACATTTTTAATACTTATTTGATAAAATATTACGGGTGGTTGCTCTATAAAGTCTCATTCTCTATGTTATTAGAAGGTATTACTAGATATAACTCTTTACTAATATAGGTCTCAGGGTTTGGGGTCATAGCTTGGTATCGCAGCGGTGTCTGTGGTTTAGACACAAAACTTTTTATGCATAACGATACATCGAAATACGATAAAAATACAAACATCATACCCCAAATAAAGTGATCAGTGTCATGTCCTTAACAAACATTGCATCCAAATAAATTGATGTAGTGGAATACATCTAGGCCTGTAAAATTAAATTCCGTAGTGTTCATTTCGTGCTTAATTCCACTAAATATATCATATCCAAGTGAATAATCCTTTCTCATTTCAACTTTTCAACTATGTCTTGTCGAGGTAGAGGATGTAGAGAGTTCTTGAGATCCAGGCTTGGCTTCGTACATGTCAGCGTATTTTTACACGTACTGACATTTTTTACCATAACAGCATTCTTGTGGCATCGAGTACGCTGCAAGAGTGTGCTCTTGTATGTGTTGTTTGTAGCTGAGATTGATGAGTCCACTTTAGAGTGCAAGCAATTTAAGGAGAGATTTACTTAAGTTCATTCTAGAATCCAAGAAGGAGATTCTTGCACGTTGCTTCGTTGACCTTAAGCAAAGGTAGTAAACTGTTATTTAGCATGTTTCAACTTTCGAGGCCTTGTCTAATTATGGCCGGGAGCACATTTTTACTTATTATATGAAGAATCTTAAGGTCATGAGTGGACTTAAGAAATATCTAAAGAAGCCCCTTTTGTTACAGTTGAAGTTAACATTTGTTGAGCTAGGAAAAAGATAGTGATGATGAGGCTCATGTTCAGGGTAATCCAAAGAAGAAGGAACTTTCCTTTTTCCAACTCCAAATTTTTTCACCAAAGTAAGAAGAAGAAACCGAGTGGTTCTAGTTCCCAGTCTAAGGGAGCACCTACTTCTGTCCTAGCTTTGACTTATTATAATTGTGGATCGCTGGATATTTTGCTAGAGCTTGCCTAAAGCCTCATGTGGTTCGTAATGGTAAGAGAGAGGTTATTGATATCTCTTCTTGTCCTACGTGGCCAAACAAGTAAAATCATGGTAATCATAGTGTCGCAAGAGCTTTTGGTGGTTCTTCTCAGCCTGAGAGGTATGCCTTGTATTCTTGAGGGCTCATTATTATTTGTATATTGTTCTATTCGAGTTTTATTCAAAACTAGTGCACTGTATTCTTCTGTATCGAAGTAAATTGTTGGTGAAATGTATTTGGATGTTGTATGCTTATTGAATTCTCTTCAGATTTTGAATCCCATTGTGGGACCCGCAACGCTTAGTTTGATGTATGAGGACGTGGAGTTATTTCTGTGTGCCTATTCTTTCTGAGAGAATTTGCACATGATCTAATCCTTAAGCTTTGATATGATACTTGATATGGACTGGCTCTTGTGATACAAGTTCAGAATTCTTTATGTTGAGTAGATCTTATATCAGCTAACCCTTATATTATACTTAAGGAAAATAACCCGGATTCACTGGCTTTTTTATTCTCTTTCGAGTCTGGAGACCATGACCACGAGCGTGATGTCTCTCACATTCCAGTAGTGTGACTTTATAGATCTATTTCAACTAGCTGTGGGTTTTCCACCCAAACCGACTGTCGAGTTTCGTATTGACATAGTTCGTGGTGCTCAGCCAGTGAATCGGTCTCCTTCTCAGATGTCGACTAAAGAGAATGAGGAACTATGGAATTAGCTTCTTGAGCTTGAGGCAAAGCTTTTCATTCGATCTAGCTCTTCATTGTACGGTACCTCGAGTAGTTTTCGTGAGGATGTCCAATGGGACTCTTAGGCTATGCGTTGATTATCGCAAGCTTAATGAGTTCACCATCAAGAATATATATCCATTGCCTAGGATCGATGAAATGTTCGACCAGTTGAGCCTGGTAAGATCATTAATTAGTTTGACTTATCCGTGGGGTTTCATCAGCTTTGAATTGTAGAGGATAACATTCCTCTTACAACGTTCCACATTAAATCGGGTTCTTACGAATGGCTCGTCGCGCTACTTGGTTTGATGAATGTAACCGCATATTTTGTTGATCTGAAGAATCTAGTATTGGAGGAATATCTAGATAAATTACTTGTTTTTATTGATGACATTCTTCTTTATTCCATGTAGGAATCTGAGCATGCTAAATCACTTGCGGATCGTTATTTAGCACTCTTCGGCATTATCATCTTAAAGCCCAACTTTGTAAGTGTTATTTCAGAGTGAAGCAAGTTAAGTCTAGGGTCATGTCATACATATCTTTTGATGGCATCTCCATTGACCCTTCAAAAATGGAAGCCATTTAGAATTGGAAGAGGCCCGAGAATGTTTCTGAGATCCATAGCTTTTAGCAGGCTATCATCAACATTTCATTCGACATTTTCTCTCATTATGCTACCGCCTTCCTATCCTACCCGCAAGCGTGTTCGATTCGTATGGTCTGATCGTTTTTCAAGAGTCGAAGGAGCTTCTTACTCATGGGCCTATTCTTGTGGTTCCTGAAGGGAACCGGGATCTTATGATTTAGACTAATGTGAGCCATAGTGGCCTTGGAGCTATTCTTATGTAGCGTGATTTTTTGGTTGCCTGTATGCTTCTAGGCAGCTGCATCCTAATGAGATCCGTTATGCCAATCATAATCTTGAGCTTGCTGCCATGGTCTTCGCATTGAAGATATGGTGCCATTATCTTTTAGGAGACCATTTCATTCTTTATATAAATCATAAATCGCTCAAGCGCCAATTTTCTAAAAAGGAACTCGATATGCGTCAGCAGTGATGGTTTGAGTTCCTTGCTTCATATGCTTTTGATATCCAATGAACCGTTGGGAAAGGTAATCGAGTGGTTAGTACTTTGAGCCATTAGCTATCGGCCGTTGTTTCGATGATGTAAATACAATTTGGAATAACAACCTTCGATATTACTTTTCTAAAGATCTTTTTATATCTATTCTGCTAAAAACTCATTTGCCTTTTCTTCAACATAAAATAATTTGAGAAAAAATATATATGCAACTTGGATAAATTAATCCCTCAAATACGTAAACATGCTAAATATATAATGCTAAAAGTAATTTAGTTATGCAGAAACCCAATCTGAAAATATAATCTATTAAATCAAATAAAATTATGTTGACCACATGATTTATTAGCATACGCTTACCCTTGAACTAACAAAACGGTAGAATTAAACATTGACATTCAAATTGTTTTCAAGAACAAAAAAACATACATGTAGCATCAGTCAGCAAGACCAAAAAAGTAAAGTAAAGATTAGAGATCCATAATATTCAAGTAACGCAACGTATATTAAACACACACGCACTAAGAACAAGATGCATGAAACATATGTTATTCCTTAATGAATTGGAATTGTATTAATTTTGGTTATTAACGCTCGAGCACTTCCTACTAGTCTCCACATCGACAAACATCTACCATTATTATTCATCTAATATCTAATTTATTATTGTATAAGATGCAATGAATCATTAGGGGATTATTACCTATGATCATTAGGAGGTTCATCCTTTGCAAAGCCTCCTTCTGGATGATCAAGAAATTTCCTATCACTCTTTTGATCCCTTAAGCACAACCATTTCAATCTATTGGAACAAATAACTCTATTATTTCAGATTCATGTGTATATATGATCAAGTATTTTCTATACGGAGAATTAGATATAGAATTGATCCGTTACTGCCCCAATCACATTAGTGATTGTAAAAGATCAAAACTATGTATATTCACATAATGAAAAATCTGATCAAATAGATTCCTATTGCGAATTTATTATGTGAAATGAAAAAACTTTAAAAGATGAAGTCTGGAGCAATCTTTCAGTCGCTATTCTATCTGGTACGCTTCCAAACAATGATGATGTTTATTCTACTAGATCCATATATTCCCATCATGAGATCCAGTTCCTATGGTAACGACGACAATGGAAAATTCTAGAAGGAAGAAGAGGAGGTCAATATCAGGCAATGTAAGGGCAAGATCAAATAGTTTGGATGATGTTGGAGGATCACGTGTGATTAGGGTTGGAGGGTTAGAAGTAGGCGCTGCTTTGGAAAGCTTATTTACAAAATTAGTGATACAAACTGAAATTTTAATGGTATGTTACTTATCACGAGAAGGGTTTATGTATGAAAATCGGTGAAGCCTGGCTAAGATCAATGAAGTGGTGGGTTATAGAACGTTGAATTGAATTTAGATGGTTGGAAGAGAAATAATTTGTTCTTAACACGTGGACTAATGTGATGTTTTATTAAGTTATGAAGTTTAACGACTTAAACGGACCTTCAAACGTAGTTGGAAATTTTGTAAGTCGCTGTGTCGCCAATTTTTTTTCTATAATATTGTAATAGTACGTCTCAAAAGCATCCATAATTAGTGCATCTAAGTCACATTTTAGTGACATTCATGAATTTAGTGATGCTGCATTGATGATGTGTCAATATAACATTGTTAATTGTCATAAGAAATCATCTCTTCATCTTGTTGTTTCATACAAAATAATTTAAGTTGATTGGGAAATAACACTTTAGCTGAAAAGACAAAAAAATAGTTGGATAAAGACAACTAAATTTATTACATTCCTCGGTTGTGCTAGCCCATCCAAGTATATACCTTTATAAAGCTTTAAGTTACAGAGACAACGGGGTTGTTTTGGTGGAGATAGCAACAGTAGAAAGTAATTAAACCGATTTCAAATAGTATTGAATCATGTTTATATCGTAAGGATGAAAGCCATTGGTTATTTCAAAAGATGTGTCAAGTAAAAAAGCATGGACCCACAATTAATTATTAAAGTCATTTTTTTTTTACCTATGATGTCAGCTCATCGGTTTGATGCATCTCGTCATGGTCACGTTGACATTGGGCACAAGATGCCTTCTTCGTAAAGGCTATTTCACAATCAAGGGTCCAACATATTCTCACACTTGAGATCTTCCCCTCACATGTATGTTTCCTTATATATATATATATATATATATATATATATATATATATATATATTTATGATAGTGCGAGTGTCGATTTGAAGGTAGCGGGAAGTAGGGATTGTGATTTAGGATGCAGGTGAGATGTTACAACAACAATGTTCTTAGCCTCTAGGGCATTACACGAAGTTTCTTATTAATTATTACGTCATTTCCAACATATATGCAATTCTTAGCTAACAATCTGGCTTATTCTAGCATTCTGATTCAAGTAAATTAAATTTTGATTAATTCTAAAAGGAAATTACCTTTTAATTTTTCTAGAATATATTTTCGTAAGGCATTTCTTATAAGTATCAAATTCTTTTATCAACAAATATACATGGGTATAATTTTGATCAAAATGCCCTATGGACACCTTATCAAAAACATTGAAACTAATGTTATACCTTAGTTAACAACTAATTGATACACTAAAATATTACTCAAATCAATACTTATTGGTCATCATGGAGCTAATTACACAATATGTTCAAAGAGTTCTTGCTCAGGCCTTACAGTATTTATGATAAATTAATATCGTAATGGCATTTTAAATACATATTTAAGTCATCCTTCAATAATGACTTAATTTTATGATACATCAAAATATGATAAGCAAAGATTGAGAAGTTTACCATAACAATCGTTTATATTATTATTTTGAAGGGTACGTCATGGATTAACAATTGTGTGGACAGAACTGTTAATATATGGATGACATAAAAATAACAAATAACCCAATTTAGATATACTTTATTCACTTCTTAGACCTGAACATATGAATATTCAGACCATAAAATGGTCAATGTCTTCCAAAGTTTCCTTTTTGTAGTTTTCCTCACAAGTCTCTGCACATTTTACAAAATCAGCTGCATCATCACCTACAAAGGAATCAATAGAAGTTTGGTAAGATTGCACATTGTGCTTAAACATCTTATAAAAAAATTGTATTTCAAATAAACATATCAATAAATAACATTCTACATAATTTATTGGCACGTAATTGAATTAACATTGATAGCATTAAATACTTGACATTTTTGAAACCAAACAACCGTGTATATGCAAATTTTACTAAATATGTATATACACATGTAGATAGAATATCTTACCTTTAAATTTGAGGCATGTGTCTTTGATACATTTTAACTCACAAGGAACATGTTTCCAACCAATTTCACAACCAAATTTACAAGCCGTTGAGCAAATAGCCGGATTGTGTAAGAGTCGTTTACAAATTGGATGACAAATTGTGGTACAATATCCAGCGTAAGAGGATGATACTAAGAAAAGAAGAGTAAAACAAAAAACAAAAGCTTGCTTAGAATAGTAATATTCCATCTTTCTTTGAAATGTTTATTTATCCGTAAAGGGAACAAATCGTTTATATATAAAAAGTCATATGTACAAAGACAATAGGATAAGAAAAATGGATAAATGTATATCAAATTTAACAAAAATTAGTATTTAGGAAAGCATTTAACTGGTTGGATGTTTCTATGCTTGTTTAAAATTATACGAACAACGCGACTCGATTGGCGAAAATTAAGGTGAGTTAATTCTCACACATTTCTGAAATGCTATGATGTGCTAAATTCATATAATTAAATTTAGTTGGTTAATTGGATGCCTTGGATGACTATGGTTGAGTTAATGGTTGACGTTAATTATATTATCGTCGTTTAAAAATATTTCTATGTCATATGAAATATTATAATGATCTGTGTTGCAGGTAAGAACAGGTAGGAGGAATCAAACCGGTTCCTCAAATATTTAATATGCTGTTATTTCATATTTTATGAACTGTTTAAAACCCTTTGGCTTTAAACCCTGTTGGTTGTTGAATGTGGTTCAGTTTGAACCAACATATATAGTATTGGTTGAGAAATAAATAGCAAATGGCCTAAATATACACCGTTTTATAAAGATCGGTTCACCGTTAGGTGGATTGCTAGAAATAAGGTTATGGAATTTATTTATATAACCGAAGATAGATTTTTAATTATATGAAGTTTCTAAAAAGGGGATAAACCAACCACACTTATACATTGATTGGTTTAACCAAATTCTACCGTGCGCGAAGCACGTGCTTATATAAGTGATTATTGAACGATTTTATTTAGCTAATTCAAGTGACCAAAATTAACGTGACAATTAGATTGGGTGGGTTTATATTGGTATTGATTTAATAGAAGTAAATAGAATTATTTAGATTAATTAATTTTTAATTAATTTAAATGACAAGATCAATAATGGTTGGCTAACAACTTGATCACTTTTAGAGTTGGACAAGCTAATGACGTGAACTGGAATTGTTTATTAAATTAGTTCATTAATTTAAAGGGGCTGGTTAATGGTTAAGAAACCCAGTTTGAATCAGAGTAGTTAAACGAGCTAAATTATAAAGATGCGATATAACATCGTCATTTTTAAAGAAGAGATGATATCCCATCAAGTTGGAATTATAATGGGATTTGTAGTATGGAAAATAAGAATTGGTTTTTGTATTACAACTGATATCTATCTTACGATAAGAACATTGTTGATCAAGGTCTGTGAGGTAATTAAAATACCCCAACATGAACAACTTCAGGACTATCAAAGGATGATGTTAGTCATAATGGTGAAAGTGTTAGAATAAAATATTTTGGGAAAAACAAAAGTGTAACGTTACTTGAAGGATTTAGAAATATATATATAACGAGATTTTGAAATAAAAGGAAATAAAAGGGGATTGATTGTATGAAACAATTCGTGGGATTATAGCGATATTTTCAAAGTTATGGAATGGGATTTAAAGGGGTTTATTCTAAAAGGATGAGTGGTGATTTTGGTAATTCAAATAACGAAGCCAAAGAAGGGATCATAATGGTTGTTTTACGAATGATAAACTGAATCGATATGATAATAAGAAATGTTATAGCTTAAACTGAATATGATTTAAGATTTTTTCTAGGTATATAAGTAAAAGGATTTGCGAACATTAATATATTTGAACCAATATATTATTTTCGGGTATTTTAACTGATATAGTGTTTTCAAATGGCTAAGTGATGTTGTGCATAAACCAATGGATTGTTTGTTTTTATGGTTGTTTATTTTGATAGTTAAATAACCGACTATCAAAAATCTGACCCAACGTTATTGGTGTGGAAAGACCGGGATCGAATTCATATTCGAAAACCATTCCGACAAATAAAAACGAATACGTCGAAGATGCTGATCGAGATGGAGCAATTGAAGACCGTAAGTCTCTGTGAGCGGAAGAACTATTGTTAAATACCTCAGGCTGATCCCCAGAGTCAATGATGATTCTGTCGTGATTGGAATCTGCGGATTGCAAGGACTACTCGCTACTGGATGATGTATATGGACAATGCGAATGGTGGCCAGATGTTTCAAAAGTCGATTATAGCCTCAAGCCTCATCAACCGGGAAATGACAAAAATCGGGCAGGCAGCATGGCTATGTGGGTCGCACCCATTAGGGTGTATTGTCACCATCTAGAGAATATTCATATTTGTTACTTCTTTTCATTTCTGTATCTCCCGGGAATTACGGTGGTCGCAACAAAAAGCCATAAGGTGACAATATACTCGATACACTTAAGAGAAATGAGTGGTCGGTTATGTGTGGGCTGGGTTGCAAGACGTTCTTTTTGAACCCAGTGTATTCGCCTCTAGAGATACACTATCGGCAGGTGGTCCCATACCTTGTCATAGTCGGAATCCAATCTCCAATAAGCACCCGCGGTTTTGATTGTATACTATATATGCGGAGCGTGAGATGCAAGTGTTCTGCTAGATTCTATTTACTTGTATTTAGACACTATTATGATATCAGAATAAGATATTGATTTCAAATGATTTGGGTTATAGTAAGGTAAAAACCGTCCGTTTTTATGTGGGGGCTGGTCTTACTATTATCCTTTTATTTTAAAAAGGATGTCAAAGTTAAACAAGTTGGTCGCTGTATGAATTTATCACTGAAAGTATTTCAAACTGATCCGGGTGACTTTTGCCTTGCTTCAAATGTGCTCGGGTCGGACCGGGTATATTATCAGGTTAGGTATCGCTTGGAGCTTCAGAAGAGGAGTTGAAGTCGAGACGTATTCCATATATATACTGGTACTAGTTTATTTCCGCTGTGAGTTGTATTGATCTGAATGTATACTCTGTTGTTGTAATATACAGTTTTTGTATAAAGTATTTCTAATTATTATATTTTATCCATTCCGCTGTGAGATTCTGATCTTCTTATTCGTCTATTCTAATATTTCTTTCTTTCTTCTCTCACCTCCTAACTTCTTTCTATTAGCTTTCTGGGTTATCGATACTGGAGTTTTGGACACGAGATGTATTAGTGTCTGGATTCAAGTGTCGAATTTCCCGGGTCACTACAGGAACCAACATCCTTTACCCACTTCGTTACTAGCTTTATATCGAACTCATTTTCGTCTGTTTTGGAAACATCATACGCTTTATTCTTGAGCGATTCGAATGAACAATACTTCTTAATTTTGCATCCTTTTCTTTCTCCACCAACATATGTAGGTTTATCATCTTCACCGATCCGTAACTTACCATTGAAGTAAAAGATGATTGGAACATGTGCCATATTCTACACCACCATGAAATTAAAAAACATAAAATGAACAATAAATTCGAATATGTCACTTGGTTTAAGCAGTAATATTTGAAAAATTACCTGTTTTCCCTTCTAACCGATGAAGATTACAACAAGTTGATGTATTTGGAGATAGGGTTTGGAGTTGCGAATTTAAGTTTCTGGAATGTGAAAATTAAATGAGGAAGAATGGTTGGTAGGCTGGTAGAAATAGGAGTAGGAAGTGGTGTGAGTACACCAAAAGTGCAACCATTCTTCTTCATTTTTTACCATTCTTCCACCAAACCCATTTTCCCAACAGCAAACCCTATCCCCAACTCCATCAACAATCATTCAAAATCAATCTTCAATCTAGTTTTACTCCGAAACATCAGCATTCATGGTATCATCTTCAACTTCGAAAGGTAATTTTAATTAGATTTTTCCTACTTAAATAGCTATGACAGTTATAGTTCATCTAATACGTTTTAATGCTGGATTTATGAATGTAGACATGGAGAATCGAGAAATTGAAGATGAAACTTTACCGGCCTATTGCAAAGAAATCGAAAGGAATAGATCTCTCAATGTTGAAACCGTGGAATATGTTCCCGAAACTCAATTCGACCCAATACTTCAGGCACAGAAACATGTACGAGGGACAATGAATGCTCGTTTACATGCCATTGTCTCGAAACAAAAAGCGGGTCAAAAATTCTACCATAACAGGATCCAGTTAGAGCTTCTATGCCCCATTCCTCCAACTATGCCAAATTGCGCATACTCGATGTGTCGATGTGGAGAAGAATGTATAGCCGTTGTTGCAAAAACTGAGACTAATGTAGGACAAACATTTTTCGGCTACAGTTCATACAAAGAAATCAAGTACGACCCAGAAAATATTCAATGTTGAGATTATTTCAAATGGATTGACCCTCCATTGTGCTCTAGGGGTCTTCAATATGCCCTAGAAATGCAGGAAGAAGTGAGACATTTGGGAAAAATTGTGCTAGAATTAAGAGGGGGCGGTTCGAGCTCAGCCACTCGTTGGTGATGATTTAGCCAGTCTAGCACTATTAGTTCGTGTAATATCTATGCTTACACATTGTCTTCAACTCTTCATCTCTATTCACACCAACCTTCAATATTTCTTATTTAATCAGTGTACTATCTATGTTTTCTAGTTTTCGTCCAGACTATGTCTCGGCCTTCTATTTTATGCTTGTAATTTAATGTTTGAATTCTACATTTGAATTTAGTGTTTATGTTCTATGTCTGATTACAACGTTTAATTTTCTATTAGAAATCTATGTATGCCAAATTGTAAACAATATTATATGCAATCCATGCTTGGGTACAAAATTGTCTATTATTGAAATCTAAAATTCAATGAATATGTTCTCTGGTTTTGGAAGGCCGAAATTGAACTTGTGTACTCCATTTATGTGCAAGAACAAATTTGTTCTTGCACATAAATGGAGTGCGCAAGTATTAAAATAAAATAAAAACGCACACTCCGTTTCTGCGCAAGAACAAACAGGCATGTATTGGTCCGAAGAGTACTAGTGAGCTACGTACTCTACCAGTGAATACCAGCCATAGGTGTTCTTTCATAGGCGGGAAGCCAGGCATCTCTTCGTGTAGCGAAGTTGGTTGGTTGATTGGGGCGAAGCGCAACTCAATAATAAGTTCTTTTCCCAGGTATTTCATGTTGTATGGAACTACCTAGCTTAGGTACGATATTAAGGAGGACTTGACTTATATTATAGAACGTCTAAGAAGAGATAGGCGCGCGATCAGACTAAAAGCCTTCCGTCCGTGAGGCAAGTCTTTCTCGCTTCTGCTGGCATAGTTGGTTGCTTGGTTTGGACTAGCTTCACTTGGTTCTTCGGCTCCAACTAGCGTCATCTCTCCGTTAGGCTTATGTGTTCTCGTGGAGCTTATAAAGTAGGTTCATCAAAGCAAGACATGAGAGAAGCGAGAGGCCTAAGTATGCATGTAGCATTGCGCAGCTCCTCTGGATGTGCTTCTCCCAGGTATTTCATTCTGGAATCTGGCTTATGAAGGAGCAGATAACAAGAAAGATATAAAAGATTTCTTTTGATAGAGTTTGCTGCTCAAATTCGCTAGAGATATGCTTAACACAATAAAGTAAAAGTTAAGAGAACCTATTATGCCTATGTTTATACTGGGCTACCTTAGCTTCATGTTCGCAGCTAAGACTTTTAATAGTGGAATAATCACTCCATTAATTAAATAATTTATTAGATAGGCACCTGTCTAGACAACTAGGAGAGCTCTTGCTTTTATCCCAGGTTAGTGCTTCGTCACTTAGTGCAGTTGCCCCCCGGAGTGAATGATAAGGTGTTGCATTGGAACCAGGTAGGCGCCAAGGAAGGCCATTATAAACATTGGGGCCTAGTATATTAATTGTGTATGACCTCGAAAATAGACTATCGAAAGGTATGAGATTTCTATCAATCCCCAGATAGTCTTCTCTCTCGTATTCTTCCTTCCCCGATCCACTGGTCTTAAGTTACTGGTTGTCTAGAAGTCGACCTACGGGTAGGCCACAATTCCTTTCAAACATAGTGCATATGTATATTATATGTAGGTCACTCGGGGTCATCCATATGCTATAGACGCCTACGATCAAATCCACGATGGTTTGCCAGCCTGGTGGAGACTGTACAGGAGTATCACCAATCATATCCAATCCCACTGTCGAGGGACTAGAAAGAGGAACTTGAAAGACCCTATAGCAACAAGTCAGAATATGTGCTTTTCACATCGTGAAATCGGTAAGTGACCCAAGTTTCATTTCATCCAACCGGTATGGACTACTTAACCAACCTCTGGCAATGAATGATACTTAGGAAGAAGCCGCAGAGAAGAAATGGAACCTGTCTTCTTATGTGAGGATAGCTGAGAGCTAAATTACTCAAGCCACTATTGGTTGAACAACCCTTCTAATAATCGTAAACTACCATAGCTTAGCTTTGCTTCCATCGGTCTTACGATCCATGTAGTACCTTCCATCCAATAGTAGTTCACTGCTATACTATAGTATATTATAGCAGCTTAGACATTAATATTGTAAAGAGCCTGTCGTGACATATTCAACTTCAGCTTCCGCTTCACTAAACATAGTAGAACCAATTGAATCAAGCAGCGCCCTATAGTCAACTCACCTCACATCGAGTCCTTCCTCTTCTCCAGGAATAGTGTGGGGAATCAACCACTAGAGGCGAGATAGCCCTTGTTTAGTTCATCATTCCGTTCGGATATAGAGTTGTATCCCTGGTCAAAGGACCAATTGATTCATAACCACTGTTCACCTAGTATAAACATTCCTCGGGTATAGAAAAGCATCTTCGCCTGTTTTCCGGGGAGGAAGGAGAAAGAGAATAGGCCCTTGAATGAAAATGATCGATTCAACCATATTATGGGCTGGAGATAGAGCTAAACAACTACTAACCGGGGCCTAGGTACTCCTATCACATTGGGTATGATTTTTCCATGGTGGACTCTATGGGATTCCAATCCCATCTTATTCAGTTGGAAGTGATTCACTATAGTATGGAGAACGTGAAAAGGGTAAACTTCGAGGCCAAGTATATTAATCCTGAGTCAGAATTGCTTTTCCCCAAAGATGCCTCCAATCTCTTAATAAAGGTATCTTCCTAGTGATAGCAGTGGCAGCAGAGCAGCATCATTCATTCTAAGTTAGAAGGCCCCAAGTATATAACTTAAGCTTTACACAAATTGAAACTAAGGGCCCAAAAGCATAGAGATGGGAATGGAAATATTCTAGTTCACTTAATATTCCGGTCGTAAGACCTAAAAGCCCAAGAGATTAGGTAATCGAGGACAGTCGACTTCGTCCTTAATAGATGGGGTCTGAGACCATTGCTTTTGCTTCCGTAGATCGATTGGATTGATATTATACACGGACCCCTGCTAATCCTCAATGGAAACCTTTTTCTAGTCCCTTCTTTTGCTCTGTCCAAGAACAAATCTTGAAACAACAAGGGAGATTTCACATATTGATACAGATCCATTCTCAGACCAAGGGTAAACAAAACGAATAAGGCACATGTGAAACCAGAGTGTTATCATTTACCTGACAAGCTCGATCGCGATTATGAGCCAGGAAATACCAGTTTACTTTACTTCAGTGGAATGCATTCTTGAACGGGAACCTTAATATGCTGGCAGCCATTCGATTGACTGACCAGTCGGATTTGTTCAAGCAACAGAAAGGATGGTTCACTTACTAGGGGATACGGAAGCAGCTTTGATGAATTGTACTAAATTGAAATAGTCCATTTCGCACTGCTTGAACTTCGTTTTGTTGGCTAAATTTGATACCTTTCATAGATTAGAGGTCGGGAACCGGGCATGATTCTCTTGCATGTTCGCTTCCTAAAGGATTTTGTGTCTAATGGGACCCCGATTTATGAGAAGTCAATGACTAGAAGCCTATTAAATGTAATGTGAAGATTCCAAGAAAGAAGGAGTAGAGTGCCTAAAGGAAAAATCCCACCCGAAAGCAGGAACTAAAAGAAAGCCAATAGGGTAAGCAGCTTTAAGTAAGGCAATGCAGTCTAATTCTTTTAAAATGACAAAAATTGTAATTTTGTCTAATTCCCTTTTATGTACAAAATGTGATTCTTTTGTCAAATTCCTTTCAGTGTACAAAAATATGGCAATTTTGTATAACTCCTTCTAATATACAAAATATACTAATTTTGTTAAACTCCTTCTAGTATACAAAATATGATGATTTTGTTTACCTCCCTTTAATGTACAAAATATGATGATTTTGTTTAACTCCTTTTAATGTACAAAATGTGATACTTTTGTTTTAATCTTTTCAATGCAACAAAATATGATTATTTTGTTTAATCTTTTCTATGCAACAAAATATGATTATTTTGTTTAATTTTTTGTATGCAACCAAATATGATTATTTAGTTTAATCTTTTCTATGCAACCAAATATGATTATTTAGTTTAATCTTTTCTATGCAACCAAATATGATTATTTAGTTCTTTATAATCTAATTAACAAAAATGTTAATTTCTTCTTTTATAATCCAATTAACAAAAAATGTTAATTTCTTCACTAATATTTCTTTTGGCCAGAAATGTTGATTTCTTTTACAAATCATATTCTGACCAAAAATGTTGTTTTAATTCACAAATCATAATTTGACCAAAAATGTTGTTTTAATTCACAAATCATAACTTGACCAAAAATGTTGTTTTAGTGTAAACCTCTTTAATTCCCAAGAATGTATGGTTTGGTGTTATCCTTTTGAATAACCAAAATTATATATTTTGGTGTTATCATTTCTAAAACAACAAAAATGAATATTTTCATCTCATTCTTTTTAAGTGACAAAAATGACTATTTTTGTCTGATTCTTTTTATGTAAACAAAAATGATTATCTTGTCTAGCTCTTTTAATGTTAACAAAGATGCATATTTTGTCCAATCCTTTTTATGTAAACAAAAATGCAATATTGAACAATTCCTTTTAATGTATAAAAATATACATCTTTAACTCATTCTGTTTAATGTATAAAAATATACATTTTAAATTCATTCTTTTTATATTTGGCAAAAATGAATCTTTTTACTCATTCTTTTTGATGTATCTAAAAATGTGAATTTGGTTTGTAAACTTCTAATACGAACAAAAATGTGAATTTGTTTGTAACCTTCTAATATAAACAAAAATGGAGAAATTTGTTCATTAACTTCTAATGCAAACAAAATGAGATTTTTGTTTATAAACTTTTAATGTGAACAAAAATGTGATTTTTGTTCATAACTTTTAATGTAACAAAATGAGGATTTTGTTCATAAACTCTTAATGCAAGAAAATGAGGATTTTGTTCATAAACTCTTTTTAGTGTACAAAATATGAGAATTTTGACATATTCATTTCTAATGTACAGCATTTTTCCCATTTCATTCCTTTTAATGTATGAATTTTTTTTTTCCAATTCAATGTTTGTTTGCATAAAAGAACAAAATGCATATTTCCAATGTATAATTTGCATTTAGGGATGCAAATAAAAACACAAGTTTTTAACCTCAAAATACGCTTGCATTAGTTGATACAAATAAAATAGCAAACTTTATTTTCAATGTTTCACTTCATGTTATATTTGCTTTGAGAAATGTACATAAAAGAGTGAACTTCTTTTTCTAAGTTTTATTTGTGTTGAGTGAACACAAATAAAATATAAATCTTATTTCTCATGTTTTATTTGCATTGTGGAACACGAATAAAAAAAAGTAAAGTTAGCCTTTTTATTTAAAGATACATTTGTGTTGTTAACACAAATAAAAAGTCCATTTATATTTCTACGTTGAATTGATAACCTAAACCAATTCAATAAAAAGACAAATTATATTTTCACCGTTGAATTGACAAAACTAAATAAATTCAATATAAAAAGACATTTTTAATTTCTACGTTGAATTGACAAAACTAATATCAATTCAAACAAAAAGACTTTTTTTTTTGAATCGATAAAATAAATCAATTCAATATAACCAAAGCGATAACCAAAAAGGTGATCATTATATTTCTTCTATTTTTGAATTGATAAAAATAGATCAACTCAAAATGACAAACGTGATAACAAAAGGACTAGTACACATGGATTTATAACTATCCATCGCAAGCACAGAACAACCATCATCAAAACTATCAAAACAAAATAGATCTGAAGCACAACATATGCTTATTACATCGCAAAACAAATAAATTAAATTAATTAATTAATTAATTTAAAACAAAGAAATCTCACCGATTCGTTCTGAACAGCTCACGTTTGAAATTCCATAAAATTCCTACAGTCTCCGTTTCAGTTCTAGTCTTTTCCATAGCGTAGTATCTCAGATACGAGTTCAAAGCAACTGACGGTTCGTGTTTTCGTCGCTGTATGAAAGAGTTATGCTTGTTTAAAGATCTGGTTTCATTGATTATATAAATTAATTACATTATAATACCCTTTACCCCTTTAATCCCTTTCTTCTTCCTTTTGCTGTAATCGGTTTCAGGCAAACCGAACCCATCGCCCATTCGAAGACCCGCTCATGCACACTCCCCGAGACCACCGGCCGACCATCAGAAGCCACCACTCCAGAGCCTCCAACCCCTCCTCCTAACGCCTGAAGTACCATCAAACTCGCCCCCCCCCCCTCTTTTGTTTGAAATCGAACCCAAAGTCGGCTATTTTGGCCTTGAAATCCGCGGCATACAGTAAGTGAAATCCCATCATACCCGTATGAAATGGTGGAGCTTGAAATCCTCTTTAATTTTTGTGTATAAACCATGAAATAATTTGCTGAAATCAAAGAGGAATTAAGGATTGAAATCGGGTGTGTTGTGGCCATCGATTTATGTAGAAGGCAGCTGTAGAAATGGGTGCTAGGGTATGCGTATTTCCATGGTATTTATACGTGTATTAATTTGTGTATTTTATTTAATTAATTCTATTTAATTTTCAATAATACTAGTTAAACACCACGAACTCCAAACGAATCCCAACGAGTGTCGCCCCTAGCAATTAACCCCCATCCCAGACACAATGGAATATGTTTCGTAATCCAATTCGGCTGTTACGATATGTTTTTCTTTAAATTTAATTATAAATTATTAAATTCAAACGTACATTTTAAATTACCGGGGCTACATACGGATTCTAAAAATTACAGAAAAATTATTTCTAGTTATGTTTTGACGATACGGTTCTAACAAGACTAATTTCATCGAATTCTGAGACTGTTGGAAAAATAGCCATTTTCTAGTCGATTAAATTTGACCTAAACTGACAAAACACATTTTCCTTTGCCACGCTCACATATTAATTCGAAAGTTTATGAAAATTGAAATCTAGCAATAATTTGACATCCCGGTTCCAACAAAAGTGGTTTCGTCGGAAACCGAGGTCGTTTGAAAAATGACTATTTTTAAGACCAATATTTTAATATTAAAAATACATTTTTAAACAAATATATTCCGAAACTCAAAATATATAAGTGTTTACTGTTTTTCAATGCAGGAACATCATTCCGAACTCAATGGAAGTGGTTTCGAGTCGAAATTCCTTCATATGTGAAAATTAGCCTTTCGGGCCCTATATAAATAATATATATATAAATTCTACATCGACTTTTCTAAAAATTGAATTGGCCATAACTTTTAATTTTTAAAACGGAATTTCAGTTTTTCAGATTCGTTGAGAAGATATGATTAAACAAATTTAAATATTTCTGGTTTCGTTCAATTCTGATTTAAAATGAATCTTGTACAGTCAGTTAAAGTTCAAATTCAAATTTTCAAACTGCAGCGCTGTTTTAAACTCCTTTATATAATTAAACTAAATTTATTCGTTTTAAAATAAATTTTTATTCGTTCCTATTTAAAATAAATTATTTTAAATATTAAAATTCCTTTAAAATTTCTAACATAAAAATTTTAAATTGGCCCCAAAATTCCGGGTTGTTACAATATAATTAAACAGATTCAAATATTTTTGGTTTTACTGAAATCCTATTTATTTTGAATCTTGTAAATTCAACTGGAATTTGAAATCGATTTTTCAAACTGTCGTGCCATTTCAGGATCGGTTTATAATTAAAATAAATTTATTCATTCGAATTAAAATAAAATTTTAGTTGTTATTATTAAAAATAAATTATTTTAAATTTTCGAAATCCATAGCTAAAATAAAAATTTAAAATTGGTTCTGAAAATCCGGGTTGTTACAATCTCCCCAAATTAAAAAAATTTGTCCTAAAAAAGGAATGGAGCTGAAAGTTGTTTTACTAACCAACCCAATTTTCATTTTGGCGTTCATTCTCCAACTTTCATTCTATATAAACATATAGTGGCATATTGATAAGATGGGCATATAAGGATAGTTCCGGTGATCATAAGATAATAGAACTATTTCTAACATAGTAGGGATGCCATAATAGGCATGATTAGATCTAAACAAGGATTTAGATGTCCAACTAATGAAAGATCCAAATTAACCGCAAAACATGATAGGTACAAGATGATCTAAATAGTGAATTAGATCTATAATCAAGAGTAGATCTGACAAGATAAAGGTTAAGATCCAAGTCATAGTTAATTCAGAATATCATTGATTCACAAATTGCAACAAATCTGTTATGATTCAGTCAGAGGGATAGATCCAAATTACAGTCATATCATGTTTTACTTTTAATTATTTATATCTAAAGGTAACTTAAACTCACGGTGTTTGGATCTAAAAAAAATATAAGGAGAAAAGCGGAGGTTGAATAACAGATCTACACTTGAATCTCAAAACATGATTGCAGAAGAAGAAAAAGATTTGATTCAGTCCAGGCACCAACAACATTTAGTCGTCCATTGATTTCAGTGTGAGAAAACTAGAGAAATGAGGCCGTATATATAGCTGCCAGCCCCTAGAACCGACCGGCCACATCAGCCCTAGGGGGATCGCCCCAACCCTTAGGGGGTCGACCCATGGGTCGACCCCCCACTTGAGGGGTCGACTCCCCTATCCGGGATTTTTTTCCACTCACCCAGATTTTCGTGATTTGAATGATTTTTAACTTCTGGACCTATTTTTTGAATTCTTGGACCCTATATATATATATATACACACACACTCTTGTGCGTATACAAACTTCAAACCTTCATAACCTTTTCATTAAGTGTCTGTTTTACGCAAACCAAATGTCTATCCTAACCAGAATTTCGAGACGGATGCAATGGCGTAGTCCGTTTCCCTTATTTCTTAATATTAGATTAATTATTCTTTAATTTATCTTCTTTAGTGTTGTTGAAGTCACGAGGTGTTACATTATCCCCTACTCAAAGGATTTCGTCCCTGAAATCTCTAAGTTAAGAAGAATGTATTCCTACCATCCATATCCATCTACTCATCCACCAATCATAGGCATCCATTGTCCTTAAAAGATTTCTAACGTTTACATGAACGTATGAAAAGGTGTGTGTGATATGTCTCAATACTAATGCGAAGATCAGGTGGTGTACTAATTCAGTCGACCTCCTTAATGCAATGTATATTAGTGCCATGAATCCATCATGTATGCAACAATCCTATTATAACATGTAAGTTCTATATGTGTGCACAATCATTTGTCCAAATGCAACATCCATATGATGATACATTCAATTTCGTCCATAAAGAAAAAGAAAAATGCACACACATCCATATGCAGTATGAGAGTGATTGAGCCGATCTAGTCCCTAATGTGTGTGTATATGCATCCACGAGCAACCACTAGCAAACACTTGCATCCATCAAACATAACATGTCTCAAACACATGTTTACATTCATGGAATTCCTACTTAAAGGTTGAAGATTCGATCTATAGGATAAACTTAAATGATAGAAACAAGCATAAATAAAAGCTTTGGAAAAGGAGTTAAGAACATATCCTCGAAAAGAAAAGGGTGCAAAGCACGAATCATGTATCCGGTATCCCAAGTCGCATCCTCTGGGTTATCTCCCTACTGAACTTTCATCAACTTGACTTCTCTATTGCATAGCTTCTTAACTTCTGATCCAAGAATATGGGAAGGAACTCGTCTGACTGTCGCCTCCCGTTCCTCCTTTACTTCCACCAATATAGTCGGCTCAACTACTTCTGCTGTATCATGCAAGCACTTCCACAAATGAGAAATGTGGAAAATATCATGAACTCTGGATAGTCTCTGTGGTAGCTTTACTCTATAGGCCATTTGGCCAATCTTTCTATTATGCGAAATGACCATACAAATCTTGGTGCCAATTTCCCTACAGATCCGAAGCGAACCAAATTCCTCAAAGGTGACACCTTAAAGAAAACAATATCTCCTACTTCAAATTCAATGTCGCTCCTTCTCTTATCAACATAGGATTTTTGCCTATCTTGAGCGATCATCATTCGTCATCTAATAAGATCAATCTTCTCGGACGTTTCTCTAATCATATATGGTCCAAGTAATGGTCTTTCTATAGATTTCCACCAACAAGTTGGTGATCTACAGGGTCGTCCGTATAATGCTTCGAAGGGGGCCATGCCAATGCTAGCTTGATAATTGTTGTTGTAGGCAAATTCTACTAAAGAAAGATGCTCTTCCCAAGTCCTCGGAAGTCTAGGATACACAGCCTCAAAAGATCCTCTAGAACTCTGTTCACCCTCTTCGTCTGTCCATCGGTCTGAGGAAACTAGTGAAAATGGGGTCTCGATCGCTTATGATACTGGAAGCTATCCCATGAAGATGGACTATGTCTCGAACATAAACTGCTGCCAACCATGCAGCCGTCCTCTTACTCTTAACTGGAATGAAATGAGCGCTCTTAGTAATTCTATCCACCACAACCCAAGTGCTATTATTACCTTTCTTTGATCTAGGAAAACCATTAATGAAATCCATAGAAATGCTCTCCCACTTCCAATGTGGAACCTCCAAAGGATGAAGTAAACCACCGGGCTTCTTTTGCAAAGCTTTGACTTGCTGACAAACCAAGCATTGAGAAACAAACTCTGCTACTTCTTTCTTCATCCCAACCCAAAAGAAAACTCTCTTCATATCCCTATACATCTTATGGCTACCTGGATGAACAGTCATCTTAGAATGATGGACTTCTTCAAGGACTGTTTTATCAAACTTCCAGTTTGGGGGACACAAAGCCTTCCATCTCATCGCAACCAACCTTTATCGTCTATGGAATATCTATTGAGGTGACTACAAGTCTGTCCAAGATGTCTGAAATATGTGGACCATCTAGTTGCGAAGCTCCTATTTTTTCCATAAGAGTAGGACGTATCTCCAGCGATGCAAACATACTAAAAAAAAGCTCGGTGGAGGATCTACTCAGTGCGTCTACCACCACATTTTACTGCCTTAAATTAAGATCCTTCTGCGAGAACAAGTACTTAAGAGATTTATGATTGGTATACAACTCGAACTTCTCTCCTAGCAAATAATGACGCCATATTTTAAGTGCGAGTACTATGGCAGCTAGCTCAAAATCGTGAGTAGGGTAGTTCTTCTCATGAACTCTTAGTTGTCTTCCTCCATAACAAACTACCCTTCCCTCTTGCATCAGAACAACACCAAGCCCTATACCACATGCGTTAGTGTGCACTGTAAATACTTTATTCCCATCGGGAAAGGTCAAGACTGGGGCTATTGTCAGAGCCCTCTTCAATCGTTGGAAAGCAACATGTAACACCCCACCTCCGCTAGGGTCACTCACAAAGGGAATGCAGTAGTTTTGGTGGAGCATTATCTAGGTAAACATGCACAGAGATATCACAAGACAGAACATAAATAAAGCAGCGGTAGAAATAAAAACACCAAATCTCATTACTTTCAAGAAAAGAGTCAAAACCTTATATATCCAAAGTACAAATTGTCATTATTCCGTTACATCAAGTTCTAGATAAAGAAGCATAAACTTAAAATAACAAAAGTAAATTATTCCCCAAAAATAGCAGAAGTGCGGCCATAGCATAGCTCAAGACCAAACCGTACATGAGCTGACAGAAAGCAAGCTAAATCCAAGCTAAGAGCTAAAGTTTCCTCCCTGAGAACTTGGGGGGAAAAACGAAAGAAAAGGGGCGAAAGAAAAAGGGTTTGTCATAAAGACTGGTAATCCCTGGTGACTTTTAGTATAAAAACTAGTGAAGTTAACAAGACATGAATAAACGGAGAGTAAACATAAGGATGATGATAAGCCTGGCATGATAACTAAGATAAATCAAGTCTAGCATCGCATATTCAAGATTCGCTGCACCAACTGTACTAGTATTCTAACCCATGTCAAGTATTAACCATGAAATGATCCCTTGGCCCAATATCATGAAATGACCCATTACGGGGTCTTACAGTACGATCTACTAATCTATCGGCTCCCTACAAGTTCTAGCTCGTCATGTGTCTGTGTCATACGGCCAAATCACGAAATGTAGTCACCTGTGCTAGGTCCCCCATAGTGTGTATCAAGTCCTATGGTGCCAACCACCGACACGAATGAAGCACGCACAGTGTAAACCTACGGGTGCCCAATGCCTGCTTTTTCAAATTCGGACTACGTACACGACCATAGTCTGCCTGAACCTACAATGGCGCACCTACTCAGCCGTCGTTCTAGTCGCTTACAATCAGCCCAGTAATCGTGCCCCACCCTGCCTAGTCCCAGGGTATCGTGATACATCTAAGTGGGTTACTGCTGAAAAGGACCGCGTAACTAGGGTTTCTAATAAATAGGTTAAGAGTGTTGTCATTCAAATTCTTGACTTAACCCTACCAAATCATGTATCAAGTTGGTTATGTGTGTTCAAGCGGTTCATGACTTAACCCTATCAGATCATTGTGTCAAATTGGTTAAGTATATTCAAGTGGTTCATGACTTAACCCTATCATATGGCATTAATTCATTAATGCACCCCAACCTCTCACATTAGAATAGTTGTTGTGGTTACTGGATTTGCCGGGCGGTTCCGAGCAGATTTATACCACAACATAGTCTTACTTTGGGTTTTACGTGCGATATGACCAACTACCCACATTGGATCCTATTGTTTGCAGTCACTGGATTCGCCGAGCGGTTCCGGGCAGATTTACACTGCAAATTCAACCCAACCTCGAGTTGGCCATTTTCAAATTCATTCTTGCGTCATGTCCATGTCCAAGTTTTCATGTCAAGTTCATGTCCATATCCAGGTTCAAGTTATAACAATGTTCATGTTTCAAGTTCATAGTAAATTCAGGTTTTGCCTAATCTACCCAATCACATTCCCATCGCACGTAAACTCGAATTAATATAAACAAATCTAATTAGGGAATAACATAGAAAGAACTGGCATAAGCTGGCAAAAGTGATTACAAGTCAAGCATGGTATAACTTGAGATAAATTATTACAACAATACTGGCATATGGAATAGTGGTCTCAAATATCAAATCTAGCAAAATAGGGTGATAGTCATGATAACAGTTGACATAAGATAATAACCCCAAACTTGTGAACAACAACTGTTTCAACTTCACAGGCATGAATATTATGGACATTAAGGGTTTTAGATCTACAACATGTATAGGCCCCAAATCAATTTCATGCAAATATTCCTACAAGTCAAGATTCAAGTTGAATAGATCCAAGGTGAACAAATAGTAGATCCAAAATAATAGATCCAAAATGAACAATGATAGATCCAAGATATACAATGATAGATCCAAGATAATTATCATACTTAGGTTCAATCTCGATTTACAACATGTCCATATTAAGTTTAAAGTTTAGATCAAAAAGTAACTGGGGCTTACAGATCGTGGTTTGAGAATTACAAAACAAAGAGGCGATGTTGAATCTCGAGTCTAACAGAAATCCCCCAAACAACAATACTCTACACGTAGCCTTGGTGGAGAAGAAGCAATCCCTTTTCTCTAACTTTTCAACCAGAGTTTTAGCAGCATAAGGTCAGAGAGAATTTGTGTAGAGAGACTAGAGTTAGGGGCTGTTTATATAGGGTCAGGCCAACGAATTTAGACAGAAATCGGACTAGAAACATCAGAGTGAACTCTGACTCAAAAATGGGCTCGGCAACCAGGTCGATACCCAGGTCGACTCTATGGTCGACCTGGCCCTGGGCAGGTCGACACTATGGTCGACCCCCAGGTCGACCTGGTCCTGGGCGGGAAATTTCCCGTCCAGTCCGTTCTGGGGTTTGAATTCTGAATTTGAATTCGAATTCTAAGCTGTTTTGAACTTGAAAATTTCTGAAAACTTCGAAGGGTCATAACTTGGTCATACGGACTCCGATTTTCGAAAACTCGGACTCGTTTCCAAGCAGAATTTCGAGACGAACATAATGGCGTAACCAGTTGCCCTTGATTCTTATCTTAAAAATTAATTCTGTCTTGATTTATGATTATAACACGTTATAAAAATATGGGTTGTTACATTCTCCCCTCCTTAAAGGATTTCGTCCCCGAAATCTCTAAGTTAGGAAGAACGTATCCTACCATCGATCATCCATTTACACAAAACATCATCCACAAGCAACCATTGCCCTTAAAAGATTTCTAGTGCTGTATGAACATATGCAGAAAGTGTGTGTATATGTACTTATCTAATGCAAAAGATCAGGCGGTTATTGATTCAGTAAACCTCCTTAATGCGAGATTTGTTAGTGTAATGAGTCCAACATGTATGCAAATTCCTAACATAATTTATAATCTCTACATGAGTGCACATAACATTCATTCATATGCAACATCCAAGTGATAACATAACAAGTTTCATCTATGTACAAGTATAAGATCTCATGCATATGCAACATAAAAATGTGACTGAGCCGATCTAGTGCCTAATGTGTGTCATGCATCCACTAGCAACCACTTGCAAACATCAACCATAACATGTTTCAATCACATTTTACATCCATATGGTTCTACCTAAGGTTCTCAAGATAAGATCGAGAAGATAACAAGGCAAACATAGGTAGTAAAAGCATGATACGAAAGGTTTTCAAGTTTATAGGAAAAGAGATCGAAAATGTACACTCAAAAAGAAATGGGTAAAGCGCGCGTATCTTCTCTTCGGTTTCCCAAGTTGCGTCTTCTTGGGCTTCACTCCACTGTACTTTAACTAGCTTGACTTCTCGATTCCTAAGCTTCTTGATCTCCGTTCCTAAGATACGAATCGGAACTCGCCTCAATGTTGCTTCTTTTTCCACTTCTACGCCTTCAAGGATGCTTGGCTCAACCACTTCGGCCGACTCATGTAAGCACTTTCGGAGATGCGAGACGTGAAAGACATTGTGTACTCCGGTCAGCTTCTCGGGTAAGTCTACCTTATAGACCATCTGCCCAATCCTCTCAGTGATAGGGAACAATCCTACGAACCTTGGTGCTAGCTTTCCAACAGCTCCAAAACGAACCACATTGCGTAAAGGAGAAACTTTTATAAAGACCATATCTCCGACTTCGAACTCTAGGTCTGTCCTTCTCTTGTCCGCATAAGATTTCTGTCTATCTTGGGCCGTTTTCATCCGTCTTCGTATCAACTCATCTTCTCAGAAGTGTCCCTTATCATGTTGGGCCCAAGTATAAGCCTGTCTGTCGTCTCCCGCCAACAAGTTGGTGACTTGCACGGTCTTCCATACAAGGCTTCGAACGGTGCCATTCCTATGCTAGCTTGGTAGCTATTATTGTATGCAAACTCCACGAGAAGGAGATGGTCTTCCCAAGTACCACCAAAATCAAGAATGCATAGTCTCAAGAGATCCTCTAGTACCCTATTTACCCTTTCGGTTTGACCATCCGTCTGTGGGTGATAGGTCGTGCTTAAACTTAGTCGTGTACCCATTGCTTCTTGTAGACTATTCCAAAACTGGCTAGTGAAAATCGGGTCACGATCACTAACTATACTAGAAGGAACCCCATGCAACCGTACTATCTCTCGAAGGTAAATAGACGCTAGCCATGATGCGGTCCACTTGCTTTTCACCAGAATGAAGTGAGCAATTTTCGTGAGTCTATCGACTATGACCCATATGCTAGTATTTCCTTTCCTTGACCTAGGTAGTCCATCCACGAAATCCATCAAGATACTCTCCCATTTCCATTGCGGAACCTCCAAAGGATGTAATTGCCCACCGAGCTTCTTCGACTCGGCCTTCACTTGTTGGCACACCATGCACTTTGAAACAAACTCTGCCACGTCCTTTTTCATTGCCGGCCAAAAGAAATTGCGTTTCATATCCCTGTACAACTTATCCCCTCCGGGATGTATGGTCATCTTCGAGTGATGCGCCTCCTTGAGGACTTTCCTTACTAAGTCTCCCTCTTGTGGGACACATAGCCTTCCATCACGCCTTAGCCATCCCTTGTTATCTATGGCATACCTACCGAGGTGACTTGACGTCTCACCACTAATCAGCTTGTCCATGATTTCGACTTTCTGTGGGTCTTCCTTCTGTGAAGTTCCTACTTGATCAAGGAGTGTAGGTCTTAACTCAAGAGATGCTAGGGTAGCAGCCAATGACTCAACAGCAGGTGTAAAATCAAAGGTTGCTATAAACTCAGGGCTTTTCCTTTCAACAAACAAGGGGCTCAAAGTCAACCATTTTCTACTTAGCGCGTCCGCCACCACGTTACCCTTGCCAGGGGTATAAGCTATATCGAAGTCATATGATGCCAAGAATTCCATCCACCTCTGCTGCCTTAGATTCCAATCTTTTTGCGAAAAGAGGTACTTAAGTGATTTGTGATCAGTGTACAGCTCGAACTTTTCACCTAGAAGATAGTGGCGCCAAGCCTTAAGGGCAAAAACAATCGCGGCCAACTCCAAGTCATGTGTGGGATAGTTTTTCTCATGAACTTTAAGTTGTCTGCCCCCGTAGCATATCACTCTTCCATCTTGCATTAGGACAGCGCCTAATCCCGTGCCGCATGCATCTGTGTACACCGTAAACATCTTGCCTCCGTCGGATAATGCCAAAACTGGAGCTGTAGTAAGGGCTCTCTTAAGCCTTTGAAAAGCAACGTCACACTCTACGTCCCATGCAAAAGCTAAGTTCTTCTTTGTTAACTTAGTAAGAGGGCTGAAATCTTAGCGAAGTCCTTAATGAACTTCCTGTAGTAGCCCGCCAAACCGAGAAAGCTTCTCAGCTCCGTTGCATTCTTAGGAATTTTCCAGTCTTGCACCGCAACTACCTTCACAGGGTCCACAACTATACCTTGCTTGGAAACTACATGTCCAAGAAACCGAACTTCCTTTCTCCAAAAATGGCATTTGGAGAACTTAGCCTTTAACTGGTGTGCTCTAAGCGTATCCATGACTTCCTTGAGATGCCTAGCATGCTCTTCTTCATCTTTTGAGAAGATCAAAATATCATCCACAAAAACCACCACAAACTTGTTAAGGAACTCTCGAAACACCCTACACATCAAATCTACAAAGTATGCGGGTGCATTCATTAACCCAAATGGCATGACGAGCCATTCGAAGAACCCATCTGGAGTCCTAAACGCAGTTTTGTCAATGTTATCCTCAGCCACTCTAAGCTGATGGAATCCTGTGGCTAGATCGAGTTGAGAGAAAACAGATGCTCCCACAAGCTGGTTAAACAAATCGTTGATTCTTGGCAGTGGGTGTCTATTCTTCTTCGTCAACTTGTTTAACTCACGATAATCTATGCACAGACGAAGCGAACCATCCGCCTTAGTAGCTAATACCACCGGAGCACCCCATTCAGAAATGCTTCGTCTTATGAAAATTTTCTCAAGCAACTCCTTAACTTGTTTACTGAGCTTTCTTCTTTCTCTCGGGGCCATGTGCCTAACTGGTAATGAAACTGGCTTGGCATTATCAACAAGATAATTTCGGAAGTCTATCTCGCATTTAGGGGGTAACCCTTTCACCTCATCAAAGACATCTAGATATTCTCTGACCACTCTTACAGATTGCAAATTGTCGATGGATGTAACGACCCGTATTCTACGCATCATAGGATCGTAGGATATATATTTCTTTCACATACGAAGTCGTATGGTCATGTAACTTTGGGAGACGACTATTGGGGTCATTTCCCATGTTCATGATTTTTCTCGATTTTTAAATGACCATTTTACCCCTAGTTGGCACTGTTTTGGCCATAACTTTTGACTGGAAAGGAATTTTGACCTGAAACCACTTCCATTGGCTTCGGATGATGGTTTCTCTTTCCGTAGAGTGGTCACATTAGCCAAACGGACTTACCGTTTGGGAGATATGGCTGAAACAAGTTTCAGATGGTGAAAAACAGCTTAATTGGGCTTAACCGGGTGATTAACAGCTAAGCCCAAGGGGAATTTCAGGTTTAGAGGTATAGGAGGACTGATTAGGGTTAGGTTATCACTTTCATTTCAGTTTTGAGCCGCCACAGACCTTCTTGAGACCTTAGTAATGGCTTCCATCCTCTAAAACCACTCCAAAACACATTTTAGTGAAGGTTAAGCCTAAACTACATCAAAGCAAGGCCAAATAGCAACAAAGCAAGGTTGGAGCTGCTGCTATACATAGGAATTCGACCCAAACAGAGGGTATTTCAGATTTGGTGTTTCATTTGTGGCCAAGGTGAGTGATTTGCATAGTTTTTGCACTAATTACGGTGATTAAGGGTAATTAGTGAAGATTAGCGAATTTATACGTAAATAAATTCTGGAAAAATTCTTAAAATTCTAAAATAATGTTTTAAGGCTCTGTTAGAAATTTGGGTTAATTTCGATGTGTTTTGCTAATTGTATGCTTGAACATGATTAAGAGTGATTAGGGGAAAAATGAGGAGTTCTAGCTATGTTTGATCCATTTTAAATCTATCAAATTGTTGTTAAGGTGTTTGCAATTGATGTTACATGTTGCTATGACTCTATGGTATGTTTCATGATTGATTAGAATAGTTAAATTGGTCGAAAACGTCGTCGAATGGCGTAGAAAGCTCGCTGGAAAGTTGCAGAAGTGTGCAGGTTCCGAACCGGTTCGGATCGGAGAAAGGGGTCGGATCGGATTTGTGAACTGACCAAGGGAATTCGAACTGGATTGGAACTTGTCACTGGAAGGGACTTGGCGAGAAGGAAGGCCGTTTACTTAGGGTTGGAGTTGGACAGAGGATCGGACCGGAGCTATGGAGCAGAATCGGATCGGATCGGAATAAGCTAGAGAGTGGGATCGGATCGGAGTAAGCTAAAGAGAGTGGGATCGGATCGGATAAAGGGGATCGGGTCGGGTAGCCGAACTGAACCAAGGTGGTGGCATCTCCAGCAGCATGGAACTTCAGAGACAACAAGGGAGACCCGGACCGCGACTCTGAAGGACTCGGAGGTAGTTGAAGAAACGGCAGCAGGAGCAAGACACCCGAACCGAACCGAGTGGAGAACCCGAACCGAAGGAGCACCGAACCGGAGGGAGTACTGTGACCCGAACCGAACCGAGTGGAGGACCCGAACCAAAGGAGCACCGAACCGGATTGGAGCTGCGATTACGCGACGACTCTTTTGAAGACCAACTCCAATTCGACCAAACCCGAGATGCAAAGGTAGTCCAAATGAGAAGTTAGAGCTTAAGATTCAGATGGGAATCAACGAGTTCGCTTCATGGTTGGGCTTTGCTGCGGGACGCGTGCCAAGGAGTTATCGACGTCTATAGCTTTGAACCACTATGGTAGGAGGTACGAAGGCGGATTCAGGGCCATTATGGCATCGGTAGAACCAAGGGCTACGACCAATGAAGTGGGTCATTGAAATGTTTGGTCATGACTCCAAGTGTTTGGCTTGGTCACAGCAGGGTTTCTACAAGTCGGGATTCGTCGTTACCTCAGTTTGTCTAGTGTCCCAAAGTGGTAGATGTCGTATGCTTTACGCACTGAGTGAGAGATGTGAGGATGGTTGCTATGGATGATTTGCTTGCTATCATTGTGACATGCACACCCCACCCCCGTATTCTTACACTATTTATTATGGCACCTTGGAGTATTTGTACGGTATGTGGTACTAACTCTTTGGTTGCAGGTCCAGGTTCAGGTATGGTTTAGTATACCTGTTATTATTCTGTTTAGATGCTTATCGCTCATACCAGGCTTTATGTCTGACCCAGAGTTTTATGTCTCCTCTTATTACTCTGGGTGCTCACACGAGCAGACTAGAGACAGGTTAGCTGGTGATGCACGGGTAGATGATCCGGAGACGAGCAGGAGGCTTCCACGTAATATACATATATAGTATTCTCCCTGTGTTGTTGAAGATCACTGCTTGGGCATTGGTGGTGCATCTTCTATTTTGGCTTTCTGTTGTTAGAGACAGTAAATTTGGAAAGTTGTAATAAGCTGTATTTGGATTTCCGCTGCTCTGATGTTGACATTGATTATTAGTTATCAGCTTATGCACTGTCTCGCCTGTTTTATGTCTAGTACATTATTATTATTATATTTTATTCCATGCGCTGTGAGACATTCTACAGGTTCTTTGATTAGTTCATTCCCTTCTTTCCTTTCTTATGACGACCGTCTTGTGCTAGTCGGGCATGTGTACAGCGCACTTTTGGAGGAAATGCAGGCTGGTGCGGGGCGGGCCGTCACAATGGACGAGTCAAGGGATTCTAGATAACACAACATGACCGGACCCTTCGGGTTATAAGAAATTTCAAGGGTATTACCAAGGCGAGTCATGAGCCTCACTACCCTTCGTTCACAATTAAGAATGGCTCCATAATTGGACAGCCAATCCATACCTAGGATCAATCCGTATCCCATAAATCCGAGAACATAAGCATTACACATGAATTCTACGCTTAAGATAGAAATCCTCAAATCCACACAAATCATAGATAAATGAGGGGAGCCCCCAATTGGATTTGAAACATTGACGGGATCCTCAACTAGACTAGTACTTAGGTGCAGATTTTCAACAATATCAGAAGAAATAAAAGTATGCGATGCGCCAGATTCAAATAAGGTTCGAACAGGAAATTCAGAAATGTAAACAAGGCTTTCTACAGAAATATTACTACCTCGGTCAAGCGCTGGAGTGGTGCTGAGAGCATGCAACTGCCCTCTAGAAGGTCCTACTCGCTGGGTCTGCCCTTGCCCTTATCCTTGCTTCTTAGGGCAATCCTTACTGAAGTGTCCAGTATCTCCACAATGAAGGCATTCACCCAACTTTCTCTTCTTCCTTCTACAGTCTTTAGCTAAAAGTCCCGTAATACCACAAAAGTTGCACTTCCTTGTCTCACGTGGTTTGTTAGCATTGTTGTTGTTGTTCTTGTTATTCTTGTTGCCTCCCCTCTTGAAGTCAACCTTCTTATTCTAAGTCTCATTAGGCTTAACCTCCTTCTTGCTATTCTTGTCTTTCTCATGAAGTAGGGCCATATCCACCAAGCTTTCAAAGGTCGCCCCCATGGGTATATGAGTTATGGCCAAATTGTGTAGTGGCTCGTTCAATCCTCGAGCAAAGCGTACAGCCTTCTTCTGGGCCGTATTGACCAAGTCCAAACCGAACCGAGCAAGCTGATTAAACCTATTCACGTACTCCCTAACAGACATGTCCCCTTGCTTGAGTGCTAGGAACCTCTCCATCTGAAGGTTCTCTTCTGCTGATGATAAGAATTTAAGCCCAAACCTCTCTCTAAAGTCTGCCCAAGTCCCAACTGGCCTGGTAGCGCTGGTGACTTCCCACCAAAATGCAGCTTCCTCTTTCAACAACCATGCTGCCAACTGAACTTCCCAATGATCCTCCACATCGAAGATAACAAACAAGTCTTCAGTCTCCTTTAGCCAGTTTCGTGCCTCAACGAAGGTTTCAGTTCCAACGAAATTCTTGCCGCCCATTGCTATAAAGTCTTTTCATATTTTGGCGAAAGCGGTACTAGGAGGAGGAGGAGGAACCACAACCACTGGGGGAGGAGGAGGGATGTCTGCCGGGCCCGTGCCGTTGGCCCTAGCTTCTAAGTAACTTCGGAACCATCCATGTACGGGTACTCCCTCAGGAAGGTTAAGGTCAGACATGCTGAAAAACGAAAAGGAAAAGATTCAAACGAGGAAACAAAGGAAAGTGCTAATGGCTTTTGGGGAATAACCTTTTCTTAAAAATAAAACTTTTCTTGAAAAATGCTTCTTTATAAATGGTTTTGAAAATAGTTTCAGAAGGTTTTTGAAACTTTTGCCCAGTCTGGTAACCTTCTGCTCTGATACCAAATGTAACACCTCACCTCAGCTAGGGTCACTCACAAAGGGAATGCACTAGTTTAAGTGGAGCATTATCTAGGTAAACAAGCATAGAGATATCACAAGAAAGAACATAAATAAAGTAGCGGTAGAAATAAAAAAACCAAATCTCATTACTTTCAAGAAAAGAGTCAAAACCTTATATATCCAAAGTACAAATTGTCATTATTCCATTACATCAAGTTCTAGATAAAGAAGCATAAACTTAAAATAACAAAAGTAAATTATTACCCAAAAATAGCAGAAGTGCAACCATAGCATAGCTCAAGACCAAACCGTACATGACTGACAGAAAGCAAGCTAAATCCAAGCTAAGAGCTAGAGTTTCCTCCCTAAGAACCTGGGGGGAAAACGAAAGAAAAAGGGGCGAAAGAAAAAGGGTCAGTCATAAAGACCGGTAAGCCCTAGTGACTTTCAGTATAAAAACTAGTAAAGTTAACAAGACATGAATAAACAGAGAGTAAACATAAGAATGATGATTAGTCTGGCATGATAACTAAGGTAACAAGATAAATCAAGTCTAGCATCGCATATTCAAGTTTTGCTGCACCAACTGTACTACATGTCAAGTATTAACCATGAAATGATCCCTTGGCCCAATATCATGAAATGACCCATTACGGGGTCCTACAGTACGATCTACTAATCGATCGGCTCCCTGCAAGTTCTAGCTCGTCATGTGTTTGTGTCATACGGCCCAATCACGAAATGTAGTCACCTGTGCTAGGTCCACCATAGGGTGTATCAAGTCCTATGGTGCCAACCACCGACACGAATGAAGCACGCACAGTGTAAACCTACGAGTGCCCAATGCCTGCTTTTTCAACTCCGGATTACGTGCACGACCATAGTCCGCCTGAACCTACAATGGCGCACCTACTCAGCCGTCGTTCTGCTCGCTTACAATCAGCCCAGTAATCGTGCCCCACCCTGCCTAGTCCTAAGGTATCGTGATACATCTAAGCGTGTTACTGCTGAAAAGGACCGCGTAACTAGGGTTTCTAATGGGTTAAGTGTTGTCATTCAAATTCGTGACTTAACCCTACCAAATCATGTATCAAGTTGGTTAAGTGTGTTCAAGCGGTTCATGACTTAACCCTATCAAATCATCGTGTCAAATTGGTTAAGTATATTCAAGTGGTTCATGACTAAACCCTATCATGTGGCATCAATTCATTAATGCACCCCAACCTCTCACATTAGACTAGTTGTTGTGGTCACTGAATTTGCCCGGCGGTTCCGGGCAGATTTACACCACAACATAGTCTAACCTCGGGTTTTACATGCGATATGACCAACTACCCACATTGGATTCTATTGTTTACAGTCACTGGATTCGCCGGGCGGTTCCGGGTAGATTTACACTGCAAACTCAACCCAACCTCGAGTTGGCCATTTTCAAATTCATTCTAGCGTCATGTCCATATTCAAGTTTTCATGTCAAGTTCATGTCCATATCCAGGTTCAAGTTATAACAATGTTCATGTTTGAAGTTCATAGTAAATTCAGGTTTTGACTAATCTACCCAATCACATTCCCATCGCACGTAAACTCGAATCGATGCAAACAAATCTAATTAGGGAATAACATAGAAAGAACTGGCACAAGGTGGCAAAAGTGATTACAAGTCAAGCATGGTATAATTTGAGATCAATGATTACAATAATACTGGCATATGGAATAGTGGTCTCAAATATCAAATCTAGCAAAATAAGGTGATAGTCATGGTAACAGTTGACATAAGATAACAACCCCAAACTTGTGAATAACAACTGTTTCAACATCACAGGCATGAATATTATGGACATTAAGGGTTTTAGATCTACAACATGTATAGGCCCCAAATCAATTTCATGCAAATATTCCTACAAGTCAAGATTAAAGATGAATAGATCCAAGGTGAACAAATAGTAGATCCAAAATAATAGATCCAAAATGAACAATGATAGATCCAAGATATACAATGATAGATCCAAGATAATTACCATACTTAGGTTCAATCTCGATTTACAACATGTCCGTATTAAGTTTAAAGTTTAGATCTAAAAGTAACTGGGGCTTACAGATCGTGGTTTGAGAATTAGAAAACAAAGAGGCGATGTTGAATCTCGAGTCTAACAGAAATCCCCCAAACAGCAATACTCTAAACGTAGCCTTGTTGGAGAAGAAGCAATCCATTTTCTCTAACTTTTCAACCAGAGTTTTAGCAGCATAAGATCAAAGAGAATTTGTGTAGAGAGACTAGAGTTATCCTTTTATTGAATGATTCGTATGAAAATTGTTTATGTTAGAATTGTTGAAAGAAAGAAAAAAACAAAGTTATCCTTTTATTTGTTTTTGTTGAAATGTTAGAAATAAATCAAAAAGATTACATTTTTAATGTAATTAGAAATTAAATTAAAAAGATTACATTTTTCAATGTAATTAAAAATTGAAATAAAATGATTACATTTTTCAATGTAATTAAAATTGAAGTAGAATGATTACATTTTCAATATAATTAATATTGAAATAAAAATAACATTTTGGTTAAAGCATAAGTATTGAAATAAGAGATCACATTTCTGGCCAAACTTTATTAATGAACATTTTTGGCCAAACTTTATTAGTGAATATTTTTGGCCAAAACTTTACTAGTGAAATGAAAATATCACTTTTGTCAAAACTTGACTATTGAATTGAAATTTTCATTTTTGTCAAAACCTGATTATTGAATTGAAAATATCATTTTTGTCAAACTTGATTAGTGAAATGAAAATAACAATTTTGTTTACATTTTATATGTAAATAAGAAATTATTTTCAGAAGTTACATAGAAATTGGGTAGATAGTTTATTTATGTTTTTCAATGCAAATAAACTTAGAAATTAAAAGGTTGCTTTTCATTTGCACTTTTCAATGCAAATATAGCATGAAATAAAATTCATTTTTCTCATATGCATCTCACAATGCAAACATAACTTGAAAATAAAAACTACATTTTTATTTGTGTTCGACAACACAAATAAAACTAGAAAATAAAACATATATTGAAAATAAAGTTTTGTTCTTTATTTTGTGTTCAAAATGTAAATATATTTTGAAATTAAAATTTATTCTTTTATTTGCATTCACCAATGCGAATACATACGTAAATTGAAAATAAAGTTTATTTCTTTGTTTGCTTTTATCAATGCATATATGCATTGAAATTAAAAGTTTATTCTTTTATTTGCATTTATCAATGCAAATATTCAATGAAACTATAGTCTAATTTCTTTATCTACATTTACCAACCCAAATGTACACACTTTTATACATTTAACAGAATTTGTTTAAAATATACTGAAAATAAATTTTGTTCTTTTATTTACATTCACTAATGTAAATATAATTTGTAAACAAAACTATTCTTTGTTTGCATTCATTAATGCAAATACTCTTTTAAATAAAATTTGTTTCTTTTATGTAAATACACTTTGGAAATGAGGTTCTTTTTACATTCACACAAATATACTTTTAAATAAAAACAAAAGTTGCATTTGTTATTTGCGTTCCTTGTTGCTAATAAAACCTTAAAATAAAGTTCATCTTTGTTTGCAGTTCTTTAATGCAAACAAACCATCAGATTGAAAATTATATTCTTGATTTATAACTTTGATATGAATAAAGATTGTTTGAAATAAAGGTTAGACTTTAAAAGTTACATTTTAATAACTAAACATTCACAATTTTATCATTAAAGTAAAATAGACAAAGAAACACTTATTTTGTCTAAATTAAGAGAATGAAACAAAATATAGCATTGGTATATTATATTAGAATTGAAACACAAATTATTCATTGTTGTAAATTTATATTAGTTAAAACCAATTATTCATTCTTGTTCATTTACATTAGCTAAAAACAACTATTCATTTTAGTCAATTTATACTAGTTAAAACAAATATTTACTTTTGTCAATTCACACTAGTTAAGACCAATTATTTACTTATGGCAATTTACATTTGTTGAAACCAATTATTTGCTTGTCATTGTTATATATATTGTGTATTACACTTCCATTCACAAGTTACCCGACTTGTGTATGTGATTGGGACGATAATTTTTCACACATCGCTCAAGTGCACCAATTAGTTTATCATTTGCTTGATTGGTTGAAACCCCACACGGGTGTTAGGATGAAAATTTACATACACTAATCCCAATATTTAGTTGTATGTTGATCGTTAGATCGACAAGCTGCAATGAGCGTTATTATTTGATTTTAACGCTTACACAGTGGAAATTACACTTTGGATGTGGATGGATGATTTGATGATTTTACTATTATTGTCATATATATGATGTGTGTGAAATCCATATAATCCAAATTATATGGTAAATGTTTAAGTCGCATTTCGATTCAGGTGTTCTTTTAAATAAGAATATTTTTTACATTAGAAATCCTTTTGTTATAAAGTGCATATATTTTCATAATATATTTTTAATCAACTATATGTTAAAACAAAGAATATTTGTAAAAGATAAAGAATTTGTAATATGAAGAATACTTCTCATTTAGAGTCTTTGTATAAATAATATTTTTATGATTATTTTAAAATATGTTTTTAGAAGACTACTAGCATTTGCAATTATATTTTGTGATATGAAATAAATTGAGATGTGAAGTGGATTTATCGTGGACGATGTTTTAAACGACATTTGCCCTTTAATCCAATTTACATTGAAATTATTATTTGGAACTTATAAATCTATTTTATAGATTTAAAAAGGGAATTTTCTAAAAATCAAGTTTTTCAATTAAATTAAAATTAAGTGGAAATTCGATTGGTAATAATCGAAATGGGCTTCTGTAAAAGAAGACCGATATTATATATGGAATTTAAGAGGCTTTGCCGTTATTCCATTTATATTATTAGTCCGATACAGAAACCTATATCGATTATGTATTGATTTGATTTCTGTGGAATCCCATATTTCGGAAATTGATTTATAGATTTTATTTTCAGTGTTTATCTTTGATAAAATTAATGAGAATCTTTTAAAACGAATATCTTATTAAAAGAATACTCGGAGTTGGAATGTGGCGTAATGTGTGATTTTCCAATATTTGCTTTTTAATCCCAAAATATGCGAGTTATTCAGAAAGACCAGGTTTAACCCATTCTGAATAATCATCACGACGATTAAGAGTCGAAGATGAAGACGGTGACTGAAGATCGAAGGTTTTCACATCGTTGGGATGATGATGACTGGTATCTTGAATTGGGATTGGCCTTCCAAGGCAAGGTATTTGGTGATGGTCATCCAAACGCATTTGGAGATCGACGGACACATTGTTTCGCTCAGACCCAGAGCGGGCTTGTAAATGGATTGCGTGTCTGACATTGTATTCCTTTCTACTGTATTTACTGAACGCTACTGATTATATATTTCTGTTCGGTGGTGAAAAATTTATTCTTTACTTATCACCCTTCTCTAAGACGTATGAGCTTAAAGGTTATATGTATATTGGTAGATGATCAATAATATGGTAGGGTCTGACAATGTGACATGCCAAGATGCGAATGATCAAGGCTTTGTTGAGAGGCAGGCCTTGTGGTTGATGATCAAAGCAGAGCCTGTTTAGGCATAGCTTTGTGTATAGCGTGACTTCGCGAGCCTCACACCCCGATATGAGTCAAAAACGGGATATGGACCGTAGGGAGTGCACACATTTCTTTCTAGCGAGGAGTGGTGTTTGGGCTTTAACACGGCCCGGCATTTTACTTATGTGGATTATGGATTGAGGTACCTCGGTTTTTTATAGGCCGGAAGTGGTCATATTATAGGTCCAAAGCGACCGGGAAAGGTGTGTTCAGGAATTGCCAATCCACTACCGTTAGGTGGGGACCGGCCCTACCGTTCCAAGGGTTACCCATAGGTGTGATCTGAGGCATTTGCTAGAGTGTCTCGAACTGAAAGAGGACGATCCCTAGCCTCGATTTCATGACAGAAAACCATTTCCCAATACGACATCACGGTTTTGATTGTAAACTTATATATGGCGACATAGTAGGATGGGGTACTATGCCGTCTAAGGTTAATACATTTATATTGAAATGTTTTAAATATATATATACACACTAATAATAATATTGTATGTTACGTGTCAAGCATCTTTTGACCATTATAAGGTAAAACCCTATCCTTTGGTGTGCGTTGCATTGTGTGATGGGACCTGGGTCTTATAATGGTTTCATTTTTCTACAAAGCATTGCGTTATTTGACGATTTACTTTAATTATGCACTGATAATCCAATGGAGTAAACCCGTTCCGCGTTAGCGGCGTGGCCCTGTGATTAGCCTACTTATTAGGTGAGTTAAATATAGAATTCTCACACCAGTCCCACGACTGACCTGTAGTTTATTTCACTTTGCAAACTCGGGTGCCCTCTTTCCACATGGGCAGTCGAGTAGCTTTTTGCAGATATAGTTAAGCAGGATCCTGAATTTGAAGTCTGAAGCTGGGTCCAAAATATTGACGGCCTTCCGCTGAGATTAGTTCCGCTGCAATGTATTTAATTTATTGTAAATGTATCTTCCGCTGTATTATTTATTGATGTACTCTGATATATTCTGTACTCTGATGTAACATTTATTATTGATGTTATAAAAGTCTGTGTTGTTGTTTCTAATGTGTTGCATGCCCAAAGTTAACGTACGCGGGTTTTGAACGGTCTTGATCGATCTTGCGATCGATTGGGCTCGGGCGAAAATCCGGGTCGTTACATGTTTCGTAGGCCCATTCGACTACTTCAGTCAGTTTCTCTTCTAATTAAAATATAAAACATTCAATATTCAATTTGAACATACATTTCAATTTGCCGGGGCCACATACTGATTCTAAAAATTCCCGAAAAATAAATCTAGCTATGTTTTGACGATACGGTCCCAACAAAACTAGATTCGTCGAATTCTGAGACCGTTTGAAAAATGGCCCTTTTCTGGTCGATCCAATTTAATAGAAATCGACCAAACACACTTTCCTTTGCTACGCTCACATACTAGCTTCAAAAATTATGATGTTTGAAACGTAGCAATAATTTAACATCCCGGATTCAAAAAAAGTGGTATCGTCGAATTCCGATGTCGTTTGCAAAATGGTCATTTTCACGGGTTATAGAGCGACCTTTCAGAAAATTCATTTAGCCATAACTTTTGCTTCCCGCTATGAAACTTCGATTTTTCAGATTCGTTAGAAAGATATTCACCAACAGATTTAAATATTTTTGGTTTCACCCAAATCCGTTTTGTTTTGCACCCGGTACAGTCAGTCAAAGTTTGAAATGAAAATTTGAAACTACCGCGCTATTTTAGGCCTTGTTTATAATTAGAATTAATTATATTTATTTTCAAACGTCGATTAAAACACACTTTTCGTCGTTATTATTTAAAATATTTATTTAAAATATTTAAAATCCACCAAAATAGCCAATTTAAAAATTTTAAATTGGTTCAAATTTTTCGAGTCGTTACATTTCATGTGTTGAAATTATATTCGTGTGTTGAATAAAAAAACATTCATGTGTTGAATAGAAATTCATTCGTTGAATAGAAATTCATGTGTTGAATGGTATTCGTGTTTTAAATAAATTGTTTAAACAATAAATATCACATTTTCATTTTATATATACGAACTATAGAAAACATTCATGTGCTGAATAGAAATTCATTCGTTGAATAGAAATTCATGTGTTGAATGGTATTCGTGTTTTAAATGAATTGTTTTAACAATAAAAATCACATTTTTATTTTATATATACGAACTATAGAAAATGTACATGTGTTGAATTGAAATTCATTCGTTGAATAGAAATTCATGTGTTGAATGGTATTCGTGTTCGAAATAAATTGTTTTATAATAAAAACCCTATTTTTATCATCTATATGAACTATACAAAATAGTCGTGTTTTAAAAGAAATTGCTTTATAATAAAAATCCTATTTTTATCATCTATATGAACTATATAAAATAGTCGTGTTTTGAAATAAATTGTTTTATAATAAAAATCATATTTTTGTCATCTGTATGAACTATATAAAATATTCGTGTTTTGAAATAAATTGTTCTATAATAAAAATCATATTTTTATCATCTATATGAACTATATAAAATAGTCGTGTTTTAAATAAATTGTTTTAACAATAAAAATCACAATTTTATTATATTCATGAATTGTTAAAAATAGTGAAGTGTCGAAATAAATGTAGGTTGGATAAAAATATCATTTTTATTAAATGTATGAAAATAAAATAGTTTTGAAATCGAAGAATCGATTATGTATATGTATATATATAAAAATATAATTGAAATATATCGAATAACGAAGCTACAGTTCGTGTTTTGAAACCGTGATTTCAAATGATTAGTGCGGGAGATCCGACCATCGAATTTTCTCGAAACCGAAACTGTTGGGTTTGCTTTGGAAATATCTTTCCAACGACACCAACTTTGTGAAGATCCAACAGTTGGATTGTCTGGAATGTTTAATTCAAATCTGAAGAAAAACAGCGCCAGAATCAATTATATTTATATATATATATATATATATATATAAATATGATTAAATTAAATCGAATAACGACGCAACAGTTCGTATTTTGAAATCGAAACTTCAAACGAGTGTACCGGGAGATCCGACCGTCGGATTTTCCCAAAACTGGAACCGTTGGATTTGTTTTGAAAAGATCTTTCTAATGATATAAAATTTGTGAAGATCCAACAGTTAGATTTTCAGATATGTGTAAATCAAATCTGAAGAAAAACAGCGCCATGGCCGCGTTATGGCCTGAAGCGTCGTTTGAATGAATTGGCTATTTTTTGAATAAATAAAAATAGCGATAAATCGTTATAAAATATTATAAACGATATGGAATGTGAAATTTAGAAACTAAGTGGAGGTTGGCTAAGTCGGATGGTTTCCTGGGTTTTGATCTGATGTTGGTTTCGGCCTTCGAGGTTAATATCTGGGAAATCGTTCTCTTACTAATTTACGGTTAGTGAATAATGAATTGGAATGATGCGGATGTTGTGTTTGTGTAGCACTTGTTAATGATATACGCGAGTTGCTCAGAAAGACTGGTTTTATCCCATTCTGAATAACTGAATCGACGATAAGAAATCGAAGATGAAGACGGTGGTTGAAGACCGGAGATCCTCACCTCGTTTGGATGGTAACTGATGTCCTGATTGGGAGGCATCCCGAGATATGGATAATGAGTGGCGATCGTCCAGACGTACGTGGAGATCAATGGGTATGCGAGGTATATAGTGCCCCTGGTTTCATTCAAACCTAGAACGGACTTCTAATTGGATTGTGTGTCTGACATTGGAATTCATTCGGTGTGATTGATAGCCATGAATTGCCTGTGTGGCATGCTAAGCTCCAGTGATCAAGGCTTCTGTTGAAAAGCAAAGTCTTGTGGTTGATGATCAAAGCACCGCCTGTGTGGAATAGCTTTGTGTATAACGTGAATTCGCGAGCCTCACACCCCGGTATTAACCAGAAACAGGAGAGGACCTCAGGGGAGACGTGCGTTTCTTTCTAGCTAGAGGTGGTGTCAGTGCTTAAACTGGCTAACATTTATACTATTTTCACCTATGTGGTTGTTGCTGTTGCGAGGCGCCTCAGATTTATCGGTCGATCCGGGACCGATGGAGTTATTCGTTGGCTCATTTACGCCACAAAGGGTGGGAAAACGCATTGTTCAGGCATTATAATCCACTCTGTGTGGACCGACCCTGACGATGCAAGGTACGGTTGCGGCTGTGCCTGAGACTCAGGCTAGATAGTCTCGAATTCGGTAAGGACTATCTTTTGCCTTGGTTCATGATGGAAATCCAATTTCCAAATACGACACCGTGTGGTTTTGATTGTATATATATATATATATATATACATGGCGACATGATATATGGTACCTATGCCGTTTATGATTGATAGTTATGATTGAAATTGTTTTTGAAACATATAAACACTAGTAATAATATCAAATGCTTTTGTTTTATTCGTATCAAGCTTATTTTGGCTAATATAAGGTAAAACTCTATCCTCCGGTTTGCGTTGCATTGTGTGATGAGAATTGAGTCTTATAATGGCTTCAATTTTATAAAAAGCTTTGCGAAGTTTAAAAGATTTACTTGTTTTAAAGCACTGGCAATCCAATGGAGTAAACTCGTTCCGCGAAAGTGGCATGGTCCTGTGATTAGCCATATTATAAAATGTGTTAAGTAGATTTCTCATACCAGTCCCATGACTAACTCGTAGTTTGTTTCACTTGCAAACTCGTTGCCCTTATTTCTACACGGGCAGCCTTGTCTTCAGGTTTTAGCAGGCTCTTTCTGGATAGCTGGAGCTGAAGATGGATTCTATCATTTATCTCCTTTTATGTTGTTCAGCTCCTATCGTACATATTATGTTTGTTTTCTGCTATAGACATTTATGTATAGCTGAACTGTATTTGTACTAAGTATGATCCTGTATACTGTGTAACTCTGATGATTACGTTTATCCAGTGTATTAGTTGTACATTATCTGGTGTATTTATTTATTACTGTTCTGCTATTATCTGTTTATATGTTATATTTCAAAGATTACCCTTGCCACCGTCATACGGGGTTTGGGGTCGTCACTAGGAGGGTGATGAAGTAGTAAGAAATTTAGATTTTTATATATTTTATGTGGAGAAGAAGAATAAGATCTAAATTTAAAAAAAAACAATTGCTCAGAAGAAGAAAAAGAATGAGAAAGATACGTGATTAATTTCTCACTGATGTCTCTTAACATATGGTAGGTTATGAAAGAAATTGATTAGCTGACTAGGCATGAGGTAGCGCATTTATTCTCATTTAATTTCAAAAGCAAGTTACAAAGAAAAAGAGACTAAAAGGGAAGAATTGAATGCAAGATAATTTCAAATTTCAAAAATAAATTACATAGGAAAAGAGAACAATGGAAAGAAATGAATGTGTGATTTATTGTCTAACGCTTACTTTTAGGAAGTTGCGTAACTTTTCAAATTTCAAAACATATAACTTTAAAATTTCATAATTAAGGAATACTTTCACATGTGTAGAGGAGTATAATGAAGAGAAAATTGATAAAAATACGCATGGATAATGTTGAAAGTTTTATTCTTTTTCTTTTTCTGAATCTAAACAAAAAGGAATAAAAGGTAGGGAAAACATATATACATGTATATGGTTTGTTTTTGGAGTAATTAATGATGGAAAACAAAAGGAGTAATGAGAAATAAAAGGGATGTAAATATAAGGAATGAAAGTTTGCAAATAAAACATAATGTGAAAGTACAATGCAAGAAAGAAATAAATAGAATAATGTGCAATAAGTTAATTGAATGAAAGAAAGAGAGGAATGCATGGTTAATGAAAGAAAATAACTTGAATGAAATGTGAACGGACAAAGAAATTACGCATAATTTATTTTCCTTTGAAAGGAATTAATTGGGAAAATGTTATTTTAAAATTAAAGAAAAATTACATGAGATAGAAGCGATAAGGAAATAGTTTAAAGGACAGCCAAAGATATATATATATATATATATTGTTAGAATTTATTTTATTTAGAACTTACGCTTTATTTTCAATCAATATTTCAATATAAATTAATAAATGTTATTAAAGTTCCTAAGGCATTTTTTCTTTGTCTCTTTGTATATTTAGAATGCACATTAATCAAGCGCCTGCATGAGTTATGTCAATCAACATTTAAATCATAGGATTTAGGCTTCCCATCACTAAATGTAATCCTACAATCAACAAACTTAAATTAAAGTATAATTTTAATCATGATTATTTAAAATAAATTATTTTAAATATCCAATAATCATTAAAATTACATAAAATAAATTTTTAAATTTACCCCAAAATTCAGGGTTGTTACAACTAAACTTTTTTCTTGACACTTATGTATGTTGTGGATGTCTGAATGTGTATGTATATTGTGGGTATTTTAATGTGTACGTAATTTGTGGTTGTTTAATATGTTATGTTCAAAAGTGTATGTATTTGTGTATTATGTTGTTATATAATTGGAGGCAAAATTATGGGTAGGTCTGGAATATTATGATACAAATTAGGAACAAACGGTGGCGAAAAATAATGCTACAGGATATTAATTTTTTTATCATTTAAAAACCGCTACAAACCAGTGATTAAAGTTGGAGCCATTAAAACCAGTAAAGTAGTGAAGAAACCCTTCTCAGTGGCGTTATATAAACGCTGCAAAAAATAAAATTTGTATCGTTTACAAAACGCTATTGAAAATAAATATTTAGTGGCTTTTAAAAAAGTGCAACTAATACTCAAGGATTTGTAGTTGTATGTTTTCTCGTATCGATTATTAAACACCACCAAAAATGCTCGGTAACAGCTTTTGGGTGCTAAAAAAATCAATTTTCTTGTAGTGTGAAAGGCTTATTGAGAAACCGACAAAGGTTAAATGATAGGAACCAATACATCAAGGACAAAGCTTCTTATGAATGATCTTTTGGACTTTAACTAATCTACAACTTATTGATATCTCTTGTTTTATACAGGAACTTACTTTAAGAAATCAATCGAAGTAATTATATAGGAAATATACTACAAAGACGACAATCTGCCCTTTCATAAGTAAAGGATTCTATAAGGACCAAACAATTTTTGGATGTTAACTATATTTTTGTTTAACGTTTGGAAGTGCACTCTTCGTATGGGAATGAGGGTACCTTCTCTTAGGAGTCGTGATCTCAACATTGAGAGCCACTTCTCCTTGTTTGGAGACAAGGAATACTACGTCAGAGTTATTAACTCGAACTCCGAAGTGTTGTCCTCGTTTGGGAATGAGGGTGCCTTCTCTTTGGACTCGTGATCTCAACGGTGAGAGGTGGTGTCTCTCCTTGTTTAAAGATGAGGATTTCAACTATGAAGTCAAATAGCTCTGCTCTGGAAGTTTTGTCCTCTTTTGTGAATGAGGGTGCCTTCTATTTGGAATTGTGATCTTATAGGTGAGAGGCTCTTCTCTTCATTTGAATAGGAAGATGTCTACTTCAGAGTCATGAGCTCAGCTTTAGAAGTGTGTTGTTCTCGTTTGGAAATGAGGGTGCCTTTCCTTTAGAGATGTGATCTCCGGGGTGAGAAGCGCTTCTCCTAGTATGAAGACAAGGATGCCCACTTCAGAGTCACGACTCAGCTTTGGATGTGCTATCCTCATATGTCGGGTTTCCTCAATTCCATCTACTATCTCCTACCTCTGTTTTTTATAGTTCACAACCACCGTTAGCCAACTATATTCCCCAAGGTAAAAAATTATTGACATTTGTCGAGTTTGTGCCTCAACACATTGAGTTCTTATACGCATCACTAATAACTCCTTGTCACCTCTTTTTGAGGTTTACAATTTTTTTTTGGCATGGGCTGTGCTTTCATCACGTTGACCATTAAGATAATGCAAGAAGTTTTTGGTGTTACTCAATCTTCTCATGATAGCGACTTTCGTTTAGTTGCCTTTGTTTTTCATGATGTGTTCAATGACTCTTTTGAGTTTCCCCTAAGCTTGAAGTATTCACTATGGTTTTTGCGAGTGCCCTAAAACTTGAAGTACGAACTATGGTTTTTGCGAGACTCGCAGTTTAGTTACTTTAGAGTTCACTAAGATTAATAATGCACAAAAGAACAATTAAATTCATACATTTATAATTGTAAACTAATTTCAAAATTTTCCAATCAAACTATTTTTTCAGAATTTTGCAAGTACAGAATCTCAAAAATTCAAAAGCAAGATTTATTGATAATAAGAATTTTACGTTTGGATACAATACCCCCAGTAATTACGCAGGCGACTTATTTAGCAAAGAAATAATAAAATTTCAAACTCCAAACAAAGTTTAAGTGAAATAAGGCCACACGTGGTAGCTATTCTAGGCTCTGAGGATTGGAATCCCATCTACTGTTGTCAGCTTAAAAGGGTAGTCTAGTAGCTTTTGGTCAATCACGTAGGGCCCTTCGCAATTTATCCTGAACACTCCAGTATTCATCATCACCCATTTAAGGACAACGTCTCCAACTTCAATGGTCCTGTAGCATACTTTTGAATTGAAATGACTCAGCAACCTCTTTTGGTTTGCTGCAATCCTGAGTTTCGCTTCTACTTTCATCGTTGTGGACAAGAGCATTCGATAGCAACTACTCATTCTCTGTTTGGTTGAAATGGATCCTCGGGCAAGTTGGTACTCGTTACTCCATGAGTTTCATTATCTTCGAACCAAACGCAAGAGAGAATGATGTATGTCCAGTTGTTGGTTTGTGGGTTATACGGTAAGTTCATGGTGCAAGTGGCAGCTTATCCATCCATTCTCTTTATCTTTCATAAGAATCTTTGTGATGGTAAACTTGATGATTTTGTTCACTGCATCCACTTGCCCGCTTGCCTACGGATGGCCTATTACTGCAAAATTCTTCTGAATCTGGTATAATATTTTTAGTCATGAAGATAATAACTTTTTTTTTTGTAGTAATCGTGGCAAGAGTTTCCGCTTTAGCCCACTTGGTGAAATAATCGACGATGATAATCATGCATTTAGGACCATCTTTTGCTATGGGCTGACCACTTACTTCAAGCCTGTGGATTAAGCTCTTGCTATCTTAAAAAACATTTGACACCTGATGCACTTTCGGGGATAACCGGCTGCATCTCTATACAAGTCGGGCCAAAAAGAGCCATATTGGGGCATCTTCGTAGCCAAAGTTTGTCCCCTTGAGTGAACTCCACATTCGCCATCATGAAAAAGCTAGAAAGAAATCTAAACTATACACTTTCTCCCTATAAGCCCGGGGGGAAGAAAAGAGAAAAGAAGAAAGGGAATGGGTTAGACATAAATCCTGGTGAGCTGCTATGATTACCAACCTGACTACTACGTTAAGTAAAAAAGATAAATAGTTGTTCTAGTTTCATAAGAGGGTAAGTGCCTGTACATATCTAAAGGTGAATAGTAGCTTATATGAATGGACATAAAGAATTGATTATTCTTATCCAAGAGACAATGATGATGATGATGACCATACAAAAACTGATTGACGTTTTTGCACTTCTATAGATTTAGACATAAATGAGTAATTTAGGAAGGAATTTCTTAATGCTACCCATTGATCGGCTTTTCAGTTGTGAATAACCTGTTCCAGCTATGGAATTCCGGGTTATCAATCCCGAACCCATCAACTGAAAAGACATCCTTAATCACAGGCGTTACTACGTCCTATCTTCCACTGTCGGATCCATGCACGCTTATGACTCCACCGGAATGTGCACGTACCCACCTCACATTTGCACCTCTTACTATCCAGTTTAGTACAAGCGTGCCTTGGCCTCTACCTAGTTCGAGGCCTTGTTGACAACTAAGGCATATTTATTGATATGGGTTCCCAAACAAAATGAATATGACATAAGCCGCCCGAGACTTAGTCCTCAAGTTAACTAGGATTTCTACGAGCCCCCCTCCCTCTTATTAATCATACAAGTTTAAAATTACATGATTTAAGTCCATTAATAAACCTAGTGACAAAACTTGTTATTCTTAGATTGTAATCAACGAAAGTAATCTGCAACCTTTTATCCCACTTATTAATCATACAAGTTTAACATAACATGATTTAAGTTTATGAATATGCCCAGTGACACAACATGCTATTTCTTAGATTGTAATTGATGGAAGTCATCTACAATCTTTTTTCTCGCTTATTAATCGTAGAGGTTTAACTTATCATGATTTAATTTCATTAATAAGCCCAGTGACACAACATGTTATTTCTTATAATGTAATAGTGAAAGTAATCTACAACCTTTTATTTCGCTTATTAATCATACATGTTTAACTTAACATGAATTAAGTTCATTAATATGCCCAGAGACGCAGCAAAGGTATTATAATTAACAAAAGTATTCTACAACCTTTTATCCCTGGATTGTAATTGACCAAAGTAATCTACAACCTCTTACCTCTAAATTGTAATTGATGAAAGTAATTTACGACCTTTTATCCCCAGATTGTAATTAAGGAAACTAACCTACATCCCCTTTTTATTACCATGTCACTTATTGTCAAGTACAAGTTACAATAACATGTTTTACTAAATGTATAATTAATTATCCCTTACCCCAATTCACATGTTTTCCATTTGCATGTTAATGTCCAATTAAGTTACATTAATTCCAACTAACATGTTTTCCAACATAGACTACTTAATATCAAATTAAGTATAATTCATTCTGATTAACATGTTTTCCAAACATAAGTTAGTTAATGTCATACTAAATACAATTAACATGTTTTCTGAATTAACGTCAAATTAACTTGCTTTCCAAATTAACGTCAAATGAACATGTTTTCCAAAATTAATGTCAGTTGAACACATTTTCCAAATTATTGTCAAACTAACGTATTTTCCTACATTAATGTAAAATGAATATATTATCCATTTTAATGTCAAATGAACATAAAGGTCAAATTAACATGTTTCCCCAAATAAATGTCAATTGAACATATTTTCCATTTTAATGTCAAATGAACATAAATGTCAAATTAGCATGTTTTCCCAAATAAATGTCAATTGAACATATTTTCCAATTTAATGTCAAATTAATATGTTTACAAATTAACGTCAAATAATATGTTTTCCAAATTAATGTCAAACTAACATGTTTACAAATTAATGTCAAATAACATGTTTTCCAAATCGATGCCAAACTAACATGTTTACAAATTAATGTCAAATAACATGTTTTCCATATTCATGTATGATTAAATACGGCTTATCCCAATTAGCATGTTTGCATATTCTTCCTTTATAATTTATCTCGTTTACAGCTTATATTTTACCAATTCTTAATATGCCTAAAATCTCCTTGTTAATATTATTTCAGATTATTCCAATTTTATGCCAAATAAACGGTAAAGTCTTAGGCTCAACGCAAAACAAAGGAAAAAGGATAAATTGATCTATGCTCAGAAATGAACAAAATGAATAATTAGGCAACACAAGACTATAAACAAATCTATGACAGAGAAGGGGACATAGAAGAAAAGTGCACTTATAAACAAATAACAATTGAAAAGGAATAAGTAAATAGACAGTAATTAAAATGAACAATAACATGTAAAAGATAAACTTATAAACATTATAATTGTCAAACTTTCAGATCCAATATATTTTACTATCTAAACACTTTTTATTTTGATTGCTAATCACTGTAACTATTGTATCTATTTTATCATTTGGAAGAAATATGATAATCTCATTAATACTCATATAAAATTAGAGCAAATCTAACATAATTTGGTATATCTTTTCTATCTATGAATATCCCCCATAATATTTATAGAATCAAGCCCCCAATATTCCATTAAAATTATCTTTTATGAATATTAGAGAGAGGTGGAGAAATGGAGTAGTGAATATTTGGTTAGATGTTGAAGGCTATTTATAGTAGAGTTAGATGTCCTAATTCATAAGATTTATTGTCCAGGATCGTTATACTTTATATTTATACTTTAGGCCATTAGATTTTAGGTTTTTAATCTAAACCATAAAAGACACATCAGCAATACATCAACAAGGAATTATCCAAAGAAAGCTCGAAGCTGGATTGACCAGTCTTAGACATGGGTCGACCCATGTGTCGACCCCTGGGTTGACACAGGTGCCAACCCGGTTAAGGGATGGGTTGCCCACTAATTTTAGTTACTAATTAGACTTCTAATTTGAATTTCAAACTTTGATTGATAATAACTTATCCATTTCTCGTCCGATTTATGCAAACTAAAAATCCATCTGAACCAGAATTTCATAACAGATACAACGATGAAATCCATTTTGCTCAATTCTCAATATTTTTCTGATTAATATCTACTTATCAGTTTATTCCTTAATTAATTAAACCATTAATTAATTAGTGTTTATTAAAAATCCTGGTTGTTACAAAATCGGTTATCGTAGTATAATCCAAATTATAAATGAAATTGTATAAAGAAGTTTTATAGCGAATTGTTAGTATTTTAGTAAGCATTTACTTAATCAACGAATTAAGTGAAAACAGTTATAATTGATTTTTAAAAGTTAGAGGTTGGTTTATAAAACCATATTTAAATGAAAATAGTAAATGATATTTTTGTGTGATATCACAATTAATTTCGGTTTCAACTTTTTATCTATCTTAAGATAAGAACTTTGTCGATTAGTAAATGATATTTTTGTGTGATATCACAATTAATTTCGGTTTCAACTTTTTATCTATCTTAAGATAAGAACTTTGTCGATTAAGGTCTAAAAGGTAATAAAATACCCTAACTTGAATGATTTTAGGACTATCTGAGGATGATATTACTTTGTAATGGTAAATATTTTGGAAATAATTTATTATTTCTGTAAGGGAAATAATTTTCATTGTTATTTGCAAGATTTTGAAATATAATAAAAACTATTGTGTTTTTATGTTAAACAATGTATTATTGACATTGTTCGACCAAGATTTGAATTATAATTATAATCGTAGAATTCGTTTAAGTATATAGCACTATTTTCTACATTCTGAAAGTAGTAAAATCTTGTGAATACACTTATTCTAAGAAATACATATATAGCTACGGGAATGTTTTAAATCTCGGATATCGGTCGCATTTCTTCTCCGGGGACGAGATGACTCTAACTCCGGAGTTTGTCATAGATTTCCATCTCAGGTCTGAAAATTCATATCAGAACAAACTCGAGGTACATAATATGTTAAAAAATGATATTTTTACAAAATGATTTATATGAATACTATTAAAAACATAGTTACTTAAACTTGAAACGCAAAATAACTTTATTATTCTTTATCTTGCGAAAGATCGTTTATAGTCTGAATCGTAATATGCTTGAAACAGAAATATTGTAAGACATAAACATTAAATGGATTCAAAACATTAAAAAAAATTCAGCATAAATAAACCATAAAATACAAAATTTTGAAAGTAACATGTATGTAAAAAAATGAATATGAAAATCATAAGCATTGTAGAACGTATGTGAACATACAATATAGTCATTTAACTTGAAAAATGTAAAATAACAAAAGATTATCATGGCTGGATTTGAGTTTTTTAATTATTGTTCTAGTTCCGACACAGATTTAAATTTTAACCAAAAAACAAAGATCTCGGACGATATTCCAGTACTTCGTCTTGGACTCGGTTGATATGTCGTTCGATATTGCAATATATCGGGCGATATATTCAAAAGGAGATTTAGAGTGATATTTGCAATTTCGATTCGGAAGGAGCCCAAAACGAGATCTTGGAGGGGATCTCAGGCAATATTTGAAATAGTGGCTATAGGTTTCAAAGAAATGAAATAAGTGATTGTACTGGTAGGAAATGTTTGCAATATATTTATTATTTCCATTTATCGTCAACTTGAATATTCAAAGCCTAAAGTTAAATAAAATCCGTTTGGATCATATAATAATGAATATGTCATTTGACATTGTTTTAACCCATATAAGTTTGGTAATTAATCTTATACCAATTGGTTAGTTATATATATAGCAATAATTTCCAAAGTAAAGGAAATAAAAATGATTTTTCTAAATTATAGTAATATTTTCGAGTGAACAAATATAAATTGGGTTTGGTAAATACGTTTAATTTAAAGAGATAACTTCATGGTTAATGTTCTCAAAGCAACGATAACTTGAGGGATTTGAGAACGTAGTTATCCCAATTAAGATAAGTGTATGTAATCGATTTTCAAGATTCGATAAAGGGTTCTAATGAATGATTTTAAATAGTAAGGGCTCGATCTATCGATGTACTTAGCAATACTTTTGTGATTGATAATCAAAAACCCGATAACGAATGAAACTATTTATTGGACTTTTGATGTGTTAGTTCGAAAAGCCTGGGATGGTAATTAGACCCAATACAACTTCGAACCAAATGTGCGTTTGAGACAAACTTGTAGATATACTTATACAATGGAAAATTGAAGACCGTGGATCTTCCTGAGCGGAATAACTACTTGATAAATTCCTCTACGTTGCTCCAAGAAATATTTTGACAATGATTTTGTCTCGATTGAAATCTTTAGAGTGCAAGGACTACTTGCTACTGATCCTTGGGGTGATTCCCATATTGGATGCGATAGGAGAGTGTCTTCGATTTATCCTGCTCCTGGATAACTTGTATATACGAATGTCCGACATAGTATTTCCTAAGTGTTACATACGTTGATTTTTACAAATATACTAAGTTTAATGGCGGAGAAGGAAACTATTTTTAGCTTAACACCAAAAGTATATTTGTGGACATCAATTAACGATTGGATGGATTTAACAATGTTGCATTCAAAGTTTATATGATGTTCTAAAGGCATTCATGACCTCAACCCTCATCGAAGGGGAAATGGCAGAAATTTGACAGGCAACATGGCTTTGTGGGTTAATCCCATTAGGGTAGAATGAAGTGGCCAACAAAAATAGGAAAAGTTTGGGTTGGAGCCGAGGCGAATGAAAAGGGAGAAGTTGGAAAACATGGAGAGAGAGAGAGAGAGACCAGAGTTAGGTTAGACGATGCAGCCTAGTGATGTCAGAGGTGCAATCCAGTGGGGCTCGGTTTGATTTAGAGTAGTGTATATCCTATAATCAATTTTAGGCGAGTGCGTTACGGGATATTTTTAAGTAAATTTGACAAAATATTTGGTTCAAATCAAATTATGAATTTTTTGTTATGATAATATACCTTGTCATAATAGTAAGGTTCTCTTATTGATGAACTCCTCATCTGTATAGCCATCAGTGTTAGTATGATCATTATCATCATCATTTTCTCTCGGATAAGATTAATCCATTGGTTATGTCAATTCATATCAGTTGTTGTTCACCTTTAGATATATGCAGACACCTACCCTCTTATGACACTAAAACCATTTTTTCTCTGTTTTACATAACTTAGTAGAGTCAGGCTGGAAATCATAGCAGCTCACCAGGCTTTATTTCTGAACCATTTCCTTTCTTCCTTTCTCTTTTCTTTCAATCAGTCTTACAGGGAGAAAGTGTATAGTTCAGATTTCTTAGCTTTGTCGTGATGGATTTATGCTAGATGGATTACTTCTTGTTCTCTTTCCAAGGGTAGGTTGTATCTTTTTGACTATTTGGTGGATAATATTATTTTACTCTGATGTTGTTTTTGAGTAAGATTTTGAGAGTTGATATTTTGTAACTATTTGATTGATCGAAACAAAGATAGTTTTGTATTTAAAGATGAAAGTTTTTTCTTCCGTTATAAATTTATTATTTTATGTCTTGTGAAATCTTAGTCTCTATGATGTTTTATGTCTTTATACCTACAATGCTCCATACCTTTTTAATGAAATCCTCATACGAGTGACATTAAGGAATGTTGGGTGTTACGTTTGGTATTAGAGCCTAAAATGACCAAGATCACTAAAGTTTCTTTTAAAGTAAAGTATTTTCAAAAGAAAACACATTTTTCAAAAATCAAATGTTACTTTTGAAAATAAAATATACCCTATAGTCAATTACAACCTTCCTTTGACTCTTTCTAAATTCTTTTTAGTAAAGCTACAAGGCATTCTATCTAAGTTTTCCTCTATAGGTTGAAATTTTGATTGATGGACAAACCTGTTTTGTGAAAGGTCGAGGTTGGAAAGGAATTTGTTGATTGACATATATTAAAAGGGATTAATCATGGATGGAATGACCTTAATGGTTTAGTGATAAAAAGGATAATTTGGAAGTTAAGAATATCCTATATTGATTGGTTAAGAAAAAGGGATGTATTTCCATAGTTTGGTTTGAAATTAACATAGAAAACGACATTAGAAGAATGATCAGAGTGTTGCAAAATAGGGTTTTACTGTATTGCGCATAACTGCCAACTTAATATTAATTAATAGGAAATATCTTACAATTTTGTATTTCTATAAAATAGATTATCTTATACTATGGAAAAAGATTTCCATACATTTTCAGTAACAAATTAATTAATGTACTTCCAAAATTTTGAATTTAACGATGGCAAGTAAAACATTAACATGAGTGCATTAACGTCGAAAGGATTATGAGGAAATGTGTTGATAAAAAATGGTCGAGGAAACGGAGAAGGCAAGGGTTTAAGGAAGAAAGAATGTTATCTATCGTTAGTTCTTTCTAGTTTTCCTATTTGGTTTAGGAATATTTTTCCCTTTTCCTTAAATGTATTGATTGGGGTGGTTGTAAGTTGAGTCATGTGGAGTATGTCTACTGTAGGTCTAACGAAGCCCACCTTTAGAGATATAGTAAAATCCCCAAGGGTGTGATGATAACACTGGTTGGCTGTTTTACACTTAGGCCCAGTAGTAGTTTTTGAACCTCGTATGGATTAGCTTGATTATCTGATTACCTGTTCATCCATGGTAAGTCGGGGTAGAAACTAAAATCTTGATGTTTTAGGCATTTTCCGGTATTGATTAATTTGCCATGATTAGACCTTATATGTCATACTGTTTTACAATGAGGGATAAATTACGAGCCTAAAATATGACATAGGCTTGAATATGACATTTGGATTAACTGGGAAATGTTATGTACCTAATATATGTTAAATATTTCTAGGTGCTATTTTGACTTCAAGAAGGAGATGGATGGGCTAAATTATGCGATGGATTAAGTTTCGAGACTTCTTGCGACCAGAAGGGTCACTAATGTTGATAATTCTATTTTTCTTAGTACGACTCTAGTCAATATTAGTTCAGTTCTCTTTATGCTGTATTCATATTTCAAATATAATAAGCGATTGAAAGATTGTCTCTAGGAGAGGAAGATTGGTTTACGGATCTGTAATAGTGACCATGCTAAACTTTTAGCATTTTGGATAAAGCACGTGGTGTAAGTGAAAATTGAATTTCGTGGTTTTGACTGGAATCTTTTCCTAGCTATGGGAATATGCCATTTAATGGATGGGTTAGAAGTTTAGGCAACCTATCAGTATAATAAGTCGTCTCGGATGTTGGAAGGAAATTGGGTTTTCTAAGGGTTACGTGAACCTGAGTATTGATTTGTAAAGTGACATGAACCAAACCCCCGCTCCAAGGTGGCATGGTCGGTCTTTGGAAAATAACACAGTAATAACATCAGCAAAATACAAAATATAGCATGATACATAAAGTTGGAGAATAATTTACAACATATCATAACAGCGGAACCATAATCATCATCATTGGAGTTACACAGATATAGGATTCCTTTTAGTACATAACAAGTTTCATCTAGTAGAAAATAAGTCAACAGCAGAATCAAATACAACATGCACAAGATAGTGCTAAAGAGTTCAAAAGAAATAATAAAAGACAAGTCTTCATCTTCAGGCAAAAGAGCACCCAATGCTACGGTGCATATCCAAAAGAAAACCAATTACCTATTCATTAGGCTACCAGTGTAAAAATATGGGCACCCGAGTTTGTAAGGGAAAACAACGTATGAGTCAGTTATGGGACTGGTATGAGAAATTCTATAGTTATATAACTTAATTAAGAATCAGGCATATTACAGGACCACGCCATATGTTACAGAATGGGTTTACTCCATTGGGTTGTCGGTGCATAAAATAAAGTAAATTAAATCAACAATGCAATGCTTTTCTTTAGAAAAATGAAGTCGTTATAAGACTTAGGTCCCACACAATGCAACGCAAGCCGGAGGATAGAGTTTTACCTTATAAGGGCCAAATATGCCTGATACAAATAAAACAAAATCATTTGATATTATTATTAGTGTTTATATGTCTTAAAACACTTCCAAAATAAATGTATCAATCATAAACGGCATAAGTACCATATATCATGTCGCCATATAGGTTTACAACTAAAACCGTGCAATGTCGTATTGGAAATTGGATTTCCGTCATGAGTAAGGCAAGGGATGGTCTCCCGTACTGATTCGGATCACCTCTAGCAAGATGACCCAGGATCACACCTCTGGGCAACCCTTGGATCCTTCAAGGCCTGTCCTCTCTTACGTTTGAGGATTAGTTATTCATGAACCATATGTTTACCGGTCCTATCAGACTTATCTCTGAGCCTTTTTGTCGACTCGATATCCGAGGCACCTCGCAATTTATCATCCACACAAGTAAAATGTCTGGGCTCCATACCATGAGACAACTTCTAAATAGAAAGAAACGTATGCACTCTTTGCAACCCTTATCCCTTTTTTGACTCATACCAGGGTGTGAGGCTCGCGCAGTAATGCTATACACAAAACTATGCTAATTAAAGTTATGCTTTGATCATCAACCACAAGACTCTGCTTTTTAACAAAAGCCTTGATCACTTGCATCTTGGCATGCCACACTGTCAGTCCATGCCATGTCATTGATTTCCACCATATATAACCTCTAAGCTCATACGACTCAAAGAAGGATGTTAATCAAGAGAATAAATTCCCCGCCACCAAACAGATATACATTTAGTTGACATCAACAACATAGTACACAATACAATGTCAAACATACAATCCATTCATACATTCTTTCTGTCTGAACGAAACCGGAGGAACCTTATTCCTCGTCTCATATGTCCAATACGGGAGAGGGGCCCTCGCATACCCGGACAATCCACAAGTGCGTCCGGACAAATACCACTATAACCCATTCAAGGGAGCTACCCATATCCAAGGCATCTGTAGTAATCCATTCGATGTGAAGATTGTCGGTCTTGCACCGTCTTCAATATCTTCGACCTTTAGTCGTCGTTTAATCATTTTAAATGAGACTGAACTCTGTCTTTTCAGATAATTTTCACTTACAGTTTCAAATCAAATTCTTTCTCTTGGTTAAGTCATTGGCCTTCACCATTCATTACCTTATGCAAAAAGGTTTAATTTAGAATTTAATAATTCGGTCATCGAATTAAATACTCACGTCATATCATATCGATAATTCATTGTATACGTTTTCATGACAAATTATACTTAACCATTTTGTTTTATAAACCAAGAAAAATTCGTTTGCACACAATCTAAATCGTTTAAAACAATTTAAAACTATTTATAAAACAATATCGAAAAAAATTTTAAGATGCCAAATCTGTGTATTAGAGGAACTGAAAAGTCACAAACGAAGGCCAAAAGGTTCGGGCTTCGACCGAGAGAAAGCCAGGATCAAACAAGACTGTAGACCGAGGTTTTGCAGTCCACAGCAGTTAACTAGTCGATCGGTCCATAATGGACCAGTCGACTGGTCAAACCTGGGCTGCTGCCCAGGTCCTTACCAGTCAACTGGTCCTTTATGGACCAGTCGAGTGGCTGCTGTTAAACCGCATGACCAGTTTATTTTTTCTCTTTCTATTCCATATAGGAATTGATTCTTGTGAACTATGGACTTGATCAAGATGATACTAACACCCCGTTAGCTCGTCGGAAAAACTCAAGAACACAATCAAACATGAACGCACATATGTTCATGAGATTACTATGATTTGATTACAAATTCAAAAGTGAACCAGTTTCTCTAACCAAAGCAAATTGAAGTGATTCGTGTGACTTGTGAAGGGTTAAGACTTTGCCAGCGCGACAATGGAGCTTCACAAAATCACCCAATCCACTTATATCATAAGAATTAGATTGTGTGCCCATTTTTCATTATAATTTTAATTTTTTTTCATTTCAATGGAACACGAATTACATGCAATCAACTATGTTACGGTAGCATACTCAATTCACTAGCATATGCAAACTCACATGGGTTCAAAATTACTCCTTTACAATTTATAAGCTTGTGGCTTAAGTATGTGTTCATGAATAGCTCATTATAACATACACAGTCATATTTTCATTGCACTACTTAGCATTTAAATCATACTGAAGTTATATGATCTATCACTATTCATTTTGTCAACCCAACCTTAGTCATTTACTAATTAGTTGATTAACTCTAGCCCTTTTGGTCTAAATTTCTCACCTTTTATCCAAATATGGAAGGAGAGGCTCTAAATCAAAGCAAGATCAATCTCTCTTCAATAAGAACTCAAGAATCCTCAACCTAAACACACATGCACAAATCTCCTAAGAGTTAGGCTTAGGAACTCTCAAAAATAAAAGAGGAGACAAATTGGAGAAGATGGAGAAGATGAAGAGGAGGCTTACCAAAGCTTATACACTTGATTTACTCTAGAATATATCTTCGAAGTGCAAAAATTAGCTTAGTAATTCATATATCCCATTGCCTTCCCCCATTTTCTGTTTTTTCTTAAGTGTTTGGAGTAAATGAGAGGGAGAGGCTCATTTGGGGCTTTAAGTGAGTAGCTAGGTTTAACCAACCAAGACCCAACCCATGTCCCAATTTCCACCCACTCAAAACACATTGAAGCTTATAGTTTTCGAACATGTAAACGACGTTTTGAACTCAGTGAAAATGGTTTTGAGTCAAAATTCATTCACGTGTAAAAAGCGATATTTTTGGCCATACATCCCATTGAAAAAGACCAAATTTTCTCTAACTCAAAAGGTATTAATGTTTATAGTTTTCGAACCCCTAAACGTCATTCCGAACTCAATGGAAGTGGTTTTATTGAAAATGGTAGTCGTTTGCAAAATTGCTATTTTTAAGGGTAATATATAATATTTAAAATGTATATAAATTCCATAGCGACTGTTCTAAATTTTTAATTTAGACATAACTTACTATTTTTAAAGTGAAATCTCAATTTCTTACATTCGTTAGAAAATCACAACTCAAAATATCCCAATGTTCATTATTTTATCAAATTCTGATTTATATTGAATTCTATACATCCATTCAAAGTTTAAAATCGAATTTTCAAACTACCACTCCATTTCAAGCTCATTTTAATGACTAATATAAATCCATAAGTTTTGACTTAGATTAAAATAAGTTTTAAGTCATTTATTCTCAAAATAATTCCCCTATAATATTTTATTTCCTTGAAAATCAGTTAAAAATAAATTTTAAATTGGTTCCAAAAATACAGGTTGTTACAATCATACCCACTTAAAAACTTTTCATCCCCGAAAAGGAAAATACAGTAAACCCGGAAATAAATAGCGATGTATCATAACATATGTGTGCCTCTCAAGATAGCTAATCAGAGATACCCACTCTGTACTTGGGATAAGCCTGTTTAATGCTATCTTCTATTTCCCATGTACAATCTCTAGGATCTCTGGTCCATTGCACTTTGACTAAATGCACCTTCTTGTTCCTTAGAACTCGGGTTTCTTTGCCAATAATCTTTGTCGTCTCTTCACGCATACTCAAGCTCGGAGTAATATCCAATTCTTGTGGCGATGCTTCTTCCACGATCAAGTTTGGATCATGTGCATGCTTTTGAAGTTGAGAAATGTGAAACACATCATGTACTCCGGGCAACCAATTTGGTAACTGAACCCTGTAAGCAATAGTTCCAATCCTCTCGAGCTTAGGAAATGACCTAATATATCTAGGTGCTAATTTCCCCATCTTCCCAAGCTGAATTACTCCTCTAATCGGAGAAACTCTCAGATACACATGATCGCCAATAGAAAATGCCAAATCTCTTCTTTTAGAATCTGCATAACTCTTCTGTTGACTCTGTGCCGCTTGCAACCACTTCTTAATAAAATCCAGTTTATCGATAGCTACTTGGATCATATCTGGACCCAATACTAACTGATTACTGGGCCAACAAGCAAAACATCTACATAATCTACAATACAATGCTTCAAATGGTGACATTTTTAATCTTGACTGGAAGCTATTATTATATGAAAACTCAACCTAATGTATGTGATCTTCCCAAGATCCTCCAAAATCAAGTATACAAGCCCGCAATAAATATTCTTATATACGATTCACCCTCTCAGTCTGGCCATCTCTCTGAGGATGATATGTTGTGCTAAGATTAACCTTAATTTCGATTGGAATGCTTCCCAGAACATACTAGCAAAGAAAGGATCGCGGTCGCTAACAATGCAGCTGGGAATGCCATGTAGTCTAACAAGCTCTCACATAAATTTGAGCAAGATTCTGAGCAAAAACTACTTTATTTCGCTGGGATAAAATGGGCGCTCTTCGTGAAACGATCAACTATAACCCATATACTATCATTGCCCATCTTGGTTCTAAGAAAACCATCAATGAAATCCATAGAAATTTGATCCCACTTCCATTCTGAAATTTCTAATGGTTGCAACAATACAGCGAGATTTTGTTGATCACTCTTGACTTGTTGGCAAGTAGAGCACCTGCTAACATATATAGACATATCCCTATTCATAGACTTCCACCAGAATGTGCGCTTAAGATCATAACACATCTTACTCGCCCGATGAATACTAAACTTGGATTTGTGACATTCATCCATTACATCTCTTATGGGCTCGGGAATATTCGGGAGATAGATTCAGCCTAACAATCTCAGGATTCCCTTGCTATCAATTTGGAAACTCAAGACTTCGCATTGCTGAATTCTTTTAATAATTTTCTATATAAAATCGACGTCTTTTTGAAGAATAGAGATCTTCTCAATCAATGACGGCATAATAATCAGATTAGCAATGATTGCATTATTTCTAATAAGTCCATCCTCTACAACATTGGCTTTCCCTGGAATATACAAAATATCAAGATCATATGCTACAAGAAATTCTAACCAATGTTGTTGCCTCAAACTCAAGTCTTTTTGGGTGAACATATATTTCAATGATTTATGATCTGTATATAATTCGAACTTCTCACCCAAAAGATAGCACCTCCATATCCTCAAAGCAAATACCATAGCTAATAGCTCTAGATCGTGAGTAACATACCTTTTCTCATGCGCCTTCAACTGACGGCTAGCATAAGCAACAACTTGGCCTCTTTGCATTAATACCGCACCAACTCCTCATGAGAAGAATTTGTATAGACAATCAAATCTTGATTGCAATATATAATCATCAACATTGGAGCAGTAGTCCACCTTAATTTCAGCTCTTGGAAAGCGGCCTCATATTCAGTCATCCAATTAATCCTTGTATGCTTCTTTATAAGCATCATCAATGGGCTAGACAGCTTCGAAAAATCCTTAATGAATTTCCGATAATAGCCTGCCAATCCTAAAAAACTTCTGACTTCTGTGGGTGTGTTAGGTTGCTTCCAATCTCTAGTGGTTGTAATCTTGCCTGGATCCACTGAAATTCCTTCTTTCGATACAACATGACCGAGGAACTTCACTTCTTCTTGCCAGAATATGCATTTATAAAATTTGGCTTTTAATACATTCTTCCTTAGAATTTCCAAAGCATATTCCAAATGCTTCGCATGCTCGCTAGATGACTTAGAGAAGATTAAAATATCATCAATAAAAACTAGCACAAATTTATTCAATACTCCACGAAATACTCGATTCATCATATCAACAAAATAATCGGGAGCATTACATAAGCCGAACGACATTACTAATCATTCATAAAATTAGTCTGGACCTCTAAAAGCCGTCAAAGGAAAACAATCTTCTGTAATCCGCAACCGATGGAAACCTATAGCTAGGTCCATCTTTGAAAACACTCTCGCTCCATTCAAGCGATCTAATGAATCATTAATGCACGACAATGGATATTTATTCTTCAATGTTTGCTTAATTAATTCTTGATAATCTACGCATAATCTGAGAGTACCATCTGACTTACGAACAAATACCACAGTTGCTCCCTAACTCGAGAAACTAGGCATTATTCGATCTTTCCATAGTAATTGTCGAGTTTGATCACCCAACTCTTCTTTCTCTTTCAATGTCATTCTCCGAATAACATGCACAACTGGCCTTGCTTTCAAAACTAAATCGATCCGGAAATCAATTTCTCTACGCGGAGGTAGGCTATCAATTTCTTCGAACACATCCTCATAATCTCTAACAACGGGAATATTATCAATAGAAGTAGGAAAAATTTCAAGAGCAGACCAGAATTATTTTCTATCTAAACTAGAGCCTATGCATGGTATAATAATACTCCTAATTTTTTTTAACTTTAACCACCTTTTTGATGCATTTAACTTTAGCCTTATACTTAGTTTACCAATTCAACCCAAGTATGATATCAAACTCAGAAAGATTCATGACGATCAAATTAATAGAAACCGGTAAAAAGAATAAGAGACATACACTCTATAATATAAACCAAGTACCAGAGAACCTCCTATCGGATTATGGACACTAATCGACCCTTCAAGATCCCTTAATTATAATTTTAATTTCTTAACCGTGTTGTTTGAAATGAAACTTTGCGATGCTCCTGTATCAAATAATACTTTAACAGGAATATTTTTAATTGTAAGTGTACCTTCCAACACATCGGGTCTACCTTCACCAGTGGAAGAAGCTGGCGTACTAGCCCCTTCAAATACATAAGCCACTTCGGCCTTTTTCAAAAATAGGAAATTCCTTGCAAAACATCTCGACTTATGGCAAATATAACACTCACCACTGTTGCGAGGCTGCTGACTAGGGCCGGCATCATTTCCTTTTGTCCTCTTAGGAGCATTGCACTGATTACCCTTTGGTTTTCTATTCTCCCGAGGCTTGGTTGTTTCAGTGTTGCTCACTTCAGGTTTCTTATCTGGAAGCTTTCCCACGTTGCTAGCTTGTCTTCTCTCCCCTCTGCTTGAGAAATTCTCTTATCAATTGCCTCATATCTACAAGCCATCTCCATAACCTTAGCAAATGGAAGCTCTATGCGGGTTGTCACTCGGTTGTGGTACCTCCTCTAAAGACCTTCAATGAGCCTCTTGTTCTTCTTAGCTGCGTTCTGAATTAATTCCGGTCCAAATTGAGAGAGTTCGTCGAACCTCTTGACATACTCATGAATAGTCCTGTCACCTTGCTAGAGATTAGTAGACTCATCATACATGCGCTCAACTTCTTGTTGTGGGACAAACTTCTCTTCAAATATCTCCTTAAACACTGCCCAAGTCGTACCAGCTCCCGGATTACCCACTACCACTGCTTCCCACAAGATTAGGCCCTCATCTTTAAGTAACCAAGATGCTAAAAGCCACTTTCTGTTATCTTCCAATTCTAGTCCTTCGAAGATCCGTTCACAAGACCTCATCCAAGCTTGAGCTTCAATAACATTTCCGATGCTTGTGAATGGCACTACGCCTAAGTTCCTATATTTCTTTGTGATAACATCAAGATCAAATCGCTATTGAAATGGTTGTTGCAATGCGGGCTCATTATTTGCCGTTGATCCAACTTCATCAAGATCAGGCTGATTATTAACAATGGGAACATTAACCCCTCCTCGGCCTCTTCCTCTCGTACCTCTGCCTCGTCCACTCATTTTCTTTCAATTTTGCGGATTGCAAGAAAAGAGTTAGGCAAATAGAAAAGACAGCTTAAGGAATGGAAAAAGCATATAAACATATGCATGAATAAGGATGTAATGATCAAGTTATATTCCATTCTGATATACTCATTCTAGGATATTTCTAATCCTATCTCTAATGAGTTATGCATCCTAGAATACTATTGGTTCTAACTTTGTTGAGTCGTTTAATGTGTTATCTTCCATAACTAAGGTTAACCAAAGCTTTGATACCACGCCTGACACGAACCAAACCCCCGCTCCATTGTGGCACAGTCGGTATTCGGAAAATAGCACACTGATCACATCAGCAGAACAAAGAATTTAGCATAATACATAAAGTTGGAGAATAATTTACATGATATCATAAAAGCGGAATCATAATAATCATTAGAGTTACACAAATACAGGATCTTACTTAGTATTTAACAAGTTTCATCTAGTAGAAAATAAGTCTACAGCAGAATCAAATATAACATACACAAGATAGTGCTAAAGAGTTCAAAAGAAATGATAAAAGACAAGCCTTCAGCTTCAGCCAAAACAACACCCAATGCTACGATGCATATCCAAAAGAAAGCCAATTACCTATTCACTAGGCTGCCCGTGTAAAAATATGGGCACCCGAGGGAAAAACAAACTACGAGTCAGTCATGGGACTGGTATGAGAAATTCTATAGTTACATAATTTAATTAAGAATAAGGCTTATCACAGAACCACGCCGTATGTCACGGAGCAGGTTTAATCCATTGGATTGTCGGTGCATAAAATAAAATAAATTAAATAAACAATGCAATGCTTTTTTTTAGAAAAATGAAGCCATTATAAGACTCAGGTCCCGTCACACACAATGTAACGCAAGATGAAGGATAGAGTTTTACCTTATAAGGGCCAAATATGCTTGATACGCAGAGAACAAAACCATTTGATGTTATTATTAGTGCTAAATGTTTTAAAACACTTCCAAAATAAATGTATTAATCATAGACGTCATAGGTACCATATATTAAGTCGCCATATAGGTTTACAACTAAAACCGCACAATGTCGTATTGGAAATTCGATTTCCATCACGAGTCAAGGCAAGGGATGGTCGCCTTACCATTTCGGATCACCTCTAGCAAGATGACCCAGGATCACACCTCTGGGCAAACCTTGGATCTTATAAGTCCGGTCCTCTCTTACTTTTGAAGATTAGTTATTCCTGAACAATACATTTCCCGGTCCTATCAGATCTATCTCTGAGCCTTTTAGCCGGCTCGACATCTAAGGCGCCTCGCAATCTATCATCCACATAAGTAAAAATTTCTGGGCTCCGTGCGATGACATAACTTCTAGCTAGAAAGAAACTTATGCACTCCTTGCGTCCCTTATCTAGTTTTTGACTCATACCGGGGTGTGAGGCTCACGAATTAATGTTATACACAATGCTATGCTAATTAAAGCCGTGCTTTGATCATCAACCACAAGACTCTGCTTTTCAACAAAAGAGATGATCACTTGCATCTTGGCATGCCACACTGTCAATCCATACCATGTCATTGATTTTCACCAGTATATAACCTCTAAGCTCATACGTCTCAGAGGAGGGTGTTAAGCAAGAGAATAAATTCTCCGCCACCAAACGGATTGTAACAACCCGGAATTTCCAAACCAATTTAAAATTTTTATAGCTATTTTAATGGGTTTTGAATATTTAAAATAATTTATTTTAAATAAGAACGATTTAAAATTTATTTGAATCAAAATTAGAATGTATAAATTTATTTTAATTATAAAACAAGTCTGAAATGGCGTGGCAGTTTGAAAATTCCATTTTTAATTTAAAGTGAATGTACAGAATGAAATATAAATCAGATTTCAGTATAACCAGAAATGTTAGAATCTGTTTAATTATATCTTTCTAATGAATATGAAAAATTGGGATTTCACATTATAAATTGTAAGTTATGTCCAGTTTAAAATTCAAAATAGTTGCTATGGAATTTATATATATTTTATATAATATATAGCCCTCAAAAATAGTCATTTTGCAAACAAATTCCGTTTTCGACAAAAACACTTTTGTTGTATCCGGAATGTCAAATTATTGTTAGGTTTCAAATTTCATGTTTTTTGGAATTAGTATGTGGGCGCAGTAAATTTAAATGCGTTTTCAAATTCAGTTTATATTTAATTGACTAGTTTAAAAGGCCATTTTTCAAACGGTCTCGGAATTCGATTAAATTAATTTTGTTAGGACCGCATATTCAAAACATAGCTAGTAGTTTTGGTTTTCGCAGACATTTCTTTTTGCGGGATCCTGGTTTACAGATGGATCTATATTCGGAAACCTTTTTCTCCATGTATTTCTTTAAGTTGTGCTGATTTATGTATTTTCTGCTGCACATTATATATGTATATATTTCACTGCATTGTAATTTAAATCTCTGATATTATTTTTTCCCACTGTATATTATTTATTTGAACTCTGGTATATTTTTCTACTATGATGTAGTTGTTGTAATAACATTAAAATATTCTAGTTTTTGTGTTTTGATTTGTCGTGTTCTTAGAGCAATCCGGTCCTCCATCTCTTCGAGGATCGGGGAAGTTTGGGTCGTCTCACAGATATACATTTAGTAGAAATCAACAACATAACACACAATACAATGCCAAACATACAATCCATTCATACGTTCGTTCTGGGTCTGAACGAAAGCGGAGGAACCTTATTCCTCGTCTCATATGTCCAATATGGGAGAGAGGCCCTCACACACCCAGACAATCCACAAGTACGTCCGGACAACTACCACTATAACCCCTTCAAGGGAGCTCCCCATATCCAAGGCATCAGTAGTAAACCATTCGATGTGAAGATTTCCGGTTGTGCACCGTCTTCATTATCTTCGACCTTTAGTCATCGTTTAATCGTTTGAAATGAGATTGAACTCGGTCTTCTCAAATAATTTTCGCATACAATTTTAAATCAAATTCTTACTCTTGGTTAAGTCATTGGCCTTCACCATTCATTACCTTATGCAAAATGGTTTAATTTAGAATTTAATTCGGTTATCGAATTAAATACTCACATCATATCATATCCATTAATCATTTTATAGTTTTCATGCCAATTTATAGTTGACCATTTTGTTTTACAAACCAAGCAAAATTCGTTTGCACACAATCTAAATCGTTTAAAATAATTTAAAATGATTTATTAAACAATTTCGAAAAAAATATTGAGATGTTGAAATATGTGTATTAGAGGAACTAAAAGTCACAAATGAAGGCCAAAAGGTTCGGGCTCCGACCGGGAGAAAGCCTGGATCAAACCAGACCGTGGACCGAGGTCCTCCGACCCATAGTAGTTTACCAGTCGACTGGTCCATAATGGACCAGTCGACTGGTCAAACTGGGTTGTTGCCCGGGTCCTTACCCGTCGACTGGTCCATTATGGACCAGTCGACTAGCTGTTGTTAAACAACTCGACCAGTTTTTTTTTCTTTCTATTCGATACAGGAATCGACTCCGGTGAACTATGGACTTGATCAAGATTATACTAACACCACATTAGCTTGTCGAAACAACTCAAAAACACAAACAAACATGCACACATATATATTCATGAGATTACTATGATTTGATTATAAATTCAAAAGTGAACCAATTTGTAACACCCCTAAGTCCCACATCGTGGAAGCCTGTGTGAAGTGGGTACTTATATAGTAGAGCTCATCTCTTACTAACGCCGAGGCCTTTTGAGGAACAAAACCCCACACCTATATGGTGGCTAAGTTGGGGACAATATCTTACGTGAACGGAGGTGCGGGTTGTTACACAGGTATCAGAGCCAATACCCAGCCAGAATTGTGGCTCCTGTGTGGACCACAACGTCTGGGTGAGGTGTTTGTGAGCCAATGTGGACGTTGGGCTATGTAGGAGAGGAGAATGTAAAACCCCTAACTCCCACGTCGTGGAAGCCTGTGTGAAGTGGGTACTTATATAGTAGAGCTCATCTCTTACTAACGCCGAGGCCTTCTGAGGAACAAAACCCCACACCTATATGGTGGCTAAGTTGGGGACAATATCTTGCGCGAACGGGGTGCAGGTTGTTACACAATTTCTCTAACCAAAGCAAATCGAAGTGATTCGTGTGACTTATGAAGGCTTAGGACTTTGCTAGGGCGACAATAGAGCTTCACAAGATCAACCAATCCACTTATATCATTCGAATTAGAATGTGTACCCATTTTTCATAATAATTTTCCTTTTTTTTCATTTCAATGGAACATGAATATATGAAATCAACTATGTTAAACTAGCATACTCAATTCAATTGCATATGCAAACTCACGTGGGTTCAAAATTACTCCTTTACAAGTTATGAGCTTGTGGCTTAAGTGTGTGTTCATGAATAGCTCACCTATAACATACAATCATATTTTCATTGCAATACTTAGCATTTAACATCATATTGAAGCTATATGATCTATCACTAGTCGTTTTGTCAACCCAAACTTAGTCATTTACTAATTAGTTCTTTAATTCTAGCCCTTTTGGTCTAAATTTCTCACCTTTGCTTGAAATATGGAAGGAGATGCTCCAAATCAAGAAGATGAAGAGGAAACAAGCTAAACACACATGCACAAATCTCCTAAGTGTTAGGCTTCGGAATTCTGAAAAATAAAAGAGGAGACAAGCTAGAGAAGATGAAGAAGATGAAGAGGAGGCTTACCATGCTTCTACACTTGATATCCTCTAGAATTGATCTTCTAATTGCAAACGTTAGCTTAGGAATTTCACTTTCCCATTCCCTTCCCTAATTTCTAATTTTGCTTAAGTGTTTGGAGTAAATGAGAGAGAGAGAGGCTCATTTGGGGCTTTAAGTGATTGGCTAGGTTTAGCCAACCAAGACCCAACCCATGTTCCAATTTCCACCAGCTCGACACACATCGAAGTTATAGTTTTCGAGCACGTAAACGACATTTTAAACTCAATGGAAGTGGTTTCGAGTCCAAATTCATTCCCGTGTAAAAAGCGATATTTTGGCCATAGATCTCACTGATTACGACCAAATTTTCTCCAACTCTAAAAGTATCGATGTTTACAGTTTTCGATTCCCTAAACGACATTCCGAGCTCAATGGAAGTGGTTTCTTTGGAAACGTAAGTTGCAAAATTGCTATTTTTAAGGGCCATATATAATATTTAAAATAGTAAAAATTAGGCACACATCCCTAAAACCAAACTTAATTAGGCTCACATCCCTCTCTAAGTTTCCATTCAAACCCACCCTCTATTTTTGAACTTCTTCCTTTTTTGTTTTTTGGCCAAAAAAAGGCGCTGACATATATAAAAAAAATTCAGAATTCTGGAAATATTCTCGGAAGTCCACGCAATTCAAAAAAAAAGTTGCATACATATTTGCAACTATTGGTAATAGTTGCATACATGTGTGCAACTGCTGCATAAGGTGCACAACAACAAATTAGGGGTTTGATAACAATATCAAAATAGCGTTCTCGCTAATTCTTCCCAAAAACTTTAAATCGCATGTTCTCTAATGCTAACTAAGAAATGAAACCCATGTACAAACGCTATTCAAGGGAAAAGCGGGAACTAAAATTCTTGCAGGAACTAAAATTAAACATTGCCCTTTCGTTCACAAATTTTTTTTTATTCCTTCAACGCCCTAGAAGGCGAACAAAATCTTAGATCGCAAATCCCTAATCCCAACGTTTAGTAAAAAAATCCATAGCCCGCTAAATCAACACGATCGCTCCTGCCATCAGCAGCCGATTTTGCAGCTATTCAATTGGCACAAAAAATCCATAGCCCGCTAAATCACCATAATCGCTCCTGCCATCGGCAACGATTTCGCAGCTCTTCAATTTGAATGAGGATGAGAGGTACTGCTAATTTAGTTGTATAGTTTTTGCAAATTCATTAGTTAACTAATCTGAATTGACATATTAGTTGACCGAAAATGCTAGTTTCATGAGAAATTTTCTCCAATTTGAATTCTTGTATTTCAGCATGGTTACTCATCGCTGTATGGTTTGGTTGATTTTTCTAAATTGGTTTTTGGTCCGGGTTCGATCCCTAGTGTAGCTGAGTTGTTTCTTATTGTGTGGATGCAATGATGTTTTCTCTTTTTATCGTGTTATTGCTCATGTCAGTTCAAATTCTAGGTGTCGGTTTTTTGATGCAGTCATGGATTTTGATGATATTGGTCTTTTTGAAGTGGGTTTGTGTTCTGGTTTGGCCTCGAATGAAATTAGAGATGTTTCCCTCAATTACAGTAGTTTGATTTTGGGTATAAAGATGTTGATTCAGTTATCACTGGTTTTCTTAGTTTCATTGTGATGATTCATTCATCCACCTATTAGACTGAGTTGGCAAAGTTGTGCGTGTATTGTCTTTCAACATGCACAATATGCATAACTATCTGCTATGCATTTTAGATTGGCAGTGGGTTTCCATAATCGTATTTGGGTTTCTAGAGCTGTTGTTCCCAGTTTTTCTTCTATTCTCAACGTTTTAAATCCATCTCATGATGTGAATATATCGAAACTTAAGTCAATGGTCAGGCTTATTTCGGATAATCTGTGTTTTGGTCATTTGGTTGCTCATCTAGGCGTTGGCAATGTTGTTATTTTGTATGATTTGGATATCTTTCTGATTTTAGTGATATTGAAGTGGTGGGTCTGTGTTTGGTTGGTAATCGATTTGGATTTCTTTGGACATGTAGTCTAGTAGCACTGACCCAAGTCAATTAATTATAATCTGTTTATGGCATGTACAAAACAGTACATGTTCTTAGGCGTTTGTTTTGATATAGCTAGCCTTAATGCTTGCCGGTTTATGTATTTTTGAATCGGCCATCGGTCCGATGATCTATATTATTTAGCACCATTGTCACCTAATAAAAATATTAATGTGTGTGTATGTGTGTGTGCGTATGTTGCTGCTACTTTGCTTTTCCGTAGTACCTTGCATTATATAATATTTTGTATAACAGTTACAACCCCATTGATTTTGCTCTTGTGGAAATAATTTAATAGTGTTTGAGAGTATAATGGCTAATAGGTACGTGCATTTCAATCCTTTTATTTGTAGGAAGCAGCAGAAATTGGCACCCTTCAAGTTGCAACTGGAAAATAAACTGGTACTACTAAAGAAGGAACTATAGCTAGTTTTTGGGTTGCTTTGCATTTTTCTTATTTCATTGTTGGGAAGAACGAAAGAGGAAGGTTGTTCAAAGTAAACATTTATTTAGCTTGTACAGTTTTCTACAAATCCTCGGATGTACTATGTCTCATTTGCTTTTTGTACATACGGTATTTTTTGCATCATTTTTCTCACTTGTATACGGTGTTTACTGGATGAAGTATGATTACGCTAAACTGCGTAATGCACCAAGTTTTGTTTTGAGAAAAGAATGATTATTACGAAAAGAGATGAACCTTGATGTCAAGTGCGCAATCTATGAATTAAAAAATTAATGGAAGCAAGAGAAATCTTTTTAAAATTTAAAATAAAAAACGCAGATTAGCTGAAAATGGAACTGAATTTAAGTAGTACGCCAACTCAATCCCTTATATAGTCACTATGCCATAATTGTACGTTACTGGCTTTATTAAGAAATTCTTCATTTTTTTAATACATGTAAAATTAAGCATGCGTTTAACTGAAAACACAAACATATGTAATAAATGTTATTATGGAATTTGATTAGATGATAATACATGCATGAGGGTGTAAAATAATTGTTGGATTGGATGCTTCCCAATCCGTTGCAAATTTGTTTAGGCTTACTGCTGATATATTATTATTAGTTTTTACCCAAATTAACCTGTTTTTGTTTACGGTGCATCATACCACTTGCAGCTTTTACCCGTAAGAAACAACTATGGACTAGTCATTTAGCTCTTATCCCCTGCGTATTAATGACAGCTAGGAAAGAAGTTCCCATTCAGTAACCCAACCTGTCATCTACTGGTAATTTTTTTTTTCTAACCTACCTACTCTATTTTTATGATTTTTCCCCATATACTGAGTACATCGTATTGCTTTCACGATTGCTTTGTGTGATTATTGAATTTAATTTCAATAATTCTTCTGATTTTATTAGTTTTGTATTCATTAGGAAAAAATCAGTCAGTTGTAGCCACTACAGCACGAAAATTAGGCATTCCTTATATTATATGACAGGTTTGCGAACAAACCGCGCAGCAGATTCACAACCAAGTCTTTAAAAAGGGCTCTGAAATTGTGCCTAGAAAGGTTTTCTTTTCTGAACTTTAGGTTCTCGTTGTGCTTGTTTTGAGTTCTATAATTTTAGCCTTGAATTGAGTGTTTATATTTTATAAGGTTTCGGTATATCAGATGATTGAGATAGCGGAGAATGTAACTTAGAGGAGGCGGATTGGATTTTGCAGATTGATATTGTTGAAAATGGACTCAAATTGGAGGTACAATTGTTATTTTTCTTTTAGTAAAATAAAAATTATGCTTGACTACCGAAATTTCTTGTTGACTGATGCATTACAGAAGTAGATCCCAAATATTGAAATATGGAATATCCACATTTAACATCGTATTATACCAGGTTATGGTAGAAACTATGGTTAATAATTTATAAGATATGTTGTTTTCTCATCTAGATTTCAATCCACTAATTTCAATGGCGATTGCAGTAATTCGATTCGCACCTCTCCATTCTTTCTCTTCTCCGCTGCTTTCAAAAGCCATAATCTCTCCAGAACTAAAATTCGTTAATTTAGTCCAAACCGGAAACTAGTTCAAATTTCAGTTGCAAAAAAAGTTTCAAAGTGAAAGGCTCCTCCGTTATAGTTAAGGCTTCTATTGGAAAGCTATTTGAATTGGATCACGTGCCAGTTGGACAAGAATCCGGGTTTCCGAATGAAAGCGGGGTTTATGGAATTTATGATAAAAATGGGGCGCTTCAGTTTATTGGAATCTCCAGGAACCTTGGTGCTAGTATTGAAAGTCATAGCAAGTTGGGTCCTGACCTTTGTTATTCTGTTAAAGTGGGACAGACAGACGAATCTTCACCAAATCGAACTATTCTAACTAGTGCATGGAAATCGTGGATGGAAGAGCATATAACAGAAACAGGAAAAGTGCCTCCTGGCAATGCAAAAGGAAACACAACATGGGTACGACCTCCACCACAAAAGAAACCAAATCTCCACTTAACACCTAGGCGACATGTAAAGTTAACCATCCCACTCGAAGACCTAATTGATAAACTGGTCAAAGAAAAGGAAGTAGTTGCATTCATTAAAGGCACAAGAAGTGCAACACTATGTAGTTTTTCGCAAAAAGTTGTTGGAATATTAGATTCTACTGGTGTGAATTTTGAGTGTTGGATGTTCTTTATGATGAGTATAATAATGGATTAAGGGAGACTTTGAAAACGTACAGTAACTGGCCAGCAAGTATTTGTGTAACAACCCGGAAAATCAGAACCAATTTAAAAATTTTAATTTGGCTAATTTAGAGAATTTTGAATATTTAAAATAAATTATTTTAAATAATAACGACCAAAAGGCTATTTGAATCGATGTTGGAAAATAAATATATTTATTTTAATTATAAACAAGGCCTGAAATGGCGCGGTAGTTTAAAAATTTGAATTCAAACTTTGACTGACTGTACCGGGTGCAAAATACAACGGATTTTAGTGAAACTAAAAATATTTAAATCAGTTTATGAATATCTTTCTAATGCATCTGAAAAATTGAAATTTCATAGAGGGAATCAAAAGTTATGGCCAAATGAATTTTCAGAAAGGTCGTTGTGGAGTTAATATAGCCCGTGAAAATGGACATTTTGCAAACGACCTCCGTTTTTGACGAAACCACTTTTGTTGGATCCGGAATGTCGAATTATTGCTAGATTTCGAATTCCATAATTTTTGGAGTTCATATGTGAGTGTGGAAAAGGAAAATGTATTTGGTTGATTTTAGTCAATTTTGATCGACCAAAAAATGGCCATTTTCCAAACTGTCTCCAAATTCGACGAAACTAGTTTTGTTGGGACCGTATCATCAAAACATAACTAGATTTATTTTTCTGAAATTTTTGGGATCAGTATGTGGCCTCGACAAATTGAAATGTAAGTTCAAATGAAATATTGAATGTTTTATACTTTGATTTGAAGAAAAATTGACTGAAACAGTTGAATGGGCCTACGAAACATGGCCCATTGTGTCCGGGATGGGGGTAATTAGCTAGGAGCGACAGGCGGTGGGTTTGATTTGGTGTTCGAATAGAGAAGTTATATATATTTTTCCCAACCCTTGATTTCATAAATAAAATAAAATAAAATAATTCCAAAAATCCTTTCTCTCTCCCCGACACTATCGTGATCGACGGCGGCCCGTGTTCAAATCTTCCTGGCCAATTTACGACCAAACCACGCATCGATAGCCTTCGACCCAGTTAAGCTTTTTGAAGAGCTCCCCTCAAGCTTCAAATCAGTACCGGTTATACCCCCCACCGTGTCACCGTTGTCGAGATCCATCGATTGGAAGTCGCTGCCTTCAAGCAGCCGCCACGCTGCATCGAACGCCACCGCACCCCCTGCGCGCCTGCTTCCTTTCCAAGCTCTTCCTCATGGTGTAGGCCGATCGTCGTACTGTGCTTCGGTTTGACCAGAAATTGCAAACCTAGTTTGGAAGGGTTTGCTGAAAGGTTCGGTTTATATATTTTAAACTGATTTTAACAGTATAAATGTGACGACCCCAAACCCCGATAAGACGGTGGCAAGGGTAATCTTTGGAATATAACACATAAACAGATAATAGCAGAACAAAAATAAATATATACACTAGATAATGTACAATAGAAAACACTGGATAAACATAATCATCAGAATTACACAGTATACAGGACCATACTTAGTACAAAATAATATGTACAACAGGAGCTGAACAACATAAAAAGAGATAAATGATAGAATCCGTCTTCAGCTCCAGCTATCCAGAAAGAGCCTGCTAAATCCTGAATACAAGACTGCCCGTGTAGAAATAGGGGCACCCGAGTTTGCAAGTGAGACAAACTACGAGTCAGTCATGGGACTGATATGAGAAATCTATTTAACTTACTTTTCAATATGGCTAATCATAGTACCACGCCACTTTTGCGGAACGGGTTTACTCCATTGGATTGCCAGTGCTTTAAAACAAGTAAATCTTTTAAACATCGCAGTGCTTTTTATAAAAATGAAGCCATTATAAGACTCAGTTCCCATCACACAATGCAACACAAACCGGAGGATAGACTTTTACCTTATAATGGCCAAAATATGCTTGATACGAGCAAAACAAATCATTTGATATTATTACTAGTGTTTACATGTTTCAAAAACCAATTTCAATCATAACTATCAATCACAGATGGCATGGGTTCCATATATCATGTCGCCATATATATATATACAATCAAAACCGCACAGTGTCGTATTTGGAAATTGGATTTCCAGCATGAACCAAGGCAAAAGATAGTCCTTACCGAATTCAAGACGCTCTAGCCCGTTCTCAGGATCAGAGCTCGAGTGACCCTTGGATCGTCAAGGCCGGTCCACCGATGTGGAATAAAATGCCTGAACACTGCATTTCCCTGCCCTTTGGGGCGTCAATGAGCCAAATGACTCCATCGGCTCCACACAGTCACCGATATATCCGAGGCGCCTCGCAACAGCAACAACCACACAGGTGAAAGTAATATAAATGTCAGGGCTGGTAGGTCACTGACACCACCCTAGCTAGAAGGAAACGCATGCCCTCCTTGAGGTCCTCTCCCGTTTCTGGTTCATACCGGGGTGTGAGGCTCACGAAACAACGCTATACACAAAGCCATGCCACACAGGCTATGCTTTGATCATCAACCGCATGACTTTGCGTTTCAACGGAAGCCTTGATCATCTGCCACTTAGGCATGCCACACAGGCAGTTCACTTCATGCGACTGATTTCTATCGATATATATCCTCTGAGCTCGTACGTCTCAGAGAAGGGCGTTAAGCAAGAGAATAAATTCTCCGCCGCCAAACATATATATATATATATATATATATTAAATTGAGATCAATCAGCACAGAACAAAATCCAATGTCAGACACACAGTCCATTTACAAGTTCGTTCTGGGTCTGAACGAAACCGGAAGCACTCAATACCTCACATATCCGTACAATCAACAAGTACGTCCGGACGGCTATTACTTCAGCCCATTCAAGGTAGCTACTCCCATCATGAGCATCAGTAGCACCCCTCCATTCGACATGCAGATTATCGGTCTTGCACTGTCTTCATATCTTCGACTTCCAATCGTCGATCAATTATTTGAAATGAGAATTAACTCGGCCTTTTCAAAATTCATTTCAATGGTTAAATTATTCGACATCACTAATTCTGTTCTTTAATGTAATTTTCACACCAAACACATTCAACCATCAAATATCACATAAACCGAGCAAATTCGGTTTATTTCCATTCCATATCGTTTATAATATTTTATCACTATTTATCGCTATTTTTATTTATTTAAAAATAGCCAATTCACTCAAACGACGCTTTAGGCCATAACGCGGCCGTGGCGTTGTTTTTCTTCGTATTTGATTTACACATATCTGAAAATCTAACCATTGTATCTTCACAAATTTTATATCATTATAAAGATCTTTTCAAAACGAATCCGAGGGTTTCAGTTTTGGGAAAATCCGACGTTCGGATCTCCGGCACTAATCGTTTGAAGTTACGATTTCAAAATACGAACTACAGCGACGTTATTCGATTTATTTTAATTATATTTATATATATACATATATATATAATCAATTCTGGCGCTATTTTTCCTCAGATTTGAATTAAACATTCCAGACAATCCCACCGTTGGATTTTACAAAGTGGGTGTCGTTGGAAAGATATTTCCTAAGCGAACCCAATGGTATTGGTTTCGGGAAAATCCGATGGTCGGATCTCCTGCAATAATCGTTTGAAATCATGGTTTCAAAACACGAACTACAGCTTCGTTATTCGACTTATTTTAATTATATTTATATAAATATATATAAATATAATTTTTTCTTCGATTTCAAAACCATTTTCACTTTATATATTTGATAAAAATGATATTTTTATCATCAAAAATCTTTATTCAACACATGAATATTTTTAGCACTTCATATTCACAATAAAAATGTAGATTTTATTGTTCAATCTATATATTCAACACATGAATGTTTTTGACTTCACATATACGATAAAAATATGATTTTTATCGTTCTAGTCCTTTATTCAACATGTGAATATTTTCTATAGTTTATATATATATAATAAAAATGTGATTTTTATTGTAAAACAATTTATTTCAAAACACTATTATTTTATATAGTTCATATATAAGGTAAAAATATTATTTTTATATTTCAAAAAATTTATTCAACACATGAATATTTTCTATAGTTTATATATATAATAAAAATGTTATTTTTATCTTTCAAAGAATTCATTCAACACACGAGCTTCATTCAACACATGAATTTCTATTCAACACATGAATATTTTTTATAGTTTATATATATAATAAAAATGTGATTTTTATTGTAAAACAATTTATTTCAAAACACAATTACTTTATATAGTTCATATATAAGGAAAAAATAAAATTTTTATATTTCTAAGAATTTATTCAACACATGAATTTCATTCAACACATGAATATAGTTTCAACACATGAAAACAATTCTAACACATGAATATTATTGAAAATTTCGGCGGCATAACGGCATGGTAGTTAAAACCGGCACCGCCCCTAGTACAGCTCCTCGCTCTACCTTAAAACCTCGCGGTTCTTGACAATGGGGATTTTCAATATCTAGTTCGTACGCAGACGAATTTTCCCATATACTAATCCTATTGGGATTTCAACCAAAATCAATTATTTCAAATCAATCATTCATGATATTCACCAAATTTCACATCAACCAATAATCCAAACAATATCACAACCAATATATATCGTCCATGGTCAGTGGACGAGGGGAGTATATATATATATATTCGTATATTAATATATTTCGATTTCACTTCAATATCATTTCAGTTTATTTCAACACATATATCAATTTTACAATGCATATATAACTTTTACAACGCATATATAACTTACACATCGAACGTACAACTTATACAACACTTATACATGAGGTGTACAATGCTTATATAACTCATACTTCGACTATATAATTTATACATCGCTGTTTTCCAAATCGTTTATAATTCAGAAATCTCACATTGGGTTCCACTCCCCCAAAAATAGCAGAAGGCTCAGAAAAATATGCGGTCTCTTCTAAAATGTAGAAGACGTCCACGCGAGTCCACTGTCTCTTATTTCACTGGATTTCATCAACATAGCAAAAAAATATGATTTTCTATAGTGAAATCATAAATCGTAGCGCTTTATAGTGCTATAATCAGTTTAAAATAAATTAAACCGTAAACCTTCAAATCTCGTTCAAACCTAGGTCGCCAATTTTCACGAAATCCTTGTAGCTAGGGACCGATCCGCCTGCGCCACAGCGGATAGCAGAGAACTTCCCGGCGCTACCCCCTTGTCCAGCTCGAAGTGGTGGTCGGCGTGCAAATCGAGGCGATGCGGCGCTGCTTCCCAGGCCCGATTCTCGAGGCACACTGCACGATGGGGGTCGTGGCTGCTATGGATTTGTAGAGGGGGAAGAGGTCTCCGAAATGTTCAACTGCCGCGAGGGTCAACGGTGAACGAGGCGGCCGCAATTTGGTCGGGAAGGTTTGAACGGTTTCCGCCTTTAATCATTAGCGGGGAGAGAGAAAACAGGGGGGGAGAGAGTGAGGCCCAATCATATTTTTTTTATTTAATTTATATATTTTTAAAATTCTAAAATACCACTTATCTCATACGAACTCCAATCGAAACCCAACGACCATCGTCCCTAGCTAAATACCCCCATTCCGAACACAATGGGATATGTTTCGTAGGCCCATTCGACTGTTTCAGTCCGTTTTTCTTCAAATTAAAATATAAAACATTCAATATTGGATTTGAACGTACATTTCAATTTGCCGGAGCCACATGCTGATTCTAAAAATTCCAGAAAAATAAATCTAGCTAGTTTTGACGATACGGTCCCAACAAAACTAGTTTCGTCGAATTCTAAGATAGTTTGAAAAATGGCCATTTTCCGGTCGATCCAATTTAACTGAAATTGACCAAACACAGTTTCCTTCGCCACACTCACATATTGACTTCAAAAATTTTGAAATTTGAAACGTAGCAATAATTTGACATCCCGGATCCAACAAAAGTGGTTTTGTCGAATTCTAAGATCATTTGCAAAATGTCTATTTTCAAGGGCAATATATTCTCTATAGCGACCTTTCTTTGGCCATAACTTTTGATTCCCGCTATGAAACTTCGGTTTTTCAGATTCGTTAGAAAAATATTCACAAACAGATTTAAATATTTTTGGTTTCACTAAAATCCGTTTTATTTTGCACCCGTTACAGTCAGTCGAAGTTTGAATTGAAATTTTGAAACTGCCGCTCAATTTCAAGCCTTGTTTATAAATTAAAATAATTATATTTATTTTCATACATCGATTCAAACATAATTTTCGTCGTTATTATTTAAAATATTTATTTTAAATATTAAAAATTCACTAAAATAGCCAAATTAAAAAATTTAAACTGGCTCAGATTTTCCGGGTTGTTACAATCTCCCCCACTTAAAACTTTTCGTCCCCGAAAAGGAACAAAGTCGAAATTGGTTTAATTAACCAACTCTACTTTCAATCTGGCTTCCATCCTTCAACTTTTCAGTTTCTATGAATTTTCAAATTCTTCAAAAATTTGGCTAACACCCTAAAGTTTCGAAAAATTTCGCCATAACCTCCTTTGTACGGGGAGGGGTTTGGAAATTTATTAGCCGTATTAGGTAACCAATGAATCCTAATAAGCATGCACATATTTATAGTGATATATTCCGGTGTCCACAGGGGAGTGTGTATAGACTATAATTCCAGAGAATAAATTCTCGTCACCCTATAAATGGTTTTTGTGCCTTAATGACTAGAGAGACGTGTTTATTGCCATCTGCAGACTCGTGTGGGGTTTTTATTAATCTTGCAATTTACCGTTATGTTTTATATGGTCCATATCAGTCATCATTTCAACCTGTAAAATATAGTCATCGCCATACAAGCCTTTCGCTCGTATGGTAAATCTTCAACCTCGTCACACAAGATCCAAATGCTTATGTGGTATATGATGAAATATATCTATCTTCAAGAAGTATGCCATGTAGCGTAGTTCAAAATTAATTGTTGCTATCCTATGACGACGTTTATTATTACACACAGAACAACCAGCACTTGCATCCAATGGCATCCACAGGAGTTGATATAAAATAATAAAATTGTGCATCCAACTCATTAAGGTTTACCTATTTGTCGGGCACGCAAATAAAATCTTTACTCAACAGCTAATCCATTTACCTGTTCAAACATATATAATGCACATGTATATATTTCTATCTGTTTTTAAACCAGTTCAGTGTGTGATTTAATTGCATAAATTTACCATTCCTTCGTTGATTAAATTAACTGTCATTCTAATAATTCAGTTAATCAAATTCACAATCACACAAAACAAACAAAAATCAATTTGCTTTTAACTTTCAAAAATATACTAATTAGTTCATATACTCTTTCAACATCATCCAGACTATATGATTAAAAGTTTACATCCATGCAAACAAGGCAACAACGAAGTAATGAACAGAATGGAAATGCAAAATATGGTAAATGTACCTTGCACTAGAGTCAATCAGAGACATCCACCCTGCACATAGGATAGACTTTCTTAATGGTTTCCTCTGTTTCCCAAGTACACTCCCGCGGATCTCCACTCCATTGCACTTTGAATAGGTGAACCTTCTTGTTCCTTAGTTCTTTGGTTTCTTTGCCAATTATCTTTAGCGGCTCTCTTCTCACAGCCAATTCTGGAGTAATTTCTATTCCCAATGCGCTACTTCTTCCACGATCATGTCTGGATCATGAACATGCATTCGAAGTTGAGATACGTGAAACACATTATGTGCTCCAAGCAACCAATCAGGTAATTGAACCCTATAAGCTAGAGTTCCAACCCGTTCCAGAATAGTAAATGGACCAATAAATTTGGGCGCCAATTTCCCTGTTTTACCGAACCGGATTACTCCTCTCATCGGAGACACTTTCAAATACACATGATCGCAAACAGCAAATGAAATATCTCTTCTTCTCTTATCTGCATAGCTTTTTTGTTGACTTTGGGCGGCGAGTAATCGTTTCTTAATGAAATCGACTTTATCCGCAGCATCGCGAATCATATCTGGCCCCAATACAAGTCTATCACCAGGTTCTACCAAACAAGCAGGAGATCAGCACGGTCTACCATACAGTGCTTCGAATGGTGACATTTTCAGGCTCGCTTAGTAGCTGTTGTTGTATGAGAACTCGGCCAAATGCAAATGGTCTTCCCATGACCCGCCAAAATCAATAACATAAGCCCGCAATAAATCTTCTAGAATATGATTCACCCTCTCAGTTTGACCATCTGTTTGAGGACGATATGCGGTGCTCAAATTCAGTTTCGTTCGCAATTCTGCTTAGAATGCTTCCCAGAATTTACTAGGAAAAATCAGGTCATGATCACTAACGATGCTCATGGGAACTCCGTGCAGTCTAACAATTTCTTTGAAATAAATCTGCGCCAGACTCTGAGCAGTTCTATTCGATTTGGCAGGTATGAAATGAGCGGTTTTCGTAAATCGATCTACGATCACCCAAATACTGTCATTTCCTTTCCTGGTTCTGGGCAAACCATCTATGAAATCCATAGAAATCTGTTCGCACTTCCCACCTGGAACTTCCAAAGGTTGCAACAATCCAGCGAGCTTCTGTTGATCGCTTTTGACTTGTTGACAAGTAGAACACCGGCTAACATATAAAGAAATGTCTCGTTTAATAGATTTCCACCAGAAAGTGCATTTGATGTCATTATACATTTTTCTCACCCCTGGATGGATACTAAGCTTGGCTTTATGACATTCATCCAATACTTCTCTCCGGAGTTCAGGAATGTTTGGAACACAAATCCGAAACTTTAACCTCAGAATCCCATCATATCGATCTGAAAACTTGAGGGCTCGCCTTTCTGAATCCTCTCTCTGATCTTATGAATGAAGTGATCATCCTTCTGAAGAGCAGATTTGTTATCAATCAATGAAGGCGTGATGATAAGACTGGCGATAATTACATTCTTTCTGCTGAGAGCATCAGCCACAACATTGGCTTTCCCCAGAGTATATAAGATATCAAGATCATATGCCGCGAGAAATTCTAACCAACGCTGCTGTCTCATATTCAGATCCTTCTGGGGGAATAAATATTACAATGATTGATGATCAGTATATAATTCAAACTTCTCACCCAGTAGATAATGCCTCTAGATTTTCATAGCAAACACGATAGCTAGCAATTCAAGATCGTGAGTTGCATAATTCTTTTCATGTGGTTTCAATTGACGGCTAGCATAAGCGACTACATGGCCACTTTGCATTAACACTACGCCAAGGCCTTCTTTAGAAGCATCGGTCCAGACCTTTAAATCCTGATTGCCGTCAATAATTGTGAGCACTGGTGAAACACCCCACCTCCGTTAAGGTCACTCACAAAGGGAATGCCTTAACTTTGGTGGAGGTTTATAAGTAAAAGTCACAGATAAACACAAGACAGATATAAATACACATATTTTAAACAGCGGAAAACAACAGGCTTTTATTTCATCAACACGTGTTCATACAAAACATTTCCATAATTGTCTCAAAATACTTCCAACATTACAACCTCATTACTGTCTTGATTATTGAAGAAGCATAAAATATAAATAAAGTAACAAAAATCCCCATAGTGATATCCAAGGCCATAATCCGAGCAAAAGAGATCCAAACCATACGTCTACGGTCCTGAAGCTTGCAAAAGAGTCTGACTAAGCTGGGTTGTTTCCTCCCTGTGAACCTGGGGGGGAGGGGGGAACGAAAGAAAAGAAGACGAAAAGAAAATAGAGTCAGACATAAAGCCTGAGTAAATCTAGTGACTCTTCAGTATGTGAATAAGAAAAAGGGCATGATAGATATAAACTGAAAACAGGAAAGTATCACAAGCTAAGGAAGTGTCGTTTAGAATCGAATGTACTATCGCACCTACACTATATCTCTGCACCTACTTGAGCTTATTCTAACTGGCACTCCATGTTGAGGGTGAAGTGATCCCCATTTTCTAAAGATCGGCTCCTACTAATATAAACATGTGCCATACGGCCCCCAAGAATTGTAGATACCTATGCTGGTCCCACCATGGGGTGTATCAAGACCCATGTTGGCGGCCCCGACACAATTCTAGAATACATAGGTTATACTACTGGTGCCCCCAGTGCCCTGTTTGTCTGCTCCGAAGTGTGTGCACGCCCGTACTCCGTTAGAACCCACACTGTTGCACCCACCGCCGCCGCTTTGACCGCTTACAATCAGCCCAGTAATCGTGCCCCACCCTGCCTAGTTTCAGGGTACCATGATACCTAACTTGGGTTACTGCTGAAACGGGTCCCTTGTTACTAGGGTTTTCTAGTCAAACATGTTAAGTGGTTAAGTGTCTGTATTTACCTAACCTCACCCATCAATTCTTGTTAACATGTTGAATTTGGTTAAGTGTTTTTGGTTGACTTAACCCTACCATATGTCCTTAACCTCTTAAAGCACCGACCGCTCACATTATACAGATATTGCTACGGTTACTAGATGTGCCGGTCGGTTCCGGGCAGGTTTACACCGTAACTATTAGGCTCAATGCTTAACCACCCACATTGGATAGGTATTGTTGTGACTACTGGACAGCCGGGCGGGTTCGGGCAGGTTTACACCACAACTCAATCCAACCTCGGGGTAAGAATACCGTGTTTTCTAAATTTACATATTCTTCACTTCTCAATTTTATATGTAAATGTCATGTCCTTTATTCTTGGGTATAACAATTCATACCGCTTAAATATCATTGTCGTTGGCATGTGCCAAACATGCCAACATATATTTTTCATGTTTTACACCCAATGTTATTACCCCCGTTTGTACGTTCGCAACATTATAACAAATGTTGGACTCAACACAATTCAGCTCAACTTTATAAACGTGAGAAAAGGGAAATCAAGAACATGTAATATTTTACAATACATAAAGGTGTGTGGCGCATGAACTTGCAATTTAGCGATTCAACTAACATAAATTATGGGCCATGTGAACTTACATTCAAATCAGAGTATAACTAAGTAGGTGTCATATGAAATGGCATAGTTTAGGCTTATACAAACTTGAGTTTAAGCATGTTTAACTTGGCATAATGTCAACCACAAAACTAACATGTTGTATATTCACCAAAATATCCAATTTTAACATCTAATCATATAGCCTATTTCAACATGAACTTGCATAGTTTATGTAACCCAAACGGTACTTAACATTGATCCAATTATACTTGCAAATAAACATAAGAATGTGTTCATAGGTTTTGAGTTATGTAGGCATAAAAGGTCTCAAAACTAGAACATGTTTACATAAGCTTTAACTTAGACTTAGGGAATGTATATAGTCCATGCCATCGACATGAACACAAAGGGATCAATTACTAGTTTTTGCCACAACTTGCTAGTGCTATTATTTTCATATACAAATGTCCAATAGGCTTGCATCAATCAATTTATGCCACAAATATCAATACACAAGTCATGACAGAATTATTACAATACACAGAATTCATATCATTATTATACAATAACACAATTCTATTTTCATTTACATCGAATCACCTCACGGTTTTATTCATATTCTGAAAGATCACTATACTTACAATGAATGCAGAATCTTGAATTCTGAAATCTGAAATTGAGATGCGTTCCTTTGGATAGATTAACGTTGCGTTGAATAATTTGATTAAGCTTTAGTTCTCTTCTTAATTTGATTCGTCTCTAAGCTCCTCTCTCTTGATGGCTGCGCTCAATTCCTTCCTGGCAGCATGACGACTCCAATCTTATTTTTTTGTATGAATTTTTAGTTGAGACTTAGGGTGTATATATAGATTTTTAGATTGTTTTGAGCCGTCAGATGAAGACAGGAGGAATCTAGACCATACAAGTCCAAAGAGCCAATCAAGAGGTGACATGTCAGCCCTATTGTCACACCGAGCCACAGAAATTCGAGCCAGACCCAGACCCAGCCAGCCAGGTCGACCAGGTAGGTCGACTGGCAGGTCGACACCCAGGTCGACACTATGGTCGACCTGTGGGTGACCAGGTCGACACCATGGTCGACCCTATGGTCGACCTGGTCCCTGGGCGGGAATTTTCCCCACCAGCCCAGTTTGAGCTTATTTTTTGAATTTTGAACTTGAAACCGAGCTGTTTGAATTTTAAATTTTATTCTGAAACTTCCAAAGGTCATAACTCTTTCATACGGAGTCCGATTCATGCAAACTCGTTTCTCTTAGTTCTTTCAGTTAGAATTAATTACACTTTAATTTGTGAAGCTTAATGTTATAGAATTCACGGGGTGTTACATTCTCCCCCTCTTAAAAGGATTTCGTCCCCGAAATCTTCAAGTTAGGAAGTATGTATATCCTACCATCCAACCGTCCCTCTACTCAACCAACAAACACAGGCGTCCACTGTCCTTAAAAGACTTCTAATGCTTCATGATCATATGCATAGTGTGTGTGCATGTCCTTATCTAATGTAGAAATCAGGTGGTCTACTGATTCAGTAGACCTCCTTAATGCGAATCATGTAAGTGTCATGAATCCATTATGTATGCAATTTTTTTTCCTACTCATAATTCTACATGAGTGCACAACTATTCATACAAATGCGATAACCATATGACAGCATATCGAGTTTCAACCATATACAAATGAGAATACATATATGCATATACAACATGAAGTGACTGAGCCGATCTAAAACCTAGGGTGTGTTTGTATATGTCCATGAGCAACCACTAGCAATCACTAGCAACCATTTGCAGCCATCATCCATAACATGTTTTCAAATACATATTTGCATCCATTTGTTTTCTACCTAAGGAGTTAGGAAAAGGACCGAGGAGATATACCTAAAAAGATAGATAAAGCATAGCTTAAGGAAAAAGAGTGATCAAAGATGTACCCTCAAAAAGAAAAGGGTAGGCTGCGCGTATTCTATCCTCAGTTTCCCAAGTTGCATCTTCCTCGGCGTCGTTCCACTGAACCTTAACGAGCTTTTTGATTTCGGTTCCTACGTTTCGAGTTGGAACTCTCCTCACAGTTGCTTCGCGTTCCACTTCGGCTTCTTTTAGAATGCTTGGCTCCACCACTTCCGCTGATTCATGTAGACATTTCCGAAGATGAGAAACATGAAAGACGTTGTGAATTCCAGACAATCTTTCAGGCAGATCTACTCTATAAGCCATTTTCCCAATCTTCTCGATGATAGAGAACGGTCCTACAAATCTTGGTGCTAGCTTTCCTGCGGATCCAAAGCGAACGACGTTCCTTAAAGGGGATACCTAAAGGAAAACCCTTCCCCAACCTCAAATTTAAGGTCGATCCTTCTTTTGTCGGCGTAGGATTTCTGTCTGTCTTGGGCAGTCTTCATTCTCCTTCGTATCAAGTCCACTTTTTCTGAAGTCTCTCTAATCATATCTGGCCCAAGTATAATCTTGTCAGTGGACTCCCACCAACAAGTTGGTGATCGGTAAGGTCTTCCATACAAAGCTTCGAAGGGCGCCATACTGATGGTGGCTTGGTAACTGTTATTATAGGCGAATTCTACTAAAGGAAGGTGATCCTCCCAAGTCCCTCCGAATTCAAGAACGCACAGTCTTAGAAGATCTTCTAGTACCCTAATCACCCTTTCTGTCTGACCGTCAGTTTGGGGGTGATAGGCCATGCTCAAACACAACTATGTGCCGACAGCTTCTTGCAGACTCCGCCAAAATTCGCTCGTGAAGATGGGGTCTCTGTCACTCACTATGCTGGACGGTTTTCCATGGAGTCGAACTATTTCCTTGAGATAAAGAGAAGCTAGTGACGAAGCAGTCCTTCTACTCTTGATAGGTATAAAGTGGGTGCTTTTAATAAGCATGTCCACTATTACCTAAATGCTAGTATTGCCTCTTCTTGACCTAGGAAACCCGTCAATGAAGTCCATTGAAATGCTATCCCACTTCCATTGCGGGACTTCTAGAGGATGTAGTAGTCCTCCAGGTTTCTTCTGTTCCGCCTTGACCTGGTGGCAGGTCATGCACTTAGAAACGAAATCTGCCACGTCCTTCTTCATGCCGCTCCAAAAGAATGTTCTTTTTATATCCTTGTACATCTTATCACCGCCAGGGTGTACAGTCATCTTGAAATGATGTGCCTCCTCGAGAACCTTCTTCACAAACTCCCTAGCTTGTGGGATGCACTGTCTTCCATCTCGCCTCAGCCAACCCTTATCATCGATGGAATATCTACTGAGGTGACTGGAAGTTTCACCCCTAATTAGTTTGTCAATCACATTCACAAGCCGAGGGTCCTCAAGTTGTGCAGCCCCCATTGAGTCCAAGAGAGTAGGGCGTACTTCAAGAGATGCTAACAAACCCGGTACAAAATCCGAGGAGGGCCTAAAGTTAAAACTGGCTATATACTCCAAGATTTGCCTTTCCACAAAGAGAGGGCTTAAGGTCAGTTTCTTTCGGCTCAACGCGTCTGCTACTACGTTGCCTTTGCCGGGAATATAGGAAATTTCAAAATCATACGAGGCAAGAAAATCCATCCATCTTTGCTGCCTCAAGTTAAGATCCTTCTACGAGAAGAGATATTTCAACGATTTATGGTCAGTGTATAATTCGAACTTCTCACCTAGGAGATAATGGCGCCAAGACTTAAGCGCAAAGACGATGGTGGCTAACTCAAGATCGTGGGTTGGGTAGTTCTTTTCATGAACTTTCAATTGCCTTCCACCATAAGCTACTACCCTCCCTTCTTGCATCAAAACAGCGCCTAGCCCCGTACCACAAGCATCCGTATATACTGTGAACATTTTGCTTCCATCTGGCAAAGTCAGAACTGGGGCTGTTGTAAGAGCCCTTTTCAAGCGTTGGAAAACAAACTCACAATCCAAGTCCCAAGCGAACGCTAGATTCTTCTTTGTTAGCCTTGTGAGTGGAGCTAAGATTTTTGCAAAATCCCTAATGAACTTACGGTAGAAACCCGCCAGCCCTAGAAATCTTCTGACTTCGTTTGCGTTCTTTGGTGCCTTCCAATCTTGCACCGCAACTACTTCCGTGGGGTCCACGTCCAACTCTTCTTTGGACACCACATGCCCAAGAAACCTTACTTCTTATCTCCAAAAGTGGCATTTGGAAAATTTTGCCTTCAACTGATGTGCGCGGAGAGTATCCATGATTTCTTTCAGATGTTGAGCATGCTCTTCCTCATTCTTTGAGAAGATCAAAATATCGTCTACGAAGACAACCACAAATTTGTTGAGGAATTCTCTGAACACTCTGTTCATTAGGTCTACGAAATAAGCGGGTGCGTTTGTCAAGCTGAAAGGCATGACAAGCCACTCGAAGAAACCGTCTGGGGTTCTGAACGCCGTTTTATCAATGATGTCTTCAGCTACTCTTAGCTGATGGAACCCAGTTGCCAGATCAAGTTGAGAGTAGACCGACGCACCTACAAGCTAATCAAACAAATCGTCGATTCGGGGAAGAGGGTGCCTATTTTTCTTGGTTAATTTGTTTTACTCCCTATAGTCGACGCAAAGGCGAAGCAAACCGTCCGCTTTGGTTGCGAACACCTCTGGAGCACCTCATTCCGAAATGCTCCGTCTAATGAACCCCTTTTCGAGAAGTTCTTTAACCTGCTTACTGAGCTCCTTTCTCTCCTTTGGAGCCATGTGTCTGACAGGTAAAGCTACAGGCTTTGCATTATCCACAAGATATATGCGGAAGTCTATTTCCCGCCTCGGAGGTAAGCCCTTCACCTCCTCAAAGACATCCGGATATTCCCGGACTACTCTAACTGACTGCAAATTTTCATCAGAAGCATCAAGCGACTCTAGATAACTAAGCATAACAGCATTTAAGGGATTACAAGAAATCTCTAGAGTGTTACCAAGCCGAGTCAAGAGTCTAACGACTCTTTTCTCACAATCAAGAATGACACCATTACTGGATAACCAGTCCATGCCTAAGATCAAACCATATCCCGAGAAGCCCAAAACAAAGGCATTACAACTAAACTCGACGCTGAGAATAGAGATTTTCAAACCCAAACAAACCATTGACAAGTAAGCGGAGCTCCCAATTGGATTTGAAACTACTAAGGGATCTTCTACCATACTAGTGTCTAGATGCAGAGATTCTACTAAGGCAGATGAAATAAAGGAGTGTGATGCGCCAGAGTCAAAAAGTGTGCGAACTGGATGATCATAAAGATAGACTACACTTTCTACAGAAATATTACTACCTCGTTCCTGTGGAGGTACCACCAGTGCATGAACTTGACCCCCTGAAGTGGATCCAGCCTTCTGTCCCATAAAAGTCTTTTCCACCCATAGCCTTGAAGTCCCTACAAGTTTTTGCGAAGGCATTTCCACGAGGAGGAGGAGGAGGAACCGCGACCACTGGAGGAGGAATGTCTGCTGGGCCCGCGCCATTGGCCCTTGCTTCTAAGTACCTCCTAAACCAGCCGGGTATCGGTACTCCTTCTGGAAGGTTAAGGTCTCCAGACATGCTGAAACAGAAAGGAAAGATTCAAAACGAATGATAGAGGGAGATAGTGCACATGGCTTTGGGGGATTATGCCTTTTCAAATATCAAAACTTTTCTTGAAAATATGCTTCTTTAAACTTCTTTTTGAAAGTAGTTTTAAAAACTTTTATCTAGTCTAGTAAACATATGCTTTGATACCAAGTGAAACACCCCACCTCCGTTAAGGTCACTCACAAAGGGAATGCCTTAACTTTGGTGGAGGTTTATAAGTAAAAGTCATAGATAAACACAAGACAGATATAAATACACATATTTTAAACAGCGGAAAACAACAGGCTTTTATTTCATCAACACATGTTCATACAAAACATTTCCATAATTATCTCAAAATACTTCCAACATTACAACCTCATTACTGTCTTGATTATTAAAGAAGCAAAAAACATACATAAAGTAACAAAAATCCCCATAGTGATATCCAAGGCCATAATCCGAGCAAAAGAGATCCAAACCATACGTCTACGGTCTTGAAGCTTGCAAAAGAGTCTGACTAAGCTAGGTCGTTTGCTCCCTGTGAACCTGGAGGGGGGGGGGGGACGAAAGAAAAGAAGACGAAAAGAAAATAGAGTCAGACATAAAGCCTGAGTAAATCTAGTGACTCTTCAGTATGTGAATAAGAAAAAGGGCATGATAGATATAAACTGAAAATAAGAAAGTATCACAAGCTAAGGAAGTGTCGTTTAGAATCGAATGTACTATCGCACCCACACTATATCTCTGCACCTACTAGAGCTTATTCTAACTGGCACCCCATGTTGAGGGTGAAGTGATCCCCATTTTCTAAAGATCGGCTCCTACTCGTATAAACATGTGCCATCGGGCCCCCAAGAATTGTAGATACCTATGCTGGTTCGACCATGGGGTGTATCAAGACCCATGGTGGTGGCCCGGACACAATTCTAGAATACATAGGTTATACTACTGGTGCCCTCAGTGCTCTGTTTGTCTGCTCCGAAGTGTGTGCACGCCCGCACTCCGTTAGAACCCACACTGTTGCACCCACCGCCGTCGCTTTGACCACTTACAATCAGCCCAGTAATCGTGCCCCACATTGCCTAGTTTCAGGGTACCATGATACCTAACTTGGATTACTGCTGAAACGGGCCCCTCGTTACTAGGGTTTTCTAGTCAAACATGTTAAGTGGTCAAGTGTCTGTATTTACCTAACCTCACCCATCAATTCTTGTTAACATGTTGAATTTGGTTAAGTGTTTTTGGTTGACTTAACCCTACCATCTGTCCTTAGCCTCTTAAAGCACCGACCACTCACATTAGACAGATATTGCTACGGTTACTGGATGTGCCGGTCGGTTCCGGGCAGGTTTACGCCGTAGCTCAGTCGAACCTCGGGTCCTTATTCGGCTCAATGCTTAACCACCCATATTGGATAGGTATTGTTGTGACTACTGGACAGCCGGGCGGGTCCGGGCAGGTTTACGCCACAACTCTATCCAACCTCGGGTTAAGCATACCATGTTTTCTAAATTTACATATTCTTCACTTCTCAATTTTATATGTAAATGTCATGTCCTTTATTCTTGGGTATAACAATTCATACCGCTTAAATGTCATTGTCGTTGACATGTGCCAAACATGCCAACATATATTTTTCATGTTTTACACCCAACGTTATTACCCCCGTTTGTACGTTCGCAACATTATAACAAATGTTGGGCTCGACACAATTCAGCCCAACTTTATAAACGTGAGAAAAGGGAAATCAAGAACATGTAATATTTTACAATACATAAAGGTGTGTGGCGCATGAACTTGCAATTTAGCGATTCAACTAACATAAATTATGGGTCATGTGAACTTGCATTCAAATCAGAGTATAACTAAGTAGGTGTCATATGAAATTGTATAGTTTAGGCTTATACAAACTTGGGTTAAAACATGTTTAACTTGGCATAATGTCAACCACAAAACTAACATGTTGTATATTCACCAAAATATCCAATTTTAAAATCTAATCATATAGCCTATTTCAACATGAACTTGCATAGTTTATGTAACCCAAACTGTACTTAACATAGATCCAATTATACTTGCAAATAAACATAAGAATGTGTTCATTGGTTTTGAGTCATGTAGGCATAAAAGGTCTCAAATCTAGAACATGTTTACATAAGCTTTAACTTAGACTTAGGGAATGTATAAGTCCATGCCATCGACATGAACATAAAGGGATCAATTACTAGTTTTTGCCACAACTTGCTAGTGCTATTATTTTCATATACAAATGTCCAATAGGCTTGCATCAATCAATTTATGTCACAAATATCATTACACAAGTCATGACAGAATTATTACAATACACAGAATTCATATCATTATTATACAATAACACAATTCGATTTTCATTTACATCGAATCACGTCACGGTTTTATTCATATTCTGAAAGATCACTATACTTACAAAGAATGCAGAATCTTGAATTCTGGATTCTGAATTCTGAAATTGAGATGCGTTCCTTTAGGTAGATTAACGTTGCGTTGAATAATTTGATTAAGCTTTAGTTCTCTTCTTAATTTGATTCGTCTCTAAGCTCCTCTCTCTTGATGGCTACGCTCAATTCTTTCCTGGCAGCATGACGACTCCAATCTTATTTTTTGTGTGAATTTTTAGTTGAGACTTAGGGTGTATATATAGATTTTTAGATTGTTTTGAGCCGTCAGATGAAGATAGGAGGAATCTAGACCATACAAAGTCCAAAGAGCCAATAAATAGGTGACATGTCAGCCCTAATGACACACCGAACCACAGAAATTCGAGCCAGAGCCAGACCCAGCCAGCCAGGTCGACCAGGTAGGTCTACTGGCAGGTCGACACCCAGGTCGACACTATGGTCGACGTGGGGGTGACCAGGTCGACACCATGGTCGACCCTATGGTCGACCTGGTCCTGGGCGGGAATTTTCCCGCCCAGCCCAGTTTGAGCTTATTTTTCGAATTTTGAACTTGAAACCGAGCTGTTTGAATTTTAAATTTTATTCTGAAACTTCCAATCCTTCATACGGAGTCCGATTCACGCAAACTCAGATCTGTCTTAAGCAGAATTCCGAGACGAACGCAATGGCATAACCCGTTTCCCTTAATTCTTTCATTTAGAATTAATTACACTTTAATTTGTGAAGCTTAATGTTATAGAATTCACGGGGTGTTACAACTGGAGCAGTCGTCAATTTTTACTTCAGCTCCTAGAAAGCTACCTCACATTCGGGAGTCCAGTTGAATCTCGAATGTTTCTTAGTAAGCTTGGTTAAGTGACTGGATATCTTCGAAAAATTCTTAATGAACTTCCGATAATAACTGGCCAACCCGAGAAAACTTCCGACTTCTGTGGGTGTACGAGGTTGTTTCCAATTCGAAATAACAGTGATTTTACTGGGATCCACTGAAATTCCTTGCTTTGACACGACGTGGCCAAGAAATTTGACTTCTTCTTCCCAGAATACACATTTGGAAAACTTTTCTTTCAACACATTCTTTCTTAGAATTTCTAACACTTGTTCCAAATGTTTTTCATGCACGCTATCTGATTTAGAGAAGATCAATATATCATCAACAAAAACTAGAACGAATTTATTCAATATTTCTCTGAATACACGGTTCATTAGATCGACGAAATAAGCTGGAGCGTTACATAAGCCGAACGGCATTACTAACCACTCGTAGAATAAATCTGGCCCTTTGAATGCTGTCAAAGGAACACACTCTTCGGCAATACGAAGCTGATGGAAACCTGTTGCTAGGTCCATTCGTGAAAACACTTGTGCGCCATTCAATCGATCCAACAAATCATCAATCCACGGCAATGGATATTTGTTCTTCAGCATCTGCTTATTCAAGTCATGATAATCTACACACAATCTGAGAGTACCTTCTGACTTCGGGACAAATAACACTGCTGCTCCCCAATCAGAGAAACTAGGCCTGATTAGACCCTTCCATAATAGCTGTCGAGTTTGATTGTCCAACTCTTCTTTTTCCTTCAAGGTCATTCTTCGAATAGCGTGAACTATTGGCCTTGCATTCAGAACTAAAGAGATTTTAAAATCAATTTCTCTCTGCGGAGGTAAGCTAACAACTTCTTCGAACACATCCGCATAGTTCTTGACAATAGGGATATTTTCAATGTCGACCGGAATATTCTCGAGAACGACAGGAACAGGTTCTCTTTGAGCAGGAGAAACATCCAAAGCTTCCCAGAAGTCTTTTCTATCCGTATTCGGACATTCACATGGAATGGTTATACAGTCACCCGATTTAATCTTCGCCTTAACGACTCTGTCGGCGCATTTAGCCTCAGCTTCATATTTGGTTAACCAATCCAATCCCAGAATAAGGTCAAATTCGGTGAAATTCATAACGATCGCGACGGTATCGAACCGATAACGGGAAAAAGAAACCGGCACCCCACAAACCCAACTAAGATCGACGAAACCCCCAATCGGATTATGGACAGTCATGGGTTCTTTGAGCTTTTTCAAATTCGAATCCAGTTTCTAAACCGCATTCTTTGCAATAAAGCTTCGCGACGCGCCTGTATCAAATAATACTTTAACTGGAATATCCTTGACAGTAAGACTAAAACATCTGGCCTTTCCTGACTAGATGAGGATCCAGGAACTTTTGCTACTTCATTTACATGAACCTTTTCAGATTTCATGAATAGCTGGCAAGCCTTTGAAAGATGACCAGCCTGATGGCATTGACTGCATTTTCTATTCTCTTGAAATACCTTCTTGGATTGAAGTCCACCTTTTAATCGCTTCTTTAAGGGTCCACAGTTTATCGCCAAATGCCCTTTCCGATTACAGTTAGAGCAGGTGGCAGTTGTTACTGGCACTTTCTCATATTTAACCTTCTTTCGATTGAATCTAGGCATCTTTCTGAACTCATACTTCGTACTGGCCTCAGGCTGTGCACTTGTCTCTGGGCTATTAGTTTCAAACTTCCTTTTATTGCTAAAACTGACTTCCTCTTCATCGACGAAAAGGCCTCGCTTATCTAGATCATCATACTGATAAGCCATGTATATCATTTTAGAAAAAGGAAGCTTCACATGCCCCATTACACTATTCTGGTATCTTCTTTGAAGACCATTAATAAACCTCAGATTCTTCCTCTTTGGATCTTGAATTAGATGAGGGGAAAAATGAGAAAGTTCGTTGAATTTCTTATGATATTCCGGAATAGTCATATCTCCTTGCATCAGATAATGAAATTCATCACATAACCGCTCGGTTGCTTCTGGAGGAATAAATCTTTCACCGAAAATCTCTTTAAATCTATCCCAGCTAATATTACCTTCGGGATTATCCTTCATAATCGAATCCCACTAGAACAAAGCTTCTTCTTTGAGTGCCCAAGATGCCAGTAATCTTTTCTGGTCATCACTCACTTTTAAACCTTCAAAGATTTTCTCAGCAGAACGAATCCAAGCTTGTGTTTCCATAATGGGTTCTTTGCCTAAGAATGGTGATCCACCCAGATTTCGATACCTCTTTACTAGAGCTTCAATATCTGCGTCCGCATTACTTCTTCTGTTTCTACCACTCATTTTCTAGTGCGTCTACAAATAGTAGACCAAGTGTCAGGTCAACAGAAACGATATTTCAAAACATAGAAACATATACCTGAATGTAAATGTTTCTATTGGGGTGTATTTCATTCTGCTATACTCATACTAGGATATTACTGATCCTATCTGTAATGAGTTATTCGTCTTAGAACACTTCTGGTTCAATTTCTGATGAGTTCGTTAATATGTTATATTCCAGAACTAAGCTTAACCAAAGCTCTGATACCACGTTTGTGAAGACCCCAAACCCCGATAAGACGGTGGAAAGGGTAATCTTTGCAATATAACACATAAACAGGTAACAACAGAACAGAAATAAATAAATACACCAGATAATGTACAACAGAATACACTGGATAAACATAATCATCAGAGTTACACAGTATACAGGATCATACTGAGTACAAAATACAGTTCACCTAAACATAAATGTCTACAGCGGAAACAAACATAATATGTACAGTAGGAGCTGAACAGCATAAAAAGAGATAAATGATAGAATCCATCTTGAGCTCCAGTTATCCAGGAAGAGCCTGCTAAAACCTGAATACAAGGCTGCCCATGTAGAAATTGGGGCACCCGAGTTAGCAAGTGAAACAAACTACGAGTCAGTCATGGGACTGGTATGAGAAATCTACTTAACTTACTTTTCAATATGGCTAATCACAGGACCACGCCACTTTCGCGGAATGGGTTTACTCCATTGGATTTCCAATGCTTTCAAACAAGTAAATCTTTTAAACATCGCAATGCTTTTTATAAAAATGAAGCCATTATAAGACTCAGTTCCCATCACACATTGCAACACAAACCGGAGGATAGAGTTTTACCTTATAATGGCCAGAATATGCTTGATACGAGCAAAACAAATCAATTGATATTATTACTAGGGTTTATATGTTTCAAAAACCAATTTCAATCATAACTATCAATCATAGACGGCATGTGTACCATATATCATGCCGCTATATATATATATATACACAATCAAAACCGCATGGTGTCGTATTTGGAAATTGGATTTCCATCATGAACCAAGGCAAAAGATAGTCCTTACCGAATTCGAGACGCTCTAGCCTGTGTCTCAGGATCAGAGCTCGAGTGACCCTTGGATCGTCAGGGCCGGTCCACCGATGTGGATTAAAATGCCTGAACACTGCGTTTCTCCGCCCTTTGGGGCGTCAATGAGCCAAATGACTCTATCGGCTCCACATAGTCACCGATATATCCAAGGCGCCTCGCAACAGCAACAACCATACAGGTGAAAGTAATATAAATGTCAGGGCTGGTAGGTCACTGACACCACCCTAGCTAGAAGGAAACACATGCCCTCTCTGAGGTCCTCTCCCGTTTCTAGTTCATACCGGGGTGTGGGGATCGTGAAACAACGTTATACACAAAGCCATGCTACACAGATCGTGTTTTGATCATCAACCACAAGACTTTGCTTTTCAACGGAAGCCTTGATCATCTGCCACTTAGGTATGCCACACAGGCAATTCACTCCATGCGACTGATTTCGATCAATATATTACCTCTGAGCTCGTGCGTCTCAGAGAAGGGCGTTAAGCAAGAGAATAAATTCTCCACCTCCAAACAGATATATATTAAATAGAGATCAATCAGCACAGAACAAAATCCAACATCAGACACACAGTCCATTTACAAGTTCGTTCTGGGTCTGAACGAAACCGGAGGCACTCAATACCTCGAATATCCGTACAATCAACAAGTACGTCCGGACGGCTACTACTTCAGCCCCTTCAAGGTAGCTACTCCCATCATGAGCATCAATAGCACCCCTCCATTCGACGTGCAGATTATCTGTCTTGCACCGTCTTCATATCTTCAACTTTCAATCGTCGATCAATTATATGAAATGAGAATTAACTCAGCCTTTTCAAATAATTCACATATATTTATAATTTCAAATCAATTCATTTCAATGGTTAAATTATTCGACATCACTAATTCTGTTCTTTAATGTAATTTTCATGCCAAACACATTCAACCATCAAATATCACATAAACCGAGCAAATTCAGTTTATTTCCATTCCATATCGTTTATAATATTTTATCACTATTTATCGCTATTTTTATTTATTTAAAAATAGCCAATTCACTCAAACGACGCTTCAGGCCATAACGCGGTCGTGGCGCTGTTTTTCTTCAGATTTGATTTACACATATCTGAAAATCTAACCGTTGGATCTTCACAAGTTTTATATCATTAGAAAGATCTTTTCAAAACGAATCCGACGGTTTTAGTTTTGGATAAATTCGACGGTCGGATCTCCCGCACTAATCGTTTGAAGTTACGATTTCAAAATATAAATTGCAGCGTCGTTATTCGATTTATTTTAATTATATTTATATATATATAATCGATTCTAGCGTTGTTTTTCTTCAGATTTGAATTAAACATTCCAGACAATTCAACCATTGGATCTTTACAAAGTGGGTGTCGTTGGAAAGATATTTACAAAGCGAACCCAACGGTTTCAGTTTCGGGAAAATCCGATGTTCGGATCTCCCGCAATAATCGTTTGAAATCATGGTTTCAAAACACGAACTGCATCTTCGTTATTCGATTTATTTTAATTATATATATATATATAATTCTTTCTTCGATTTCAAAACCATCTTCACTTTATATATTTGATAAAAATGATATTTTTCTCATCAAAAATCTTTATTCAACACATGAATATTTTTAGCACTTCATATTCACAATAAAAATGTTGATTTTGTTGTTCAATCCATATATTCAACACATGAATGTTTTCGACTTCACACATACGATAAAAATATGATTTTTATCGTTCTAGTCCTTTATTCAACACTTGAATATTTTCTATAGTTTATATATATAATAAAAATGCGATTTTTATTGTAAAACAATTTATTTCAAAACACGATTATTTTATATAGTTCATATATAAGGTAAAAATATTATTTTTATATTTCAAAGAATTTATTCAACACATGAATATTTTCTATAGTTTATATATATGATAAAAATGTTATTTTTATCTTTCAAAGAATTCATTCAACACACGAGCTTCATTCAACACATGAATTTCTATTCAACACATGAATATTTTCTATAGTTTATATATATATAATAAAAATGTGATTTTTATTGTAAAACAATTTATTTCAAAACACGATTATTTTATATAGTTCATATATAAGGTAAAAATATTATTTTTATATTTCAAAGAATTTATCCAACACATGAATTTCATTCAACTCATTAATTTCTATTCAACACATGAATATAGTTTCAACACATGAAAATAATTCTAACACATGAATATTATTGAAAATTTTGGCAGCATAACGGCAGGGTAGCTAAAACCGGCACCGTCCCTAGTATGCCACGCTCTACCTTAAAACCTCGCGGTTTTTGACAATGAGGATTTTCAATATCTAGAACGTACGTAGACGAATTTTCCCATATACTAATCCTATTGGGATTTCAACCACAATCAATCATTTCAAATCAACCATTCATGATATTCACCAAATTTCACATCAACCAATAATCCTAACAATATCACAACCAATATATATCGTTCATAGTCTGTGGACGAGGGGAGTATATAAATATATATATTCGTATATAAAAATATTTCGATTTCACTTCAATATCATTTCAATTTATTTCAACGCGTATATAACTTTTACAATGCATATATAACTTATACATCAAACGTACAACTTATACAACTTATACAACACTTATATAACTCATACTTCGACTATATAATTTATACATCGTTGTTTTCCATATCGTTTATAATTCAGAAATCTCGCATTGGGTTCCACTCCACCAAAAATAGTGAAGGCTCAGAAAAATATGCGGTCTCTTCTAGAATGTAGAAGACGTCCACACGAGTCCGTTGTCTCTTGTTTCACTGGATTTCGTCAATATAGGAAAAAAGATATGATGTTTTATAGTGAAATCATAAACCGTAGCGCTTTAAAGTGCTATAATCAGTTTAAAATAAACTAAACCGTATACCTTCAAATCTTGTTCAAACCTAGGTCGCCAATTTTCGCGAAATCCATGTAGCTACGGACCGATCGGCCTGCGCCACAATGGAGAGCTAGGAGAGAGCTTCCCGGCGCTACCCCCTTGTCCAGCTTGAAGTGGTGGTCGGCATGAAAATCGTGGCGATGCGGCGCTGCTTCCCAGGCCCGATTCTCGAGGCATACTGCACGATGGTGGTCGTGGCTGCTATGGATTTGTAGAGGGGGAAGAGGTCTCCGAAATGTTCAACTACGGCGAGGGTCAACGGTGAACGAGGCGGCCGGAATTTGGTCGGGAAGGTTTGAACGGTTTCCGCCTTTAATCATCAATGGGGAGAGAGAAAACGGGGGGAGAGAGAGAGTGAGGCCCAATCAATTTTTTTTAACTTAATTTATATATTTTTAAAATTCTAAAATACCACTTATCTCATACGAACTCCAATCGAAACCCAACGACCATCGTCCCTAGCTAAATACCCCCATTCCGAACACAATGCGATATGTTTCGTAGGCCCATTCGACTGTTTCGGTCCGTTTTTCTTCAAATTAAAATATAAAACATTCAATATTGGATTTGAACGTACATTTCAATTTGCCGGGGTCACATACTGATTCTAAAAATTTTAGAAAAATAAATCTAGCTATGTTTTGACGATATGGTTCCAACAAAACTAGTTTCGTCGAATTTTGAGACCGTTTGAAAAATGGCCATTTTCTGGTCGATCCAATTTAACTGAAATTGACCAAACACAGTTTCCTTCGCCACGCTCACATATTGACTTCAAAAATTCTGAAATTTGAAACCTAGCAATAATTTGACATCTCGGATCCAACAAAAGTGGTTTCGTTGAATTCTGAAGTCATTTGCAAAATGTCTATTTTCAAGGGCTATATATTCTCTATAGCGACCTTTCTGAAAATTCATTTGGCCATAGCTTTTGATTCCCGCTATTAAACTTCGATTTTTCAGATTCATTAGAAAGATATTCACTAACAGATTTAAATATTTTTTGTTTCACTAAAATCCGTTTTATTTTGCACTCGATAAAGTCAGTCAAAGTTTGAATTGAAATTTTGAAACTGCCGCGCCATTTCAGGCCTTGTTTATAATTTAAAATAATTATATTTGTTTTCAAATATCGATTCAAACATACTTTTCATCGTTATTATTTAAAATATTTTTTTTAAATATTAAAAATTCACAAAAAAAGCCAAATTAAAATTTTTAAACTGGCTCAGATTTTCTGGGTTGTTACAATAAAACCATAGCGAATTATGATTTACTTATAAAATATATGAAATAAAATAGTTTGAGCGATAAAAATAACATTTTATTGTATGTTCGAAGTATATAAAATAATCGTATTTTGAAATAAATTGTCTTGACAATTAAAATAGCATTTTTACATTATATATGAATCGCTAAAAATATTCATTTTTGAAATAAACTGCTTTAACAATAAAAATCACATTTTATCATTTATATGAAGTATATAAATTAATCGTGTTTGAAATAAATTGCTTTGACAATAAAAATCACATTTTTTCTATATATATGAATTGTTAAAAATAGTCATGTGTTGAAATAAATATCTGTTGGATAAAAATATCATTTTATCACCTATATGAGTTGAAATGGTTTTTGAAATCGAAGAATGGATAATATTATATATATATATATAATTAAAATAAATCGAATAACGAAGCTGCAGTTCATATTTTGAAACCGTGATTTCAAATTATTGTACCGGGAGATTCGATTATCGGATTTTCCCGAAACCGTTGGGTTCGCTTTGGAAACATTTTCCAACGACACCAACTTTGCAAAGATCCAACGGTTGGATAGTCTATAATGTTAAATTCAAATCTGAATGAAAACATCGCTGGAATGGATTTTATATATATATATATATATATATATATATATATATATGTGTGTGTGTAATTAAAATAAATCAAATAACGACATTGCAATTTGTATTTTGAAACCGTAACTTTAAACGATTGTACTGGGAGATCCGACCGTCGGATTTTCCCAAAACTGGAACCGTTGGGTCCGCTTTGAAAAGATCTTTCTAATGATATAAAATTTGTAATGATCCAACGGTTAGATTTTCATATATGTTTAAATCAAATTTGGAGAAAAACAGCGCCATGGCTGCGTTATGGCCTGAAGCATCGTTTGAATAAATCGACTATATTTAAATAAACAAAAATAGCGATAAATCATGATAAAATATTATAAAAGATACGGAATGTAAATAAACCGAATTTACTTGGTTTGTTTGATATTTGATGGTTGAATGTGTTTGACATGAAAACTACATTAATGAACTGAATTATGGATGTTAGATAATTTAACCACCGAAATGAATTGATTTGAAATTCTAAATATACGTGAATTATTCGAAAAGGCCGAGTTAATTCTCATTTCAAATAATTGGTCGATGATTAGAAGTCGAAGATATGAAGACGGTGCAAGACTGAGGATCTTCACGTCGAATGGATGGTTACTAATGCCTTAGATGGGAGTTGCTGCCCTGAAGGGGTTACAGTGGTGGTCGTCCTAACGTACTTGTTGATCGTTCGGATGTGCGAGGGCCTCTCTCCTGTATTGGACATACGGGGGAGGAATAAGGTGCCTCCGGTTTCGTTCAGACCCAGAACGGACTTGTAAATGGATGTGTGTCTGACGTTGTAGATTGACAACGTGGCAAACAGAGATTCTGTGATCAAAGCTTTTGTTGAAAAGCAGAGCTTTGTGGTTGATGATCAAAGCAGGGCTTTGAATAGCTTGCTTTGTGTCTAGCGTTGATTCGCGAGCCTCACACCCCGGTATGGACCAGAAACGGGAGAGGACATCAGGGAGGACCTGCGTTTCTTTTTAGCTAGGAGTGGTGTTTTGGGTTTTACACGCCCGGGCATTTTACTTATGTGGATGATGGATAGCGAGGTGTCACGGTTACATCGGTCGCTCCTGGGCCGATGGTCTAGGGTGGGGAAACACAGTGTTTAGGCATTTTAATCCACTCCATGTGGACCGGCCCTGACAATCCAAGGGTCACTCGAGCTCTGATCCTGAGACATGGTAGGCTAGATTGTCTCGAAGCGGTAAGGACGATCCCTTGCCTAGGTTCATGACGAAAATCCAATTTCCAAATACGACATTGTGGGGTTTTGATTTTATACCTGTATATGGCGACATAGTGGTATGGGGCATTAATGTTGTCTATGATTGATACTTATGATTGAAATTGTTTTTGAAACATATAAACACTAGTAGTAATATCAAATGCGTTTGTTTTATTCGTATCAAGCATATTTTGTCCAGTATAAGATTAAACCCTATCCTCCGGTTTGCGTTGCATTTTGTGATGGGAACTGAGTCTTATAATGGCTTCATTTTTGTAAAAAGCATTGCGATGTTTAAATGATTTATTTGTTTTAGAGCACTGGCAATCCAATGGAGTAAACCCATTCCACGTTAGCGGTGTGGACCTGTGATTGGCCTTATTATTAAAATAAGTTAAGCAGATTTCTCATACTAGTCCCATGACTGACTCGTAGTTTGTTTCACTTACAAAATCGGGTGCCTCTGTTTCTAAACGGGCAGCCTTGTATTCAGGTTTTAGCAGGCTCTTTCTAGATAGCTGGAGCTGAAGCTGGATTCTATCACTTCTTTCTTTTTATGTTGTTCAACTCCTGTTGTACATATTATGTTTTGATTTCGCTGTAGACATTTATGTAAAGCTGAACTGTATTTTGTACTAAGTATGATCCTGTATACTGTGTAACTCTGATGATTATGTTTATCCAGTGTATTCTATTGTACATTATCTAGTGTATTTATTTGTTTCTGTTCGGCTGTTATTTGTTTATGTGTTATATTCAAAAGATTACCCTTACCACCGTGGAACGGGGTTTGTGGTCGTCACAATTTGTAAAAGGAGAGCTTTTGGGAGGCTGCGACATTATTTCTGATATGGAAGAAAAAGGAGAGCTTGCCACAATTTTCAAGAAATAAGTGTTATTTACGAGCAAGAATACATGGTATGTTTTAGTTGTCGTACTCCACAGTTTAGCAGTTTATGGGGTAATTACCCCTATTTGTTCGTCATATGTTGAAACGTCTAATGGAAAAGGTTCAGTAGGCTGATTATTTGACGCTAAGGCTTAAATTTGCAATAATGTTCCTACTATTATACCATGCTTTTGAAATTAACATAAACTTAGGTAATTGTATGCATTTATTATAAGAATTACTTGATACGTATTCCTTTCAACGACATCCATGTTGCTCTTCTTCGATGTAATAAATGGACAAATGAATGCTTTCCAAAAAAAAGGGAAAAAAGGGGAAAAAGAAGAAGAAGAAGAGGGATATGTTATTTTCTGGCCGTGTGAAATTGATGGTACAAAGGGAATATACCAATTGGAAATTTAGCAAAAATTTGGAGGGTATCTGACCAATAGCTTAGATGCGATTCAGCAAAATGTGAATAAGTGAAATTTATAGGAGAACCAGTAATTTCTAACATCGTGCAATAATTTACATCAATATCGGCAACAGTAAAAAATGTCTTAAATTCATGTATTTGTATTGTTTGGGTTAATTTAGTCTTTTGCCAAGCTAAAAAATAATGAAAGTTATTTGTAATGTAATGACTTGTGGTTGGGAATTTATAAAGGGATATGAAAGAAATTTAGAAACCATATTTCTTTTTGGACAGGAAAGAGCAGAGAACGATATCTCTATTTCAAGGCCAAATGGCTTAAAACAATTTTTTAACTATAATTTGAAAACCTATCCGTAGAAAATCGTGTATTTGATCACTAAAGTAAAATCAACAGAATAGTCATAAGTTTAGTTTTACACAGTGTGAGAAAAATGAATATTTCATTAAAACATTCTTAGACTACCCGCGTTCTATTTCCTTTTATTCATACATAAATTGATCTCAGAAAACAATCAATTCATGGTTTGAATGTTGAAGGCTATTGCTCTCAGCAATGCATACACGGAATTGAATAAAATTTCTAAAAGTAAAAGTTAGCTCCAATGTACATTTAGTGACAGGTATTGTCCTTGACTGCTAACATGTTTGCTATATGAGATTTCAATATTCATATGTTATTAATAAATTTTAATTCTTCTTGTCAATGACTTAATAATGGCATGATAATAGTTTGGCATTGACTTAATATCAGCAGCAGCAACCACCGTAGGTGATTCCACAGTAGCCATTTCCGGTACCTAAGCAAGCGCAGCAACAAACTTCAATGGCAGCAGCTTTATTTGGGCATGCAAGAACTTAATCTAGTACTATTGTGTTATTTATATCAAGTTCCATGCCGTCTTAGTTGCATATAAAACACATCAGATTTTTTTTCTGCCACATAGGATATTTTGACAAGTTAGTCATATCTTGCAGCCTACTTTTTGTAGTCGCTGATGCTATTTTTGTTGCTTCAGAAGAGTTACACGTTCTCATTTTTTGGATCTTTTTTCAGTGCAATGTTTTTTTAATTTATGAGAAGTGAGGTAGCTATCTAATATCTTATATAGAGTAAGATTAAGTTTGGGAACCAATGATAACCTGGAAAAATTATTATGGACGGGTCTGGTCTGCAGTATGGCATTGCAAACATATGCATTTCAATGAGTCAGTAATATGCTAAATGAGAGATATGACTGTTTTAAGTTAGTAATATCATAATCCTCTACCTGTACAGCAAACTTATGTTGTGCTATTTTTGAAAATTATTAGTTTTAATCATATTTGGTTTGAGGGATGATTGTGCATTGTAGTAGCATCTTATTATTTCATGGATGTAGACTCAAATGATGGATAATTGTCACCACAAATTTTGCAGGTTAGTATTTGACTAATCATAATTCTTAGATTTTCATCTGTCATCTTATTTCGAGCGTATTCAAAAATTGGGAAATGCTTAGGTAGGAAGCCTTCATAGTTGAGAACAAATAGAGCTAGGATTTTTTTTTTAGCAAGATCTCCCAAAGCTCCAACAACCGTAGTACTAATTGTTGTTTTAGATTCCTTTAGTACGGACAAACGAATTGTGTGAGCTTAACTAATCCTCTGTTAGATGGATGATTCAGGTAAGTTCTGAAATGAATTTGCTGAAATAAGCAGCATGGTGGATTAATTTGCTAGATTGACTATATATCTAGATAGCTTGAACTTGTTATGGCAATGATATAATTTCAACATTAGATGTTATGGCGATCCACTGGAATGAGTTGTTGGAAGCAACAATTTTTATTTTATTCTTTAGTTTACTTATTTTTTGTTGAATTTAGAAAAATAGCTTTCTAATGTTTGTATTTAATTTTTGAATTAATATTAGGAGAGATGTGCTATTTCTATTGATGAGTGCTTGAAACTAGTGGCTCGCAGGCATGAAAAGTTGTTTTGTTAGCTTTTCAACTAATTTTTTTTTATATTATGTGTTATAAGCGTGTTAACATGTGTTATCTTTTCTAATATAGATACATATTGACTGTTTATTTGACATTAGCAGGGCCATTATTTTTGACGTTAAGGTGAAAATATCAGAAGCAAAACAAGATTAAATCTATTGTTAGTTGATATAAAAATGTATGATATATCATGTGGATACGGAAAAGTTGATAAAACAATGTACAAAATATTAAGCTGTTTGAATGATAAGCATGAAATGTTATGCGGTAATTTATATAAATGTTAAATGTGAAAATTTGTTTCATTTATATGCAAATGTTGGATGCATATATATATATATATATATATATATATATATATATATATATATATATATATATGTAACGTCCTAGATTTTTGAACGTTGATTACAAATATTTAAATCTGTTTAAATATTGATTTGGCGATATTAGCAGATTTTATATCGAATTTATTTTATAAAATCGAGCTCAAAAATATATAATTTATAATATAATTAAAACGAGCTCGAAAACGATGCGGCAGTTCGAATTTTTTTGATCTGAACTTTAATTCAATATACAGAATCCGTTTTAAGTCGGAATTCTGTGAAACAAGAAACGTTTGAACGATTTGTTTATAATTTTCATATGAAAGAGAAAAATTCAGATTTCATGTTACAATTTGTTAGATATGACCAAATCAAAATTTGAAATAGTCGATATGGAAAATCGTTATTAAAATATACGCGTTAAAATAGCCGTTTTGCAAACGGGCTCAGATTTCGACGAAACTAGTTTCATTAGAACCGTATCGTTAAATTATTGTACGGTATTGAATTTCGGGGCAAAACGATGTCGTATGTGACCACTGTAGCCGTAAATGCCTGTTCAATTTCTATAGCATGTAATTAATTTAATAAAGGGTTATTTGGGTATAACTTGAACAGACGATCGAATTAGGCCGCGAAACCAATTCCGTTGAGTTCGTATCGTTGATTAGAGTCAGGATAGGTATATAGTTTGTTATTTTTGGAGACTGTGTAATTTGGCGTTAAAAATGGCATTGCGGTGCGCGTAAAAATAGCCTACCGGGAAAACAGTCTCAGAATGCGACGAAACTGGTGTCGTTGGGTTCGTATTGAAATTTTTTTGTAGGATTTTAAAGTTTCAAGTTGATTTGATTTATCTAGTGATCGTGAAAAAATTAAACGCGTGTTTATTTCTTGTTTTATAAAGGAAATTTTTTCATACGACCTCGGATTTCAACGAAACTTGTCCCATTGGATCCGGAATATTTTTTTCACCAAGATTAGCTTTTTAATGAGAAAACAGAAATCGTTTGTGGTAATTTTGATCAACTACTTCACCATGAAGTTTCGTAAATAGTATTTTTATAATTTAACCTATCCTAAGTAATTATTCAACACGTGTCTACCCTAGTAACATCCGAAACTTCATTTCTATGCACATGTCCATGTATCCAAACTCACATGTTACTCTTTATTTCTACCTTTCCAGTTGTTCACACTGACAAGTGAATCATCTCATCTACACCGTCACTTTTCTGTCACCGAACGATATAAAAACTCATGAAGACATCAAGTAGCCTGCAGTGAAGATGAAAACACGAGGCAACCTACGTTTGAAACATTTTAAACCCCTAGTTTAGCAGCTATGACGCAAATCACTGAAGTGAAAACACACTGCTCCTCATCTCTCAACTCACACAGCCTATCTGACCTATGCGCACTGTTTGAGGGACATTGATCCTATCGGCTTCATTTCCTCCCTATAAATATGAGCATATACCATCGTTTCTTTTCAGAAAAAACATAACCAAAACTTCACTCCTCCTTCTATTATTTTTCTATGCTAGTCTCTTCTCTTGCTTACCAATAAAGCATTTCTTCGGAAAAAAAAGAAACGAGAAGGAGAAATAGAAGGGGGAAGACGGAAGGGAAGAAGTCGGGAAGTGGTCTGAGCTCATGCAACGTCCGATGGAGGAGGAAGGCATGTACAATGGGAAGAAGGACCATGGAGGGGGGCGCAAGTTCGGAGGAGTTGGGGAAAAAGGAGCTGTGTGTTGTGTAAGAAGAGGCATGAGCAGTTTTCGAAATAGTGGAGATGATGAGGAAGTGTAATGGCGAGAGAAGCGGTGTCAGTATCAGTGGACGGTGGGGTGTGCATTGTTCATGTAGCAGAGGGAAGCAGGGAGGATTGTGCGAAGACATTGGAAAGGTATTTTAAACAAAAGGAAAATGAACAGGAACTTTTATATATGCCTAAAACGTAATTAAATTTGCCTAAGTCGTGGATCATTAAGGGCCTAAGCCTACCAGTTGTTTAACGTGGCCTGTAGTGTTGTGCCAGTCCCTTTAGTGGTGCCAAATCCCTACTATATATACCCAAACCAGTTGTTTTTCATGACCCATTTATACATAGAACCCAATACCTAATTATGGATTTATGGCCTAATAAAATTTAAATACCCCTACCCGGTTTCAGTTACCATGTTAGTTAGTGATCCGAAAGCAAATACTATGTGTATTTATAATATTAAATTTAATTAAGTAAATAACGTGTATAATTTATACCGTCGTCATACAATAACAGAGTGGAACAGCTGGGACCATATCGACGGTCGTAATATTAGGGAGCTGATTTGAAATAGACAGAGTAAACACAGACGAACTGTTCTGGTGACCGATGGAAATCAAGGTGAGTTATCTCACTCGGTTTACCCGTTTATATTTTATATAAATTGGGTTTTTATTTTGTGTGCAATATTTTGCTAATGGTTGATGATTGAATGACTGTTTGTATGTGTGCTGAATATTTTTATATTCAGTGATTAAAATAAACGTTTGTTTAATTTAATCAAATAAAATCGTTATTTTAATGATTAGATTCCAAACGAGGTAATTTACCTTGTTGGGTACGTTTATAATAATATAAACATATTAAATAAATGTTTGAATGTTTGATTGGATGTTGTTGACTGTTATTAGTTGAACTGTTTATTTCTGTTTATCGTGATAAATAAATATATTGTCATATTGAATTTGAGGTAACCCATTGTGATACAGGGAAGGACAGGTTAGAGAAATCCAACCGGATTCCTCAAATATGTTGTTTACTTTCATATTATATGAACTGTTTAATCAATGCGATTGATTGTTGATTGTTGAATTCAAACCCAACACTTGTTTGATATTAACCAATGGTTGATGTTGGTTGAGTAATTATCTTTAGATGGCCCAAGAATGAATCGTTTTATAAAATTCGATTTACCGTCAGGTAAATAAATAGAAAGAAAGTTATAAAATTTGTTCATAACTAAAAACCGATTTGAAATCTATTTTATATAGATTATTTTTGAATAAAGGATATCAAAGATAATAAATAATTATATTTATCTCGTAACTATAAACGAGTATATAAAGTGAGATTCGTATGTTAATAAGTTTTGTAGGAAAATGAGTAGTGATTAACAAAATGGTTAAGGGTTTAATTAATTGTTTCATTAAACAATTAAAGGAGATTATTTAATTAGATTGTTAATTAAATCAAATGAAATTATTTAAATTAATTTTATTTAGAAATAACTAAGTGGGAAATGGCTTACAAAGTGATCTCGTTTGTGATGACCAAGTCGACTACTTGAACGAGATTTGATGAGTGAAAACTATTATTGGATTTGTTGATTAATATTGAAAGTTAAGTATCATTTTAAAATAACCTTTTAAGAAAGATTAATTAATTAATAGATGTTGATAAAGAAAACTGTTTGATGTAAAGGGTGGTAACCAATTAACGAGGAGTTGACCAGAAACGAGATTTTTTTTAAAAGTATAATATGAATATGAATTCCTAAAGTGACTCGATAGATAAGATTTGAATATACAATAGTGTTTCAAATGAAATCAAGTGGCTTTGATATATCGAGTCCAGAATCGTATAAAAAGGATAAGGTTAACTTTAAAAAAATGAATGATGTTTGAAAGGACCGGATTGAAATGAAAATGGTGATAAAGAGGATTATTTGAATAATAATTAAAAAGGGATTTTCATATGAGCTAGATTTTGGATTTATTCCCGGAAAGGAATTATAAAAAAGGAATGTTTTAAAACAAGATTAATGTGAGTTGAAATCAAAAAGAAACCTTAATGGATTGAACTATGTTATAAAATAAGAATCTAGCGATAAAGATCTAGAGATGAATATTTTAAATATAAGTACTGGAAAAAGTGATAAATTGAGATTTCATTGATAAACTAATATATATTCCAAGATAAGAGTGTAACCACCCGGAAAATCTGAGCCAATTTAAAATTTTTAATTCGGCTATTTTAGTGGATTTTAAATATTTAAAATAAATTGTTTTAAATAATAACGATGAAAAGTAAGTTTGAATTGATGTTTGAAAATAAATATAATTAATTTTAATTATAAATAAGACCTGAAATGGCGCGGTAGTTTCAAATTTGAATTCAAACTTTGACTGACCGTACCGGGTGCAAAATAAAACGGATTTTAGTGAAACTAAAAATATTTAAATCTGTTAGTGAATATCTTTCTAACGAATCAGAAAAATCGAAGTTTCATAACGGGAATCAAAAGTTATGGCCAAATGAATTTTTAGAAAGGTCGCTATAGGGTTTATATAGCCCGTGAAAATGGCCATTTTGCAAACGACCTCATAATTCGACGAAACCACTTTTGTTGGATCCGGGATGTCCAATTATTGCTAGGTTTCAAATTTCATAATTTTTAAAGTTTGTATGTGAGAGCAAAGGAAAATGTGTTTGGTCAATTTCTGTTAAATTGGATCGACCAGAAAAAGGCCATTTTTCAAACGGTCTCAGAATTCGACGAAACTAGATTTGTTGGGACCGTATCGTCAAAACATAGCTAGATTTATTTTTCTGGAATTTTTGAGATCAGTATGTGGCTCCGGCAAATTGAAATGTACGTTCAAATTAAATATTGAATGTTTTATATTTTAATTTGAAGGAAAACTGACTGAAACAGTCGAATGGGCCTTCGAAACATATCCCATTGTGTTCGGAATGGGGGTATTTAGCTGGGGACGACAGTCCTTGGGTTTAGATTGGAGTTCATATGAGGCAAGGGGTATTTTTGGATTTCAAAAATATATAAATAAATAAAAAATATCGGCCAATCATCTCACTTCTCTCTCCCCGCTATTTCTTCGTCGACCTCCCTGCTGAACGACGGAATGTTGTTCAAAACTTCTCTCTTCGATTTCTCCTCCATCCCTCAACGAAATCGAGCGCCCCTTCGCAATTTTTGAAGCTCTCCATCTCCTCTACACATCCATACCAATTGCAGAATTTTTCGTGGAGTATTAAGCTCGAATCGAGCTCGGGAAGTTGGCGACTTTCGATCACCGTTGGGGCGAATTCTGGCCACCGAATCCCACGCCACCACAGGGCGCAGGTGCGGCCCACGTCCCCCTTCGACGTTGTACCCTCCGATCCTCGCGTCACTTCACGGATTTCGCGAAAAATCCAAACCTAGTTTGGAACCAGTTCTGAAAAGGTACGGCCTTGGCTATTCTTAACTGAAAATAACACTTTATATCGTTGCAAACTTCTAAAAATCATATCTTTTCCATGTGTGATCGAAAATCAGTGAAACAAGAGGCACCGACACCGTGAGGACGGCTTCTAAATTCTAGAAGAGATCGGATATTTTTCTGAGCCTTCTACAATTTTTGGCAACGCGAAAAGCAATGTGAGATTTCTGAATTATAAACGATATGGAATCAACGATGTATAAATTATATAGTCGAAATATGAGTTATATAAGCGTTGTACACCACATGTATAAGCGTTGTATAAGTTGTATGTTCGATGTATAAGTTATATATGCGTTGTAAAAATGATATATGCGTTGAAATAAATTGAAGTGATATTGAAATGAAACCGAAATATAGTTATATACGTATATACGTGTGTGTGTGTGTATATATATATATATATGTATATGTATATATATATACACACACACACTCTCCCCTCGTCCACATACTATAGACGATATATATTGGTTGTGATATTGTTTGGATTATTGGTTGAGGTGAAAATTGGGTGAATATCATGAATGGTTGGTTTGAAATAATTGATTGTGATTGAAATCCCAATAGGATCAGTATATGGGAAAATTCGTCTGCGTACGAACTAGACATTGAAAATCCCCATTGTCAAAAGCTGCGAGGCTTTAAGGTAGAGCGAGGAGCCGTACTAGGGACGGTCCCGGTTTTAACTACCCTACCGTTATGCTGCCGAAATTTTCTGAAATATTTCTGTGTTTGATTTAAATTCATGTGTTGAATGTTGAAATAATATTCATGTATTGAATGTTGAAATAAAATTCATGTGTTGAATGTTGAAATAAATTCATGTGTTGGATGGAGTTCGTGTATTGAATAAATTCTTTGAAAATAAAAATAACATTTTTATCATATATATAGACTATATAAAATATTAGTGCTTTAAATAAATTGTTTTAACACCAAAAATAACATTTTTACCTTGTATATAAACTATATAAAATAATCGTGTTTTGAAATAAATTGTTTTACAATAAAGATAGAATTTTTATTATATATACCAAATATAGAAAATATTCATGTGTTGAATAAAGGACTAGAACGATAAAAATCATGTTTTTATCGTGTGTGTGAAGTCAAAAACATTCATGTGTCGAATGTATTGATTGAACAAGAAAATCTACATTTTATTGTGAATACGAAGTGCTAAAAATATTCAGGTGTTGAATAAATAATTTTGATGACAAAAATATCCATTTTTATCAAATATATGTAGTGAATATGGTTTTGAAATCGAAGAATGAATTATATATATATATATATAATAAATCGAATAACAAAGTTGCAGTTCGTGTTTGGAAACCGTGATTTCAGAAGATTAGTGCGGGAGATCCGACCATCGGATTTTCCTGAAACCGAAACCGTTGGGTTCTCCTTGGAAATATCTTTCCAACGACACCCATTTTGTGAAGATCCAACGGTTGGATTGTTTGGAATGTTCAATTCAAATCTGAAGAAAAACAGCACCAGAATCGATTTTATATATATATATATATATATAATTAAATTAGATCGAATAACGATGCTTCAGTTCGTATTTTGAAATCGAAACTTCAAACGAGTGTACCGGGAGATCCGACTGTCGGATTTTCCAAAAACTGAAACCGTTGGATTCGTTTTGAAAAGATCTTTGTAATGATATAAATTTGTGAAGATCCATTGGTTAGATTTTCATATATGTGTAAATCAAATCTAAAGAAAAACAACGCCACGGCCGCGTTATGGCCTGTAGCGTCGTTTGAATGAAATGGCTATTTTAAAATAAATAAAAATAGAGATAAATCGTTATAAAATATTGTAAATGATATGGAATGGAAATAAAACTAATTTACCCGGTTTATTGGATATTTGATGGTTGAATGTGTTTGGCGTGAATTGTTGTCGAATAATTTAACCATTGAAATGAATTGATTTAAATTCTAAATATACGTGAATTATTTGAAAAGGCCGAGTTAAATATCATTTCAAATAATTGATCGGTGATAAGAAGTCGATGATGAAGACGATGGTTGAAGACCAGAGATCTTCACCTCGGTTGGATGATAACTGATGTCTTGATTTGGAGGCATCCCGAAATATAGATAATAAGTGGTGATCGTCCAGACGTACGTGGAGATCGATGGATATGCGAGACATGTAGTGCCTCCGATTTCATTCAGACCTAGAACGAACTTGTAAATGAACTGTGTGTCTGACATTGGATTTTATTCTGTGTTGATTGATCTCTATTAAATATATATCTGTTTGGCGGCGGAGAATTTATTCTCTTGCTTAACGCCCTTCTCTGAGACGTATGAGCTCAGAGGTTATATATAGATAGAAATCAGTCGCATGGAGTGGACCGCCTGTGTGGCATGCCTGAGTGGCAAATGATCAAGGCTTTTGTTGAAAAGCAAAGTCTTGTGGTTGATGATCAAAGCACAGCCTGTGTGGCATAGCTTTGTGTATAACGTGAATTCGCGAGCCTCACACCCCGGTATGAGCCAGAAACGGGAGAGGACCTCAGGGAGGACATGCGTTTCTTTCTTGCTAGAGGTGGTGTCAATGCTTAAACTGGCTGACATATATACTATTTTCACCTGTGTGGTTGTTGCTGTTGCGAGGCGCCTCGGATATATCGGTGACTATGTGGAGCCGATGGAGTCATAGGACTCATTTACGCCATAAAGGGCGGGGAAACGCAGTGTTCAGGCATTTTATTCCACATCGGTGGACCGGCCCTAACGATTCAAGGATTTGACTGAGTACTTGCCTTGAGACTCGGGCTAGACAGTCTCGAATTCGGTAAGGACTATCTTTTGCCTTGGTTCATGACGAAAATCCAATTTCCGAATACGACACCTTATGGTTTTGATTGTATACCTGTATATGGCGACATAGTGGTATGGGGCATTAATGCCGTCTATGATTGATACTTATGATTTGAAATTGTTTTTGAAACATATAAACACTAGTAGTAATATCAAATGCTTTTGTTTTATTCGTATCAAGCATATGTCGGCCATTATAAGGTAAAAACTCTATCCTCCGGTTTGTGTTGCATTGTGTGATGGGGACTGAGTCTTATAATGGCTTCATTTTTTATAAAAAGCTTTGCGATCTTTAAAATATTTACTTGTTTTAAAGCACTGGCAATCCAATGGAGTAAACCCGTTCCGCGAAAGTGGCGTCGTCCTGTGATTAGCCATATTATAAAATGTGTTAAGTAGATTTCTCATACCAGTCCCATGACTAACTCGTAGTTTGTTTCACTTGCAAACTCGGGTGCCCCTTTTTCTACACGGGCAACCTTGTGTTCAGGTTTTAGCAGGCTCTTTCTGGATAGCTGGAGCTGAAGATGGATTCTACCATTTATCTCTTTTTATGTTGTTCAGCTCCTATTGTACATATTATGTTTTGTTTTCTGCTGTAGACATTTATGTAAAGCTGAACTGTATTTTGAACTAAGTGTGATCCTGTATACTGTGTAACTCTGATGATTATGTTTATCCAGTGTATTATTTGTACATTATCTGGTGTATTTATTTAATTCTTTTCTGCTATTATCTGTTTGTGTGTTATATTCCAAAGATTACCCTTGCCACCGTCGTACGAGGTTTTGGGGTCGTCTCAAAGAGTGTCGTCGACTCAAGGTCTGAGAGGTAACAAAATACCCCAACTTGTAACGACTTCATGATTATCCAAGAATGATATTGGTTTAGAAACGACAGTGGTTGAGGGAATTACATTAATATTTCTATGAAGATATTATAAACTATAATTCAAAAAAATTATGAGTTAAATAAATGAATTTGAAAATAAGAATTTGAAAAGCGAGATACCTAATATTGAAATATTTGGGGAATTTAATTAACAACTGAGGCCAAGTGATGCGGTATACCGAACCAATGTATCCACTTTATTTTTCCATGGATGATGGTTGTTTATTTGATAGTTAATTCACCGACTATCAAATCTGGCCAAATCGTTTGTTGGTATGGAAAGACCGGGATCGAATGTATATTCGAAAACCATTCCGACCAGCAAATACGTAATGTTAAAGACATCAGGAGATGGTCGAGATGGAGCAATGAAGACCGCGGATCTTCATGAGCGGAAGAACTACTCGTTGGATTTCCAAGGGTAGCTCCTGAAGTTATTCTGACTTGTGATTCTGTCGTGATTGGAATCTTCGGATTGCAAGGACTTCCCGCTACTGATCCATAGGGTGATTCCTAGGATGCGGTAGGAGGGTGCCTTCGGGTCATCCTGTTCCTGGATGATTTGTATGGACGATGTGAATGGTGGCCAGATGTTCTAAAAGTCGATTATAATCTCAAGCCTCATCAACCGGAAAATGACAGAACACAACACCAGAAAAGGCTTTTTATAACAGTTATTACTGTTACTAATTAACTTTGTAACAGTTTTAACCGTTACTACAACATACGTGACAAACTGTTGTCACGAATATTGTAACGGTTAAAACCGTTATAAAGCCTTCATATTGTAACGGTTATTACCGTTATAAAGTATGTGCTTTGTAACACTTATAACCGTTAGTACTGGAAATTTTATAACATTTATAACTGTTATAAACATAATTTTTATAACAGTAATAATTGTTACAAATATTAAATATATAACAGTTATTATTGTTACTATATAAAACTGACTATTTCATACAATAATTTACTAACAATTATAACTGTTATAAACGTGAATATTATACCAAGACTGCAATAGGTAATTTCGTAAAACATACATACACCAATAAGAATATTCAACATATAATATAACAATATCTCAAAGAAAATACAACATATCACAATTTATATCTTAAAGCAAATTCCAGTTCGACCAACGTGACAATTTAACATACAATCATAATACCATTCATCATCCAAGACAAATAACATCTAAGTATCATAATTTAACATACAACCATTACACAAAACGCAAACGATTAATGGACCAAATTACAAATCCACCATCAACAAGATCAGATAGTGTATACATACCATTTTGGGGTGCATCAAAAATTAACGCATCCGGATCCAGAGCTTCCTCCACCCAAATGGCTCTCTCTCCTTCTAGTACAGTTCTATGATGACAAGCTTTTTGCACTCCTACATATCCCTTCGCTACCTCCTTTTATGTTGATGACAATAACACTACCGATTGTTTATCCCTCGTGGATGATCCAATGGCATCATTAGAAGAAGCATGTAGATTGCCATTACCTCCATCGGAAGAAACTTCTTCTTGTGGTGTCGTATTCCCTCCTTGTTGATTGGTAAGAAGCTTCATAGATTGGTGCAAGTATGCTAATGCCGAGTTCATTGATTTGATGTCTTCATGCATTTGACTTTGGTTGTTCTCCAATTTAGCTAACTGTTGTTTAGTTGCATTCTCTTTTGCCGCGGTAATTGCTTTTGAAGCTTGTGTTATTTTTACTTGCTTTAGATTGCATGTAGAGCTAATAGCACGACAATAACTTCTTTTATCATCTCCAAAAACTTCAGCAATGAGATCTTTCTCAAAATTATCTAGACTTAGAGCATCATCGCCACCTTCTAATCTTTTTTTTTCTTCCGCTGCTTCAACCAAAGCCTACGATGATAGTTAAATAATAATAGTTAAAAATCGACAAAAATTAAAAAGTATAATTGAGTCTTGGGTAAAAATTAGGCATTAGAACATCAAATACCGAGCCAAAACTGTTAGCTTGAACATCAAATAAGTAATTTAGACAAGCAATAACGACTAGAAGGGTACATGGTAATTTTCTATGAAACCTGCTATTAAAATGTTCAGACCAGAACTAATTATGCTCAAATAATTCACTGAAAGAAGAGCAACTCTGCCATAATGTGAAAATAAAGGAATCAAATCACCTAGATGCCATACCAATCATCATATTATGACAGACAGAAATAGACCGTAAAATGAATCAACCTCTAAAGCATAAAATGACACCTCTTACTCGTTAAAATGAATAGAATGTCCCCTTTTGTGAGTAGCAGGGTTGGTTGAGGATATCGGATTCCACCGATGACGTTGAAAGTTCAATCCACACTGGCTACATTATCCGTCTGATTTATCTGGGGAATGTATCACAATCAACAGTGCAATATTCCCAGAATTTACAAGCAATGACTTTGTTCTTTAGGCCATAAAAAGGAAAAAAGAAGATAATCTACTTATCATCCTTTTTTTTCTCTTGCTATCATATATTTCATTTAATAACCAAGACAAATCTCATTATCATACATTTTATTTTTCCAATATTTCCTGGTACTCTTTGAAGTATTCACTCGTCATAGAAGAGTATCATTGTCAAGGTCCACTGCATCAAGTGGTAAACGGTGTGACACTTCAGGCTAAAGTTAGATGTCATGAATTTGAACACACGAAACACCAAAATGAGTGATTTGCTTAGAAATAATTACCTTTTCTGAAAAATAATAAATGAATAAAATCATAGTAGACATGTAAAGATCTGACCACTTTACGTTTATTTTAGCAGATTTATCTCTGTTGCCATAGCATTTATAAAAGACTGATAAATGCAGCTTGATTTTGGTATAATGCAATGTCACACTAACAAATAAACATTGAATTTAAGTCTAATTCTTGTAAGCATATGAGGCTATGCCAAAGTCTTGAATATTGTTATGTTTAGTTTCATTTTCATACAACCAACATAATCTTCTAGTAGTATATCAGCATGCATGCCCGCAAGCATACAAGCGTTTTTCATTTGAAGCATAATTTTGTTTCAGATAATTAAAAATAGCATTTGTTATCTTTCCTCCTTTTTTTTTCTTTCATAACCTCGCTTGGATTCAAAAAGATGGTCGAATTTTGTTCGCAATTAGACTCCTTCATTACTAATAGAGATGGAAATAGCATGACAATACCCTTTGAATGCATCAACATATATCTCACAGCATAAATGAAAGACCTTGCAACACAAGCAATGATAGCCTCGCTGGTGAGAGAACGTCTGCGTAATTCTTTTAAACACACAGAGACACCCCTACAGCTGAAATGTATTTATTGAATTTCTTTTGTAGATATCAGAGATTGGCTACTAAATGATAATATTATGGATCGACAAACTAAATGTAAACTATTATAAAACTGGTTTAGGTCAAAAGTTTATTAGTTAACATGTTGCAGTCTTATCATATGACACAATACCATAGAAAAAACACTCTAAAAGATATTATGTTCCAATAATTTCTTTTGATGTTGGATATATTCATATATGTATGTTTGTACATACAGAGATAGTGAAAGAGAAAGGATGGAACAAAAATTTGTAGCTACAATTAACATCATTTAAGGACAATTCTAACAAATTCAAAGCAACATATTTCTAATCAACGGTTATAATTAAAGTTTGAGCGATTGGTATCGACCTTACATTTCGAACATTTAGACATTTCGAAATGATTGCAGTTTTTCTGCAAATTATATTCATAGTGTAGGTACAAATGCACGTGCACATAAAAATAAAAGAATCTCATTATTTTTCTTCCAAAAATAGCTTTCGCTAGAAAAGGGATGAAATTGATGGCAACATAATTTTGACGTCTTTGGGATTTGAACCGTGGGGCGAGGATTTGGCCGGAACACTGGGATTCTGCCTGTCCCAAACCATGGTGCGAGTGGCTCAGTTTACTGAGCCGAGTAGGCTCAGGTTTACTGAGCCACTCGGCTCGGGTTTACTGAGCCACTCGGCTCTGGTTTACTGAGCTGAGTGGCTCAGTTTGATGAGCCTATGGCTCAGTTACACTGAGGTACAGGCTCAGTAAACCTGAGCCGAGTGTCTCAGTTTACTGAGCCTCGTAGGCTCAGTGTAACTGAGCCACTCGGCTCAGGTTTACTGAGCCGGTAGGCTCAGTGTAAACTGAGCCTATGGCTCAGTAAACCTGAGTCGAGTGGCTCAGTAAACCTGAGTCGAGTGGCTCAGTTTACTGAACCGAGTAGGTTCAGTTTACACTGAGCCGAATAGGTTCAGTTTACACTGAGCCGAGTAGGCTCAGGTTTACTTAAAATAATGAAATAATAAACAAAAATTTGCCTGCGTTGGATATGAGCATATTTTGATTTGCTTAAAATGGACCATATGCCCCAGTGTAATTTTTTACCTTTTCCTTGCAAAAAATTACAACACTAGAAAGTTTCTTCCAGCCAAGTACAAATTATAACAAGCAAATTGAATATGTTGTTCGGCAGCTGAAGAAGAATGTTATCCACTGTTCTTAAAATGGTTGTTGTGTGTAATTATGTATTTCACATGAGGAGAATTTAAATTTTTCTGTTATATAAACAACTAGTTTCATTTTTATAAACAGTTGAAGTTCTAGCTTAAAATGAATTTGAGGTTTTCAATGTTTTCAGTATACACGATCATAACGTTATAATCAAACATAAACAGTGGATAACATTCACCAAATGATATATTTTTTTCTAAACAGTTGACTTAACTAGTTTTATTTTCATAAACAGTTGAAGTTCTAGCTTAAAATATCAAATCGTCAACAATAAACATGCACCAAATGAAATATTTTTTCTCCTGTATAAAAATGTGGCAAATAGTTAAGTCTTGCAAGAATGAGAAATGAACTATGCGTCTTGCACAGAAATATGATCTTATTATATTTACAGAAAATTCAAAAGAACATACATGTAAATTTCATTAGTTACAAAACTTTAATAATTAAAATAACAAGTGATAATTCTACTACGGGTAGTAGAAATCATAACAAGTGCACACGGTTCCTAACATACACTTTCCTGTAATTGTTGGAGGTTCTGGAAATTGTTGTACGCAGAAGTCAACACGATTCTGATTAAACATGCACAAAGCCATATTTTTAATTGTTTAATTAAGTTATATAAACACTGTTTAATTATTGATGGTTTATGGCATTAATTGTACTCAACATTTGACGTTTTTAATTGTATGTGCTAACAAACTAGAGCTTGATAAAAAAAGGTTCGCATTACTTACATATTTTTCAGCAGAACATGGAAGTACTTCCCCGGTTTTTTTTGCTTGTATGGCTATTTTCCAAACAAGAGCTCGCATAGGCTTACTTTTCGGATTTTCCCTTTTCTAATGAAATATACAAAAAATACATATATTATAATTTATCATTAAGTTTACTTAAGAAATATGAACTACATACCACTTCATCATAGAGTCTACTGTACAATTAGCAAGAACTTCACTTGTACCTGTCATATTTTGTAAATGAAAAAAATAATGTAATTAGTTAGATAACATAATTCACATGTAAATGTTTTTGGATTGCTTAACACATTTTTCATAACAGTTCTATTTTAGGCCAAATACAAAAGCAGTTAACAGTTCCATTAAACTAAATGTTTTGAATCTTTTAATATATGGACGTATATTAATCACAAAAGGACCCATAATTTTGATTCCAATTGTACTTCCTGTTACAGAATTTTTACCATTGATTGTTCAGTTTCTTGATCACCGTCCGATCAAAAATCAACGTTTAAAGATGCATTTAAAATAAACTGAGCTATCAATCAAATACAGCGATAGAACAAGATCAAGATAAAGCATCCAATTGCCTGCAAAGAAAATCTAGCTTTGGTAGCCAATCACTGCTAACCAATAATCAGTTTGTTCTGGTCTAGCTTTTAAAATAAGCAAAGGAAAAAAAAAGTACACGAAAAAAAACTGCATTTGTTCCAGAAAAAATTCTGCATTTGTTTAAAAAAACAACATTTGTTTTATTAAAAAAACTGCACCGCACTTGTTTTAAAAAATATAAAAACTGCATTGCACTTGTTTAAAAAAAACCGCACTGATTTTTAAAAAAACAGACTCTATGACTTATATCTATGTAGTCAAGGCGTGCGCCTAGGCGCAAAAAAGCGCAAGGCGCAGTAGGTGGGCTTTTTTAGGTCTTATAGACAGAAAATTTTTAAAATCTATTCAAATCATATTTTTTTGTAATTTGCTTGAAACTTTGGAATAGAAAAATTAAATTTTGTTTTAAACTTTCTAAAAACCAAAATGATTTAGTAGTTAAAATGCTAAACTTGAATTACATATTAAGTTTAAAATTTTATAATCTAACAGTAGAACTTATGCTAAAAGTTTAAACAGTTTAGTATGAAATTTAAATTTTATGTTGTGTTGATATTGACTTTCTTTTTCATTTCAGGTTATGGCTACAAACCCTCCTAATGCAAATGTAGGGAAGTCTTCTTCTGGTGTGGTTAGAAATAGAAATTTTAATAAAGCAGACATTGGTTGGAAACACAACTTTCGGCAGATGAAACTAATCCCAAAAATGTCACCAGCATGTTTTGTTCCAAAGTGACAAGGGGTGGAATATTTAGAGCGAAACAATATCTAGTCGGAGGATTTAGAAATGCAAATGCTTGTTTAAAAATTCCACCGGAAGTTAGAGCTGAATTGCAAGAGGCAATGACAAAAATGAAAGCTAGAAAAATGGATGCTTTTGAAGCAAATGCAAGTAACGATTTAGGTAATTATAGTTTAGAACATGGTAATGATGAAGTTGTAACAGTTGGAAAAAGATTGAATATCGGCGAAAGAGAAGGAAATGTGGGAAAGAAGTCAAAACATAATTTGAAAGGTCCGATAGACTTAACCAATCGTACTTACTTGTAGGAGAGTTGCTTATGGCAAAAAGAAAATCTATATATTGGACTCCTTGTGCCTTGACTACATAGACTTACATAATAAACATCAGTTTAATTTTTCAATGCAAATAGCCTGATGCAATGTTATTCTTAGCATTAACACTACTCTGTTCAGCCACTTCAACATACAAAAGATTTTAGCTTCTCAATCAACTATGCTAAAATAGGCTGGGTGCCGAATCACATTTCAACAGAACTGTCATGAAATCACGGTAGGAGAAAAAAAAACCACGAAAGTGAGGAGCTGCTAAGCAGCGACGGTGAACGCACACACGCAATCACAAACACCAACGTCAGACCCACGCAAGCCAAAAAAAGCAAGAAACTAAACAGCACCCACCAGCTCAAAAGCACTGAGCAGATAGCAAAGCAGCAAAAAACTGCTTATGGAAAAAAACATTAGAAAGTAAAACCATACCTGCCTCGAAAGGAAGCAAAAAGCGACGACCTGCTAGCAAACAACCTACATACCCAAACAATAAATCAATTAATTAACCAGAAATCATAAATTAAATTACTCCGTTTAATTAAATACTTCACTTTAACACGCAAACACATACTTCATTTAACTTCAACTATGTTATATACATTTGAGCATATATTGGGTACTCAGGTTGCAGGGTTATATCAACGATGTTTAATTCAAAAGTAATAAGAAAACTATAGTATATCTTGATTGTCTCCAAATTTTCAAGGGGGTTAATTTAAAAAAAAAACCTCAAAATGCTTCTTCACATGAAGTTAACAATGGTAATATCATAAGACAAACTATTAATAATGAAGCAGTTAAAAGATTAAAAAAAAAAATTGATATACCTAACTGTGAATGATTTCATTCAAATCAACAATAACCGATCAATATTGAGTCGGTCTTATATTTGAAATCTCTATGTTGTATACCGGCTTCATCATTACGATCCTATCAGAATTCACAAAATGTTATTGATTAGTAACCTTAGCTGCTTGTTTAACTTGCAATCAACTTATGTTTAATTAGTGATCCATATTAAAAAAATAATCATTGGGCACATTTACCCTTTTGACTAACAAAACTGAAAATTAAGACAACTAATACATATTGGGAGGTATTTGATTTTTTTTTTAATGACCAAATCTGAGCACGGAAAATAGAAAGGTTCATGTAGAAAATTTAGTCCAAATAAATATGGCTTATTTGGAATAAACGTATAAATATAAATAATAGAGATTGAAGCGGAATTTTGAACAAAATGGAATCATACTAAATGCAGTTTTAAAATCCAGCAGTTTTCTAGCTGTCGTAGTTTTTGAATGCAGCAATTTTAGTCACGTTTTAAATTTACTGATTAGCAATGGATGAAAAAACCAAACACAAATCATTCATTCATAGTACACGTATTTATTTAGCTTTATACTCATCAATTCATAAATGAAATTACTTTTACATTATACCTTCATCCTAACTTGTTATGACCGAGCTAAATCAATGATGTTCAAATTAGAAATATTGACAGGAAAAAAAATCATTTAATGCAATATTAATATATTCTCTAACCCTGTCATTCATTTTGGTTGTCTACAATGCTTCATAAGTTTATTTGCAAAAAATCAGTATTTCAACTTCACTGCACAGTTAGGCAACTGAGTAATAAATCCATGGGAAAAACAACACAGAATTATATAACTAAAATAATATTAATTGGAAAATACCTGATTATGAACGGTTGACTTCAAATTAAACCATATCCCGTAATTAATGAGTTGGTCCAGCCTCTGAAATGCCTTAAATTTTTAACCCAGTTCCACAATCATCATTCTATCACAATTCAGAAGGATATTGACCAATTAGAACCAAGATAGAAGGGAATCGTGTACATAGACCAACGACAGAAATTTAGATAAGAATCTTAAATTGTATGATAATGTAAACGAATTATTAAAAAATTTAACATAAAATTTAGATAAGTATAAATCAAAGGAGTGGAGTGGAGTAAATGAATCGTTATTCAAACGGCATAAAATCCAACATATTTCCATTTTTAGCTCAACCATCATTAATGTAGTAAAAAATAATAATTGTTTTTCTTTTTCCCAGAATTAGCAATTATAGCGTAAAAAATCATCCAGCTTCCTTTTTAATAGAAGTATAAAGAAGTATAGATAAATTTCAAAATCGAGTCAATCAACGGACCAGATATTCCAAATTTTGACATATATCATATATTTCTTTTGTGTAATTCTTTGGTATTTCAAAAATTTATGAGTGTTATATTCCTGATAACAGTTGGATTTTTATGATGTCACTTCATAATTTGTTTGTGATTGATGTGAATAAGCATCAAAAAAATCGCACACTTAATGCTATCAACAATTGATATTGGATGCATGATATTCTGTCTTTTTGCATCAAACATATGCTAGATGCACTAAAACCAAATAACTAATACTCATATGTTGCCATTTTTACAGCAATCAGCATGCATATGTCCCAATTGACATATACTGTGCAAATTAGGCATATAATAGCAATTTATTAGTATTAATATGGTGAAAAGATAATGGTTAGATATGAATTAATATTCTGTCTTTTTTAAGGAAGCTTTCCAGATAAATTCCCATCTATCAAATACGGCATTCAAAACCATTAATCAAATATAATTACGCATATTATACTTGTCAGTACTAACATTGCAAATAGGAGTAATACATACCTGAGCTAAATTTGTAAAATACTAAATAAAGTTTAAAAATAAAAGTTACTTACATAAGCAATCATCATAACAATTCACCTAGTCAGCCTTGTAGAAAAGTTGAATAAATATTCAGATATGGTACACATTATTACGAGTTGAGATAATCTGCAAATTTTAATAGATATTTTGGAAATTAGGTTCTTATCTTCCTTTAATATTATGATAGAAACCTCATGCAACATATTAAAGTGGGCTTTATAATCTTTGCAGTTTGCACTGTTCATTTGTTAAAATATTCATAATTTATCATTTTCTACTAAAATAGTCCCTCTATCATCTTCATTATCGCATACCTGTACAAATCTTGAAAGGGAAAGTAGCCAAGAGCTCCTCAAAACCTCAACTTTTCTTCTGAATTTTTGTTATTTGCTGTAAGAAAAAGAGGAGCTCGATATGTTTCACCTGTTTACAAAACATGGACTGACATTTAGTTTTTGGACATAAACAATCAATTGAAAAGAGAAAATGGGATTTGAGTTTGGGGGAGAACTGTGTTTAATCAATTGAAGAGTGAATCAGCCACTATAAGAAAGGTAATGAATTAAAAAAAACCTGAGCAGTTGAATGGATCGGCGGAGGCGGCGGTAAAAGAAACTGATCAGAACGTGGCAGCGGCGGTGAAACAAACCCGTCAGAAGAAGGAAGGAGTAAACCTAGGCGGCATTAAAAATTTTGGGGATAGTTGTGTTACGGTGATAACGAAAAAAGAAAAAGAAGGGTTTCACACGAGACAGAACGTAAAATTACCTTTTCAACCCTTGTGTTCAAAATCATGGACTATTGTAACGGTAATAACTATTATGAATGAATATAATGGTAATAACCGTTATAAATTAGTAACAGATATTACCGTTACTAATAGGAACCGCGAAAATGTTACAAAATGGCCTGTTTGGTGTAGTGGAAATCGGGCATGTAGCATGGCTATGTGGGTCGCTCCCATTATGGTGTATAATCGCCTATCTAGAGAAATTCCATTTCATTCTTTAAACTATTTCGGTGTTGTCCCTTTTCAGGAAACGGTGGGTCGCACCCAACCGTTGGTGATATACATTCGATACACTCAAGCGAAATGAGTGGTCGGTCATGTATGGGCTGGGTTGCAAGACGTTCTTGTTGAACCCAGTGTATTCGTCTCTAGAGATACACTATCGGCAGGTGGTCCCATACCTTGTCACAGTCAGAATCCAATCTCCAATAAGTGCACGCGGTTTTGTTTGTATACTATATATGTGGAGCGTGAGATGCAAGCGTCCGCTAGATTGTTATTTATTTGTATTTAGACACTATTATAATATCAAAATAAGATATGGTTTCAAAACTGTTTTGGGTTATAGTAAGGTAAAAAACGTTCGTGTTTATGTGTGAACTGGTCTTACTATTATCCTTTTCTTTCAAAAGGATTTTAACCTTCAAAATCAATATGGATGTTATATAAACTTAGTGGTTTCTCACTCTGGTTCACCAGACTGACCCGTCGTTTATAATGCTCGGGTTAGCCCGGGTTATAGGTTCAGGTTATCGAATGCTATGAAGTCCAGAGACGAGCTGAAGGAGTCCATACGTATAGTATTATCTAGTATGTTTCCGCTGTGTGATGTATATGAGGACGGGTCACTATAACTTTCCAGATTTGTCGATGTACTCTGATGATGTAAGTATTATTTTTCAAGCTCAATAAAGAACATTTCTATATTATATTTTAGTCCGCTGCAATGTGAGACTCTGTGTGGTGTGGGTTCTTCTTCTTCTTTCTCTTCTATTATAATATTTCTTTCTTTCTTATCTCACCCTCTAACTTCTTTCAAATGACTATCTGGTGTGTTCGATACTGGGATTTTGGCATGTAATATGAGATTTATATATTATTGTCGGAATTCGAGCATCGAATTTCTAACGGGTCGTTACAATATACATGAAAAAAGGTAGAACGACAGTAAGTAGAATATATAAATTAATAATATAGGTAATAGCGTTTTTAAAACACTATAAAAACATCACAGGAAACGCTATTAAATATACAAACAAGCGTTGTAGACACATACATAGAAACGCTATAGGAAGCGAGTATTTGGTAGTATATTGCATAGCGCTTTTATATGATAGCAAATAAAAACGCTATATAAAATTATTCTTTCATAGCGTTTTTTTGAATGCTATTTAAAGTAGAAGGTCTAACATAGCATGCCGTTACATGGCATTCTCTAAAACGCTATATTAGGATATAATAGCATTTTTCAAACGCTATTAAAGCCCCATTTCGTTGTAGTGGTGTTTGATTTGAAAAATCTGGACTTAAACTTGCATACATGTGTGCAACTATTTGAAATACTTGCACACACGTATGTATGTATTTGCATGAAGAAAATTCAAGTGAAATTTGGCCTACAAATTTGCTGCAAACTTTTGTGCAAGAATTATGCAATACATGCACATATGTATGCAACAAAAACAAATAACAACACATGACTGGAGTACTTGCACATATGTATGACGAAAATTTCAAATATATGCATACTATTATGCATTTAACTGCAGATTCGCTGTTTAGTTGTTTTTTCATTTTTGATGCCTTGTTTGTTGGTTTTTTTTATCTGAATTTTTTTCGAGTGCGTTTTTAACATAAATATGAATTTATGTATATTTTTTTATTTTTTTGTGAATTTTCAAAAAATAGGGACTAAATGTGCAATAAGTTTATGACCGGACCTGAGCCTAATTTAAAACCTTATCAGGGACCTGTAAAAACCGCACTCTTTATATATATATATATATATATATATATATATATATTCCACAAAGGCTATTATAAATTCTTAATTTAGACATAACTTACTATTTTTAATGAAGCGACCTGAACTTCCCCGGTAAGGAAAGCACGGATTACTTTGAGGACAAGACGAATCAGAACGCAGACAGAAGAACATTTCATTATATATTACAACAATTCCATCAGAATACATGAATATACAGAGTATAAATGAATATTACACAAAAATATCAGAGATTTAAATTACATTTAAATACATCGCAGCGGAAAATAATACAATACACAACTAGAAGTAATACACGGATACAGAGCTTTCCGAGTATCATTCCAGCTGTAAATCAGGATCCTGTGAATATATATCTGCAAAACCAAAACTACTAGCTGCCCGTGTCAAAATAAGGGAACCCAGAGTTTAGGTTAAAACAATAAACTCCAGGTCAGTCATGGGACTGGTGTGAGAACTAAACCAGTTATTTAAAACTATACTTTAAATCAGATATATCAAGGGACCACGCCATATAACACGGAACGAGTTTCCTCCCAAGAATACCAGTGCATATAACAAAACAGCGCAATGTTATTTGGAAAAAATGAAGCTATTATAAGACCCAGGTCCTACCACACAATGCAACGCAAGCCGGGGGATAGGGTTTTCCCTTATAATAGCCAAACATGCTTAGTACGTTTAAAACAAATCATTTGATACTATTATAAGTGCATAGTGTATAAAACGACTTCAAATCATAAGTATTAATCATAAGCGGCATAGGTACCATATATCATGTCGCCAGTACTAGGCTCTACAAATAAAACCACAAAGTCACGTATTGGAAGTTGGATTTCCTTCTGTGAACCGAGGCAAAAGACAGTCCTCTACCGATTCAAGACGCTCTAGTCCGCCCCTCAGGTCAGAGCTCGAGTGACCTTCGGATCGTCAGGGCCGGTCCACCGATGTGGATTAAAATGCCTGAACACTGCGTTTCCCCGCACTTTGGGGCGTAAATGAGCCAACGAATGACTCCATCGGACCCGGATCGTCTGATCTAACCAAGGCGCCTCGCAACAGCAACAACCACATAAGTCAAACTCGCCAGGGCGTTAAAACCACTGACGCCACTTCTAACTAGAAAGAAACGCATGTCCTCCCTGAGGTCCTTCTCCCGTTTTTGGTTCACAACCGGGGTGTGAGGCTCGCGAATCAACGTTACACAAAGCTATGCCATACAGGCTGTGCTTTGATCATCCACCCCAAGACTCTGCTTGTCAACAGAAGCCTTGATCATTTGCAACTCAGCATGCCACACAGGCAATTTACGCTATGCAACCGATATCAATCACACAGAATGAAATCCGATGTCAGACACACATCCATTTACAAGTCAGTTCTAGGCCTGAACGAAACCGGAGGCACCTAGTACCCTTCATATCCATCGATCTCCAAGTATGTCTGGACGATCACCAACTGATTCCCTCCTCTTGGGTGTATGGCCCAATAAAGATCATCAGTAATTATCCAAACGACGTGAAGACCTCCGGTCTTCAACCACCGTCTTCGTCTTCGACTAATCGTCGAATCAGTTATTCAGAATGGGATAAACCCGGTCTTTCTGAATAACTCGCGTATATAATAAACAAGTGTTACACAAACACAACATACGCCTCATTCCAATTCATCTGTCACTAACCGTAAATTAGTAAGAGAACAATTCCCCAAATATTAACCCCGAAGGCCGAAACAAACATCAGATCAATACCCAGGAAACCATTCATCTTAGCCAACCTACAGTTAGTTTCTAAATTTCACATTCTTAGGGAAAGGTTCCCATTAATTTTATCAAAGATAAATTCTTTTAAATTTATTCTTTAATCTTCCTTTGAATATCACTTCAAAACTAGTCGGGATTAACGAACCTTACCGAAGTAATCTTTTGTTTTAATTTCCCCATCCCAACCTATTCATCCCATGAAGTAAAACTGGTAATACTTCATATCTAACACCACGGTGTTATCGGTAAATTAAATTACCATTTCATGTTCAAATCTAATTAAAGATTTAGCTTTCGCCTGGAGCAAAACTGGTGATACTCCATTCTCGATCTTTTCAATCTAGTTAAAGATTCATTAAAACTCCAGTTAGTTTTAATCTTTAACTAGGTTAAAGAATCAATGTCATTTAAAACACGATTCACTATAAACCCAAATTCACATTCCATTAATTATCGGGTTAAAGAACAAGTGTTATATAAAACACCGTTCACGATAAACCCAAGAATCAATTCCAATTAAATTCCACACTTCATTAAATCTAAATAAAAAGATTTAATCTTTTTCTCAACTTGGATTAAGAACAGTGTTAATGAAGACACCATTCACGACAAACCCAAATCACATTTGATATTAAATACAAGGCTCTGAATAGAAAATATATCGGCTTATATTCAATATCAAATTCTACGACCAATAAATATCATATTGGAAATAACGATATAAATATATCTTTCAAATTTCCATAATAATATCTGTATCACCACGAAATGCAACATCGAAATATTCCAAAGATAATTTCGATTCAAATCCATTCCAATTCACTTATTGGAAATTCTGGTTATTTTCAAAACCATTTCAAATCCAATTTATTTATTTAAAAATAAATAGAATTATAATTCTAGTTCAAAACTAGTTCATTTCAATAAAAAATTATTTTTATCTTTCCAAATATGGAGTTTTTCATCACAATTCTTCCCAAATCATTTCTTATGATTTTACACAAATTATTACTATTTTTAATAATTTTATCAAGGCCCGTACAGTCGAATTCCATCAACGGCCATCGAACTGCACTTATAGCGACCTTTTCCAAATTTGATTTGGGCATAATTCCAAATCTAACCGTTAGATTTCTAATTTCTAATATTCGTTAGAAAGCTCTTTTCGATACGAACCAAACGGTTCCGGTTTTAGGAGAATCCGACGGTCTGATCTCCCGCAATATCCATTCGAAGTCAATGGTCGAAATTCACGAACTACCGCGGCGCGGCGCATTCTATTCAGGCCATTATATTATTATATATATAATATATATAATGTATACTTCGTCGATTTCCTTTGAAAACGTATTTTATAAATTGTTTTAAATTCGTTTTCAAAACTATTTCAACTTCATTTCAAATTCAAATCAAAATTGAATTTTTCCTTATAAATTCGTTTTAAATTCATTTCAAATTGATTTCAATTCAAATCGATTTTTAGTTCAATTTCAGTTCGTTTTCAATTCAATTTCAATTCGAATTCATTTCTATTCAATTTCAATTCGAATTCAATTCTATTCAATTTCAATTCGAATTCATTTTCAATTCGTATTCAATTCTATTCAATTTAATTCAATTCTATTTTCAATTCGAATTCATTTCAAATTGATTTTCCTTCAATTTCAATTCGATTCGAATTCATTTTATTTTCAATTCAATTCGAATTCTAATTCGTATCAATTCAATTTAATTCGAATTTCATTTCAAAATATTCGATTTTGAAATCACTTTTCAATATTCATTATAAAAACAAATATAATCGATATAAATATCGGTCGCGTCAAAATAGCGCATATCTAATCAACACGGCTTTATATATTTCTATTTCAAATATTCCATTCAAATATTTCGTTTCAAATATTTCTTCTCAAATATTTTATTCAAATATCTCTCTTCAAATATTCTATTTCAAATCCGGAATGAGGCCCAATCAATTATCATAGATTTTATTTCTATGGATTTCCATACAACGCATGTATATATCAACAATGACAAATAATCAACCATCATCCAAAGTGCATCCTACACTATATAAGCATCAAATATAAATATTTAATGCTCATAACAGTCTATCAATCAATCGTTCAACATACAACTAATTATTGGGATTACTGTATGTCATATATCATCCCAATAGTCGTGCGGGGTTTCAAACAGTCAAAACACAGATTTTATTTGTACAGTTGGGCGATGTGTAAAATTTGTCGTCCCAATCAATATCAGTCAAATCAGTGTATATAAACAAATCGTCTGATTCATTTATAAATATTTATTTATTCACATTCACATTAAAAATTATATTTTAAACTATAAAATATTTTTTTTCCTACATAAATATTTTATTTCATTTCACATCACATCGCACAATCAACTACACATCAAAATCAAACAAACAAGCATACAAGCCGTCCATGGTCTGTGGACGACGGGTGTCGGGTGCTGCTAAGCACCATCTGCATCCTAGTATATAATTCAACTAGAAATAAATTTAAAAGTAAGGAGTTCTCACCGACTAGCTAAACCAATTCACCGCGACTCTTCTTATGTAGAAATCTTCATCCTGCTCGCCTTTCATCCCTTTCATTCTCCGTAGCCACTACATATATAAAATCGTATTTTATATTGTTGCTATGTATATAAAAATTCACGTTTCTATACCGCTGTATATGGATAAAAATTCTATTTTTATACCATTACTATATAGATAAAAATTCTATTTTTATGTCGCCACTCATATAAAAATCACATCTTTGCTTCTTCTACATAATAAAATTCGAATTTTTAATGTTTCTATAATATAAAAATCATATTTTTAATCTTCCTAGCATATAAAAAATCATATTTTTACTTTGCTACATACATGGAAAAATTATATATTTCTTCGCTACTTCATACAATTAAAAATCCCACCTTTTCACGATTAAAAATCAAATCTTTTTAATGATAAAAATCTAATCTTTCCTATGTTAAAAATCATAGCTTTCATCAATAAAAATCCGACCTTTTTAAATGAATAAAAATCAAAGTTTTCGCTTATATAAAAATCACAATTTTCTATTTCAAATCTATATATAAAAATCGTATTCATATCGTTTCAGACTTATGAAACAAAGCTTATAGAAAATAACTAAACGAAATTAAAATTAAACTTACTGTATTTTTCAGAGGGGGGGGGGGGAACGGAGCTCGCTGCTGACTGGAGGAAGGGGGGTTTCACCTTCGGTCTTGGAGGGAGCTGGGGAGGCGCAGGCGTGTTGGAGGGAAGGGCTGGACGCGGTTTCGATCGGGGGGGGGGGGGGGTAGGGCTGTCGCGAGAAAGGGGTAAGAAAAGAAGGAGGAGAGAGGAAGAACGGAGCGGGGAAAGGGGAGCAGAAGGGGGTCGGGGTCTAGGCGGTGGAAGCCAGGTGCTCCTGCGGCGGCGGACCAGTGGGGGAAGCGGCGGCTGCTCCTCCCTTTCCTTCTCTTTTTTTTCGATTTAAATGAAATCGATCGGGGGGGTCTGAGTGATAAAGAGAGAGGTTTTTTTTATTTTAATTTCAAAAAGGTATCTTTTATTTTGACCTCAAAATCAAACCCTGTCGTCCATAGCTAATCACCCCCATTCCGAAAACAATGGGATATGTATCATAAGCTGATTCGATCGTTTCGATCAGTTTCCGTCAAAATCAAAATATAACTCTATATATTGAATTTGAACGCACATTTCAATTTACCGGGGCCACATACGAACTTTAAAAATTCCCGAAAAATATTTTCTAACTATGTATTGACGATACGGTCCTAACAAAACTAATTTCATCGAATTCTGAGACCATTTGAAAAATGGTCATTTTCCAATTGATTAAAATCAACTGAAACTGGTCAAACGCGTTTTCCTTTGCCACGCTCACATATTGATTCGAAAAATTATGAAATTTGAAACCTAGCAATAACTTGACATCACGGATCCAACAAAAGTGGTTTCGTTGAAAACCGAGGTCGTTTGCAAAATGGCTATTTTTAAGGGCCAGAATTCCATAGTGACTATTCTGAATTTTCAACTGGACATAACTTTTTATCCCCGCTATGAAATTTTGATTTTTCGGATTCGTTGGAAAGATATTCTCAAATAGATTCTAATATTTTTGGTTTCGCCAAAATCTGGTTTATTTTGAATCCTGTACATTCATTTGAACTTTGAAATCGAATTTTCGAACTACCGTGCCATTTTCAATTCCTTTTATAATTTAAAATAAATATTTATATTCCAACGACGATCTATATAAATACATACATTCGAATTCTATTCAAATTAAATTTATCGTCGTCAATATTTAAAATAATTCATTTTAAATATTCAAAATTCACTAAAATTGCCAAAATAAAAATTTTAAATTGGCTCAGATTTCTGGGTTATTACATTTAAAGTGAAATCACAATTTCTTACATTCGTTAGAAAATCACAATTCAAAATATCCCTACGTTTCTTGTTTTATCAAATTTTGATTTATATTGAATTCTATACGTCCATTCAAATTTAAAATCGAATTTTTAAACTACCTCGCCATTTCAAGCTCGTTTTAATAATTAATATAAATCTATAAGTTCTAACTTCGATTAAAATAAGTTTTAAGTTGTTTATTCTGAAAATAATTCACCTATAATATTTTATTTCCATGAAAATCAGTGAAAAATAAATTTTAAATTGGTTCCAAAAATATGGTTTGTTACAATCTCCCCCACTTAAAAACTTTTCGTCCCCGAAAATGAAACTACAGTAAAGCAGGAGATAAATATCGATGTATCATAACATAAATGTACGTCTCAATAGAGCTAATCAGAGATACCCACTCTGCAATTGGGATAAGCATGTGTAATACTATCTTTTGTTTTCCATGTACAGTCTCTAGGATCTCCGCTCCATTGCACTTTGACTAAATGCATCTTCTTGTTCCTTAGAACTCTGATTTTTCTGCAAATAACCTTTATCAGCTCTTTATGCTTAGTCTAGATCGAAGTATGATCTGAATCTTGTTGCGATGCTTCTTCCACGATTAAGTTTGGATCATGTACATGCTTCCGAAGTTGAGAAATGTGAAACAAATCATGTGCTCCGCGCAACCAATCTAGTAACCGAACCCAATAAGAAAGAGTTCCAATCCTCTCGAGCATGGGACCCAATATATCTAGTTGCCAACTTTCCCGTCTTCCCAAACCGAATTACTCCTCACATTGGAGAAACTCTCAAATACACGTGATCGCCAACAGAAAATGCCAAATCTCTTCTTTTAAAATCTGCATAAATCTGCTGTCGACTCTGTGCCTCTTGCAACCGCTTCTTAATGAAATCCACTTTATCTGAAGTTTCTTGGAGCACATCTGGACCCAATACTAACGGACTACCGGACTCTATCCAACTTGCAGGAGATGTACATGTTCTACCATACAATGCTTCAAACGGTGACATTTTTAAACTTGACTGGAAGCTATTGTTATATGAAAACTCCACCAAATGTATTGATCTTCCCAAGATCCTCCAAAATCAAGTATACAAGCCCACAATAAATCTTCTAATATACGATTAACCCTTTCAGTATGGCCGTCTGTCTGAGGATGATATGCATAAACTTCGTTCCCAATTCCGATTGGAATGCTTCCCAGAACATACTAGCAAAGATCGGATCGCGGTCGCTAACAATGCTGCTGGGAAAGCCATGTAGTCTAACAAGTTCTCACATAAATTTGAGCAAGAATCTAAGCAGTTCTACTAGCTTTCACTAGGATAAAATGGGCACTCTTCGTGAAACGATCAACTATAAACCATATACTATCATTGCCCATCTTGGTTCTAGGCAAACCATCAATGAAATCCCTAGAAATTTGATCCCACTTCCATTCTGAAATTTCTAATGGTTGCAACAATCCAGCAAGCTTTTACTGATCAATCTTGACTTGTTGGCAAGTAGAGCACCTGCTAACATATATAGATATATCCCTCTTCATAGACTTCCACTAGAATGTACGCATACTCGCCCCTAGATGAATACTAAGCTTGGATTTTGACATTCATCCATTATCTCTCTTCTGAGCTCAGGAATATTCGAAGCACAGATTTGGCCTAACAATCTTAGAATTCCCTTGCTATCAATTTGGAAACTCGAGACTTCGCCTTGCTGAATTCTTTTAATAATTTTCTGTATAAAATCATCATCTTTTTTAAGAATGGAGATCTTCTCAATCAATGAAGGCGCAATAATCAGACTAGCAATGATTGCATTCTTTCTACTAACTGCATCCGCTACAACATTTGTTTTCCCTGGAGTATACAAAATATCATGATCATATGCTGCAAGAAATTCTAGCCAACGCTGCTGTCTCAAATTCAAGTCTTTTTGGGTGAACAGATATTTAAATGATTTATGATCTGTACATTATTCGAACTTCTCACCGAAAAGATAGTGCCTCCATATCTTCAAAGTAAACACCACATCTAATAGCTCTAGATTGTGAGTAACATACCTCTTTTCATGCCGCTTCAATTGACGGCTAGCAAAAGCAACAACTTGGTCTCTTTGCATTAATATCGCACCAACTCCTTCATGGCATAAATTCTGAAAGAAGAATATGCAAACATGTGAATTGGACTAAGCCACATTTTACACATTAATTTGGAAAACAAGTTATTTGACACTAATTTGTAGACATGCCAGTTTGACATTGATTTGTAAAAAATGTTATTTGACATTAATTTTGTAACGAACCAGTAATTTCAACATATTTTAAATCAAGATTTGACTTAAAATAAACAATTATATTTGTAACTTTGTCTATTTTGAACAATATACAAAAACCATTTTCGTGGATTTACAGATACTTCACAACGAGATCTACATTTCTAACCAATTTGAATCTTTAATGTTAAAATGCCTCTGTTGTTTAAAATACGAATGCTATTGAAACAAGAGTGATTATCATTTTAATTTATTTTGTAATTTTAATATTGATCTTGTACTTCTGGTTTATAAAAGAAAATATGCTTATACTTTAAGTCTAATTTGCAAAATTGGACTATTATTTATTTTAGGTGGAATTAGAACATGCTATATTCGGATTATTTTGAAAAATATATTTTACATGAACATTTTGCTAATAATGACTTTTACTTTACATATCAATTTTAAGTTGTACACATATTTGGAAATCTAAAATTGAATGTTACCTTATTTAATTTAGAAAGGAATTGTTCTCATTAGCAAATATTGATTTCAAAATAAAAGTAAAGTTTAACATAAATAGTAATTGATTTTTTTGTAAGGCGGTACCAACAGCAATACAGTTAATGTAGAAAAAGAATGAATTAACAATTTTAAAATGAAGAAGAATGAATTAATAATTTTAATTAATGAAAAAAAATCATTTGTAAAATTTTATGTTGGGTAAATTGAATATTTTTTCTCTAAATAAATTTTAGCGTTGTTCATATGCAGTGCGCGTTCATTGGAAGATTTGAATTTGTACGTAAAACAGTTTAGCGTTTGTTACTGCGTTCACCGCATTGTCCGTTCATAAATAAATAATAATAATTAACAGAAAATAAATAATTAAAAGAAGAAAAAATTTAATTTTAATTTCCTAAACCGCATTAACAAATAAGGGATAAACAAGCATTAAACACAAATTTGAACGGTGTATTAATGGTAGAGATGTTCAGCCAAATTTAACATTCATTACCATTAAATAGTTTCCATCTTTCGTTGTAAATAGCCTCATGCGTACCTCTCAGATCTGAAAATTCAAATCACCCTAAAAATATGGAAATGACAAATCTCTCCTTGACTGTAGCACATAGATTTGAATCCACTGTTCAAGATTAGGAAATCTCTCTCTGTCTGAAACAAATATATGGTGGCTGTACACCAAGATCTAGAAATATTCATGAGCAAAGGAATCCAACGCTGCTCTCTAATAAAAAATTCGAATAACTAATATAAAGAGCGGTCCATTCGTCCTTGCGTGAAACATTTATCCTCCTCCTCTCATTTCTTCTTCACGTGAACATCTTCTCTCCTACCCGTTTTTTCCTGCTACCCAATTTTAGCAGAACAAAAGAAAAAAAAACAAGGCTTTCAAAATGGTTGAAGGGAATTGACGCTACCAGCACCTTTACACAATCCATCTTACCCTTACTGATATTTGCGTTAATCTCCTTTAATCTGTTTTCACACAGTACCCATTTCTCGAAGTATAAAATCTGCCCCTTTGCCTGCAGCAAACCCGTCATGCCTCTCGTGCCTTCACACATACCATGTTGCCGCAAGACCTCTATCACATCATTCAGCTCCTAAACCTATTTCCCTTATACAAATTGCATCGGCGCCATCTCAAACAAAAACCGCACTCAATGCTCGAACCCAAGACCCACGAGCTGCGTCGTACCCTTTCAACCATTCCTCGTTGTGTCGCCATCGCAGTCACCTTCAGCCAAGTTAGTCAGTGTTGCCAAAGCCTCCAGCATTCACCGAGAACAATACTCGCTTCCAGCAGCTTGGATACACTTGTGGTGAGTTATTTCTTCATGTTGCCTTTTGTTGGCTCACAATGGGATGCATGCACACAAATATAAGTTTATATATATTTATGTATCAGCCTGTTATGTACCCCTTACGTGAAAACCGTGTAGCGAGAGTTCCTTTTTCTCCGTTCTTTAGTTGCATGAGTTCCTTCTTCCCTTCTTGTTTTGCATAACAGTACACACATGTATATATTTAAGTATATACATATATGGGGTGTCAAGCCATGAACTGCTTCTAACATGAAAACCAAGAATTTAACCATCTTAGTCAGTCTATAAACTATAGCGGTGTTAAACGCATGTAAAGGAAGGTTGCTGATTTTGGACACTACACTCGTTGAGATTTGGCCCCTGTGCACTGCTGCAACAGCAATGCACGCATGCAGATCTTAAAGAGTCAGGTTGTGTCATTTCATCCATTTGTTAGTACGTGCAAAGCCACACCTCTCTATTATAAACAAAGATCTGTATAGTTGAGTGGTTTGGTGTGTGGTTGGTAAATAAAATGTCACTAGTTCAAAACCGGCAGTAGCCACTTGGTTTTAGTCAATTATTTTGACTGAAACTGTTTTCATGAAATTTTACATGAGATTTTAGTCTGCATTTCTAAATAAAAATCATGCCTTTATTCTAGGTAGCAAACTTCTCCTCGTAGCTGTTCGTGTCGTTCTACTTATATTGCGCATTCTCTTGTCATGGAAGGTGAGTTTTTCTCCTCATATACTAATTGATTATTAAGTGAATTAAACACTTGAAATGTTGGATGAAATTTTAGGATGCTCTAGTTTTGGTTACTTTGTGGTTGTGCACGTGCGACGCACAAACTATTATTTTATATGGCACAATATGTATGTATGTTTGGCATGCTATGTTTATTTTATCATCATGCAAGTTCCCCCTTAGCTAAGAAACATGACGGTTTGTAATGATACATAACCGAACCCCTTGTATATTCGAATCGGTTTGGGATGCGGGTTGGAATGATACATACCCGGAATTCGAATATTTTAAAGAAGGGATTGAAATGATAAATATCCTTATCACTTGACCATAAGGTAGAAAATTATATACGGACACCGTGGTCAATAAAATAAATTATTTTAAAATAATTACATCGATTTTCTAAAAAGAAATGTTTCATGAAAATTTCCATATAGCATAAAGAAGTGTTTAAAGTAAGTTTTATAAAGATTCCAATTCATATCTAAATAAGGTTTTAAAGATGATTTTATAAGTTAAACATCAAGTTAAAATTTATTTGAAATAAATTTTCCATAACTTTTGTTTCATATAATAAACTTAATAAATTTAAAAGCTGATGGTTTAATGTAAAGGGTTTTAACTTGTTAAATGCTTTTGAACTTATTTTGACACATATATTTCTTACCATTTTAATGAAAAAAGGAAATTGTCAAATAGAAATTTGTTAAATTCAAGTAAAAGAGAAGTGCGCTTATTCAAGCCATAATGAATTTGGGTTTTGTTAATTAATTTGGAAATTATCAAATCATGTAGGGATAATGACTTATGTTGAAATTGTTTCAAGAGTTTTATTTGATTATGAAATCGAGTTTGGAAAAGGAGTGATGTGACATGGATTTAGGATTGGACTTGGATTGATATTTTTGTGTAAAACTATAATTTCATCAAAGGTAGTTTCCGCATTACTTGATTTTGTTAACATTCTTTTACAACATATTTTGACCACTTTAACTATATAAATTTTACAATAGTTTTCAACTATATATATACACATTACTTTAATTTAATACACACATACTATTCTCAAAACTTACCTTTTTCTAAATATATTTTGTAAATTCAAATAAATTCTAATGTCCTGTAACAACCCGGAAATTCTGAGCCAATTTAAAAATTTTATTTTGGCGATTTTAGTGAATTTTGATTATTTAAAATGATTATTTTAAATAATATCGACGAGAAATTTATTTTGAATATAATTAGAATGTATATATTTATATAGATTGTCGTTAGAATATAAATAATTATTTTTAATTATAAAAGGAATTGAAAATGGCGCTGAAGTTCGATAATTCGATTTCAAATTTCAAATGGATGTACAGGATTCAAAATAAACCGGATTTTAGAGAAACCAAAAATATTTGAATCTAATTGAGAATATCTTTCCAACGAATCTGAAAAATTGAAATTTCATAGCGGGAATCAGAAGTTACATCCAGTTGAAAATTCAGAATAGTCGCTATGGAATTTTGGTCCTTAAAAATGAGAATTTTGCAAATGACCTCGGTTTTTGACGAAACCACTTTTGTTGGATCCGTGATGTCAAGTTATTGCTAGGTTCCAAAATTCATAATTTTTCGAATCAATATGTAAGCGTGGCGAAGGAAAACGCGTTTGACCAGTTTCAATTGATTTTATTCGATTGGAAAATGGCCATTTTTCAAACGGTCTCATAATTTGACGAAACTAGTTTTGTTAGAACCGTATCGTCAATACGAAAATAGAAAATATTTTTCGGAAATTTTTAGAGACTGTATGTGGGCCCGGTAAATTAAAATGCGCGTTCAAATTCAATATATAGCTTTGTATTTTTATTTTGATGAAAACTGATCGAAACGATCGAATCAGCTCACGATACATATCCCATTGTGTTCGGAATGAGGGTAATTAGCTATGAACGACAGTCAGTGGGTTCGATTTCGAGTTGGAAATAAAAAGTTGCTTTTTGAAATTAAATAATTAAATATATAAAAAAACCTCTCTCTCTCTCTCTCTCTTCCTATACACTATCAGCCCCCCCGGCCCCCGCCCCACAATCTTCAAACCAAATTGACTTTAAAAAAAAGGATGAAGGAAAATCGAGACGGAGGCGGGAATTGCCGCCACCGGGGCCACCGCTCGTCCGGCGCCGCCCACGCCAGAGCCCCCTCCCTCTCTCCTCCTCAGCCTTCTTCTCGATCCCCCCCCCCTCTGACGCGTGCGAACCCCTCTTCCCCCCTGCGCCTCCTTCCTTCCCTCCTCGACCTCCACCTCCTCGTCCCTCCGCGCTAACTCCAGCCCCCTTCCTTGTCCAACACCCCACGCAACCGATTGCCTTAGCCCCAGTCACAAACGCCACCGCCGCCGCCTTGACAAGGCCACCTCCGACTGCTCCGCGCCATCTCCACCCTTGGGCACAGCGAATTCTTCCCCCCCTCGCTGTAAGTATTAAACTATCTTTGATTTTAATTTTTAATAATAAAGGAGAGGATTTTTGTATGATAAAATATACGACTTTTGTTTGTTTAAAGCTTTGATTTTTTTTATTAGAAAAGATACGATTTTTATTTAGACCAAGATGAGATTTTTATGATTATGAAGACGTGATCTTTATCCATGAAGTGATTTAATAAAAATACGATTTTTATTATGTAGAGAGCGATGTAAAAATATAATTTTTATCTATATAGTAGCGGTATAAAAGTAGAATTTTTATCTATATAGCGGTGTAAAAATAGAATTTTTATCTATATAGTAGCGATGTAAAAATAGAATTTTTATCTATATAGTAGCAGTGTAAAAATGTGATTTTTATATACATAGCAACAATAAAAAAATGTGATTTTTATATATGTAATGGCTACGGACAATGAAATTGACAAAAGGCGAGCACGACGAAGATTTCTACATATGAAGAGTCGTGGTGTATTGGTTTAGCTAGTCGATGAGAACTTCTCACTTTAATTCTTATTTTCTAGTTAAAATTATATACTAGGATGCAGACGGTGCTTAGCAGCACCCGACACCCGTCGTCCACAGACCATGGACGACTTGTATGCTTTTTTGATGTGTTGTGAAGTTTGTTGTGATGTTGATGTGAATTGGATGATAAAACATTCATTTGTCGAAATAAACTAATTATCGTTAAAAATATAATTTTTAACAGGAATGTGAACAAATAAATATTCATGTACAAACCGGCGGTTTGTTTATGTACACCTATTTGAAGGATATTGATTGGGACGATAAATTTTACACATCGCCTAACTGCACAAATAATATTCAGTGTTTGTAGATTGAAATCCCACACGTGTGTTGGGATGATATTTGACGTACACTAATCCCAATTGTGTAGTGGTATGTCGATCGTTTGATAGACGGACTGTATGAGCGTTAATTAGTTATATTTAATGCTTATGCAGTTGTATGGTGCACTCTGGATGATGGTTGATTATTTATTGTTGCAATTATATACATGTGTTTTATGGAATCCATATAATTAACATTATATGGTAATTGATTGGGCCTCATTCCAATTGGGAAAATAAAGAATATTCATGTGTTGAATAAAATATATATTCATGTGTTGAATAGAATAAAGAATATTCATGTATTGAATAAAATAAATATTCATGTGTTGAATAGAATAAAGAATATTCATGTATTGAATAAAATATATATTCATGTGTTGAATAGAATAAAGAATATTCATGTGTTGAATAGAATAAAGAATATTCATGTGTTGAATAAAATATATATTCATGTGTTGAGTGAAATATTTTAAACAATAAAATTTACATCTTTATCATAATTTTATAAAATATATTAAATAATAAAAATAGTCATGTGTTGACGATACTCATGTGTTGAGAATATTCATGTGTTGAAAGAAATATAGATTCATGGGTTGAATAGAAAATATTCATTTGTTGAATAGAATAAAGAAGTTATTGAAACATATAAAGCCGTGTTGATTAGATATGCGCCATTTTGACACGAACGATATTTATATCGATTATATTCGTTTTTATAATGAATATAGAAAAGGAAGTGATTTCAAAATATAATACTTTGAAAATGTTATCATTTATATATTAATGGTATGAAATATTCAATTTTGATTTGAAATTGAATATGAAGCTGAAATTATTTTGAAAACGAATTTAAAACGATTTAAAATACGTTTTGAATTGAAATCGATGAAATATATATAATATATATTATATATATTAATGGCCTGAATAGAACACGCAGCGCTGCGGCAGTTCGTGAATTTCGACCATTGACTTCGAATGGATATTACAGGAGATCCGACCGTTGGATTCTCCTAAAACCGGAACCGGTGGGTTCGTATCTAAAAGAGCTTTCTAACGAATATTAGAGATTTAAAATCTAACAGTTGGATTTGGAATTATGTCCAAATCAAATTTGGAAAAGGTCGTTGTAAGTGCAGTTCGATGGCCGTTGATCGAAATCGACTGTATGGGCCATGATAAAATTATTAAAAATAGTAATAATTTGTGTAAAATCATAAGGAATGATTTGTGTGGTATGGAAAATTTCATACTTGAAAAGATAAAAATAGATTTTTATCGAAATGTACTAGTTTTGAACTAGAATTGTAATTCCATTTATTTTAAAATTAATAAATTGGATTTGAAATGGTTTTGAAAATAACCAGAATTTCCAATAATTGAATTGGAATGGATTTGAATCGAAATTGTCTTTGGAATATTTCGATGTTGGATTTCGTGATTATGCAGATATGGTTGTGGAAATTTAAAAGATATATTTTATATCGCTATTTCCAATACGATATTTGTTGGTTTCAGAATTTGATATTGAATATAAGCCGGTATATTTTCTATTCAAAGCCTTGTATTTAATATCAAATGGGATTTTGGGTTCGTCGTGAATGGTGTCTTAAATAATGCTGTTCTTGAACCCAGTTTAGAAAAGAATAAATCTTTTAATTAAGATGTAACGACCCGGATTTTGACGATCTTAGTTGTATGATATACAATACATATCGAACATCCTAGGATCGAAAATAACCGAATAGTTAATGAAAGAAGTTAGAGGGTGAGAATAGATAAGATAGAACTTATAGAATAGAAGAAGAAGAAGAACATCATCATAATAGTAAACACGAACCTCACAGCGGAATGAATAAAATATAACATAACTTTTGAAATACAAAGAGTATATGTATACAATAACATTGCAGAGTACAACACTTACTACAACAGCGGAAATAAATAATAGCTATAAAATCCTGAAGCCTCCTGCTCCAAGCTCTCAGTGCATCTGTAAAATCCCGACTACTTGACTCCCCGTACAAATTTAGGCACTCAAGAGTTTAGGGAAAACAAAATAAACTTCGGGTCAGTCATGGGACTGGTGTGAGTAAAACAGTTTTAAATAGTTTGAACAAGTAAACGATTCTCATAAGACCACGCCGTATAACGGAACTGGTTTTTCCCTTATGAGAATCCAAAATATCTTTATATCAAAAACCTTTTGATATTATAATAATGTCTATCAACCACAATATAATAATCATCTAGCAGAAACACTTTCATCTCACGTTCTACATATATAGTATACAATCAAAACCGCAATCACGTATTGGGTAATGGATTTCCAACTATGACAAGGTATGGAACCACCTTCCGATCAGTGTACTCTAGGAACGACACACTGGAGTTCAACAAGAACATCTTGCAACTCAGCCACACATGACCGACCACTCATTTCGCTTGAGTGTATCGAATGTATATCACCAGCGGTTGGGATCAGCAACCGTTTCCCATATATATATGGGACAACATTGATAGATTAATGGAGCAAATGAATATTCTCTAGATAGGTGATTATACACCCTACTTCGAAGCGACCGACTTAGCCATGCTGCCTGCCTGATTTTTGTCATTTCCTAGTTGTTGAGGCCAGAGGCTACGATTACTTTCCATTTATTGATAACATGATCACTTTGAATGCCACATTATCAAATCCGTTAATCAGTAATTGGTTTGCACAAATATTCTGGATGTTATGCTAAAGGAATAAATCTGTTGCAACCATATATATTTATACAAACCAACCCATTCGATCATTAGAAATACTTTGTCGGACATTCGTCCATTTACGTTCGTTCTGGGATTGAACGAAACCGAAGGCATTATTCAGTACATCCATCCTAGGCAATCTCTACCTAGGACTTATACAACAGCCCTTGCACTTTACTCCGTCTTCAATTTTCTTTGGCATATTCGCAACGCTTATGCCGATACAGAGTGGTTCTTTGGATAATAATCTAACCGGTCTCTCCATATTAACAACGTTAAAATGGTAAAAACTTTGATAGTCGGTGATTTAACTATCAAATGAAAACATGTCGGTGCTCACACAATGATCTTAATTCCAAATGGAATTATCGATCCAATCATCAACCATATATATGCATATATATATATATATATATCCATATTTTCAATATTTTCTTTGTTTAGAAAATATACGTTAACGTTGGAAAACATTTCCATGGCTTAATTACGTATCACTATCCTTCCACGTCTATCAGACTCTAACTATAAACTAACAAGAGAACAACTTCCTAAGCATTAACCCCGAAGGCCGAAACCAACATCAGATCGATACTCAGGAAACCATTCAACTTATTAATCTCTAGTCAGTTTCCAATTTCTGTTTAACTCCATTTTGATTAACTATGTTTGATTAACTCCTTTCGATTAACTCGATTCGAATAACTCCTTTATTAATTTTCTAAATAAATAATCCTTTATTCTATTTATTTTCTGAATAAGTAATCCTTTATTCTATTTATTTTCTGAATAAATAATCCCTTATAAATTCTATTTATTTCTAAATGCCTATACCAATATTTCCTTTTTGATCCTATTTGTTAATGGTTTACAAATATTTCCTTTTTGATCCTATTTGTTACTGGTTTACAAATATTTCCTTTTCAAATTACTTTTGCTAATATTCCCTTTATTAACCTTATTTGTTTATCCTAAGTATTTCCTTTATTAGTATCTTATTTATTTAACAAATAAATATCTCCTTTTCTTATTCTATTTATTTAACAAATAAATAACCCTTTTAATAACTTATTCTGTTTCCTAAGTCAATATATCTTTTATAACTTATTTACTTAACAAATAAGTATCTCGTTTAACATCTCCTATTTATTTAACCAATAAATATCTCATTTATAAAATCTTATGATTTTATAAATATTCCCTTTTCTTTATAAATATTTCATTTATAAATAGTTCCCTTTCTATATAATTTCACCTATAAAGATTTCTATTTATAAATATTTCATTTATAAACAATTTACCCTTTTGATTTTATAAATATTTTATTTCAAATACCATTTGAAAATTCCCCTTTCTCACATTCCAGTATGTTGCGGTGTTTAACATATCAAGTCATGATGTCAAATATCATCCATACACATATAGTCAACAACAGATTATAAACCATGTCATATATCATAATATATGAAAATAATAAAATAGCTGTTGAGGAATTCAGTCGGATTCCTCCAATCTGTTTCCCTGCATCCACAGATGTTACACAATAAAATCAATATCACTTTCAGTTCCATATGATATATTCTGATAAACATAATCAATATAGAAATTCAATTAACTGACTAGCAGTTCAATCAAACAGTCAACGCACAGTCAATCAGCCAATATTTAACAGTTCTAAAAATACAACATGAAATTATAAACTGTTCAGAGTTAGTGATATTTACTCACTTTGGCAGTTCATCGTTAAAGAACGATAAACTGTAGTTTGATTTGAATCAAACAATTTATTTCACCATAAATTCAAACGACTCTCGGTCAATTCCATGTTGTAGTGCCCGTCCATACTATCCCAACGGATCCAGTCGCGTTCAGTTCTAATCAGGTATGCTCAAGTTATCACATTTACAAGCTATACGATTATTTAAATAAATAAAAACTTAAATTATAAATGATCTTTGGGCTTTAACCTTTTGATTTTTCCCCGGCCCATCTTCCTTCTACAAAAGCCCACCACAACCCTTCTTCCTCTTCCCCCTTAACAGATCGAACTCCACACATTGAAACCGGCCATTTCCTGATCCTTGAACGCCTCGTTCTCCCCTTTTTTCTCCACATAAACCAAAACCAATTATACCATCCCACTCTTCTTGCAAATCTCTTCAATCTCCTACCACTCATACACATCTCAAGCCTCTATTCTCCATCACGTCGGCAGTAGATACCCACAAAATAAACAGTAGACATCGACGGTTTCTCATCACGGAAACCCACCAGAAATCGCAACCAGGTGCGATATCCGATGCTACACTCTCAACTATGCGTCAATCAGCCTGGCGCCGAACCCAATGTCAAGAAAAATCAAAGCTTGGTTTCACTGTTATGAATCGGTTACCAGAAATAAACGATCCCACCCCAATATTCCACCAATACAAACTGCTTTCACCTGAATCTCGAATACCATATTTATCTCACGCGTTACAACTTTATTTCACCAAAAATGGAAACTCTGATCTCGCTGGTTAACTCGACATCTCAAAACACGGATCACACCATGTAAGAACCATACGGAAATGAAGCTCCTGCTTTTCTGTATCTGAATATAGGGGATCATAAATTTGTTTGTGGCTGAAAATGATGAGGACGTGGCTTTGTTTAGGCCTTAGGAGAAGTAAGGATATTTTTTCATTCCTTTTTATATTGATTTATATTGCAAACATTGATTTCATTGGTCCTTAAGAATTCCTACGATCGAACACGATACCCAAAAATCACGAAAATTGGCATATAGCTACTGTTCGACATTACGGTCCCAACGAAACTGATTTCGTCTAATTCCGACTCCATTTTCTCACACAACATATTTTTAAAGGTCAAAATATCGACTGTTTTTCACATTAAAATCCCGTACGTCCACGTACTGACTTCAAAAATCATGGAGCTTGAAATCTAACAAAAATTTAACATTGCGAATCCAAAAAAATTGGTTTCGTCGAATTCTGAGGTCGTTTGCAAAACTGGCTATTTTTAAAACTCTAAATAACTCTTTTAAATATATAAATATATTTAAATATAATTAAATTAAATATTTATAAATAAATATTATCGTATATATTCACTGTGGAACATCATACAGCTCTAGAATATTCCTATATGAATTTCTAACTTGATATTTCAAATCTGGGTCAACACGATATTCGATTTATATTGAAATTTCTTTTTAAAATATAATTAATTCCTTTATAAATTATAAAGGAATTCCATAGCGGCTTTTCTAAAATTTGATTTGGACATAAATCAAAATCTACACGACGAAATCCCGATTTTTCTCTTCCACTAGAAAAATATACTTCACCAGCTCTACACGTTTCTTGTTTCATAGAAATCTGATTTAAAACGGACCCTGTACATTCAGTTGAAGTTCGAATCGCCAAATAGCGAACTACCGCGCCATTTCGAGCTCGATTTTAATTATAATATAATTATACGTTCAAACTGCCGTTCAAATAATATATTCGTTATTCTAATTCAATTCTAAACTGAATTAAATATCACAGATGATCCAGTTCACACCATATCGCCATTTCTGCCAATTTTGATTATTTCAGAATTAAATATATTATTCAATTTATTATTTTCATTAAATATTCACCCTTATTTAACTAAGTCACCATTTAATTCTCTAAATCACTTTATAAATAATTAAATAAATAAATTAATATAACGCCGAAAAATGCAGGTCGTTACATTCATCCCCACTTAAAATAATTTCGTCCTCAAAATTGCTAAGGTAGAAAATAAACCTTATCGACTGGTCAGACTTAATTGTTCACTTTTTAACTCCAGGTTTCAATTGGGCCAATTTAAATTCAATTAAATTATTAATTTAATTCTTATCAACGAAAATTTTCAAAAATCCTGAAAATTTTCTAACACCCTAACTTTTCGAAAAATTTCGCCAGCACCTCCTTTGTACTGGTCAATAGGTCAAACTCCAACTCGCCTCTCTGGGCCATCTCCAACCCAAAAGAAAATCAAATAGCCAAGCGACTTGCCAATTTGGCTCATCAAAATCTCTTACCCAATATATAATATAAACTGGTACCTTTTTGTCAGACATATCATTATATCCTTTTCATCTGCTGTTAAATCAGCATATACCAATGCCATCCCAATCAAATTCCAATCTGCTTTTATCCACAACACAACCGTTCGCTTATACCCGAGCCAAATATCATTTTAACTCGAGTTTCTTCTCGATTCCCAACTCTTAACTTGATTATCACATTACACTTCAAATTTGAATCTCACAATCCAATTTTTCTTGATATCATTCTAATTCAATCTCAGTTACCACTTTATTGGCTTTACTTTAATTCAAATTTGCTTTCACAAATTTCTGTTAAATTTGTTTTTAATTCAAACAGTCTTTCCCTAGGAGTTTTTAAACAGTTTACTCTTTTCAAAAATCAAAATTTCCTTTTTGAAATTCAACACAACTTGTCTTTCCCAAACAAATTCAAAATAGTATCTCTAGTAGTAATTCGTCACTTACAACTCGAAAATGAATACTGATGATGCAGCTGTCATCATCAGAATCTATTTTCCAGCGATCGAAGTGAGTTCAATACTATAAAACCATTTCTAAACATTTCTACTTTGAAATTCATTTCAAAATATAATTCATACCGCTTGTAAAACAATTTAAAATCTCCCAGGATCTTAAATTTTCCTTATTTTTAATCCAAATCCAATTATAGACACTTTTAAAAATTTCCAGAGTTTTACTTTCAATTTTGATTTTAAATTCAGATTCAATTCAATTCATATCACTTATACGAATTCTACTTGGTTATTTATATAACCATTTAATTTATAATCTTACTCGATTATAATAACAACCAATATATCCAATATATTATAATCATTCCAATATAAATCCTTTATATCAAAATATAATTTGGGTAAAATTATTTCGTTTACCCTCTTTTCAAAACATACCATGATGGTTCATCGTATTCGAGTGTTTACAAAATCCCTACCGATACAGTGGATCAAACTGATCGACCGGAACACATAAACGACTCAACCAATAAATCTCCAAAATATAAAACAAATTTTTATATCAATAACATATACGTTCACTCATATATATACACTCAACTCAATCTAGGGTATTACTAACACTATCTCTACCGAGTCATGCCACAGAGCCAAGGTAATTACTTAACCTTAAGCTCTGATACCAACTGTAACGACCCGGATTTTGACGATCTTGGATATACGATATACAACACATATCAAACATCCAAGGATCGAAAATAACCAAATAGTTAATGAAAGAAGTCAGAGGGTGAGAATAGATAAGGTAGAACTTATAGAGTAGAAGAAGAAGAACATCATCATCAGAGTAAACACAAACCTCACAGGGAAACGAATAAAATATAACATAACTTTTGAAATACAAACAGTATATGTATACAATAACATTGCAGAGTACAACACTTACAATAACAGAGGAAATAAACAATAGCCATATAATCCTGTAGCCTCCTGCTCCAAGCTCTCCAAGTGCATCTGTAAAATCCCAACTACTTGACTGCCCGTACAAATTTAGGCACCCAAGAGTTTGGGAAAACAAAACAAAATAAACTTTGGATCAGTCATGGGACTGGTGTGAGTAAAACAGTTTTATACAGTTTGAACAAGTAAACGATATCTCATAAGACCACGCCGTATAACGGAACGGGTTTTTCCCTTATGAGAATCCAAAATATCTTTATATCAAAAACCTTCTGATATTATAATAATGTCTATCAACCAAAATATAATAATCATCTAGCAGAAACGCTTCCATCTCACGTTCTACATATATAGTATACAATCAAAACCGCAAGCACGTTTTTGGTAATGGATTTCCAACTATGACATGGTATGGAACCACCTTCCGATCAGTGTACTCTAGGAACGATACACTGGAGTTCAACAAGAACATCTTGCAACTCAGCCACACATGACCGACCACTCATTTCGCTTGAGTGTATCGAATGTATATCACCAACGGTTAGGATCAGCAACCGTTTCCCATATATATATGGGACAGCATTGATAGATTAAAGGAGCAAATGAATATTCTCTAGATAGGTTATTATACACCCTACTTCGGAGCGACCGACTTAGCCATGCTGCCTGCCCGATTTTTGTCATTTCCTGGTTGTTGAGGCCAGAGGCTACTATTACTTTCCATTCATTAATAACACGATCACTTTGAATGCCACATTATCAAATTCGTTAATCATTAATTGGTTTACACAAATATTCTGGATGTTATGCCAAGGGAATAAATCAGTTGCAACCACATATATTTATACAGACCAACCCATTCGATCATTGGAAATACTTTGTCAGACATTCATCCATTTATGTTCGTTCTAGGATTGAACGAAACCGAAGGCACTATTCAGTACATCCTAGGCAATCTCTACCTAGGACTTATACAATTCTTTGGCATATTTGCAATGCTTATGCTAATACAGGTTCTTTGGATAATAATCCAACCGGTCTCTCCACATTAACAACGTTAAAATGGTAAAAACTTTGATAGTCGGTGATTTAACTATCAAATGAAAACATGTCGGTGTTCACACAACGATCTTAATTCCAAAAGGAATTATCGATCCAATCATCAACCATATATATGTATATATATATCCATATTTTCCTTATTTTCTATGTTTAGAAAATATACGTTAACGCTGGAAAACATTTCCATGGCTTAATTACGTATCACTATTCTTCCACATCTATCAGAGTCTAACTATAAACTAACAAGAGAACAACTTCCTAAGTATAAACCCCGAAGGCCGAAACCAACATCAGATCGTTACTCAGGAAACCATTCAACTTTATAAATCTCTAGTCAGTTTCCAATTTCTATTTAACTCCATTTTGATTAACTATGTTCGATTAACTCCTTTCGATTAACTCGATTAGAATAACTCCTTTATTAATTTTCTAAATAAATAATCCTTTATTCTATTTATTTTCTGAATAAATTATCCTTTATTCTATTTATTTTCTGAATAAATAATCCTTTATGAATTCTATTTATTTCTAAATGCCTTTACCAATATTTCCTTTTTAATCCTATTTGTTAAGGTTTACAAATATTTCCTTTTCAAATTCTATTTGCAAATATTCCCTTTATTAAACTTATTTGTTTATCCTAAGTATTTCCTTTATTAATATCTTATTTATTTAACAAATAAATATCTCCTTTTCTTATTCTATTTATTTAACAAATAAATAACCCTTTTAATAACTTATTCTGTTTCCTAAGTCAATATCTCTTTTATAACTTATTTACTTAACAAATAAGTATCTCGTTTAACATCTCCTATTTATTTAACCAATAAATATCTCATTTATAAAATCTTATGATTTTATAAATATTCCCTTTTCTTTATAAATATTTCATTTATAAATATTTACCTTTCTATATAATTTCACCTATAAAGATTTCTGTTTGTAAATATTTCATTTATAAACATTTCATTTATAAAACCCTTTTGATTTTATAAATATTTTATTTCGAATACCATTTGAAAATTCCCCTTTTTCACATTCCGGTATGTTATGGTGTTTAACATATCAAGTCATGATGTCAAATATCGTCCATACACATATAATCAACAACCGATTATAAACCATGTCATATATCATAATATATGAAAATAATAAAATAGCTCTTGAGGAATCCAGTCGGATTCCTCCAATCTGTTTCCCTGCATCCACAGATATTACACAATAAAATCAATATCACTTTCAGTTCCATATGATATATTCTGATAAACAGAATCAATATAGAAATTCAACTAACTGACTAGCTGTTCAATCAAACAGTCAACGCACAGTCAATCAGCCAATATTTAAAAGTTCTAAAAATACGACATGAAATTATAAACTGTTCAGAGTTAGTGAGATTTACTCACTTTGGCAGTTCATCGTTAAAGAACGATAAACTGTTGTTTGATTTGAATCAAATAATTTATTTTGCCATAAGTTCAAATGAGCTTCAATCCACTCCCAGTCAGTTCCATGTTGTAGTGCCCGTCCATACGATCCCAATGGATCTAGTCGCGTTCAATTCTAGTCACGTATGCTCAAGTTATCACATTTACGAGCTATACGATTATTTAAATAAATAAAAATTTAAATTATAAATGATCTTTAGGCTTTAACCTTTTGATTTTTCCCCGGCCCATCTTCCATCTACAAAAGCCCACCACGACTCTTCATCCTCTTCCCCCTTAACAAATTGAACTCCACACATTGAAATCGGCCATTTCCTGATCCTTGAACTCCTCGTTCTCCCCTTTTTTCTCCACACAAACCAAAACCAATTATACCATCCCACTCTTCTTGCAAATCTCTTCAATCTCCTACCAGTCATACACATCTCGAGCCTCAATTCTCCATCACGTCGGCAGTAGATACGCACAAAATGAACAGTAGACATCGACGGTTTCTCATCACAGAAACCCACCAGAAATCGCAACCAGGTGCGATATCCGATGCTACACCCTCATATATGCCTCAATCAGCCTTACGCCGAACCCAATGTCAAGAAAATTCAAACCTTGGTTTCACTGTTATGAATCGGATAATAGAAATAAATGGACGCACCCCAATATTCCACCAATACAAACTGCTTTCACCTGAATCTCGAATACCACACTTATCTCGTGCGTTACAACTTTATTTCACCAAAAATGGAAACTCCGATCTCGCTGGTTAACTCGACACCCCAAAACACGGATGGCACCATGTAAGAACCATACGGAAATGAAGCTCTTGCTTTTCTATATCTGAATATATACATCATGTAATTTATATATTTTTGTATGGATTTAGTTTGTGATTTTCTTTTGATTTTTAAAATGGCGAATTGGTTTTTGGGAACCGACGGCTAAAGAAATTATATAGGGGATCATAAATTTGTTTGTGGTTGAAATTGATGAGGACGTGGCTTTTTTTAGGCCTTAGGAGAAGTTAGGATATTTTTTCATTCCTTTTTCTATTGATTTATATTGCAAACGCTGATTTCATTGGTCGTTAAGAATTCCTACGATCACACACGATACCGAAAAATCACGAAAATTGGCATACAGCTATTGTTTGACATTACGGTCCCAACGAAACTAGTTTCGTCCAATTTTGACTCCGTTTACTCACATAGCGTATTTTTAAAGGTCAAAATATCAACTTTTTTTCACATTAAAATCCCGTACGTCCACATACTGACTTCAAAATCATGGAAATTGAAATCTAACAATAATTTAACATTGCGGATCCAACAAAATTGGTTTCGTCGAATTCTGAGGTCGTTTGCAAAACTGGTTATTTTTAAAGCTCTAAATAACCCTTTTAAATATATAAATATAATTAAATTAGATATTTATAAATAAATATTATTGTATATATTCACTGTGGAATACCATACAGCTCTAGAATATTCCTATATGAATTTCTAACTTGATATTTCAAATCTGGGTCAACCAGATATTCGATTTATATTGAAATTTCTTTTTAAAATATAATTAATTCCTTTATAAATTATAAAGGAACTCCATAGCGACTTTTCTAAAATTTGATTTGGACATAAATCAAAATCTACACGACGAAATCCTGATTTTTCTCTTCCACTAGAAAAATATACTTCACCAGCTCCACACGTTTCTTGTTTCACAGAAATCCGATTTAAAACGGACCCTGTACATTCAGTTGAAGTTCGAATCGCCAAATAGCGAACTGTCGCGCCATTTCGAGCTCGATTTTAATTATAATATAATTATACATTCAAACTGTCATTCAAATAATATATTCATTATTCTAATTCAATTCTAAATTGAATTAAATATCACAGATGATCCAGTTCACACCATATCGCCATTTCTGCCAATTTTGATTATTCCAAAATTAAATATATTATTTAATTTATTATTTTCATTAAATATTCACCATTATTTAATTAATCCACTATTTAATTCTCTAAATCACTTTATAAATAATTAAATAAATTAATTATTATAACTCCGAAAAATGTGGGTCATTACATAAGATTTAGTGAAATTGTCCAGTTAATTAGTATTTAATTGGAATTGAATTTGAATTGGTTTTTGGGGTTTATTGTGAGCGGTGTTTTGAATAACACCTGTTCTTTAACCCGATTTACAACAGAAAGTGATTTTGGGTTTATCGTGAATCGTGTTTTAGGTGACATTGGTTCTTTAACCCAGTTAAAGACAGGATATTGATTTTTGGGAAGATTAAAACTAAGTGGAGTTTTAATGAATCTTTAATTAGATTGAAAAGTGATTGAGAGTATCACCAGTTTTGCTCCAAAGCGATAGTTAAATCTTTGATTAGATTTGAACATGAAATGGTAATTAATATTTACCGATAACACCGTGGTGTTAGATATGGAGTATTACCAGTTTTACTCCATGGGATGAATAGGTTGGGATTAGGAAATAAAATAAATAATTACTTCGGTGTGGTTCGCTAATCCCGACTAGTTTGGAAAACCATAATATGGTTTGAAATGATATCCAAAGGAAGATTAAATAATAAATTTATAAGAATTTATCTTTGATAAAATTAATGGGAACCTTTACCTAAGAATGTAAAAATTTAAATAAAATAATATTCTGAATTGGAATGAGGCGTATGTTGTGTTTGTGTAACACTTGTTTATTTTATACGCGGGTTATTCAGAAAGGCCGGGTTTATACCCATTCTGAATAACCGATTCGACGATAAGTCGAAGATGAAGACGGTGGTTGAAGACTGGAAGTCTTCACATCGTTTGGATGATTATTGATGATCTTTATTGGGCTGTACACCCAAGAGGAGGGAATCAGTTGGTGATCGTCTAGACGTACTTGGAAATCAATGGATATGCGAGGAAAGTGCCTCCGGTTTCGTTCAGACCCAAAACGAACTTGTAAATGGACTGTGTGTCTAACATTGGATTTTATTTTGTGTTGATTGATCTCTATTAAATATACATCAGTTTGGCGGCGGAGAATTTATCTCTTGCTTAACGCTCTTCTCTGAGACGTACGAGCTCAGAGGTTGTATATCGATGGACTTCAGTCGCATGGAGTGAATTGCCTGTGTGGCATGCCTAAGTGGTAAATGATCAAGACTTTTGTTGAAAAGCAAAGTCCTTTGTTTGATGATCAAAGCACGGCCTGTGTGGAATAGCTTTGTGTATAGCGTGAATTCGCGAACCTCACACCTCGGTATGAGTCAAAAACGGGATAAGGACCGTTGAGAGAACACGACATTTCTTTCTAGCTATGGGTGATGTCAGTGACCTACCAGCCCTGACATTTATATACTTTTTACCTGTGTGGCTGTTGGAATGCGAGGCGGCTTGAATATATGGTCGATAATTGGCAGTATGTGAGCCGACGTACAAAACATTATATAGGTCCTATAGGACCAGGAAACGTGTGTTCTGGAATTGCCAATCCTCAAAATTAAGAGAGGACCAGCCCCACCGATTCCAAAGATCGCTGTGTGTGGTCCTGAGACATTTGCTAGAGTGTCTCGAACGGAGAGGAGCTTTCCCCTTGCCTCGATTCATGATCATGACATTTCGGTTTTATTTGTAGAGCCTAGTACGGCGACATAGTGGTATGGGACACGTATGTCGTCTATGATTGATACTTACGATTGAAGTTGTTTTCCTCACTTATAGTAATAATAAAAGATGAAATTTGGCGTATCAAGCATTCTTTGGCTATTATAAAGTAAAAACCCTATCCTCCGGCTTGCGTTGCATTGTGTGATGGGACCTGGGTCTTATAATAGCTTCATTTTTCTTCATTTAGTATTGCACTGTTTGTTTTATGCACTGGTATTCTTGGGAGAAACCCGTTCCGTGTTATATGGCGTGGTTCCTCGATTTACCAAACTTTAAAATAAAGATTAATAACTATTTTAGTTCTCACACCAGTCACATGATTGACCTAGAGTTTATTCTTTTAACCTAAACTCTAGGTGCCCTTATTTTCGACACGTGCAGCTAGTAGTTGGGTTTTGCAGATTTATATTCATAGGATCCTGGTTTATAGCTGAAGTGATATTCGGAAAGCTATGTATCCGCGTATTTCTTTCAGTTATGCTTTGTATTATTTTTCCGCTGCTATGTAAAATTATTGTAATATCTGATATTTGTCGAATGTGTAATATTTATTCATACTCTTTATATTCTTGTATTCTGATGGAATTGTTGTGATAAACAATGAAATGTTCTTCGGTTTGCGTTCCGATGTGTGCTATCCTCAAAGCAATCCGTGCTTTCCTTACCAGGGAAGTTTGGGTCGTTATAAAGTGGTATCAGGGCTTTGGTTTACTGTTCTCGAGAACATGACACATTAGCACCGAACGAAAGAATTCATCAGATATTGGATTAGTAATATCCAATATGAATAACTCGTTAGAGATGGGATCAGTAATATCCTAGAACGAGTGTAAAGAGTGTCGTTTTGAAAAATAAAAAAATTGAAAACAAATTTTGTTTTGAAATTTAAACCAGTTTATACGTATTTGAATATTTTATTTGTATTGAATTTGGACAATCGAGTACATAAAGATTTTGCATATACGCGTCATGAACGTATATTCGAAGTTTAATATACTGGATAGATATAGAATCACACTCTGGTCGCCCGGAGATAATTCTGGTAATGCGGCCGCGTTATCAGTATTTGTGTTCGAGTTTCGAAAGTGTGATTTCTATATATTTCCATTAGACTGGTGTGAGAACCAAAACTAGATAGGGCTCATTGTTGTGATTTGGCATCAAAACATGATTTTCTGTATATGTATCAAAGTTATGAATTTGAAACATTAATCCACTAATTGATTGATGGTTGTGTTGTTTGTTTATTTTTTTGATATTTTTTACCATTTATGCCAAACTGAACCGAATATTGAACTGTATTGAAAACTGTTTGGAATTGCATGCATATACATGTATATCTATTGAACAGGTCATAGCAAAGAGGCTAGAGCAGAAGAATAAAATTGTTTGCCCGACAAATAGGTACATGTTTACAAATTTATTGGGTTTGGATGATTTTATGAGCCGATTGGCTAGCCGCTTGGCTGTTTCTTTTTCTTTTTGGAGTGATGAGGGCCATGGGAGGCTATTTGAATTATCCCGAAGTCCTCGGTGCACGGGAGGTTATGGCGAAATTTTTCGAAAATTTAGGGTGTTACTCAAATTTTTGAAAAATTTGAAAAGTTCTTAGAAACTGAAAAGTTGAAGAACTTAAGCCGTGAAGAAAATAATGGAAGTTGAGCTGATTAGTTAAACAACTTTCAGCTTTGTTCCTTTTCGGGGATGAAAAGTTTTAAATGGGTGAGATTGTAACATCCTGGAAATTCTAAGCCAATTTAAAAATTTTATTTTGGCGATTTTAGTGAATTTTGATTATTTAAAATGATTATTTTAAATAATATCGACGCGAAATTTATTATGAATGGAATTAGAACGTATATACTTATATAGATCGTCGTTAGAATATAAATAATTATTTTTAATTATAAAAGGAATTGAAAATGGCGCGGTAGTTCGATAATTCGATTTCAAATTTCAAATGGATGTACAGGATTCAAAATAAACCGGATTTTAGCGAAACCAAAAATATTTGAATCTAATTGAGAATATCTTTCCAACGAATTTGAAAAATTGAAATTTCATTACGGGAATCAAAAGTTACGTCCAATTGAAAATTCAGAATAGTCGCTATGGAATTCTGGCCCTTAAAAATGGGAATTTTGCAAAAGACCTCGGGTTTCGACAGAACTACTTTTGTTGGATCCGTGATGTCAAGTTATTGCTAGGTTCCAAAATTCGTAATTTTTCGAATCAATATGTGAGCGTGGCAAAGGAAAACGCGTTTGACCAGTTTTAGTTGATTTTAATCGACTGGAAAATGGCCATTTTTCAAACGGTCTCAGAACTTGACGAAATTAGTTTTGTTTGGACCGTATCATCAATACGAAGTTAGGAAATATTTTTCAGGAATTTTCAGAGACCGTATGTGGGCCCGGTAAATTGAAATGCACGTTCAAATTCAATATATAGCTTTATATTTGATTTTGACGAAAACTGATCGAAACGATCGAATCAGCTCACTGCACATATCCCATTGTGTTCGGAATGGGGGTAATTAGCTATGAACGACAGTCAGTGGATTCGATTTGAGTTGAAAACAAAAGGTTGTTTTTTGAAATTAAATAATTAAATTAAAAAAAAACCTCTCTCTCTCTTCCTATACAATGTCAGCCCCTCCCCCCCCCCCCCATGTTCTTCAAACCAAATTGACTTTAAAAAAAGAGGGGATGAAGGAAAACCGCGACTGAGGGTGGAATTGCCGCCGCCATGGCCACCGGGGCCACCGCGCCTCCGGCGCCGCTCATGCCAGAGCCCCATCCCTCTCCCCTCCTCCGCCTTCTTCTCGATCCCCCTCCCTCTGATGCGTGCGAACCCCTCTTCCCCCCTTGTGCCTCATTCCTCCCCTCCTCGTCCCTCCGCGCTAAATCTAGCCCCCTTCCTTGTCCAACACCCCCATGCAGCCGATTGCCCTAGCCCCAGTCACAAACGCTACCGCCGCCGCCCTCTGACAAGGCCACCTCCAACTGCTCCGCGCCATCTCCACCCCTGGGCCCAGCGAATTCTTCCCTCCCCCCTCGCTGTAAGTATTAAACTCTCTTTGATTTTGTTTTTTAATAATAAAGGAGAGGATTTTTATATGATAAAATATACGATTTTTATTTGTTTAAGGCTATGATTCTTTTTTTAATTAGAAAAGATACGATTTTTATTTAGACCAAGATGAGATTTTTATGATTATGAAGACGTGATCTTTATCCATGAAGTCATGTAATAAAAATACAATTTTTATTGTGTAGAGAGCGATATGAAAATATAATTTTTATCTATATAGTAGCGGTATAAAAATAGAATTCTATCTATATAGTAGCGGTGTAAAAATAGAATTTTTATCTATATAGTAGCGATGTAAAAATAGAATTTTTATCTATATAGTAGCAGTGTAAAAATGTGATTTTTATATACATAGCAACAATATAAAAATGTGATTTTTATATATGTAGTGGCTACGGACAATGAAATTGACAAAAGGTGAGCACGACGAAGATTTCTACAAATGAAGTGTCGCGGTGAATTGGTTTAGCTAGTCGGTGAGAACTTCTCACTTTAATTCTTGTTTTCTAGTTTAAATTATATACTAGGATGCAGAAGGTGCTTAGCAGCGCCCGACACCCGTCGTCCACAGACCATGGACGTCTTGTATGCTTGTTTGATGTGTTGTGAAGTTTGTTGTGATGTTGATGTGAAATGGATAATAAAACATTCATGTGTTGAAATAAATTAATTATCGTTAAAAATATAATTTTTAACAGGAATGTAAATAAATAAATATTCATTTACAAACCGGGCGGTTTGTTTATGTACACCTATTTGAAGGATATTGATTGGGACGATAAATTTTACAGATCGCCTAACTGCACAAATAATATTCAGTGTTTGTGGATTGAAACGCCACACGGGGTGTTGGGATGATATTTGACGTACGCTAATCCCAATTGTGTAGTGGTATGTCGATCGTTTGATTGACAGACTGTATGAGCGTTAATTAGTTATATTTAATGCTTATGCAGTTGCGTGGTGCACTCTGGATGATGGTTGATTATTTATCGTTGCTATTATATACATGTGTTGTATGGAATCCATATAATTAACATTATATGGTAATTGATTGGGCCTCATTCCAATTGGGAAAATAAAGAATATTCATGTGTTGAATAAAATATATATTCATGTGTTGAATAGAATAAAGAATATTCATGTGTTGAATAAAATATATATTCATGTGTTGAATAGAATAAAGAATATTCATGTGTTGAATAAAATATATATTCATGTGTTGAATAGAATAAAGAATATTCATGTGTTGAATAAAATATATATTCATGTGTTGAATAGAATAAAGAATATTCATGAGTTGAATAAAATATATATTCATATGTTGAGTAAAATATTTTAAACAATAAAATTTACATCTTTATCATAATTTTATAAAATATATTAAATAATAAAAATGGTCATGTGTTGACGATACTCATGTGTTGAGAATATTCATGTGTTGAAAGAAATATAGATTCATGGGTTGAATAGAAAATATTCATTTGTTGAATAGAATAACGAAGTTATTGAAACATATAAAGCCGTGTTGGTTAGATATGCGCCATTTTGACGCGAACGATATTAATATCGATTATATTCGTTTTCATAATGAATATAGAAAAGGAAGTGATTTCAAAATATAATACTTTGAAAATTTTATCATTTATATATTAATGATATGAAATATTCAATTTTGATTTGAAATTGAATATGAAGTTGAAATTGTTTTGAAAACGAATTTAAAACGATTTATAAAATACGTTTTGAATTGAAATCGATGAAATATATATAATATATATTTTATATATATTAATGGCCTGAATAGAATGCGCCGCGCTGCGGTAGTTCGTGAATTTCGACCATTGACTTCGAATGGACATTACGGGAGATCCGACCGTCGGATTCTCCTAAAACCGGAACCGGTGGGTTCATATCGGAAAGAGCTTTCTAACGAATTTTAGAGATTTGAAATCTAATGGTTGGATTTGGAATTATATCCAAATCGAATTTGGAAAAGGTCGCTGTAAGTGCAGTTCAATGGCCATTGATGGAAATCAACTGCACAGGCCTTGATAAAATTATTAAAAATAGTAATAATTTGTGTAAAATCATAAGGAATGATTTGTGAAGCATTGGTATGAAAAATTTCATATTTGAAAAGATAAAAGTTGATTTTTATCGAAATGAACTAGTTTTGAACCAAAATTGTAATTCCTTTTATTTTTAAAATAAATAAATTGGATTTGAAATGTTTTTGAAAATAACCAGAATTTCCAATAATTGAATTGGAATGGATTTGAATTGAAATTGTCTTTGGAATATTTCAATGTTGGATTTCGTGATTATACAGATATGTTTGTGGAAATTTTAAAGATATATTTTATATCGTTATTTCCAATACGTTATTTGTTGGTTTCAGAATTTGATATTGAATATACACCGGTATATTTTCTATTCAGAGTCTTGTATTTAGTATCAAATGGGATTTTGGGTTCGTCATGAATGGTGTCTTAAATAACACTGTTCTTGAACCCAGTTTAGAAAAGAATAAATCTTTTAATTAAGATTTAGTGAAATAGTCCAGTTAATTAGTATTTAATTGGAATTGAATTTGAATTGGTTTTTAGGGTTTATCGTGAGCGGTGTTTTGAATAACACATGTTCTTTAACCCGATTAACAATAGAAAGTGATTTTGGATTTATCGTGAATCGTGTTTTAGGTGACATTGGTTCTTTAACCCATTTAAAGACAGTTAAAACTAAGTGGAGTTTTAATGAATCTTTAATTAGATTGAAAAGTGATCGGGAATGGAGTATCACCAGTTTTGCTCCAAAGCGATAGTTAAATCTTTGATTAGATTTGAACGTTAAATGGTAATTAATATTTACCGATAACACCGTGGTGTTAGATATGGAGTATTACCAGTTTTGCTTCATGGGATGAATAGGTTGGGATTGGAAAATAAAATAAATAATTACTTCGGTGTGGTTCGCTAATCCCGACTAGTTTGGAAAACCATAATACAGTTTGAAATGATATCTAAAGGAAGATTAAAGAATAAATTTAGAAGAATTTATCTTTGATAAAATTAATGGGTACCTTTCCCTAAGAATGTGAAATTTTGAATAAAAGAATATTCTGAATTGGAATGAGGCGTATGTTGTGTTTGTGTAACACTTGTTTATTTTATACGCGGGTTATTCAGAAAGGTCGGGTTTATTCCCATTCTGAATAACCGATTCGACGATAAGTCGAAGATGAAGATGGTGGTTGAAGACCAGAAGTCTTCACGTCGTTTGGATGATTATTGATGACCTTGATTGGGCTGTACACCCAAGAGGAGGGAATCAATTGGTGATCGTCCAGACGTACTTGGAGATCGATGGATATGCAAGGAAAGTTCCTCGGGTTTCGTTTAGACCCAGAATGAACTTGCAAATGGACTGTGTGTCAGACATTGGATTTTATACTATGTTGATTAATCTCTATTAAATATACATCTGTTTGGCAGTTTATTCTCTTGCTTAACGCCCTTCTCTGAGACGTACAAGCTCAGAGGTTGAATATCGATGGACATCAGTCGCATGGAGTGAATTGCCTGTGTGGCATGCCTTAGTGGCAAATGATCAAGGCTTTTGTTGAAAAGCAAAGTCTTGTGGTTGATGATCAAAGCACGGCCTGTGTTGCATAGCTTTGTGTATAGCGTGAATTCGCGAGCCTCACACCTCGATATGAGTCAAAAACGGGATAAGGACCGTTGGGAGAACACGACGTTTCTTTCTAGCTATGTGTGATGTCAGTGACCTACCAGCCCTGACATTTATATACTTTTTACCTGTGTGGTTGTTGGAATGCGAGGTGCCTCGAATGTATGGTCGATAACTGGCACTATGTGAGCCGACGTCCAGACCATTATATAGGCCCAATAGGACCGGGAAACGTGTGCTTGGGAATTGCCAATCCTCAAAAGTAAGAGAGGACCGGCCCAACCGATTCCAAGGATCGCTGTGTGTGGTCTTGAGACATTTGCTAGAGTGTCTCAAACGAAGAGAAGCTTGCCCCTTGCCTTGACTCATGATGGAATCCAATTTCCAATATGTGAAATTTCGGTTTTATTTGAAGAGCCTAGTACGGCGACATAATGGTATGGGACACTTATGTCGTCTATGATTGATACTTATGATTGAAGTTGTTTTCTTCACTTATAGTAATAATAAAAGATGAAATTTAGCGTATCAAGCATTCTTTGGCTACTATAAGGTAAAAACCCTATCCTCCGGCTTGCGTTGCATTGTGTGATGGGACCTGGGTCTTATAATAGCTTCATTTTTCTTTATTTAGCATTGCGCTGTTTGTTTTATGCACTGGTACTCTCGGGAGGAAACCCGTTCCATGTTGTACGGCGTGGTCCCTTGATTTACCTAACTTTAAAATAAAGATTAATAACTGTTTTAGTTCTCGCACCAGTCACATGACTGACCTGGAGTTTATTGTTTTAACCTAAACTCTGGGTGCCCTTATTTTCGACACGGGCAGCTAATCGTTGGGTTTTGCGGATTTATATTCACAGAATCCTGGTTTATAGCTGAAGTGATATTCGGAAAGCTCTGTATCCGCGTATTTCTTTCAGTTATGCTTTGTATTATTTTTCCGCTGCTATGTAATTTATTGTAATCTCTGATATTTGTCGAATGTGTAATATTTATTCATACTCTGTATATTCTTGTATTCTGATGGAATTGTTGTGATAAACAATGAAATGTTCTTCGGTTTGCGTTCCGATGTGTGTTGTCCTCAAAGCAATCCGTGCTTTCCTTATCGGGGAAGTTCGGGTCGTTATTTGTCTGATCCAATCTAGTGAATTGAAATGATGAAATAAATGATTTCAAGCAATAATGATATTTCATGGAAGTTGAAGCTTATAATCCAATGATTGATAAAGGAATGACAATATTGGTTTTATAATCTTAATTGAACCAGTGATAAATGATTTGAGTGATTGATTTTAGGGGCAATATTTGAAATAAGTCGATTTGCGATACTTGAAATATGATTTCAAATCTAGTGGCCACGGTGTAAAAAATGTAAACGTTTGGTTGTTAAAGAGACTGGAGTCGGTAGATGTCATACTCGCTGCTAATACTGATACCACTTTAACAACAATGTACGTGGTGGAGTTCCAGAACCGAAGTAGGATGGTATGGAGGCGATTACTGGATTTGAAGAAAGAGAACGCTGATGGATTAGCCTTGACCTTCGGGTCATAATTAAAATGACTAAAACAGGAGCCATGCCCGAGTTAAGTGAGGTAGCACCTCTGATGGACGCTTCTTCGATACCATCTCTATTACTATGTGATTATTTTGGGACCCCTTTTTGATTATGGGAGAGTTGTTCGAGGTGGGCCGTAGTGGCTGCTATGCGTTACCACCGGCCTGGGAGCCGCAATCCGGCAGAATCCTACCATGGGTATTTCTTGTGTGCCTTGTCATATTATTCTTATCGAGCCCCCTACGATTTTGATTTGTACCATACCTATGGAGTGCCCTCTGATGCCATCTGTGTTAGGTTGGGTTTACGGTACTGTATAGACTACGGTATTATAAACAGCGTAAGGGTAATATGGTAATCCCGCTTATGCTATTTTCATTATGTTTACTTACTGAATAGACAGTATTATAATAGCGTACTATTATATAGATATTAGTTTCATGGATCCTTAGAGGATGGGAATCCTAAACATCCTTTAAGTTATTGTACATTTCAGTGGATACTTCATTTGAGTTAATTCACTTATATAAGACTGTTAGTCCTGACTCATGTATTTTGTTTGTTTTATTCCTTGCAAAATGTCCAAGTCATATCGAGTATTTCAGCTTGGAAATATATCTGTTAGAAATTGAGATTAGTGGGAGATCCAGCCTCCGTCTACTATGCCATATGTAGTTATGCGCATCTCCGCTTACTACCGAATATTAGTATGGTTCTATATGCATTCTTCTGTTGTTCCTATATTTATTCTGTACCCCGATATCATGTAAATTTTAAAAAAATTGTAATATTGTATAAATTTTACTTCCGCTGTGAGATATTCTATGTTATGTGTCTGTGATTCTACTATGATTTGTATTTCACTTTCATAAGCAATAACAATCTGTCCTTTTGAACGGTTTGAGTTGGTTTAATTACCGACTTGAGGCGGTCAAAAAGCCAGGTCGTTACATGTGGTATCAGAGCTTTGGTTATATAAAGCTTAGCTTATGATGTTGAAACACTCATTAGAGATAGAGTAGAAATACTCTAGAATGAGTGAGATCATCTTAGAATCATAATCGAGAGAGTGTATTTTGAAATTAAAAATATTTAAATGATTTGAACGGATTTCAAAAGGATTTTCTATATATGAATAATTTAAAATTTTAGCCTTGTTTTCAAGATATATCCTCGTTTTGATCTCATTCCTTTGAACTCATTCCTTGCTAGATTCTCCTTAAGTTCGGATTTTTCCGAATCTAAGTCTCGTTTGCTTTAGAAACTTTGATTGGTCATGTTTAGACCCTGAATCTTCCTTAATTCATTTTCTATCCTTGATAAGTCCATCTTGTTCGTCCGGTTGTCCAGTTTTTAGCTTATAGTCTAGTTAACTCGAATCGGATTAAACCTAGGTATGGGATTTATGGTAAAACTTGAATAAATGACTAAGTATTAGACACTTGGTTGTGTTGAATAAATTGAATTGGAAATTCAATAATAGTGACCTAGATGTGAACTCATAGTACTATATTAAATGAAAATTCAATGATTAAAGTATAAGAACTTGTAAGTTTGAAACTAAGGACTTAAGGTAAAGATAACTTATTTGAAAATACCAGTAAAGGGCAACAAAAAGTTTCAGGAATAAGTATAGTAAAAAATTAAAAGTTTATAACTATAATTTGGCTTGTGAGAGTAGTAGTTCGACTTTTGGAACCAAAATCATCTTAATAATTTGTATATATGCATATATTATAGGATTTCATGAGTAAGCGAAACAAATATTTGACCAGTGTTAATGTTTATAAGTAGGCAAACGATAAACTTAAGATTTGGGAAAAACAAGTATTCGAAAAATAAAGCCTTATATAATATATACTAAGAGTAATACTTTGCATGATTTCCATTATAAGTTTTAGGATTGTGTAAGTAAATAAACGTTTTCAACCAAATATGTTATTTTACATATATTTAGAAAATTTACATATAGAATTTTTTTCGGGTATTCTAAAGAGGAAGGTTTCAAATAGTTTGTTGACGTCAAGGTTGGACTATCAAATATACAGAGATTTTGGGACATACGCTTAGCTAACGTGTGTGCTAAATTCTTCATGTACTACATAATTATAGATTCACACTGTAGTCACTTGAAAATGAACCTGGTATTTGTTGCAAGATCACCAGTGTTTATTTCCATGTTTCTAAAGTGACGAAGATATATAATTCCAATCGAGATGTCGAATTAATACTTAAAAACCTCATTTTGGAAGAATAAGACAAATTTATTTTGATATTGCGTTAGAATTGGAGATTGACTTTGAACCAATAAATTTAAATTACAAATAGATACCTACAAAGGTGTTTATGAAATTTTAAAAGTTTATCCATATGAACATAGATATTTAAAGTAGCGTTTGTGTAACAACCCGCTCATTTGACAATTTTAGATTTTAGATATTTAATCTAAATATATCGTCGTATCTTATGTATCACTCAAAATGTCGTTTTTCACAAACGATATAATTAGGACTCGGGACCACTTTCATTGAGTCCGGATCATCGTTTACGATCTTTTTGACTGTAAACACCGGTACCTTTTGAGTTGAGCAATTTTGGTCTTTTTCATTGGGTATATTGACCAAAATATAACTTTCTGCATATGAACGAATTTGGACTCGAAACTACTTCCATTGAGTTCAAAACGTCGTTTAGGTATTCGAAAACTATAAGGTTCGATATGTTCTGAGTTTCGGAGATTTGAGACTTTGGGCTAGGGCTTGGTTAGCCAACCTAGCTCATTCACTTAAGAGCTCCACCTAGCTCTCTCCTCCTTCATTCATTCTCACTTCAAAGAAAATAGAGAATGGGGAAGGGAATGGGAAATAGAAATTCCATAAGCTAGGGCCTTCAATCTAGAGCTCAATTCTTGTGCAAATCCAATCCTAAGATATGGGTAAGCTCTCTACTCTCCCTCTCTACCTTATACTCCTCTTAATTTCGGATTTTTAATCATACCCTAACACTCATGTGTCTTCATTTGTGTTTATGAGGTGATTATTGAGGAGCTATTAGAGAATGAGAGGTTCTTTGTGCGTGTTGTTGCTTCTTCTTCCTTGTTGGAGCTTGTTTTCACCATTCAAGGATCAAAGGTGAGTTCTTCTTGAACTCGCATCTATGCCACAAGCCATTGGCTTGTACAAGTGTAATTTAGTGTTCATACGAGTTTGCTTGTGCTTGTGAAATGGTTAGGTTAGTGTAACTTAGCCGATTTCATGTGTTTGTGTTTCATTGAGTTGAAAATTATGATTAGAATTGTCCACACAATCTAATTCATAAGCTACTTGTTGATTTGGTGATATTGCGAAGCCCCGTTGTCGCACCGGCATGTTCTAGGACTTCACAATTCACTTATATCGTATTTGATTGCGTTGGTTAGATAATTTTGTCGTTTTGGAGTTTATAATCAAAAACCATTGCAAATATCTTGTGTGAATGTTTGTGCATGCCATAGGTGGAATTTTTGTGTGCACACACGTCCTTATAGTTTCCCTTTAGCATTGCCAAACCTTCGTGTTCTAGTTTGAATCACGTTTGATTGCTTTGGTTAGAGAATTAGTTCATTTTCGAATATATAACCGAAATCATAGCAATCTCGTGTTCGTATTGTGTGTGCATGTTTGTTGGAGTTGCATGATGTTTTGGTAAGCCTTAGATGCTTCATTTTCAGTTAGAAATCATCATATACTATCACCATTGATCCGGCCTCGTCCGAGAGCCGTTTACACCTCATTTCCTAAGCAAAAATGGCCACACTCCGGCTCAGACGTCTGTCCGGGAGGGGAACAGACGTTTGTCATTGCCTTAGGAAGCAAAATAAATAATTGCTTCAGCTCAGACGTCTGTCCAAAAATAGACAAATATCTGTCCAAACTCTCGGGAAACAGTTTCCTGACAACAAACGTCTGTCCTTGGGGTGACAGACGTCTGTCACTGAAAATCTGCTGTTGACCGGTGGAGACACGATCAACAGTTTAGGCCCATCCAGGCTCTTTCCCGACCGGAGCTCGGGCCGTTCGGACTTCGTTTGTGAACTTCAGATTTACGAATTCACAGATTCCGATAGCTCGATTCATCGACTTTGATTCTCATGTGATTCTTCCAATGTTGATCCTTATTGGCAGATTCACATTTGTTTATGATGTGAATTGAATAAGTGATCATTCTAAAGCCCGTGCGCTCTATTTTGTATATCGAATTTATTCGATACTCTTGTTATGATGATTCACGCCTCTAAAACGTGAATTATCATCTCGATATATCCCTTGAATCTATTCCGTTGTAGTTTAAAAACTTCGGGTGCTAGTTTGGGATTTCGATTCGTTCGTTGACCGAAATTACAACCGTTATCCCTTTGATTTCCTGTGTGTTGTTGTAATGTGGGTTTATGATTTTTGTGTTCCCTTCGCTACGGCAACGGTTTTTATGAATAATTGAACCACAATGGATAATGAGGTTTTATATTGTCAATGGGTATCGAACCAATGTTTAACCAGTTTTTAAATTCAAATCCTTTTAAAATAAATTCAGTTTCTAAACCCGGTTCTGATTCTATTGATTTATATACGATTCCTTATCCTATTGATCGGACGAGAAATTTAGTTTATTTACCTTAGTAAAACTGAGGACTATGACCCCTTATACGTTTACTTCGGCGAATAACTTTTGGACTCGTGCGTTCGAGCATGTGTGATGATTTTCTCTGTTTTGAATAGAAACCAACTACGGGTTCGTAAATATTCGAGAATAGCACGTGGTTATTGGACATGTCGCTATTTCCTTATATTAACTAGCTCGGAGTAATTTCTATTCACCTGGATCGATGTGATCCTTTATGACTTGTGTTTTGTGGTCCTCGATCGCCCGAGCGGGATTTACAATTTTTGGATTTCAACTGGGGACTTCAATCCAACTTTCTATGATTTTCTATGATTTATGATGTTTTCTAGGGATTTCACGATTATGTGTTTTCTCTCTACCGGGGTCACGAGCCGGCTTCGTGGGGAGCTTCGGCTCAAACTTATGGGTTCGCTACCTAGAGATCGTATCTCATCTGTGAACAGGTCTGCCCCTTTATGATGTCTTGGTGATTTATGATGTCTTGATGATTTATGATGCCTTGATGATTTACGATGACTTTGATGATTTGTGATTACTTTGACGTGAAGCGCGTCAACTTGAGAAATGATTTATGATCCATGATTTACTTTGATATGATGGTCATCAATTTGATGTGTATTTGGCATTCCGCTGTCATTTCCTGTTATGTGCTATTATTTGAATGTTGCATTCTATAATAGCTAGGAGATTATTTAGAGATATTTGTGTGCTGACATCCATTGTCATTTCCTGATTGTGTCGACATGCCATGTTCATGTCATCCTGTGTTATATTCTTGTTAGCTCGGTTTGTTTTATAAGTATAGCTAGACTGATCCGTTTATTGTTTATAAATAATACTCGGGTCAGACTGAATCATGTTAGTTACTCCTCTGGGACTCATCGCAGGATTGATCTTTCGCTTTCAGCTTGCTACTCAGTCTCCGCAGTTTTATGTATATTTGTACCTATGACTTTATTTATTGTTGTGTACATATTCTTTTATGTAGATCATGGTACATGTACCTATTATTTTGGGATTAGTGGATCTTTGTTGACCACTATCTTGTTGTACACATCCTTGGTTTATTCACATCTATTCCACCCTTGTGATATGATTATTCTGTGTCTGGCTTTGAGATAAATACCATATATTGTTGTTGTTGTCTATTTTATACTGCTTTCCGGATTGCATATAGTCGTTGTGTACTTGCACTATGTGCCGAATGGCCATGACGAAATTTTAATCGGTATCAGAATTCGATGTGCATTCCTCACATGGAGCAATTATACAATCGGTTGCCCTTCACTAACCTCATTCTCCGTTATGGTCTACAACATTTCTCTGAAATGAACTGGACGATAGCGGGTATATAGGCGGGGCATCACAGTTTGGTATCAGAGCAACCTTCCGGAACAGTGTAAGATAGCATGATGGTATTGTCTTGAGCCTCTCTCGGGAATCGTGCTTTAGGGTTTTAGTTAGAGTCCTAAGACCCGTCATAGCTTATCTTCCTATACGATTCCATTTTTATTGAATTCGCATCGTTTGAATTCAAGTGAAGACTAACTTTTTCCTCCTTCTTTTTTCCTTAAGGAAGCGAAATTGTTGGTCATAACTGTGCAAGTGCCGGTTCACCCGTGTACCTCCTACGTGAGGGGTGTTTGAGTATCTAGTGACCTATTTTTAGTCATTTAGAATAATTATTGATTCGTCTCCTTCGGGTTGATTTCTGTAGTCCGTCTAGGGCCCGTGTACTCTAGTGGTGCTCCTGTTTTATTCTTTGACTCGACTTGCTAACCGATGCCTATTTCTGTATAAATGGTATCACACTTATCTTGTTGATCATTTATGATCCTTGTAGTTGATTGATCATTGGATATCTTTCTCATGCGTCGTTACGCACGTGGTAAGCGCCTTTGATCCTGATATTTCTTGATTTCTAGTTAAGATTGTTTCGTACGTAATTACGTACCTAACATAGTCTATTGGTTTCTTGTCGATCGGTATGGAGATACCATGTTGTTATGACTAAATCTACTCCCTTGTTGTCATCTATATAGTTGTAGTTCGGTGTGAGATCACCAAGATTTCGGGCTAAAACAACTCATTTGTTATCTCGTTGTGCCGGTATGAGTCACCAAGCATTTGTGCTAAATTAACTCAACGAAGGCGCAATGATACATTTGTGTTGCCTCATTGCATTCCAAACTCAAGATCAAGAATGGGGGAAAGCATCCCGCTTCTTGTGATCCCTCTTCTTAAGTCAGGGTACGTGTCATTAATCCCTAAATGTCATTTACCATGTTTAGAGATTATTTTATTTATGTTCTTTTGATATACATCAATCGTGTTCTTAGTTATCAAAAGATATCATTTGTGTTTTATTCGTAAGTTAATAAAGGAATTTTATTTCCTTTATGCCATCCCGAATGATTTATTGAATTTATGTTTTCACGAGATTCGCGTGAACGTTAGAAATTTTGAGGACTTTCTTGTGTTAACTTGTCCATCGGGTGCGTTAAGGATTTCGAACAAGATATGGGACGCCATGTTGTAGTTTGGAATTCGTAAACACCATTATGTGACAATCCAACATTCGAAATGATTCCTAAAATTAAAATTCACTCCTAATAAGTAAATCAAAATAATAATATTTTGGGTTTTGTGATTTTTCGTAGTTGGTTGTTATTTTTTTAGATAATTTATTTCTAGATATCCTTGGAGCAATTCCAAGAATTTGAGTGGTTCAAGATTTCAATTAGAAACTATCTTGAATCTTTTCTTTGAGTAAATTAAATAACTCCAGGAACAACCCAAAAAGTTATTTATTTATGTCTCTTGTATCTGGATTTCAGATCATTGATTTTCAAGAATTCTTAGTGATTGAGAATCTCGCCTAATTCTTAATCCTTGTTTGGATTTGCTAAAGAGAATTTAGTATTCTTGTGACTTCATGGGTCTTCTTATTTTCTTTAGTGAATGATCACTCAATGCGCCACATGATGCGTACACGTCATATACATATATATGTATATATATTCTATATTATTATTATTATTATTATTATTTATTGTCAATTAACATAAGTGACAAATTATCATATTCTCTTTAATGTTAATTGACATAAGTGACAAAATTAGCATAAGTATTCATACAAATTAAGATTAATTACATGGTTTCCGAACTTATCATCTAATAAACATAAATGACAATCAATCGAACATAAATGACAAAATACCTGTTTTCTAATCAATGTCATATTAAACATATCTACAAATCAATGTTTTTCTTTCCTTTGTTGCAATCAATTTATTGCATGTATTAATTCCTTCTGTACTCACACATTTTTAAATTTGTATCTTTATAACATAATTGCACATATCTACATATATGCATCAATTTATTTAATACTTATACTGTGACGGCCCGACCCGCACCAGCCGGCATTTCCTCCGAAAGTGCGTTGTACACATGTCGACTAGCACGGGACGGTCGTCAGAAGGAAAGGAAAGGAGGAAATGAACTAACAAGGAACCTGTAAAATGTCTCACAGCGCATGGAACAAAATATAATAACAACATACTTGACATAAAACAGGTGAGACAGTGCATAAGCTGAAAATAAACTAACACAGCAGCGGAAAATCCAAGTACAGCTTATGATCCAAAGTTAACATTATTACAACTTTTCAAACTGTCTCAAAAAGCAAAAGCAAGATAAAGGAGGTACACTACTAATGCCCAAGTAGCGACCACCAACGACACAGGGAGAATATCTATATATCATACGTGGAAGCCTCCTGCTCATCTCCGAATCAGCTACTCGCGCATCACCAGCTAACCTGTCTCTAGTCTGCTCGTGTGAGCACACAGAGTAATAAGAGGAGACATAAAACTCTGGGTCAGACATAAAGCCCGGTATGAGCGATAAGCATCTAAACAGAACAATAACAGGTATAATCCAATCATACCTGAACCTGGACCTGCAACCAAAGAGTTAGCACTACATACCGTACAATACTCTAAGGTGCCATAACAAATAGTGTAAAGAATACGGGGGTGGGGTGTGCATGTCATAATGATGGCAAACAAATCAAGCATAGCATCCATCCTCACATCTCTCACTCAGTGCGTAAAGCATACGATGTCCACCACTGACAATCACTAGACCCATCGAAGTAGTGGCGGAGTTCAACTTGTACAACTACTGCTACTACCAAGCTTACCACATGGAGTCATGACCAAATCTTTACAAATGACCTCACTTCATTGGTCTATAGCCCTTTAGTCGTACCTAGGCCACTGTGGCCCTGAATCCGTTCACATACCTCCCATACATAGTGATCCAAAGTCATTGTCATCGATAGCCCCTTGGCACACGTCCCGCAGCAAAGCCCAATCATGAAGTGAACTCATTGGTTCCCAACTGGATCCTGAGCTCTAACTTCCCATATTGGACTACCTTTGCATCTTGGGTTATTGGTCAATACTGGGTCGGGTCGGGTTCTCCTTCTAGCCATCGGTTCGGGTCGGGTCCTCTACTTTGAATTGGTTCGGTTCGTAGTCTTCCCCTGTAGCGGTTCGGTTCGGGTCCACAGCGTTGCATCGGTTCGGGTCGGGTGTCCAACTTCGGGTCGGGTCGGGTTGCCATCTCCCATTCAGTTCGTGCTCCCGCTCCGATCAGCTCCCTCGTTCTTCATTTACTCCGATCCGATCCCTTCGCCTTACTCCAGTCTGAACCCTTCGTCCTTAAGTCGATCCGATCCGAGCCCTTCGTCCTTAAGTCGATCTGATCCCCAGCTTAACCAACATGGCCTTCCTTTTTGCCAAGCCTCTCATGTGTTAAGTTTCGATCCGATCCGGATGTCCTTGCCCGTCCACTTATCCGATCCGAGCCCCATATCCGATCCGATCCGGTTCAGAACCTGCACTTTTCCTGAGACTTTTCCAGCGAGTGTTTTACGCCATTCGACGACGTTTTCGACCAATCTAACTATTGAAATCAATCACAAAGCATACCATACAGTCATAGCAACATAGCAAACTAACCACAAACACCAAAACAATGAATTTACATGTCAAAATGGATCAAATATACCCAAAACCCCATATTTTCCCTTAAGCATGTTTAAGCAAAACTAATCCTAGGGTTAACAAAACTTAACCAAACTTTTACCAGCGGCATAAAATATTATTTTCGAATTTATAGATAATTTTCCAGAATTTATTAGTATATAAATTCGCTAATCTTCACTAATTACCCCTAATCAACTGTAATTAGTGCAAAAACTATGCAAATCACTCACCTTGGCCACAAATAAAATTCTCAGAACTGAAACCTCGCTGATTTGGGTGAATACTGATGTCTAACAGCAGCTCTAACCTTGTTTTTGTGTTTTCTCTCCTTAATTTGATGTAGATTAAGCCAAAACTTGATTAGAAAGTGATTAAAAGGTGATTTGGGTGTTGGAGGCCATTGCTAGGGTTCCAAGAATGAAAGTGGCGGCTGAAAGAAATGTTTTCTAACCCTAATCAGCCCCTATACATCTCCAATCCCGAAATCCACTTTGGGCCTAGCTGCTAATTACCCGGTTAAGCCCAATTAAGCTGTTTTTCACCATCTGAAACTAGTTTCAGCCATATCTCCCAAACGGTAAGTCCGTTTGGCTAATGTGACCACTCTACGGAATTGTAAACCATCATCCGGAGCCAATGGAAGTGGTTTCAGGTCAAAATTCCTTTCCAGTCAAAAGTTATGGCCAAAACAGTATAACTAGGGGTAAAATGGTCATTTAAAAATCGACAAAAATCATGAACATGGGAAATGACCCCAATAGTCATCTCCCAAAGTTACATGACCATACGAGTTCGTATGTGAAAGAAATAAATATTCTACGATCCCATGATGAGTAGAATACGGGTCGTTACACTCTTCCCCCCTTAAGAAATTTCGTCCCCGAAATTCCTTAATCCAAAACATACAAAGGATCCCGCATGCCTAACAACCACATACAACAATCAAACATGCAAACAAGCAAACAAGTCTATCCTAGCATGCAGTCTACTAACAAGGAAGAAACTATCACTATCAAAACCTTACCAGGCAAAGAGTTCTGGATACTTCTTCCTTATATCCTCCTCTGTTTCCCAAGTACAGTCTTTTTCATCACCACCCCACTGAACATTGACTAGTTTCACCACCTTCCTTCGAAGCTGCTTCGTATTGTTCCCAACAATACGCAAAGGCTTGCGGTTCCCAACTGCCTCGGGTTCAACTTCGATGTTATCCAACTGATCAGGTGAAATAGCCATACTAGGGTCGTGCACGAATTTTCTTAACTGGGAAACATGAAATACGTTATGAAATCCTGCCATTTTGTCTGGTACCTCAACTTCATACGCCAAATTCCCAACTTGCCCGAGGACTGGGAATGGACCAACAAATCTTGGTGCTAACTTACCTCTCCAACCAATCTGAATCACATTCTCAATGGAAAGATCTTGACGAACACCAAGTCGTTAACGAAGAATTCCAAATCTCTTCGTCTCTTATCGAGATAAGTCTTCTGCCTATTTTGGGTAGCCTTCATTCTCTAATATACAATTCACTCAAATACCATCATGACCTGACCAAGTCCTTGGTAAACTATCAATATAATCCATTTGAGACTTGTTCTCATTTCCATTTAGGAATTTCTTATGGTTGTAACAAACCACTAGGCTTCTTTTGCTCAGCTTTTACTAACTGGCAATTTATGCACTTGGACATAAACTTCCCAACGTCTTTCTTTATCCTTTCCCAGTAGTAGGTCTAATCCATGTCTCAATACATTGTGTTACCACCGGGATTCATAATCAATTTCGAGTGATGAAATGCTCTAAGCACTTCATCTTTCAGTCCATCTACATTGGGTACAACTAGTCCTCCATTCTTTTGAAGCCATCCTTCTCGATCAAATCCTTGCTTGATCGTTCTCTTTCCATCGATACCCATCTCTACCCTAGAGATGATTTCCAATAGGTTAGGATCGTCCTTCTAACTGGAACCAATCCACTCAATCAATATCGATCTAATCGTCAAGCTTACTAGTGTTTCTGAATCCAAATCACCCTTGGGTCTGAAATCATATCCTGTGATATACTCTAGTTGCTTCCATCCTAGAAACAAAACCCCTAAACTGGCATGTTTCCTACTCAATGCAACTATTACCGCACCCAAATCCTTTACTATGATCACTCTGCCCCATGGAGTCATGGCGACTCCACTGCACCGATCCATAGCCACTAGTCCTTTGCTATGTCCACTCTGCCCCATGAAGTCATAACAACTCCACTGCACTGGCTCATAGCCTTACTAATCCTTTACTATGTCCACTTTGCCACTCGAGTCATGACGACTCTACTGCACTGGCTCATAGTCCTACTACAGTCACTTTGTTCCCATCGCTGGAACCCTACAGGTGATAGTCTACTCAAGGGAAGAAAAATAGGAACAACATAGCAACCATAACATCCATCAAACAAGTCCTACCTATCACCTGCTAATTTCATAAACACATCGACACCTACATGACTGGTCTAACCAATCCCAATATGTCGATTCTAGTATGTCTGGTCCAACCAACATCAATAACTAATGGAAGCCCAGCCTCCATACATACACCGATGCCAACTTGACTGGTCCAACCAATCCCAGGCCAATGGAAGCCCCCCCTCCCTACGGACTACCGTACGTCCAACGTACGTTTATCCTACAAGGATAACTAGATCACGTCCAACGGATCCAGGGTAACGGGCGTCCCCAGATACCCCTGCTTTTAGTCCGCCTAAAATACTTGAGTCCAACCCAAGTCTATCCATTGTCTTGCTGCCCTCTCGAGTCCAACCCAAGCCAATCTATAACCCAGACCCAGTCTTGAGTACCCATTAGCGACAAACTCTAGTCCAACGTGAGTCGTCTCCCTATTCGTTGCGTCTCCAAGATCAACGAACACCCATTTTCTTTTACGAGTTCAAGTCCAACTTGAATCGCCCTAATTTTCGTTGTATCTTCCATGATCAACGAACACATCCTATTTCTTCAAAGTTCTACTATCCAATAGAGAACATAAACATAGGGTCCTAAACAATCCATTACTTTGCATCTTTCTCGAGTCCCACTCGAGCAATCTCATAACCCTATCGAGTCTAACTCTGGGCAGTCTATACCATTGAACAGTCATATCATGTTCCGTCTGCCCATCACTCCTCGAGTAAACCAAGGTATCATCCAATGAGAATCGCAACGTCTACTTATCCCTCACGCAAACCATCCTAGTCAAACTCGACATTCGCCAAGCACAAGCCCCAAAGACCTAAACCAATATCAGACAAGCACCCAAGGAACATCTCCTCCGAGTTCGGACAACCCACGTGAGGTGATACTAGCAAAACAGCCTAGCACTGGAGCACTCATTTGCCTCCCAGAGACAACTAGAACTTATTACAACGATAACCTTTCAGCTTCCTTAACTCCAGTTACTATCGCCATCACTAGGTAGGTACCTAATACCACCCTATTCTTTTAGAGTAACTCGACTCCCCAAAATAATGCTAAACCCAGTAAAGCCCAAAACAAAGCAATCACAAGGAAACATACATCCATGACTCGATAAGACCAAGCACAACAAATCATACTAAGATCAGTCGAACCACCTATCGGGTTCGTCACAATTAGAGGTCTATCGACTATATCGGGTTTGTCAAACAATACCCGAACAGAAATATCTTAAATAGAAAGCATACCTTTTATAACGACACTCTTTCCCTTCTGCGCCGCACTTGGAGCATTCGACGAAGAAGGAACAGCGTTGATAGCATATGCTTTCACAATCTGCTTCTCCCTAGGAGGTTGTGCGCAATCATCCTTGTGATGTCCCATTTGGCCACAGTTGAAGCACTTCCTATCCGCTGGCTCGGCCCGACAATTACTAGCATAATGGCCCTTCTTACCACAGCTGAAGCACTCAACATCTTGCTTATTCTTTTTCTTCTGACCATCCTTAGTCTGATTCTGCTTTCTCTTATTCTGGGAACCACCCTTGCCTCCACCACTAGCTTGTGGCTTTGGCTCCTCTGCAGATGCAACCTCAGTCTTCGGCTTGGGGTAGAGACTTTCTGACCTCAATGCTTTCCCCCCAATCGATTCAAACGTCTCATCGATGTGGTTAATAAGCCTTTCCCCCAAGTATTGATCCAAACCAGTTATGAATTTCTCATTCTTCTTCTCGGCAGTAACAATAAGAGATATTCCATACTTCGACAAAGTGTCGAATTCAGCAATATACTCCGAGACAGCTCTGCCATTCTGCTTGAGCTCCAAGAATTTCTTAAACAGCACTGACTTCTGAGCAGCTGGAATGAACTTCTCGCTAAAGCGAACCTTAAACTGCTCCTAAGTAATCTGATCCTCGGGAGTAGCTGCCTTTATAGCATTCCACCAATTCATAGCCCGTCCTTGCAGCTGACGGGATGCTAACCTTCTCTTCATCGCATCCTCAATACCCAACTCTTCGAAGATACGCTCGCAGCTATCCAGCCAATCCTGAATATCCGTGGCCGACTCCGTTCCGTGGAACGGCTTCCCACCAAGGTTATTGTAATCCTTGCACAACTTCGCGAAATCGGCCCTAGGCGCCTGCACTACTGGACCACCACCATTGGGAGCTGCCCCTTGCACATCCCTAAGCATGTCTCTCACGAGGTCGGTAAACATCGCCCTCATGTCAGCAGCATTCCCATTATTGGTTCCCCTACCAACACCTCTAGCATATCGGCTCATCGTCAATCTGTAAAAGGGGAAACGATTAACGACCCCATAGTGGTGCTAGTGCAGTACGACTTCATTCTTATACTACTAATAGTATATATATATATATATATATATATATATATATATATATGTAGCTTTTGAAAACCAAATTAATCACAAATACGCGCTCTCATATACGTACTATCTCTCCCTAATGTCTTTCCCTAGGTTAACTACGCAACCTAGAGCTCTGATACCAAGTGTGACAGCCCGCCCCGCACCAGTCGGCATTTCCTCCGAAAGTGCGTTGTACACATGTCGACTAGCACGGGACGGTCGTCAGAAGGAAAGGAAAGGAGGAAATGAACTAACAAGGAACCTGTAAAATGTCTCACAGCGCATGGAACAAAATATAATAACAACATACCTAACATAAAACAGGTGAGACAGAGCATAAGCTGAAAATAAACTAACATAGCAGCGGAAAATCCAAGTACAGCTTATGATCCAAAGTTAACATTATTACAACTTTTCAAACTATCTCAAAAAGCAAAAGCAAGATAAAGGAGGTACACTACTAATACCCAAGTAGCGACCACCAACGACATAGGGAGAATATCTATATATCATACGTGGAAGCCTCCTGCTCGCCTCCGAATCAGCTACTCGCGCATCACCAGCTAACCTGTCTCTAGTTTGCTCGTGTGAGCACCCAGAGTAATAAGAGGAGACATAAAACTCTGGGTCAGACATAAAACCTGGTATGAGCGATAAGCATCTAAACAGAACAATAACAGGTATAATCCAATCATACCTGAACCTGGACCTGCAACCAAAGAGTTAGCACTACATACCGTACAATACTCTAAGGTGCCATAACAAATAGTGTAAAGAATACGGGGGTGGGGTGTGCATGTCATAATGATGGCAAACAAATCAAGCATAGCATCCATCCTCACATCTCTCACTCAGTGCGTAAAGCATACGATGTCCACTATTGACAATCACTAGACCCATCGAAGTAGTGGCGGAGTTCAACTTGTACAACTACTGCTACTACCAAGCTTACCATATGGAGTGTAACGACCCGCGTTCTACGCATCATAGGATCGTAGGATATTTATTTCTTTCACATACGAAGTCGTATGGTCATGTAATTTTGGGAGACGACTATTGGGGTCATTTCCCATATTCATGATTTTTCCCGATTTTTAAATGACCATTTTACCCCTAGTTAGCACTGTTTTGGCCATAACTTTTGACTGGAAAGGGATTTTGACCTGAAACCACTTCCATTGGCTTTGAATGATAGTTTCTCTTTCCGTAGAGTGGTCACATTAGCCAAACGGACTTACCGTTTGGGAGATATGGCTGAAACAAGTTTCAGATGGTGAAAAACAGCTTAGTTGGGCTTAACCGGGTGATTAGCAGCTAGGCCCAAGGGGAATTTCGGGTTTAGGGGTATAGGAGGTCTGATTAGGGTTAGGTTATCACTTTCATTTCAGTTTTGAGCAGCCACAAACCTCCTAGAGATCCTAGTAATGGCTTCCTACATCTAAAACACCCCAAATCACTCTCTAATTGAAGATTAGGCTTAGCAACACCAAATTAAGGAGAAAAAGCACCAAAGCAAGGTTGGAACTGCTGTTAGACATCAGTATTCGCCCCAAATCAGAGGAGTTTCAGTTCTGAGAATTTCATTTGTGGCCAAAGTGAGTGATTTGCATAGTTTTTGCACTAATTACGGTAATTAAGGGTAATTAGTGAAGATTAGCGAATTTATACGTAAATAAATTCTGGAAAAATTCTTAAAATTCTAAAATAATGTTTTAAGGCTCTGTTAGAAATTTGGGTTAATTTCGATGTGTTTTGCTAATCGTATGCTTAAACATGCTTAAGAGGGATTATGGGAAAATATGAAGTTTTAGTCACTTTTGATCCATTTTGATTCATTTGAATTGTTGTTTGCTGTTTGTGGTTGCTATTACATGTTGCTATGACTCTATGGTATGTTTCATGATTGATTAGAACAGTTAAATTGGTTGAAAACGTCGTCGAATGGCGTAGAAAGCTCGCTGGAAAGTTGCAGAAATGTGCAGGTCCCGAACCGGTTCGGATCGGAGAAAAGGGGTCGGATCGGACTAGGGAACTGACCAAGGGAATCCGAACTGGATGAGGACTTGCCACTGGAAGAAGTTTGGCAGGAAGGAAGGCCATTGCTTAGAGTTGGAGTTGGACAGAAGATCGGATCGGAGCGATGGAGCAGACCGGATCGGAGGAAGAGAACAGGACGGATCGGAGCAGGCAAACAAGTCAAACAGGAAGAATCAGATCGGATGAACTACCTCCGAACCGAACTCAAGCAGAGGCACCCGAACCGAACCGATATCTGAAGGGGGAGAATCACTGAACCGACCCGACCCGGAGGGAGACACCGACCCGACCCGAAGTGGACTACCGACCCGAACCAAGCTAGACGAGGACCACCAATCCGAACCGATCAGGAAGGTTACTCCGAACCGAACCGTCCGTGGGCTATTACTACTACGCGACAACTTTTCTGAAGACCCACTCCAATTCAACCAAACCCGAGATGCAAAGGAAGTCCAAATGAGAAGTTAGAGCTTAAGGTTCAGATGGGAATCAACGAGTTCACTTCATGGTTGGGCTTTGCTGCGGGACGCGTGCTAAGGAGTTATCGACGTCTATAGTTTTGGACCACTATGGTAGGAGGTACGAAGGCGGATTCAGGGCCATTATGGCATCGGTAGAACCAAGGGCTACGACCAATGAAGTGGGTCATTGAAATGTTTGGTCATGACTCCACGTGTTGTCTTGGTCACAGCAGGGTTTCTACAAGTCGGGATTCGTCGTTACCTCAGTTTGTCTAGTGTTCCAAAGTGGTAGATGTCGTACGCTTTACGCACCGAGTGAGAGATGTGAGGATGGTTGCTATGGATGATTTGTTGCTATCATTTTGACATGCACACCCCACCCCCGTATTCTTACACTATTTATTATGGCACCTTGGAGTATTGTACGGTATGTGGTACTAACTCTTTGGTTGCAGGTCCAGGTTCAGGTATGGTTTAGTATACCTGTTATTATTCTGTTTAGATGCTTATCGCTCATACCAGGCTTTATGTCTGACCCAGAGTTTTATGTCTCCTCTTATTACTCTGGGTGCTCACACGAGCAGACTAGAGACAGGTTAGCTGGTGATGCACGGGTAGATGATCCGGAGACGAGCAGGAGGCTTCCACGTGATATATGTATTTAGTATTCTCCCTGTGTTGTTGAAGATCACTGCTTGGGCATTGTTGGTGTATCTTCTACTTCAGCTTTCTTTTGTTTAGAGACAGTAAATTTGGAAAATTGTAATAAGCTGTATTTGGATTTCCGCTGCTTTGAGATTGATGTTGGTTTTAGTTATCAGCTTATGCACTGTCTCGCCTGTTTTATGTCAAGTACATTATTATTATATTTTATCCCATGCGTTGTGAGACATTCTACAGGTTCTTTGACTAGTTCATTCCCTTCTTTTCTTTCTTATGACGACCGTCTTGTGCTAGTCGGGCATGTGTACAGCGCACTCTTGGAGGAAATGCAGGCTGGTGCAAGGCGGGCCGTCACACTTGGTATCAGAGCTCTAGGTTGCGTAGTTAACCTAGGGAAGTTATCAGGGAGAGATATTACACGTATACGAGAGAGCGTATTTGTGATTACTTTGGTTTTTAAGAAGCTATATATATATATATACTATTAGTAGTATAAGGATGGAGTCGTACTGCACTAACACCACTATGGAGTCGTTAATCATTTCTTTTTTCAGATTGACGATGAGCCGATATGTTAGAGGTACCGGTAGAGGGGCCAATAATGGGAATGCTGCTGACATGAGGACGATGTTTACTGACCTCATGAGAGAGATGCTTAGGGATGTGCAGAGGGCAGCTCCCAATGGTGGAAATGGTGGTGGTCCAATGGTGCAGGCGCCAAGAGTTGACTTCGCCAAGCTGAATAAGGATTATACTAGCCTTGGAGGGAAGCCGTTCCATGGAACGGAGTCGGCTACGGATGTTCAGGATTGGGTGGATAGTTGCGAACGTATCTTCGAGGATTTGGGTATCGAGGATGCGATGAAGAGAAAGTTAGCGTCCCGTCAGCTACAAGGGCGGGCAATGAATTGGTGGAATGCTATAAAGGCAGCTACTCCCGAAGATCAGATTACTTGGGAGCAGTTTAAGGCTCGCTTTAGTGAGAAGTTCATCCCAGCTGCTCAGAAGTCAATGTTGTTTAAGAAATTCTTGGAGCTCAAGCAGAATGGCAGGGCTGTCTCGGAGTATATTGCTGAATTTGACACTTTGTCAAAATATGGGTTATCTCTTATAGATACTGCCGAGAAAAAGAATGAGAAATTCATAACTGGATTGGATCAGTACTTGGGGGAAAAACTTATTAACCACATCGATGAGACGTTTGAATCGATTGTGGGGAAAGCGTTAAGGTCAGAAAGTCTCTACCCTAAGCCGAAGACTGAAGTTGCATCCACAGAAGAGCCAAAGCCACAAGCTAGTGGTGGAGGCAAAGGTGGTTCCCAGAATAAGAGAAAGCAGAATCAGGCTAAGGATGGCCAGAAGAAAAAGAATAAGCAAGATGTGGAGTGCTTCAGCTGTGGTAAGAAGGGCCATTATGCTAGTAATTGTCGGGCCAAGCCAGCGGATAGGAAGTGCTTCAACTGTGGCCAAATGGGACATCACAAGGACAAGTGTCCACAGCCCCCTAAGGAAAAGCAAATGGTGAAAGCATATGCTCTTAATGCTATTCCTTCTTCGTCGAATTCCCCAACTGCGGCGGAGAAGGGAAAGAATGTCGTCATTCAAGGTATGCTTTCTGTTTATGATGTTCCTGTTAGAGTTTTGTTTGATACCGGAGCTTCCAGTTCTTTCATATCTAGTGACCTGGTAGATAGGTTGGGATTGGAGCCCGAGATTGTCGATAGACCTTTAGTAGTGACGAACCCGATTGGTGGTTCGACTAGCCTTAGCATGATTTGTCGTAATGTGGTTCTATCGGGTCATGGATGCATGTTTGTTTGTGATTGCTTTGTTTTGGGCTTTACTGGGTTTGGCATTATTTTGGGAGTAGATTGGCTCCAAAGATACGGGGTGGTGGTAGACTGTGAGGGCTTGTTGGTGACAGCTAGAGCGGATGATGGGCGGAGGATAGTGTTTGGTGGTCTACCCAGTAAGGGGGTATTGGCTAGTTTTCTAAACTCCCTCGACATTCCGCATAGTGAGTTGTCAGGTTTGCCCGTGGTTGGCCAGTATCCGGATGTTTTCGAAGAAGTGACCGGACTTCCACCACACCGAGAGATTGAGTTTCGTATTGATTTGGTAAAAGATGCCAGACCTATAGTGATGCCACTTCGTCGTATGGCACCAAGGGAGCAGCGAGAGCTCGAGGTGCAAGTCAGCGATCTTTTGAGGAAGGGATTTATCAGAAGGAGTGTTTCTGAATGGGGAGCACCAGTTGTGTTTGCTACCAAGGCGGATGGTTCCCTTCGGTTGTGTGTAGACTATCGCGAATTGAATAAAGTGACGAGGAAGAATAAGTATCCTCTACCGCGGATAGATGATTTGTTTGATCAGTTGAGTGGCGCGAGAGTATTTTCTCAGTTGGATCTCGCGACAGGTTTTCATCAGCTTAGAGTGGGAGCTGAGAGTATAGCTAAAACGGCATTTCGAACGCCGTCTGGATTTTATGAATGGTTGGTTATGCCATTTGGGCTGACTAATGCCCCGGCATATTTTGTGGACCTTATGAATAGGGTATTCAGAGATCAGCTGAATAAGTCTGTCCTTGTGTTCGTTGATGATATTTTGGTCTATTCGAGGACAGAGGAGGAACACAAGGAACATTTAAGAGTAGCGATGGAGGTGTTGAGAAAACACCAATTGAAAGCAAAGTTTTCTAAGTGTCACTTCTGGAAGAGGGAAGTGAGGTTCTTGGGCCATGTTGTATCAGAGAGTGGTATTGCCGTGGACCCAGCAAAGGTGGCTACGGTACAAGATTGGCCTACGCCCAAGAATGCAACAGATGTAAGAAGTTTCTTGGGATTAGCGGGATATTATCGTAAGTTTATCCAAGGTTTCTCCAAGATAGCAGCACCATTGACCCAGTTGACCAAGAAGAATCAAGCTTTTGTCTGGGATGAGAGGTGCGAGAATGCATTTAAAAGTCTAAAGGACAAGTTGACGAGCGCACCAGTGTTAGTCATTCCTAAGGGGGATGAAGAGATGACGGTATACACGGATGCCTGTGGTACCGGGCTGGGTGCTGTATTGATGCAAGGCGGTAGGGTTGTAGCTTATGCAAGTCGGCAATTGAAACCGCACGAGAGAAGATACCCTACCCATGATTTAGAATTGGCAGCGATCGTGTTCGCGTTAAAGATGTGGAGACACTATCTCTTGGGAGAAAGATTTGAGCTATTTACAGATCATAAGTCGTTAAAGTATCTGTTCTCCCAGAAGGATTTAAACCTCCGTCAGCAGAGATGGTTAGAGTTCTTAGCTTCCTATGATTTTGACATCGCATACACACCAGGAAAGGGCAATGCGGTGGCTGATGCATTGAGTAGAAGACAGGCCAGCTTGGGGGCTATGTTCCTTGAATGGAAGCAACTGGAGTTTATCGCGGGGTTTGATTTCAGACCAAAGTGCGAATTGGATCCAGAAATGTTAGCGAGTTTGACGGTCAGACCCACTTTGATTGAGCGGATCGGCTCTAGTCAGAGGGACGATCCTAACCTATTGGAAATCATCTCCAAGTTAGAGATGGGTATCGATGAGGAGGTGAACAAGTATGGGCTTGATCGAGATAGATGGCTTAGAAAGGATGGAAAGCTTGTTGTACCCAATGTCACTGGATTGAGAAATGAAGTGCTTAGAGAATGTCATCACTCAAAGCTGACTATACACCCCGGTGGTAATAAGATGTATCGAGATATGAAGCAGACCTACTACTGGGAAGGGATGAAAAGAGACGTTGGGAAGTTTATATCCAAGTGCATGAATTGCCAGCTAGTTAAAGCCGAGCAAAAGAAGCCTAGTGGGTTGTTACAGCCCTTAGAAATTCCCGAATGGAAATGGGAGCAAGTCTCGATGGATTTCATCGATGGGTTACCAAGGACTAGATCGGGATATGACAGCATCTGGGTAATTGTGGATCGACTAACTAAAAGTGCAAGGTTTATACCAGTCAAATCGACCAGAACGGCAACTAAGTTAGCAGAATTGTATATGAAGTGGGTAGTGAGATTCCATGGAGTACCTAAAAGCATTGTGAGCGACCGAGACCCGTTGTTCACTAGTGGGTTTTGGAGGAGCTTGCAAGAGGCGCTAGGGTCAGAGTTACATCTCAGTACCGCATATCATCCTCAGACCGACGGTCAGACGGAAAGGGTGAATCGTATTTTGGAAGATCTCTTGAGAGCATGTATATTGGATTTTGGTGGATCATGGGATGACCATTTGCATCTAGTAGAGTTTGCATATAATAATAGCTACCAATCCAGTATCGGTATGGCTCCGTTTGAAGCTTTGTACGGAAGGCCGTGTAACTCACCATCATGTTGGATAGAGACTGGCGAGAAGTTTATGCTTGGACCAGATGTGGTGAGGGAAACTTCAGATAAGATCAAGATCATTCAGCAACGAATGAAGGCAGCCTAAGATAGGCAGAAAAGTTATGCTGATAAGAGGCGAAGAGACTTAAAGTTCTCAGTTGGTGACTTGGTATTTGTCAAGATTTCCCCGTTGAAGAGTGTAATACGATTTGGCAGGAGAGGCAAGTTGGCACCAAGGTTTGTTGGCCCATTCCCTGTTCTTGAACTAGTCGGGAATTTGGCATATAGGATTGACTTACCAGAGAAGATGGCGGGAGTTCATAACGTATTTCATGTTTCCCAACTAAGGAAGTTCGTTCACGACTCAGATATAACTATTCCACCTGATCAGTTAGAGGACTTCGAAGTAGAACCCGAGGCGGTTGGGAACCGCAAGCCGGCCCGTATTGTCGAGTACGACATGAAACAACTTCGAAGGAAGGCGGTGAAGCTAGTCAAGGTACAGTGGAGCGAGTACGAGATTGATTGTACTTGGGAAACAGAGGAGGACATAAGGAAGAAGTATCCAGAACTCTTTGTCTGGTAAGATTTTGACTTCGATTTAGTTTTTCCGCATGCTAGGATAGGCTTGTTTGCTTGTTTTGCATGTTTGATTGTTATATGTGGTTGTTAGGCATGCGGGATCCTTTGTATGTTTTGGGTTAAGAAATTTCGGGGACGAAATTTCTTAAGGGGGGGAGAGTGTAACGACCCGCGTTCTACGCATCATAGGATCGTAGGATATTTATTTCTTTCACATACGAAGTCGTATGGTCATGTAATTTTGGGAGACGACTATTGGGGTCATTTCCCATATTCATGATTTTTCCCGATTTTTAAATGACCATTTTACCCCTAGTTAGCACTGTTTTGGCCATAACTTTTGACTGGAAAGGAATTTTGACCTGAAACCACTTCCATTGGCTTTGAATGATAGTTTCTCTTTCCGTAGAGTGGTCACATTAGCCAAACGGACTTACCGTTTGGGAGATATGGCTGAAACAAGTTTCAGATGGTGAAAAACAGCTTAGTTGGGCTTAACCGGGTGATTAGCAGCTAGGCCCAAGGGGAATTTCGGGTTTAGGGGTATAGGAGGTCTGATTAGGGTTAGGTTATCACTTTCATTTCAGTTTTGAGCAGCCACAAACCTCCTAGAGATCCTAGTAATGGCTTCCTACATCTAAAACACCCCAAATCACTCTCTAATTGAAGATTAGGCTTAGCAACACCAAATTAAGGAGAAAAAGCACCAAAGCAAGGTTGGAACTGCTGTTAGACATCAGTATTCGCCCCAAATCAGAGGAGTTTCAGTTCTGAGAATTTCATTTGTGGCCAAAGTGAGTGATTTGCATAGTTTTTGCACTAATTACGGTAATTAAGGGTAATTAGTGAAGATTAGCGAATTTATACGTAAATAAATTCTGGAAAAATTCTTAAAATTCTAAAATAATGTTTTAAGGCTCTGTTAGAAATTTGGGTTAATTTCGATGTGTTTTGCTAATCGTATGCTTAAACATGCTTAAGAGGGATTATGGGAAAATATGAAGTTTTAGTCACTTTTGATCCATTTTGATTCATTTGAATTGTTGTTTGCTGTTTGTGGTTGCTACTACATGTTGCTATGACTCTATGGTATGTTTCATGATTGATTAGAATAGTTAAATTGGTTGAAAACGTCGTCGAATGGCGTAGAAAGCTCGCTGGAAAGTTGCAGAAATGTGCAGGTCCCGAACCGGTTCGGATCGGAGAAAAGGGGTCGGATCGGACTAGGGAACTGACCAAGGGAATCCGAACTGGATGAGGACTTGCCACTGGAAGAAGTTTGGCAGGAAGGAAGGCCATTGCTTAGAGTTGGAGTTGGACAGAAGATCGGATCGGAGCGATGGAGCAGACCGGATCGGAGGAAGAGAACAGGACGGATCGGAGCAGGCAAACAAGTCAAACAGGAAGAATCAGATCGGATGAACTACCTCCGAACCGAACTCAAGCAGAGGCACCCGAACCGAACCGATATCTGAAGGGGGAGAATCACTGAACCGACCCGACCCGGAGGGAGACACCGACCCGACCCGAAGTGGACTACCGACCCGAACCAAGCTAGACGAGGACCACCAATCCGAACCGATCAGGAAGGTTACTCCGAACCGAACCGTCCGTGGGCTATTACTACTACGCGACAACTTTTCTGAAGACCCACTCCAATTCAACCAAACCCGAGATGCAAAGGAAGTCCAAATGAGAAGTTAGAGCTTAAGGTTCAGATGGGAATCAACGAGTTCACTTCATGGTTGGGCTTTGCTGCGGGACGCGTGCTAAGGAGTTATCGACGTCTATAGTTTTGGACCACTATGGTAGGAGGTACGAAGGCGGATTCAGGGCCATTATGGCATCGGTAGAACCAAGGGCTACGACCAATGAAGTGGGTCATTGAAATGTTTGGTCATGACTCCAAGTGTTGTCTTGGTCACAGCAGGGTTTCTACAAGTCGAGATTCGTCGTTACCTCAGTTTGTCTAGTGTTCCAAAGTGGTAGATGTCGTACGCTTTACGCACCGAGTGAGAGATGTGAGGATGGTTGCTATGGATGATTTGTTGCTATCATTTTGACATGCACACCCCACCCCCGTATTCTTACACTATTTATTATGGCACCTTGGAGTATTGTACGGTATGTGGTACTAACTCTTTGGTTGCAGGTCCAGGTTCAGGTATGGTTTAGTATACCTGTTATTATTCTGTTTAGATGCTTATCGCTCATACCAGGCTTTATGTCTGACCCAGAGTTTTATGTCTCCTCTTATTACTCTGGGTGCTCACACGAGCAGACTAGAGACAGGTTAGCTGGTGATGCACGGGTAGATGATCCGGAGACGAGCAGGAGGCTTCCACGTGATATATGTATTTAGTATTCTCCCTGTGTTGTTGAAGATCACTGCTTGGGCATTGTTGGTGTATCTTCTACTTCAGCTTTCTTTTGTTTAGAGACAGTAAATTTGGAAAATTGTAATAAGCTGTATTTGGATTTCCGCTGCTTTGAGATTGATGTTGGTTTTAGTTATCAGCTTATGCACTGTCTCGCCTGTTTTATGTCAAGTACATTATTATTATATTTTATCCCATGCGCTGTGAGACATTCTACAGGTTCTTTGACTAGTTCATTCCCTTCTTTTCTTTCTTATGACGACCGTCTTGTGCTAGTCGGGCATGTGTACAGCGCACTCTTGGAGGAAATGCAGGCTGGTGCGGGGCGGGCCGTCACATGGAGTCATGACCAAATCTTTACAAATGACCCCGCTTCATTGGTCTATAGCCCTTTAGTCGTACCTAGGCCACTGTGGCCCTGAATCCGTTCACGTACCTCCCATACAAAGTGATCCAAAGTCATAGACATCGATAGCCCCTTGGCACACGTCCCGCAGCAAAGCCCAATCATGAAGTGAACTCATTGGTTCCCAACTGGATCCTGAGCTCTAACTTCCCATATTGGACTACCTTTGCATCTTGGGTTATTGGTCAATACTGGGTCGGGTCGGGTTCCCCTTCTAGCCATCGGTTCGGGTCGGGTCCTCTACTTTGAATTGGTTCGTTTCGTAGTCTTCCCCTGTAGCGGTTCGGTTCGGGTCCACAGCGTTGCATCGGTTCGGGTCGGGTGTCCCACTTCGGGTCGGGTCGGGTTGCCATCTCCCATTCAGTTCGTGCTCCCGCTCCGATTAGCTCCCTCGTTCTTCATTTACTCCGATCCCTTCGCCTTACTCCAGTCCGCGCCCTTCGTCCTTAAGTCGATCTGATCCGAGCCCTTCGTCCTTAAGTCGATCTGATCCCCAGCTTAACCAACATGGCCTTCCTTTTTGCCAAGCCTCTTATGTGTTAAGTTTCGATCCGATCCGGATGTCCTTTCCCGTCCACTTATCCGATCCGAGCCCCATATCCGATCCGATCCGGTTCAGAACCTGCACTTTTCCTGAGACTTTTCCAGCGAGTGTTTCACGCCATTCGACGATGTTTTCGACCAATCTAACTATTGAAATCAATCACAAAGCATACCATACAGTCATAGCAACATAGCAAACTAACCACAAACACCAAAATAATGAATTTACATGTCAAAATGGATCAAATATACCCAAAACCCCATATTTTCCCTTAAGCATGTTTAAGCAAAACTAATCCTAGGGTTAACAAAACTTAACCAAACTTTTACCAGAGGCATAAAATATTATTTTCAAATTTATAGATATTTTTCCAGAATTTATTAGTATATAAATTCGCTAATCTTCACTAATTACCCCTAATCAACTGTAATTAGTGCAAAAACTATGCAAATCACTCACCTTGGCCACAAATAAAATTCTCAGAACTGAAACCTCGCTGATTTGGGTGAATACTGATGTCTAACAGCAGCTCTAACCTTGTTTTCGTGTTTTCTCTCCTTAATTTGATGTAGATTAAGCCAAAACTTGATTAGAAAGTGATTAAAATGTGATTTGGGTGCTGGAGGCCATTGCTAGGGTTCCAAGAATGAAAGTGGCGGCTGAAAGAAATGTTTTCTAACCCTAATCAGCCCCTATACATCTCCAATCCGGAAATCCCCTTCGGGCCTAACTGCTAATTACCCGGTTAAGCCCAATTAAGCTGTTTTTCACCATCTGAAACTTGTTTCAGCCATATCTCCCAAACGGTAAGTCCATTTGGCTAATGTGACCACTCTACGAAATTGTAAACCATCATCCGGAGCCAATGGAAGTGGTTTCAGGTCAAAATTCCTTTCCAGTCAAAAGTTATGGCCAAAACAGTACCAACTAGGGGTAAAATGGTCATTTTAAAATCGACAAAAATCATGAACATGGGAAATGACCCCAATAGTCGTCTTCCAAAGTTACATGACCATACGACTTCGTATGTGAAAGAAATAAATATTCTACCATCCTATGATGCGTAGAATACGGGTCGTTACATATACCGTATGCATTATTGCGTTAAATATCCTTATTTAACACACATACTAATATGTTAATCTTCTTACCTTTAATTTGTCACATGCATTTCCTTACATTAACGCTTTTCTACATTTTCTTGCGCACTTTTGAATTTTTTTCCTTGATTAATTAATCCATTAATTATATAAAAATTTGGGTTATTACAAATAACCTTGGCTCCGTGGCATAACTCAATAGAGACGGTGTTAGTAATACCCTAAATTGAGTTTGAGTGTGTGTATATATGATAGCGCATATTTGTTGTTGAATATAAAATTATTTTGCCTAATATTTTGGAAAGAGGGTAAATGAAATAATTTTTCCCAAATTAAACTTTTATACAAACATAATTTTCTCAAATTAAGGTAGTGTTGGATTGTTTGGTTTATTTGAATAGAATTCAATTAGATTATAAAATTGGAATTTTTTAATGTAATAGCTGCAGATTTCACATCTGAAATTATTAAATGAAATTTTCAATATAGAATTAAATAAAATAGAATTTGGATTTGAAAATCAAATAAATAAAAATTGAACGGAAATCAATCAAATATTAATCGACTAATGTTAAAATATGTCAGTCCAAGGTGAATGAAAACAAGTAAATATTAATGTTGAATATTAATGTTGAATTTAACCAAACCAGTTAAATTTAAAAAAAAAAATTGAATGATTGGGTCAAGCTGGTTGTGCATTGTTTGTTTATGTTAGATGGGTTTGATATAATTCATCAACGACTTAATATAAATTTGAATAGGAATTGAAAGCTAAATGAATTCCAGTATAATAAACTTGAGTGGAACTGGTTATGAATTGTAACTAAAAGGTTTAACCATGTATTTGCATATACCTTTTGAACATATGTTTACTTCTGGGAATTTATATATTTATTCTTGGTGATCAATGAAATGTTATTCCAAAATTTCATGTATTTTTACTTTCATGGTAAATTGAGTCAAACGGTACCAAAAGGCTATGAGAATTGATGTTGGTTGCGTAGATTGAACACAAGTTGAGCAAGTATGCTTAATAGCACTTATATAAGATACACCTATGCAAAAATATAAATTTTGGTATATTGATTGGGTTTTCCGACCATGCGGGTCGATGTATATATTTTTATCTCTCTTGTCATATTGCGGAAGTCCATATGTACGGGGGGAACTCTGCTGAAATTTTTCCAAAACTTTAGGTGTTGGAAATTTTTTGATATTTATAATAAACATTTATTAACAGAAATGAATTTGTTTTTCTATTAAAAATAATTAGATTAGTTGAAACTAAAGGTTCAGATAGTGGAAAAGAGGATTTTAACAGAATAGATTTTGAAAAGATACTGGGTTTGTAGCATTTTTCCAACCATAGTAATTTCGGGGACGAAATTTTTTTAAGGGGGAAGGAATGTAACGTTCTGGATTTTTTGCTGTTAATTTTAAACAGTTAAAAAGGGTTTAAATATTGAATTGGAAATATAATAGAGTTATAATAAGGAATTCGTTTGCTAAATGTAGTTCGAATGTATAATTCATATTTAAATTAAAAACGAGCTTGCAGCGTCTCATAGTTCGTAGTTTTACGTTTTGAACTTCAGTTGAATGTACAAAATCCAATATAAATCGATTTTTTTAAACAAGAATGTCTTGATCTATTGGATTATAATTTTCAAATAAAAGAGAAAAATCAAGAATTCGTATTATAGTTTCCGAGTTATGTCAAAATCAAATTTTCGAAAGTTGCTTTTGAATTGTTTATAAACCATAACAATTTATTTAAGTAGAATAAAAGGATTTTTAATAAATTGAATATCATTATAACCAGGAATTTAATAAGGATCAAAATGGTTTCTGAATAGTTATATATGCTATTGGAGTATAATGAAAGTTGATAGAGTTCTAAAATTTTAGTTTAATGTTGATTTAGAAGAAATGAGAATTTTATATTAATTTAATCAAGTTAAAAATAATAGTAAATTCTAAAACATTCACGGATTTCAATGAAATTGGTTTCATTGGATCCATAGTGTTAAATTATTGTATGGAAAAAATCGTGGTAATCCAATATCGTATGTGACCGCACACTACGCTAGAAATCAAATCAAACGACAGATATCCACCATTGTCTGAATGTATATCCCCTCTGTTGTTAAATCCCGGGCCTCCTCATTCTACACCAGACCAAAGATATAGCCTGTTATCTGATTTGAACTAGAGTAACATATAAAAACATAGACATGTGTTGTCTGATGTGATGTTCTTGTTTTACAGATAGTTGTGATAAGTATTATATGTTGTCTGAAAGTTAATAAAATAACTATTTTACGTTATCTTAATGAAATGCACATTTCCACTAGTTTTCACAATCGTCTTCTTATAGTAGGTAAATGTTTTATTTAAAGCAATTAACATAACTCAGATCAGTTTTTATATGTGTTGTTCCTTCTCAAAAAGCAACTCAACTAGCATAAAGCAATTCACAAATAATACAGTCATACATAATACAGTTGAATGTACACAAAATTCAACAAAACCAACACTGGCAAAGCTGACTAACAAGGGTTCAATTTGCAGTCACATATCGAATTCAGGCGTTATGATTATACAAAGTTGTAGACATGTGTTGCCTATTCCACCCGCACGACATCAATATCTTTTTGTGAAAATTTACTGTTCACACTCTTCTCCCACTGCAAAAAATAGGAAATGCAGAGGTTAACTTTACCCAGCATGTATCTCGATATATGTCTATACACAAGTATGATAGTGCATGAGTATTAAACAGTCTAACAAAAATGTTCGAGGAAAGCCAAACTAATGATGCAACAACAATTTCAAAGTATCTAACAAGGTCATACAATGAGACTGGAGACACATGAAAATGGTCTTGACCAGTCGGCAAGGAAGCAAGTCAGTAAAGATTTGTGTGAACAGCGTATCATAAATGAGTAGTACAATGGACAATAGGAATAAAGGTGCAGTAAACAGTGGTAAGGCCTGAGCAACAAGGAGAACGAGTAGATCACATTATCGACATCGCATAAAGTGGCAACAAGACATGTGCATTTCGGAAAATAAATTTGCACATGACATTAAATGTGAACAATTGTGCCATGCAGGTGTATACGCCATGTTAATGGATGCCATTTCAAAAATGGGTGCAACACCTATCATTGCAACAACCATGATTCACACATGCAAGTGCTGTATTCGATAAGACAAAAATGCACAATGACATAGTGCATCAACAATGGATACAACATGACTTCAATAATGGCAGCGACACAACATAGCAATGGACAAAACAAGGATGTAGTGTACTGAAAATATATTTGTCAAAGCACTAGGATTCTATGTAGTTGATGCTTATCTACCACGATATCCTTCATGTAGTGCATAACCCACAATCCACATATCAAATGACCTCTCTGTTTTGGATCTCCTTGAAGCATGCATAGATATCAAGTAAACATATAATTCATGTTGAAGAAAAATTCATCAGACTTGCGAAATATTGAGTATTCATGTATATGCACCAAACAAGGCTTCCATTGAACTTGATTGTCTTTCAGTCTGTCCTGATTGTAAATTGCAATGAAGCTGCAAAGTAAACAAATATTGCAAAGTTAACATTGCCAAGTAAACAAACAACTGCAAAGTAAACAAACATTTCTATCACCCAAAAAGTAAACAAATTAACACTGAAAAGTAAATAAACATTTCTTTCACTCAAAAAGTTAACATTACAAAGTAAATAAACATAAATTAACCACTCAAATACAAAATAGCAATTTGCACAAACCTTTTCACAATATTCATCCATTTACCACCACACAATCGCCGTTTGAATGGATCCACGAAATGCACTATAACAACCTGTAAAATCTGAACCAATTTAAAAATTTTAAATTGGCTATTTTAGTGGATTTTAAATATTTAAAATAAATATTTTAAATAATAACGACGAAAAGTGAGTTTTAATCGATGTTCGAAAATAAATATAATTAATTCTAATTATAAACAAGGTCTGAAATGGCGCGGTAGTTTCAAAATTTGAATTCAAACTTCGACTGACTGTACTGGGTGCAAAACAAAAAGGATTTTAGTGAAACCAAAAATATTTAAATCTGTTAGTGAATATCTTTCTAACGAATCTGAAAAATCGAAGTTTCGTAGCGGGAAGCAAAAGTTATGGCCAAATGAATTTTCAGAAAGGACGCTATAGAGTTTATATAGCCCGTGAAAATAGCCATTTTGCAAACGACCTCGAAATTTGACGAAACCACTTTTGTTGGATCCGGGATGTCAAATTATTGCTAGGTTTCGAATTTCATAATTTTTGAAGCTAGTATGTGAGCGTGGGTGTAACAACCCGTGTTTTTATAACGTGTAATAACCATAAATCAAGGCAGAATTAATTTTTAAAATAAGAATCAAGGGAAACGGGTTACGCCATTGTGTTCATCTTGAAATTCTGCTTGGAAACGAGTCCGAGTTTTTGAAAATCGGTGTCCGTATGACCAAGTTATGACCTTTCGAAGTTTTCAGAAGTTTTTAAGTTCAAAACAGTTCAATTCGAATTCAATATTCGAAATTCAAACCTCAGAATGGACTGGGCGGGAAATTTCCCGCCTAGGACCAGGTCGACCTGGGGGTCAACTATGTAGTCGACCTACCCAGGACCAGGTCGACCTGGGGGTCAACTATGTAGTCGACCTACCCAGGACCAGGTCGACCATAGTGTCGACCTGGGGGTCGACCTGGTGCCCGAGCCCATTTTTGAAGCTGGACTCACTTTGATGTTTTTGGCCTCGTTTCTGTCCACATTCGTTGACCTGACCCTACAAATACAGCCCCTAACACCAGTCTCTCTACACCAAATTCTTTCTGACCTTATGCTGCTCTAATTCTGGTTGAAAAGTTTGAGAAAGGGACTGCTTCTTCTACGTTGAAACTGCGTTAAGAGAATTGCTGATTTGGGGATTTCTATTAGGACTTGACTAAGCATATAAAGATTCTACATCGACTCTCTTTTCTAATTCTCGAACCACGATATGTAAGCCCCAGTTATTTTTACATTTAAACTGTAAATGTAATATGAATATGATGTAAATTGAAATTGGACCTATGTATGATGATTGTTTTACATCCATTCTTGTTCATCTTGGATCTTGACTTTTGGATATATTATGACATTGATTTGGGGCCTATTCATGTTGTAAATCAAAAAGAAAACCCCTCATATTATCATGTTGAATCTGCTATTAGTCACTAGTTTATGACTATCACCTTATGTCAATCATTACCATGACTATGCTATCACCTTATGAAACACCCCACCTCCGTTAGGGTCACTCTCAAAGGGAATGCCCTAATTTTGGTGGAGGTTTATAAGTATAAGTCACAGATATACAAGACAGATATAGGAACACATATTTGTAAACAGCGGAAAAACAACAACTTTTATTTCATAAAAGCAAATACGTGTTACAACAACATCACCATGATTGTCTTACATCCTTTCCAAAAACATAACATAACACTTTCATAATCTGTCTTGATTACATTATTTAAAGAAGCATAAAGAAAACATAAATAAACTGCAAAAGCCCCATAGTGGTTGTCCAAAGCCATAGTTCAAAAGCGAAAAGGTCCAAGCAATACATTCTTTCTCTTCAAGCTGGATATGAAGGCTGGTCAAGCTGCAGTGTTCCCTCCTTGTGGACCTGGGGGGGAAAACGGAAGAAAAGAAGACGAAAGAAAAGTAGAGTCAGACATAAAGCCTGAGTAAGTCTAGGACTATTCTGTCTATGAATAAAGAACTGGGTATGATAAGTATAAACAAGAAGTGGGAAAGCACTATAAACTTGGTTAAGTTGTCTAGGGTCGAATGTACTATCGTACCCCATGTTAATCTCTGAACCCATATAAACTAGTTCCCAACTGGCACCCCATAATCAGGGTGAAGTGATCCACTCTATGATGATCGGCTCCTACTCGCATAGTTACATGTGTCTTACGGCCCCCGATGTTGTAGTTACCTATGCTGGTCCCACCATGGGGTGTATCAAGTCCCATGGCGGCGGCCCGACACAATCCTAGAATGCACAGGTATTCTACTGGTGCCCAGTGCCTTATTTTTCTGCGCCGGAGTGTGTGCACGCCCGCACCCCGTTAGAACCTACACTGCTACACCACCGCCGTCGATTTGACCTCTTACAATCAGCCCAGTAATCGTGCCCCACCCTGCCTAGTTTCAGGGTATCATGATACACCTTATAGGGTTACTGCTGAAAAGGGTCCCCCGTTACTAGGTTTTCTATCTCTAGCCAACATGCTAAGTTGGTTAAGTGTTTTATAACCTAACCCCCACCAGTCCGTTTAGTTTAGCATGTTCCATTTTGATTAAGTCTTTAGTTCACTTAATCCTAACAATCCTGACTCAGCCTTAATTGTCTTATTAAAGCCTTGATCTCTCACATTAGACAGGTATTGTTGTGGCTGCCTGTTGCCAGTTGGTTCCGGGCAGTCTTACGCCACAACTCAGTCTAACCTCGGGTCCTTATTGGGCTCCATGTTTAACCTCCCACATTGGATAGGTATTGTTGTGACTACTGGACAGCCGGGCGGTTCCGGGCAGGTTTACATCACAACTCAATCCAACCTCGGGTTAAACACATCATATTTTCTACATTTACATATTTTGTCTTTCTTCTTTATTTTCTCATATGTAAATATTTGCGGCCCATTAAAAATCAATGGTGCAAAGGTTACACCAATCATGGGCCCAACCCATTCTTGAATTTGGGCCCCTTTACTTTATCTTTTCATTTATTAATAAATTTAACCCAACGTTATTTTCCCCCGTTTAATGCGTCCGTTTATTATATATATGTTGGGCTTAGCCTTTTTAAGCCCAACTTAGCCATGCGAAAGGGGGGAGGCTTAAAGCGTGATTACATACACAAAAAGGGGAATGTGAACGCATGAACTTGCAACATAACGTTGGAACTACAAAATAGAAACTGGTGTACTTGCATAGTGGTAACATATATTTTGGTCATAAGCATGAGTGACATGAATTAAACCATATAAACTTGTAGTTAAGTTAAGAATCTAACTAAATTGGGTATCATTATTGCCACATAGTCTTAACTACAACATAAACCTATATTTTTACTTAGGCATAATGTCAAATATAAGCAAGTCATGTTTACAAAGTTACTACATGTTATAAAGGTGCCTACTTTTGCTAAACATACAAAAGTATTATTCCAACTTAATCATGATTTTAAATCTATTCACATAACCATGGCACACATATACTTACGGCATAAATGGAATCATGGTTTTTACTTTATTCATGCAAACTTGCAAATGAGATTATAAATCTAACCTAGCTATGTACCACATATGTCATCATATAATTCTTGTTAACAATATAGACCTAACATGCTTTGCAAAATATCTAACATAGCCTAGCCATATTCATAAGTTCGCAAAGAGGTTTTCTAGTACAAAAGTATGGCTTAATACATAGATCATGATGCCAAATTTTCAACATAATTTCATATGAATTATAATAACCCAAAATTTGTTCCAATTACACACAAAATGATTTTTGTACAAAAATACACATTATGATGGCATAGTAGCAAAACCCCAAACTTGCATGAATTTCAATTAAAGAACTACATACATGTAGCTTCAACATGAATTACAAACTTTGCGAATATCCAAACGTATATTTGCATAAAACTACCGCAAACATGTAGTTTTTATAATGAATAACATACTTTGCGAATATCCAAACGTATACTTGCATAAAACTACCGCAAACATGTAGTTTTTATAATGAATAACATACTTTGCGAATATCCAATCGTTATACAATATTCCAAATCGATAAGAATCATAGTAACGCACAAATATGAATTACTTATCACCACAAATCAAGTGTACAAACCAACACAGTTATTTATTCATACCAAAATAATACTCTACTTACAATTGTGTGGCGAATTCTCCAATTTAGGAATTTGGAGATGCGACTCCTTTTGACGTAGGCGTTGATTTGATTTGTCTAAGTTGCTTTATGCTTTAGAATTTTCCTCCTAGTCTTCTCCCAAATTGGTGGCTACTCCTAGTCGTTCCTCAGCAGCATGATGGCTTTGTTCTTATTTTTGAATGAATAGATTAGGTTGAGTCTAGGGTCATTTTTATAGAGTTTATGAACTGATTAGGACCATCGATGTTGCTTGGATTGATCGTAGCCATTCATTCGAAAGAGAGACCAATTAGAGCCTGCCACCTAGCCCTAATGACAAAGCATGCTTCTGAAAATCGACCAACATAGACTAGGCCAGCCAGGGTGGGCTGGGTTCGACCTGGCTCTGGACCAGGTCGACAGCCCTGTCGACCTGGCTAGACCAGGTCGACAGCCCAGTCGACCTGGGTGCATTAGGCGGGAGTTTTCCCGCCTTGGCCAATTGGGCCCGAGTTTTAATTTTAAACTTGTTTTTCTGAGCTATTCGAATTTTTAACTTAATTCAGAAACTTCCGGAGGCTATATCTTCTTCATACGAACTCCGTTTTTCGAAAACTCGGACTCTATTTCGCGTATTTTTCCGAGACGAACGCAATGGCATATCCCGTTTCCCTTAGTTCTTTGATTTGAAATTAATTATACTTTAATTTGTAAATTTCACAGTTATAGAATGCACGGGGTGTTACATTCTCTCCCACTTAAAAGGATTTCGTCCCCGAAATCTTCAAGTTAGGAGGAATGTATATCCTAACATCCAATCATCCATCTACTCATCCATCAAACACGAGCATCCATTGTCCTTAAAAGACTTCTAATGCTTCATGATCATATGCGAAGTGTGTGTTTGTACATGCTCTTATCTAATGCAAAATCAGGCGGTCTACTGATTCAGTTGACCTCCTTAATGCGAATTATGTAAGTGCCATGAATCCATTATGTATGCAAATTTTCCTATTCATGATTCTACATGAGTGCACAATCATTCATACAAATGCAACATCCATATGACAACACATTAAAGTTCAACCACATACGAATGCAAACATATATGCATATGCAATATGAAGTGACTGAGCCGATCTAAAACCTAGATTGTGTGTGTATATGCAACCACGAGCAACCACTAGCAATCACTTGCAACCACTTGCAACCATCATCGATAACATGTTTCAATTACATGTTTTCATCCAAAGGGTTTCTACCTAAAAGATAAGGTCGAGGAAATATACCTAAAAAGATAGATAAAAGCGCGACTTAAGGAAAAAGAAAGATCAAGGATGTACCCTCGAAAAGAAAAGGGTAAGCAGTGCGTATTCTAGCTTCAGTTTCCCAAGTCGCGTCTCCCTCGGCGTCGCTCCACTGAACTTTGACGAGCTTGACTTCGCGGTTGCGTAGCTTCTTCACTTCCGTTTCTAAGATGCGGGTTGGAACTTTTCTTATGGTTGCTTCGCGTTCCACTTCGGCCTCTTCGAGGATATTTGGCTCTACCACTTCAGCAGACTCATGTAGACATTTTCGGAGATGTGAAACGTGAAAAACGTTGTGGACTCCGGCCAACTTCTCGGGTAGCTCTAATCTATAGGCCATTTTCCCAATTTTCTCGATGATAGGGAATGGCCCTACGAACCTTGGTGCCAGTTTTCCTGTGGTTCCAAAACGAACAATGTTTCTTAGCGGAGATACCTTGAGAAAAACTCTGTCTCCAACCTCAAATTCAAGGTCGGTCCTTCTCTTGTCGGCATAGGACTTTTGTCTGTCTTGGGCCATCTTCATCCTTCTTCGTATTAAGTCTACTTTCTCTGAAGTCTCTCGGATCATATCTGGTCCAAGTATGAGCTTATCAGTAGACTCCCACCAACAAGTGGGTGATCGGCACGGTCTTCCATATAAAGCTTCGAAGGGCGCCATTCCGATGGTTGCTTGATAGCTGTTGTTGTAGGCAAATTCCACCAAAGGAAGGTGGTCTTCCCATGTCCCTCCGAAGTCAAGGACGCATAGTCTTAAAAGGTCCTCCAAAACTCTGTTCAGTCTCTCTGTTTGGCCGTCGGTTTGGGGATGATAGGTTGTGCTCAAGCATAACTGCGTTCCTACTGCTTCTTGCAGACTCCGCCAAAACTCGCTGGTGAAGATGGGGTCTCGGTCACTAACAATGCTAGATGGTATTCCATGGAGTCGAACGATTTCTTTGAGGTAAAGTGATGCCAGGGATGAGGCCGTTCTTTTACTTTTGACAGGTAAAAAGTGGGCGCTTTTAGTAAGCCTATCCACTATTACCCAAATGCTAGTGTTGCCTCTCCTAGACCTAGGCAGCCCATCGATGAAGTCCATTGATATGCTATCCCACTTCCACTGCGGGACCTCAAGAGGATGTAGTAGTCCGCCAGGCTTTTTCTGTTCCGCTTTAACCTGTTGGCACACCATACACTTAGAAACGAATTCTGCCACGTCCTTTTTCATGCCGTTCCAGAAGAAAGTCCTTTTTATGTCTTTGTACATTTTATCTCCGCCTGGGTGTATCGTCATCTTGGAGTGATGTGCTTCCTCGAGAACCTTCTTTACTAAATCTTTTGTTTGTGGGACGCATAGTCTTCCGTCTCGCCTTAGTAAACCCTTATCGTCGATGGAGTATCTGTTGAGGTGACTTGAAGTCTCACCCCTAATTAGCCTATCAATCATTTCCATAAGCTGAGGGTCTTCGCGTTGTGCTGTCCCTACTAAATCCACTAAAGTTGGTCGTACTTCGAGAGATGCTAGTAAGCCTGGTACGAAATCGGAGGAGGGCCTAAAGTCGAAGCTGGCTATAAACTCTAGGCTTTGTCTTTCAACAAACAACAGGCTTAGGGTCAATTTCTTTCGGCTCAACGCGTCTGCCACTACGTTGCCTTTGCCCGGAGTATAGGAGATTTCGAAATCGTACGAGGCAAGAAACTCCATCCATCTTTGCTGCCTCAAGTTAAGATCCTTCTGCGAGAAAAGATATTTCAACGATTTATGGTCAGTGTAAAGTTCGAACTTCTCACCTAGGAGATAGTGTCGCCAAGACTTGAGTGCAAAGACGATGGCGGCTAACTCAAGATCGTGGGTTGGGTAGTTCTTTTCGTGCACTTTCAACTGCCTCCCGCCATAAGCTACTACCCTTCCTTCTTGCATTAAGACGGCGCCTAGCCCTGTCCCACATGCATCCGTATAAACAGTGAACATCTTGCTCCCATCTGGCAACGTCAAAACTGGGGCTGTTGTGAGAGCCCTTTTCAGTCGTTGGAAAGCAAACTCGCAATCCAAGTCCCAATTGAACACTAGATTCTTCTTGGTCAATTTCGTGAGCGGAGCTGAGATTTTCGCAAAATCCCTTATGAACTTTCGATAGAAACCTGCTAGTCCTAGAAAACTTCGGACCTCAGTTGCATTCCTTGGTGTCTTCCAATCCTGTACCGCCACTACCTTAGCAGGGTCCACTGCTAACCCTTGTTTGGATACTATGTGCCCAAGGAACCTCACCTCTTCTCTCCAAAAGTGGCATTTGGAGAATTTGGCTTTTAGTTGATGGACCCGCAAAGTTTCCATGATTGCCCTTAAGTGTTGAGCATGTTCCTCTTCACTTTTTGAGAAGATAAGGATATCATCTACGAAGACCACTACGAATTTGTTGAGGAAATCTCTAAATACCCTACTCATCAGGTCCACGAAGTAAGCAGGTGCATTTGTCAAGCCGAAAGGCATGACAAGCCATTCAAAGAAGCCGTCTGGGGTTCTGAACGCCGTTTTATCGATGCTATCTTCAGCCACCCTTAGCTGATGAAAACCAGTTGCTAAATCGAGCTGGGAGAAAACAGACGCTCCTACAAGCTGGTCAAACAAATCGTCAATTCTAGGGAGAGGGTGCCTATTCTTTTTCGTTAGCTTGTTGAGCTCCCTATAGTCAACACATAGACGGAGTGAACCATCCGCCTTTGTAGCGAACACCACTGGAGCGCCCCATTCTGAAATGCTCCTCCTAATGAACCCCTTTTCTAGAAGCTCTTTAATCTGTTTACTGAGCTCTTTCCTTTCTCGTGGAGCCATGTGCCTAACGGGCAACGCAACGGGCTTTGCATTATCTACAAGATATATGCGGAAGTCTATTTCCCGCTTCGGAGGCAAGCCCTTCACCTCTTCGAAGACATCCGGATATTCCCGGACCACTCTAACTGATTGCAAATTTTCAACAGAGGCATCTAGCGATTCAAGATAACTAAGCATAACCGCATACGAGGGATTACAAGAAATTTCCAAAGTATTACCGAGCTGGGTTAGGAGCCTAACAACCCTTTTCTCACAATCAAGGATGGCCCCATTACTGGATAGCCAATCCATACCCAAAATCAAACCATACCCCGAAAAGCCCAAAACAAAGGCACTACATTGAAATTCTACGCTTAGAATAGAAATTTTCAATCCCAAACAGATCATAGACAAATGAGCTGGGCCCCCAATTGGGTTTGAAACAATTAAGGGGTCCTCTACCATACTAGTTTTTAGGTGCAGAGATTCTACTAAAGCAGACGAGATAAAGGAGTGTGATGCGCCAGAATCAAATAAAGTGCGAACGGGGTGATCATAAAGATAAACTACACTTTCTACAGAAGTATCTATACCTCGTTGTTGCAAAGGTGGCACTTCTAGCACATGAACCTGTGCCCCTGAGGTGGATCCAGCCCTCTGCCCCTGTCCTCGTTTCTTTGGGCAATCCTTAGCCCGGTGGCCTGTCTCACCGCAAGAAAAGCACCCACCATTCTCCTTGGCCTTCTTTTTCCGGCAGTCCTTTACTAAGTGCCCCACTTTGCCACAGAAATTACACTTCCTCTTCTCTTTGTTGCCTTTCCCGCCTTTCTTAAAGTCCGTCTTCTTAGGCTGCAAACCCTCTTTCTTCCCTTGAGAGCTTTCTGCCTTTGTCTCCTTCTTACCCTTATCCTCCTCATTCAGCAATGCCATTTGCACCAATCTTTCATACGTGGCCCCCATGGGTATATGGGTCATGGCCAAACTGTGTAATGGCTCATTTAACCCTTTGACGAAACGGAGAGCCTTCTTGTGCGGGGTGTTGACTAGGTCTAGCCCAAACCTAGCCAGCTCATCGAACTGATTCACATACTCTCTGACTGTCTTGTTCCCTTGCTTAAGAAATAAGAATTTTTCCAACTGCAAGCTCCTTTCCGCATCCGAGAGAAATTTAGCCTCAAACCTTGCCCTAAAGTCCTCCCATGTCTCCACTGGTCTTTCTGCATTAGTGACTTCCCACCAGTAGGAAGCCTCGCCCTTTAATAGCCATACTGCCAGTTGTACTTTTTGTCTATCTTCTACCTCAAAGATGATGAATAGGTCCTCAGTTTCTTTCAGCCAATTTCTAGCTGCCACGAAGGACTCAGTTCCATGGAAATCCTTTCCTCCCATAGCTTTAAAATCTTTACATATCTTAGCAAACGTGTTTCCCCGTGGAGGAGGTGGAGGAAAAGGTGCCGCTGCAGCTGGATGATTTCCTGCAGCTGGGGGAGGAGGAACGGTAGGACCTGGCTGAGTGGCCCTTGCTTCTAAGAACCGTCTAAACCAACCAGGTATTGGCACCCCTTCTGGCAAGTTAAGTTCTTCGGACATGCTGAAACAAAAAGGATAGATTCAAAACGAAGGATAAGAGATAGTACCTATGGCTTTGGGGAGTGGACTTTGCCTTTTAAAATAAAATAATATTTTTTTTTTAAATGCTTCTTTAAATTTCCTTTTTGAAAATAAATTTTTAAAACTTTTTATCTTATCTGGTAAACCTATGCTCTGATACCAAGTGAAACACCCCACCTCCGTTAGGGTCACTCTCAAAGGGAATGCCCTAATTTTGGTGGAGGTTTATAAGTATAAGTCATAGATATACAACACAGATATAGGAACACATATTTGTAAACAGCGGAAAAACAACAACTTTTATTTCATAAAAGCAAATACGTGTTACAACAACATCACCATGATTGTCTTACATCCTTTCCAAAAACATAACATAACACTTTCATAATCTGTCTTGATTACATTATTTAAAGAAGCATAAAGAAAACATAAATAAACTGCAAAAGCCCCATAGTGGTTGTCCAAAGCCATAGTTCAAAAGCGAAAAGGTCCAAGCAATACATTCTTTCTCTTCAAGCTGGATATGGAGGCTGGTCAAGCTGCAGTGTTCCCTCCTTGTGGACCTGGGGGGGAAAACGGAAGAAAAGAAGACGAAAGAAAAGTAGAGTCAGACATAAAGCCTGAGTAAGTCTAGGACTATTCTGTCTATGAATAAAGAACTGGGTATGATAAGTATAAACAAGAAGTGGGAAAGCACTATAAACTTGGTTAAGTTGTCTAGGGTCGAATGTACTATCGTACCCCATGTTAATCTCTGAACCCATATAAACTAGTTCCCAACTGGCACCCCATAATCAGGGTGAAGTGATCCACTCTATGATGATCGGCTCCTACTCGCATAGTTACATGTGTCTTACGGCCCCCGATGTTGTAGTTACCTATGCTGGTCCCACCATGGGGTGTATCAAGTCCCATGGCGGCGGCCCGACACAATCCTAGAATGCACAGGTATTCTACTGGTGCCCAGTGCCTTATTTTTCTGCGCCGGAGTGTGTGCACGCCCGCACCCCGTTAGAACCTACACTGCTATACCACCGCCGTCGATTTGACCTCTTACAATCAGCCCAGTAATCGTGCCCCACCCTGCCTAGTTTCAGGGTATCATGATACACCTTATAGGGTTACTGCTGAAAAGGGTCCCCCGTTACTAGGTTTTCTATCTCTAGCCAACATGCTAAGTTGGTTAAGTGTTTTATAACCTAACCCCCACCAGTCCGTTTAGTTTAGCATGTTCCATTTTGATTAAGTCTTTAGTTCACTTAATCCTAACAATCCTGACTCAGCCTTAATTGTCTTATTAAAGCCTTGACCTCTCACATTAGACAGGTATTGTTGTGGCTGCCTGTTGCCGGTTGGTTCCGGGCAGTCTTACGCCACAACTCAGTCTAACCTCGGGTCCTTATTGGGCTCCATGTTTAACCTCCCACATTGGATAGGTATTGTTGTGACTACTGGACAGCCGGGCGGTTCCGGGCAGGTTTACATCACAACTCAATCCAACCTCGGGTTAAACACATCATATTTTCTACATTTACATATTTTGTCTTTCTTCTTTATTTTCTCATATGTAAATATTTGCGGCCCATTAAAAATCAATGGTGCAAAGGTTACACCAATCATGGGCCCAACCCATTCTTGAATTTGGGCCCCTTTACTTTATCTTTTCATTTATTAATAAATTTAACCCAACGTTATTTTCCCCCGTTTAATGCGTCCGTTTATTATATATATGTTGGGCTTAGCCTTTTTAAGCCCAACTTAGCCATGCGAAAGGGGGGAGGCTTAAAGCGTGATTACATACACAAAAAGGGGAATGTGAACGCATGAACTTGCAACATAACGTTGGAACTACAAAATAGAAACTGGTGTACTTGCATAGTGGTAACATATATTTTGGTCATAAGCATGAGTGACATGAATTAAACCATATAAACTTGTAGTTAAGTTAAGAATCTAACTAAATTGGGTATCATTATTGCCACATAGTCTTAACTACAACATAAACCTATATTTTTACTTAGGCATAATGTCAAATATAAGCAAGTCATGTTTACAAAGTTACTACATGTTATAAAGGTGCCTACTTTTGCTAAACATACAAAAGTATTATTCCAACTTAATCATGATTTTAAATCTATTCACATAACCATGGCACACATATACTTACGGCATAAATGGAATCATGGTTTTTACTTTATTCATGCAAACTTGCAAATGAGATTATAAATCTAACCTAGCTATATACCACATATATGTCATCATATAATTCTTGTTAACAATATAGACCTAACATGCTTTGCAAAATATCTAACATAGCCTAGCCATATTCATAAGTTCGCAAAGAGGTTTTCTAGTACAAAAGTATGGCTTAATACATAGATCATGATGCCAAATTTTCAACATAATTTCATATGAATTATAATAACCCAAAATTTATTCCAATTACACACAAAATGATTTTTGTACAAAAATACACATTATGATGGCATAGTAGCAAAACCCCAAACTTGCATGAATTTCAATTAAAGAACTACATACATGTAGCTTCAACATGAATTACAAACTTTGCGAATATCCAAAAGTATATTTGCATAAAACTACCGCAAACATGTAGTTTTTATAATGAATAACATACTTTGCGAATATCCAAACGTATACTTGCATAAAACTACCGCAAACATGTAGTTTTTATAATGAATAACATACTTTGCGAATATCCAATCGTTATACAATATTCCAAATCGATAAGAATCATAGTAACGCATAAATATGAATTACTTATCACCACAAATCAAGTGTACAAACCAACACAGTTATTTATTCATACCAAAATAATACTCTACTTACAATTGTGTGGCGAATTCTCCAATTTAGGAATTTGGAGATGCGACTCCTTTTGACGTAGGCGTTGATTTGATTTGTCTAAGTTGCTTTATGCTTTAGAATTTTCCTCCTAATCTTCTCCCAAATTGGTGGCTACTCCTAGTCGTTCCTCAGCAGCATGATGGCTTTGTTCTTATTTTTGAATGAATAGATTAGGTTGAGTCTAGGGTCATTTTTATAGAGTTTATGAACTGATTAGGACCATCGATGTTGCTTGGATTGATCGTAGCCATTCATTCGAAAGAGAGACCAATTAGAGCCTGCCACCTAGCCCTAATGACAAAGCATGCTTCTGAAAATCGACCAACATAGACTAGGCCAGCCAGGGTGGGCTGGGTTCGACCTGGCTCTGGACCAGGTCGACAGCCCTGTCGACAGCCCTGTCGACCTGGCTAGACCATGTCGACAGCCCAGTCGACCTGGGTGCATTTGGCGGGAGTTTTCCCGCCTTGGCCAATTGGGCCCGAGTTTTAATTTTAAACTTGTTTTTCTGAGCTGTTCGAATTTTTAACTTAATTCAGAAACTTCCGGAGGCTATATCTTCTTCATACGAACTCCGTTTTTCGAAAACTCGGACTCTATTTCGCGTATTTTTCCGAGACGAACGCAATGGCGTATCCCGTTTCCCTTAGTTCTTTGATTTGAAATTAATTATACTTTAATTTGTAAATTTCACAGTTATAGAATGCACGGGGTGTTACACCTTATGTCAATCGTTACCATGACTATATTATTCCCTTATGACAACTGTTATCTTGACTAGTACCTTATTTTGCTAGATTTGGAATCTTTATGTTTGAGGCCAATATTCCATATGCCAGTAATGTTATAATCTTTTATCAAGTCATACCATGCTATGCTAGTAATCACTTTTGCCACCTTATACCCATCCCTTTTTATGTTATTCCCTAATTAGATTTATTTGTATTGATTCGAGCTTACGTACGATGGGAATACGATTTGGGTAGACTAGGTAAAACACGAATTGACTTTGAACTTTAAACATGAACATTATTATAACTTGAACCTAGATGTGGACATGAACTTGACACGATTTGACATGAAACATGACATGAAAACTCGACATGAATTTTGATATGAAAACTTGAATGTGGGCATGACAATTAGATAAACTTGAAAATGGCCAACTCGAGGTTGGGTTGAGTTTGCAGTGTAAATCTGCCCGGAACCGCCCGGCAAATCCAGTGGCTGCAAACAATAGGATCCAATGTGGGTAGTTGGTCATATCGTACGTAAAACCCGAGGTTAGACTATGTTGTGGTGTAAATCTGCCTGGAACCGCCCGGCAAATCCAGTAACCACAACAGTTAGTCTAATGTGTGAGGTTGAAGTGCATTAATGAATTAATGCCACATGATAGGGTTAATTCATGAACCACTTGAATATACTTAACCAACTTGACACAATGATTTGATAGGGTTAAGTCATGAACCGCTTGAACACACTTAACCAACTTGATACATGATTTGGATAGGGTTAAGTCACGAACATGAATGACAACACTTAACCCATTAGAAACCCTAGTTACGCGGTCCTTTTCAGCAGTAACCCACTTAGATGTATCACGATACCCTGGGACTAGGCAGGGTGGGGCACGATTACTGGGTTGATTGTAAGCGACCAGAACGACGGCTGAGTAGGTGCGCCATTGTAGGTTCAGGCGGATTATGGTCGTGCACGTAGTCCGGAGTTGAAAAAGCAGGCATTGGGCACCCGTAGATTAACACTGTGCGTGCTTGATTCGTGTCGGTGGTTGGCACCATAGGACTTGATACACCCTATGGTGGACCTAGCACGGGTAACTACATTTCAGGATAGGGCCGTATGACACAGACACATGACGAGTTAGAACTTGTAGGGAGCTGATCGATTAGTAGATCGTACCGTAGGACCCCGTAATAGGTCACTTCATGATATTGGACCAAGGGATCATTTCATGATTAATACTTGACATGGGTTAGAACACTAGTACAGTTGGTGAAGCGAATCTTGAATATGCGATGCTAGACTTGACTTATCCTGTTATCTTAATTATCCTACCAGTTCTGTTATCATCCTTATGTTTAATTCCAGTTTTCACATATCATGTTACCTTTACTAGTTTTCATACTGAAAGTCACTAGGGCTTACCAGTCTTTATGACTGACCCTTTTTCTTTCGCCCCTTTTTCTTTCGTTCACCCTCCCCCTTAAGGTTCTCAGGGAGGAAACACTAGCTCTTAGCTTGGAATTAGCTTGCTTTCTGACAACTCATGTACGGTTTGGTCTTGGGCTATGCTATGGCTGCTTCTGCTATTTATGGGGAATAATTTACTTTTGTTTTAAGTTTATGCTTCTTTATTTGGAACTTGATGTAATGGAATAATTTGTACCTTGGATATACGAGGTTTTGACTCTTTTTCTTGAAAGAAATAAAAAGTTGGTTTTTAATTTCTACCGCTGCTTTATTTATGTTCTGCCTTGTGATATCTCTGTGTATGTTTACCTAGATAATACTCCACCAAAACTAGTGCATTCCCTTTTGTGAGTGACCCTAGTGGAGGTGGGGTGTTACATTTGGTATCAGAGCAGAAGGTTGCCAGGCTGGGCAAAAGTTTTAAAAACCTTCTGAAACTATTTTCAAAACCATTTATAAAGAAGCATTTTTCAAGAAAAGTTTTATGTTTAAAAAGGCTATTCCCCAAAAGCCATTAGCACTTTCCTTTGTTTCCTCGTTTGAATCTTTTCTTTTCGTTTTTCAGCATGGCTGATCTTAACCTGCCTGAGGGAATACCCGTGCCTGGATGGTTCCGAAGGTACTTAGAAGCCAGGGCCAACGACGCGGGCACGGCAGACATCCCTCCTCCTCCTCCCCCAGTGGCTGCGGTTCCTCCTCCTCCTGGTACCGCCTTTGCCAAAATATGCAAAGACTTTAAAGCAATGAGCGGCAAGAACTTCGTTGGAACTGAAACCTTTGTTGAGGCACGAAACTGGCTAAAGGAGACGGAAGACTTGTTCATTATCTTTAATATGGAGGACCATATGAAAATTCAGTTGGCAGCATGGTTGTTGAAAGAGGAAGCTGCATTTTGGTGGGAAGTCACCAACGCTACCAGGCCAGTTGAGACTTGGGCAGACTTTAGAGAGAGGTTTGGGCTTAAATTCTTATCGTCAGCAGAAGAGAACCTTCAGATGGAGAGGTTCCTAGCACTCAAGCAAGGGGACATGTCTGTTAGGGAATACGTGAATAAGTTTAATCAGCTTGCTCGGTTCGGTTTGGATTTGGTCAACACAGCCCAGAAAAAGGTTGTACGCTTTGCTTGAGGATTGAACGAGCCACTACACAGTTTGGCCTTAGCTCATATACCCATGGGGGCGACCTTTGAAAGCTTGGTGGATATGGCTCTACTTCATGAGGAAGACAAGAATAGCAAGAAGGAGGCTAAGCCTAATGAGACCCAGAATAAGAAAGCTGACTTCAAGAAGGGGGGCAACAAGAATAACAAGGGCAACAGCAAACCACGTGAGACAAGGAAGTGCAACTTTTGTGGTATTACGGGACATCTAGCTAAAGACTGTAGAAAGAAGAAGAGGAAGTAGGGTGAATGCTTCCATTGTGGAGATACTGGACACATCAGCAAGGATTGCCTTAAGAAGCAAGGGTAGGGGCAAGGGCAGACCCAGCGAGCAGAAACTTCTGGAGGGCAGTTGCATGCTCTCAATACCACTCCAGCTCTTGACCGAGGTAGTAATATTTCCGTAGAAAGCCTTGTTTACATTTCTGACTTTCCTGTTCGAACCTTATTTGACTCTGGCGCATCGCATACTTTTATTTCTTCTGATATTGTTGAAAATATGCACCTAAGTACTAGTCTGGTTGAGGATCCCGTTATATTTTCAAATCCAATTGGGGGCTCCGCCCATTTATCTATAATGTGTGTGGATTTGAGGATCTCTATCTTAAGCGTAGAATTCACGTGTAATATCCACTGCTTTGATCACCCAATACTTTGTTACGATCACTCTGCCCCATGGAGTCGTGACGGCTCCACTGCACTGATCTGTAACCACTAATACTTTTGCTATGTCCACTCTGCCCCATGGAGTCATGATAACTCCAGTGCAATTGCTCACAGCCATGCTACGATCACTCTTCCCCATGAAGTAATAACTACCCCCACTGCATTGATCCGTAGTCTAACATTCGTATTTCGGTGCTGAATCAAACTTATGGACATCGATAACTCCTTAGCACACGTCCCGCAGCAAAGTCCAATCATGAAGTTAACTCGTGGGTTCCCATCTGGATCCTGAGTACAAACTTCACATTTGTACTACCTTTGCATCTCGGGTTATGGTCATCATCTTCAGTTGGGTCTCCATCGGTTTGTTTCAGTTCGTGATGCACCTCCAGGTCGAGTCGTGATTGCCTGCCCCGGGTCGGTTCGTGAGTGGCAACTTCTCTTCCTCCACAGTTCGGTTCGTGATCTTCAAAGGGGGGCTCATGGTGCTTCTGGATGGGTCGGTCTGGAAGAGACAACCGATTCCTGCTCCCTGCTCTTGGTCATCAGTTCATGGGTCGTGCCATGGCCCTCGTTTCGGATCGGTTCATGATGTCCCACTCCAGATCATTTGGTCGGTTCGTGCTTCTTCCACCTGGTCGGGGTACTGCGTATCGTGATGCTCGCTTCAGGGTCGGATCGCACTCCTCCATCGGTTTGTGGGTCGAACCATTTCCATGTACGAGCGGATCGGGGTCATGGTGCTTCATCTAACTCGCAGTGGTGCTCCATGATCGGGTCGGGCGATCCGATCCGGTCCGGTTCCCTGCACAATTTTCCTGCAACCTTTCTAGCAACTATTTTTCGCCACACAACGGCGTTTTCGTCCATTCTAACTGTTCTAAGCAATCATAAAACATTCCAAACAGTCATAGCAACATGTGAAACCAATCACAAACACCAAAACAACAATTTGATAAGTTTAAATGGATCAAATCTACCTAAAACCCATATTCTCCCTTTAATCACGTTTAAGTATAACTAATGATAGGGTTAGCAAAAATTAACCAAGTTAACCCAAATTTCTAACAGAGACCTAAAACAATTTTTCTAAATTTATAAATATTTGTCTAGAATTTAATCATGTTTAAATTCGCTAATTAACACTAATTACCCTTAATCAACCATAATTAGTGAAAAAACAAGGCTAATCACTCACCTTAGCCACAAACAAAACTTTCAAAACTGAAGCTCCGCTGATTTGGGCGAATACCAATGTCTAACAGTAGCTCTAACTCAGAAATGGTGCCATTTCTCCTTGTTTTGATGTTGCTAAGCTTAATCCTTGATTAGAGAGCGATTAGAGATGATTCTAGATGTTGAAGGCCATTGTTAGGGTTTCTATGATGTATGTGGCGGTTGGAAAATGAGTAAAAACTGAAATCCCTGACCCTAATAGCCCTTAAATACCCTAAATCAAGGAATCCCCTAATGGGCCTAGCTGCTAATCGCCCGGTTAAGCCCAATTAAGCTATTATTCACCCTCTAAACCTTAATTCAGCCATATCTCCCAAATGGTAAGCCCTTTCGGCTAATGTGACCACTCTACAGAAAGATAAACCATCATCCGGATCTATTGGAAGTGGTTTTAGGTCAAAACTCCTTACCAATCAAAAGTTATTGCCAAAACAAGACCAATTAGGGGCAAAACAGTTATTTAAAAATCGGCAAAAATCGTGAACATGGGAAAGGACCTCAATAGTCGCCCCCCAATATCACACGACCATACGACTCCTTATGAGAAAGAAATAAATATTCAACAATCCTCTGATGCGTAGAATGCGGGTCGTTACATTCTCCCCCCTTAAGAAATTTCGTCTTTGAAATTCCTTAACCCAAAACATACAAAGGATCCCGCATGCCTACCAATCATTAAAAAAACAATAAAGTATACAAAACAACACAACAAGCCTATCCTAGCATGCGGTTTACTAACAAGGGAGTACTATACCGATATAAAAATCTTACCAGGCAAAGAGTTCTGGATACTTCCTCCTTATGTTCTCCTTTGTTTCCCAAGTATAGTCTTCCTCATCATTGCCCCACTGAACTTTGACTAGTTTCACCTCCTTTCTTCGAAGCTGCTTCGTATCGTTCCCAACAATACGCATAGTAGGCCTACGATTCCCAACCGCCTCGTATTCAACCTCGATATCGTCCAACTGATCTGGTGAAATAGTCACACTAGGGTCGTGCACGAATTTCCTTAACTGGCAAACATGAAATACGTTATGAACTCCTGCCATTTTCTCTGGTAATTCAACTTTATATGCCAAATTCTAAACTTGCTCGAGAATTGGGAATGGTCCAACAAATCTTGGTGTTAACTTGCCTCTCTTACCAAATCATATCACGCTCCTTAATGGAGAAATCTTGACAAAAACCAAGTCACTAATGGATAATTTTAAATCTCTTCTTCTCTTATCAGCATAACTCTTCTGCCTATCTTGGGAAGCCTTCATTCGTTATCGGATGATCTTAATCTTGTCTGAGGTTTCTCTTATCACATCTGGTCCAAGCATAAACTTCTCACCAGTTTCTAACCAACATGACAGTGAGTTGCACGATCTTACGTACAAAGCTTCATATAGAGTCATACCAATACTGGATTGATAACTATTATTATATGCGAACTCCACTAGATGTAAATAGTCATCCTATGAACCACCGAAATCCAATATACAAGCTCTTAAGTGGTCTTCTAATATACGATTCACCCTGTCTGTCTGACTGTCGGTTTGAGGATGATACGCGGTACTGAGATGTAATTCTGATCCTAACACCTCTTGTAAGCTCCTCTAAAATCCACTTTTAAACAACGGATCTCGGTCGCTTACAATGACTTTGGGTATTCCATGAAATCTATCTACCCACTTTATATACAGTTCCGCTAACTTAGCGGCCGTCCTGTTCAACTTGACAAGTATAAACCTTGTACTCTTAGTCAATCGGTCCACAATCACCCAAATGCTATCATGGTCGATCTAGTTCTTAGTAACCCATCAATGAAATCCATTGAGACTTGTTCCCATTTCCATTCTGGAATTTTTAATGGTTGTAACAAACCACTAGGCTTCTTTTGCTCAGCTTTTACTAACTGGCAGTTCATGCATTTGGATTTAAACTTCCCAACATCTCTTTTCATCCCTTCCCAGTAGTAGGTCTGCTTCATGTCTCGATACATTTTGTTACCACCGGGATGTATAGTCAATTTTGAGTGATGACATTCTCTAAGCACTCCATCCCTCAATCCCTTGGCATTGGGCACAACTGGTCTTCCATTCTTTCTAAGCCATCCATCTCGATCAAGCCCATACTTGTTCATCTCTTCGTCGATTCCCATCTCTAGCTTTGAGATGATTTCCAATAGGTTAGGATCGTCCCTCTGACTGGAACCAATCCGCTCAATTAAAGTGGGTCTGATCGTCAAACTTGCTAACATTTCTGGATCCAGTTCGCAGTTTGGTCTGAAATCATACCCAGCGATATACTCCAATTGCTTCCATTCAAGAAACATAGCGCCTAAACTAGCAAGTCTCCTACTCAATGCATCTGCTGCTGCATTGCCCTTTCCTTGTGTATATGCGATATCAAAATCATAGGAAGCCAAGAATTCTAACCATCTTTGCTATCAGAGATTTAGGTCTTTCTGAGAGAAAAGATACTTTAACGATTTTTGATCGGTAAACAACTTGAATCTTTCTCCCAAGAGGTAATGTCTCCACATCTTCAATGTGAACACGATCGCTGCCAATTCCAAATCATGGGTAGGATATCTTTTCTCATGCGGTTTTAGTTGCCGACTAGCATAAGCTACAACCCTACATCTTTGCATCAATACAGCACCTAATCCGGTACCATAGGTATGTGTGTATACCATCATCTATTCATTCTTTTTAGGAATGACTAACATCGGTGCACATGCCAACTTTTCCTTTAGACTCTTAAACGCATTCTCATACTTTTCGTCCTAAACAAAAGCTTGATTCTTCTTGGTCAACTGAGTCAACGGTGCTGCTCTCTTGGAGAAGTCTTAGATAAACTTACGATAATATCCAGCCAATCTCAAGAAACTTCTTACGTCAGTTGCATTCTTGGGTGTAGACTAATCTTGTACCGTAGCCAACTTCGTAGGATCCACAGCAATGCCATTCTCTGAAACAACATGACCCAAGAATCTCACTCTTCCCTCCTCGAGAAGCGACTCTTAGAAAACTTTGCTTTCAATTGGTGTTTTCTCAACACCTCCACCACTATCCTTAAGTGTTCCTTGTGTTCTTCCTCTGTCCTCGAATAAAACAAGATATCATCTATGAACACAAGAACAAACTTATTCAACTGATCTCTGAGTACCCTATTCATAAAATCCATAAAATATGCTGGTGCATTGGTCAACCTAAATGGTATGACTAACCATTCATAAATCCAGACGGCGTCCGAAAGGCCGTTTTAGCCATACTCTCAGCTTCCACTCTAAGATGATGAAAACCTATCGCGAGATCCAACTGGGAGAACACCCTCGTGCCACTCAACTGATCAAACAAATCATCTATCTGCGGTAGATGATTTTTATTCTTCCTCGTCGCCTTATTCTACTCGCGTAGTCCACACATAATCGAAGGGAACCACCTGCCTTGGTAGCAAACACAACTGGTGCTTCTCACTCAGAAACACTTATTCTAATAAATCCCTTCTTCAATAGATTACTTACTTGCGTCCCGAGCTCTCGCTGCTCCCTTGGTGTCGTACGACGAAGTGGCATCACTATAGGTCTGGCATCTTTCACCAAATCAATATGGAACTCAATCTCTCAGTGTGGTGGAAGTCCGGTCACTTCCTCGAAGACATCCGGATACTGGCCAGCCACGGGCATATGCGGGATGTCGAGGGAATTTAGAAAACTAGCCATTACCCTTCACTACGTAGACCACCAAACACTACCCTCTGCCCATCATCCGCTCCGTCACCAAAAAGCCCTCACAGTCTACCACTACCCCGTATCTTTGGAGCCGATCGACTCCCTAAATAATGCCAAACCCAGTAAAGCTCAAAACAAAGCAATCACAAACAAACATGCATCCATGACTCGATAAAACCACATTACGACAAATCATGCTAAGTCTAGTTGAACCACCAATCGGGTTCGTCACCGCTAAAGGTCTATCAACTATCTTGGGTTCCAATCCCAACCTATCTACCAGGTCACTAGATATGAAGGAACGGGAAGCCCCGGTATCAAACAATACTCGAACAGTAACATCATAAACAGAAAGCATACCTTGAATGACGACATTCTTTTCCTTCTCCACTGTAGTTGGGGCATTCGACGAAGAAGGAACAACATTGATAGCATATGCTTTCACAATCTGCTTTTCTTTAGGGGGTTGCGGACATTTATCCTTGTGATGTCCCACTTGGCCGCAGTTGAAGCACTTCCTATCTGCTGGCTTTGCTCGACATTCTTTTAGCATAATGGCCCTTCTTGCCACAGCTAAAGCATTCAACATCTTTCTTGCTCTTTTTCTGACCATCCTTAGCTTGGTTCTGACTCTGCTTCCTTTTATTCTGAGAATTATTCTTGCCTCCACCGCTTGCTTCAGGCTTTGGACCCTCTGCAGATGCGACAGCGATTTCAGTCTTCGGTTTAGGATAAAGGCTCTCTGACCTCAATGCTTTCCCAACAATCGATTCAAAAGTCTCATCAATATGGTTTATAAGCCATTCCCCCAAGTACTGATCAAACCAGTTATGAACTTCTTGTTCTACTTCTCGGGAGTGTCAATGAGGTATAGTCCATACTTCGATAAAGTATCGAACTCAGCAATGTACTCCGAGACTGCTCTACCATTCTGCTTAAGCTCTAGAAATTTCCTAAACAATTCTGATTTCTGAGCAGCTGGGATAAACTTATCACTGAATCGGGCCTTAAATTGATCCCAAGTATTCCTCTGGAGTAGCTGCCTTAATAGCATTCCACCAATTCATCGCCCATCCTTGCAGCTGACGGGATGTTAGCTTTCTCTTTATCGCATCCTCAATACCCAAGTCTTCGAAGATACGGTCACAGCTATCCAACCAATCTTGAACTTTTGTAGCCGATTCCGTTCTATGGAACGGCTTTCCACCAAGACTAGTGTAATCCTTGCATAGCTTGGCGAAATCGGCTCTAGGCGCCTGCACCACTGCACCACAACCATTTGCAGGATTGGGAACTGCTCATTGCACATTTCTAAGTATCTCTCTCATGAAGTCAGTGAACATCGTCCTCATATCAGAAGCATTCCCATTATTAGCTCCTCTATTAGTACCCCTAGTGTACCGGCTCATCGTTCAATCTATAAGGAGAAAACGATTAACCATCTCTTCAGTGGTGCCAGTGCAATGCGACTTCATCCTTAAATATACTAATACTGTATATATATAGGTTTTGAAAACCAAAATATCACAAATACATGCTCTCATATACGTACTCTCTCTCTCTCTCTGGTGTCTTCCTTAGGTTAACTACGCAACCTAGAGCTCTAATACCAAGTGTGACGGCCCTCCCCGCACCAGCCGACATTTCCAATGAAAGTGCATTGTGCCAATGGCCAACCAGCACGGGACGGTCGCCAAAGAAAGAAAAAGAACTAATAAGGAACCTGTAGAATGTCTCACTGCGCATGGAATAAAATATAATAATAACTTACTTGACATAAAACAGGCGAGACAGTGCATAAGCTGAAAACTAAACCATAATCATCATAGCAGCGGAAATCCAAAATACAGCTTATGATCCATAACCATTATTACAACTTCAAAATACTGTCTCTAAAGCAAAAGAAAGGAAAGGTACACTACTAATACCCAAAGCACTGACCATCAACAACACGGAGAGAATATACGTAGATAATACGTAGGAGCCTGCTGCTCATCTCCGGATCAGCTACTCGTGCATGACCAGCTAACCTATCTCTAGTCTGCTCGTTTAGGAGCACCCAGAGTAATAAGAAGAGACATAAAACTTTGGGTCATACAGAAGTCTGGTATGAGCGATAAGCAGCAAAACAGAACAATAACAGGTATACTAAACCATACCTGAATCTGGACCTGCAACCAAAGAGTTAGCACAACATACCGTACAATACTCTAAGATGCCACTAACATATGGTGTAAAGGATACGGGGGTAGGGGTGTGATGTCATAGTGATGGCAAACAATCAAGCATAGCAACCATCCTTACATCTCTCACTCAGTGCGTAAAGCATACGATATTCACCGCTTTGATCACCCAGTACTTTGTTACGATCACTTTGCCCCATGGAGTCGTGACAGCTCCACTACACTGATATGTAACAACTAATACTTTGCTATGTCCACTCTGCCCCATGGAGTCATGATAACTCCAGTGCACTTGCTCATAGACATGCTACGATCACTCTGCCCCATGAAGTAATAACTACCCCACTGCATTGATCCGTAGCCTAACATTTGTATTTCGGTGGTGAATCAAAGTTATGGACGTCGATAACTCCTTAGCCCACGTCCCGCAGCAAAGTCCAATCATGAAGTTAACTCGTTGGTTCCCATCTGGATCCTGAGTACAAACTTCCCATTTGGACTACCTTTGGATCTCGGGTTATGGTCATCATCTTCAGTTGGTTCTCCATCGGTTCGGTTCAGTTCGTGATGCACCACCGGGTCGGGTCGTGATTGCCTGCCCTAGGTTGGTTCGTGAGTGGCAACTTCTCTTCCTCCGCAGTTTGGTTCGTGATCTTCCACGGGGGCTCGTGGTGCTTCTGGTCGGGTTGGTATGGAAGAGATAACCGATTCGTGCTCCCTCCTCTTGGTCATCGATTCATGGGTCGTGCCATGGCCATCGGTTCGGATCTGTTCGTGATGTCCTCCTACTCCAGCGCATTGGGTCGGTTCGTGCTTCTTCCACTAGGTCGGGATACTTCGGATCGTGATGCTCGCTTCAGGGTCGGATCGCACTCCTCCATCGTTTCGTGGGTCGAACCATTTCCATGTACGAGCAGATCGAGGTCGTGGTGCTTCATTTGGCTCGCAGTGGTGCTCCACGATCGGGTCGGGCGATCCGGTTCACCTGCACAATTTTCCTGTAACCTTTCGAACAACTATTTTTTGCCACACGACGACGTTTTCGTCCAATCTAACTGTTCTAAGCAATCATAAAACATTCCAAACAGTCATAGCAACATGTGAAACCAACCACAAACACCAAAACAACAATTTGACAATTTAAAATGGATCAAATCTACCCGAAACCCATATTTTCCCTTTAATCGTGTTTAAGTATAACTAATGATAGGGTTAGCAAAACTTAACCAAATTAACCCAAATTTCGAACAGAGGCCTAAAACAATACTTCTAAATTTAAAAACATTTTTCCAGAATTTAATCATGTTTAAATTCGCTAATTAACACTAATTACCCTTAATTAACCATAATTAGTGAAAAAACAAGGCTAATCACTCACCTTAGCCACAAACAAAACTTTCAAAACTGAAGCTCCGCTGATTTGGGCGAATACCAATGTCTAACAGTAGCTCTAACTCAGAAATGGTGCCATTTCTCCTTGTTTTGATGTTGCTAAGCTTAATCCTTGATTAGAGAGCGATTAGAGATGATTCTAGATGTTGGAGGCCATTGTTAGGGTTTCTATGATGTATGTGGCGGCCGGAAAATGAGTAAAAACAGAAATCCCTAATCTTAACAACCCTTAAATACCCCAAATCCCGAAATCCCCTAATGGGCCTAGCTGCTAATCGCCCGGTTAAGCCCAATTAAGCTGTTTTCACCCTCTAAACCTTAATTCAGCCATATCTCCCAAAAGGTAAGTCCGTTTGGCTAATGTGACCACTTTACGGAAAGGTAAACCATTATTCGAATCTAATGGAAGTGGTTTCAGGTCAAAACTCCTTACCAATCAAAAGTTATGGCCAAAACAAAATCACCTAGGGGTAAAACGGTTGTTTAAAACTCGGCAAAAATCGTGAACATGGGAAATGACCTCAATAGTCGCCCCCAATATCACACGACCATACGACTCTTTATGATAAAGAAATAAATATTCCAGGATCCTCCGATGCGTAGAATGCGGGTCGTTACATCACTGGACTCATTAATTAGACTTATGTCTGACCTAGTTTGTTATCGCCTCTTTTCTTCCATTCTCTACCCCCCCACCCCCCAAGTTTTTCAGGGAGGAAATACTCAAGCTTAGTTCGGATATCCCTTTTTCCAGGTTGAAGTTGAAAGATGAATTGCTTGGCTTTTATTCAGCTTATCTATGGCATTTTCTATTGGGGATTACAGTTTTAATATTAAGTACTCTGAAGATATTATGTACTTGGTTTTGGTATTTGGAAATGTAATCAAACTTATTTCTGTTTCCGCTGCAATAAAGTTATAAAATTTTCAAGTACTACTTTCTCTGTCTTGTAATATTCCGTTATGTTTACTTATAATACTCCACGAAACTTAATGCATTCCCTTTGTAAGTGACATTAACGGACGTGGGGTGTTACATTATTACTAAACCTTAAGCTCTGATACAACTTTAAGGACATAAGGAATTTCACGCTCAAATTTCGATAATAATACATTATCCTGTATTTCTTGCCAAAACCCAAGTATCAAAAACCTGAATTGTTAAAAGAAAGAAATTAGAGGGTGAGAAGTAGAAAGAAAGAAATATTAGAATAGAAGAAGAATACAAAACAACAGAATCATAGTCGAATAGAGTCTCATAGCGGAACAAGTAAAATATAATATATCAAAACTCTTTACTCAAAAGAGAATTGTATATACATATGATTACAACATCACAGTTCACACTAGATCATTACAACCCTCATAATGGAAATAATTTATTACCTAAAAATGCATAATTACGTATCGACTCCAGCTTCCCTCTTGAAGCTCAAAGCAAAACCTAGCCTTGAAAATATACTCAGTTTGAACCGAGCACATTTTGAAGCAAAGCAAAATCAACCCGGATCAGTCTGGAATACTTAAAGTGATAAATTCACATTACAATAACTTGCTTAATTTTAGAAATTCCTTTGAAAGAATAGAACTATCATCAGACACGACCACACATAAACATGGCACGTGTTTTTACCGTACGTCTCGAAAGCGCAGTTGGTTCGAAGTAGTTTTTGGTCTAGTTCCCATCCCGGTCTCTTCGAACTAACATGTCAAAAGTCCAATAAGATATTTAATTAATAGTCGGGTTTTTGACTATCAATCACAATAATATTGTTAAGTATATCGGCAGCTCAGTCCCTTATTATTTGAAATCATTCATTAGAACCTTTTATCGAGTCTGTAAAATCAATTACACATACTTATCTCGACTGGGATAATTATATTCTCAAATCCCTCCTGTTTTCGTTACTTTGAAAACAATAACCATGAACTTATGTATTTAAAATAAATGTATCAAATAAACCCCTTCTATATATTTCTTAACTCGAAAATATTGCTATAATTTCACAAGCCCAATTCTACTTCCTTTACTTTAGTGATTATTGCTATATATATATATATATATATATATATATAAAATATAAAACTAACAAATTGGTATAAGATTAGTTACCAAACATATATGGGTTAAAACAATATCGAACGACATATTCTTTATTATGTGATCCAAACGGATTTTATTTAAATTCAGGCTTTGATGATTCATGTTCACAATAATTTTTATGGAAATAATAATTATATTGCCAATATTTCCTACCATACAATTGCTTATTTCATTTCTTCAAAATCCATAGCTATATTTATTTCTTAAAATAAGTATATTGATAAGATCTTACCTTTTTCATTATGCACAAAATAGTGTTATATACTACTACATGATGTAATTATATTTATACTTCAAATATGGGCCGAACAAGGGAAAATAATACATTGTTTAACAATAAAACCCAAAAGTTTTTATTATATTTCAAAATCTTGCAAATAACATTGCAAAATTATTTCCTTTATAGAAATAATAAATTATATCCCAAATCTGTACCATTACAAACAAATATCGTCCTCATATAGTCCTGAAGTCGTTCAAGTTATGGTATATTATTTTCCTATCTGACTTTAATTGACAACATTTTTATCTTAAGATAGATAAAAGTTCGTAACTCAAACTGATATTACTTATGATATCACACAAAAATTTCCTTTACTATTTTCATTTAAATATGGTTTATAAACCAACCTCTTTCATTTGAAAATCTGTTGTAACTATTTTTACTTAATTCATTGATTAATTAAATGCTTACTAAAATACTAACCATTCCCTTTAAAACTTCTATATACAATTTCAGTTACAATTTGGATTATACTACAATAACCCATTTACTAAACATTTTATCCGAATCATTTATCATCCTATTATGAAACTTAATCTTGGATTTCATTACCAATATCCATTTATCAATTTCTTTACCTAGATCCATTAATCATCTTATTATATAATTTAATTTGGATTTATATTAACAATCCATTAACCCGTCTATTTACCCAACCCGATAAATATTTTCTTTCGCTTTCTTGAATACATCCTTTTTATCTCAATTATTTTTAATTAATTCAAATATTAAGTAAACATTCAATTTAAACTACTGCTTTAGCTCAATCTTCTTTTATAACTTCATTTATGAAACTGAGAATAATTCCCTCTCAAAATTTAACCAAATCTCATTACAAACTCGATTATTTTCTTAAATGAATATAATTTAAGTAGTAATCACTTTAATGATTTATTAAATAAATGAAATAAAATATTAATTAACTTCACCATTTACCAAAGTAAAAGTAGTTTACTGAAAATAGGTGAGCTGATCAATTTTTAAATTAAAACTATTATACAATAACTAACTATATTAACGATTATCGATAATCTTTAAACAACGTTAATTAAAAGGTAAATTACATTTTAAGTAACATTATTAAACTAAAATTACTATTTGTTAAACTATTTCATTAGATTAATTGAAGTCAAATTAATCTAATAACCATATTCAATTAAAACAATTGACTTAGTCAACTTAAAACCATCAGTTAACTTGTTATAACGGTCTGTAATCCTCCGGTCTCCGAAGAGACGAGAAATAGCGGATTGTTTTGAGAATATGACACATCAGAACACAAACATTAGAACATTCATTGCTATTACAACAATTTACATCAGATTACAAGAATCACAGTAAGAATAAATAATATACAGCGGAAATATATCATAGATTAAAATACATAAGTTTAAAATGTATAAATACAATGTACACTGGAAATACATCCACTAACATAACTGAAACAAATACATTGATATAAAGCTTTCCGAATATAGCTCCAGCTGTAATCAAGGATCCTGCGAAAAGAAGTATTCATGAAAATCAAAACTACTAGCTGCCCGTGTGGAAATATGGGCACCCAAAATTTAGGTAGAAACAATAAACTCTGAGTCAGTTATGGGACTGGTGTGAGAACTAAAACAGTTATTAAATCTTTACTTTTAAGGTTGGGAAATAATGGAACCATGCCTTATAACACGGAAAAGGTTTACTCCATATGAATCTCAAATTAAAATAAAACAACACAATGCCTTTTGGAAAATGAAGCAATTATAAGACTCAGGTCCCATCACAAAACACAACACAAACCGGAGGATAGAGTTTTCCCTTATAATTGCCAAACATGCTTGGTACGTTTAAAACAAATCATTTTGATATTACTATAAGTGCATACTGCCAAAACAACTTCAAATATAAATGTATCAATCATAGACGGCATGGGAACCATATATCATGTCGCCATATAGGTTTACAACTAAAACTATATAGTTTCGTATTGGAAATTGGATTTCCACCATGAGTTAAGGCAAGGGATGGCTCCTTCCGATTCAGATCACCTCTAGCAACATGACCCAGGATCCCCCGCAGTGAAGCCTTGGATCTTGCATGGTCGGTCAACACTTACTTTATTTGATTTACTATTCCTAAACAATAGGTCTCCCTGTCCTATCGGACCTCCAAAAAGGTCAGTAAGTCAACCCTATGAGCCTATAGCCCTATATCCAAAGCCCCTCGGAATCCATCATCCACATAAGTAAAAAATGTCTGGGCTCTATAACATGACATCATTCTCAGCTAAAAAGAAACGCATGCACTCCCTGCTGTCCCTAATCCCGTTTCTGACTTATACCAGGGTATGAGGCTCATGAACTAACACTACACACAAAGCTATGCTAATTAAAGTCGTGTTTTGATCATCAACCACAAGATTCTGCTTTTCAACAAAAGCCTTATTCATTTGCTTCTTAGCATGCCACATTGACAATCCATGCCATACGACTGAAATCTATCAATATCATATGATTATGATTTTTGTATCAATCAAACTTACTGTTTGACCGTGCGAATGGAAAACGCATATATTATTATTTATTCATTTATATTTCAACATCATGGAGGTAGTCAATCAATATAGATTAATATGAAATCTGATTCAAATCCATCGATTTAATATGGAATTATACAATAATCAATTTTCCAATGACTTCGGATTTCAACAAAAATAATGTAATTAAATACGTGTTAATTAATTATTGTAAAATTTTCAGTTTCAAGTCAATTAGATTTAGTAGTTGATCGTGCGCAATACAAACGCCTGCCGATTAACGTTGTAAAATTAAAAAGGAAATTTTACAATGGTCTCGGAATTCGACGAAATCAGTTCCACCGTGTTCGGAATACTAAATTATTGCGAGATTTCAAGTTTCATCGCGATCGGAGGTCATATGTTATTATTTAAGCATGTCACTTTAGGCGTAAATTTCGTAAATAATATTATAATGATATATTTTCTTACATAAATATTCCATAAACCCTTAATTCTCGCGTTAAATAATACTGCGTGGTCAACAGGCCAAAGTGCCACCACTCAACTTCACGAACGGCCAGAATCATTCTCCCAAATTCTTTCAATCCACTCATCGATTCCAAAATCTTTCGACTACAGTTTTGTTAAGCTCGATGAGTGCTTCAAGGTGAATGGAAATGATGGTTTTTTGAGCTTAATGCAAGCCGGAATCAGGGTTGAAAGTGTTAGTAGTCATGGGGCTTTTGCTAGTGAACGACATTGTTGAGGAACTCGAGACTAGGCGCTATGGTATAGGAGATTAGGATGCATAAACCGACGGTGTCTGATTACAGTTCGATGGACGGAGGGTAGTCTGGCAGTGGCTGTTGATGTTGAATGCCGGGATGATGTCGACATCACGTTTGAACTATGCGAGAACGAAGAAAGTTGTAGGATTGGTTTCATTTATAAAGTAATTAGAAAATTAATTGTTGAATTAAAGAGTTAATTATAAAATTATAAATCATGTATACTTAAACTTGAATAACTTTTTATTGCCAGGGCAGAATCTGACAAAACAAGCAATGCCTAGTTCGTACTGAAGAACACTACATTCTAAAACCAGTTTGGATATATCCAGAGTTAGTTGGAATTTTATATAATTTCAAAACCTCATTCGAAATTATATAAATCCTCCAAAATAATCAATCGAAATAAATTGTGAGTCAACTCTCACACCCTCTGGAATCCAATGATGTGATTATATTTATATGTCTATAAATTATTGCTGTTAATAATAATTGAATGTTTGGATGCTTTCATGTTTATTGTTTAATTTTGTATTGTCGTTATTTACATTTCCATTATAAATAATTTAGATTAGATTTACTTATGTCATATGCCTTACTATATAATATTATGAACTGTGATGCATGGAAAAATAGCTTGGAAGGATCCAAATTGATTTCTCAACATTTTGTGTTTTATTTGTTTGCATATTGTTTATACATGAATTATTTAACCCAAGTAACGATAAACCCTGTTTGGATGTAAATTGTTGAATAGGATATGATGGTTGAAATGAATTCAACGTTGATGATTTATTAATCAATAAATAGTATTGATTAAGGAATTGGCAGTAGATGATCTAAACTCCACCTTTTCAAGAAAGACATTAATTTGTAATCGAGCGAATCGACGTATTAAAAGTTATAAATTTTATTTTTATAACTGAAGTTAAGTTTTAAATTACATTTTATATAAAAGTAGAAGTTTTATTTATAAATCAATATCTATAAATGGTTTTTACAAAAGTAGTAATAAAATATTATGTATAGAAAATTTTAATGTTTTAATAAATTTTATAAGCGTACAAGCCAAAATTTAACCTACCGGTTAATAATTTGGAGTTATTGTTTTAATGAAAATAATTAAGCAGATTAATTATATTAATATAATAGGTAGAAATAATTGGAATCAGTTAACAAGTGTAACAACCCGAAATTTCTGAACCAATTTAAAATTTTTGTTTTAGCTATATTAATGGATTTTGAATCTTTAAAATGATTTATTTTAAATAATAACGACTAAAAATTTATTTAAATCGAAGTTAGAACAGATGAATTTATTTTAATTATAAAACGAGTTTGAAATGGCGCGGTAGTTTGAAAATTCGATTTTAAATTTTAATTGAATGTATATGATTCAATATAAATCGGATTCCAGTAAAACTAGAAACATTAGAATCTATTTAAGTATATCTTTCTAATGAATGTGAAAAAAAAAATCGGATTTCATAATATAAGTTGAAAGTTATGACCAGTTTGAAATTTAGAATAGTCGCTATAGAATTTATATATATTTTTAATATAATATATAGCCCTTAAAAAATAGCCATTTTGCAAACGACCTCCTTTTTTGACGAGACCACTTTTGTTGGATCTAGAATGCCAAATTAATGTTAGGTTTAAATTTCATAACTTTTGGAATTAATATGTGAGCACAGTAAATTTAAATGTGTTTTGTAATTTTAGTTTGAATTTAATCGACTGGAAAATGGCCATTTTTCAGACTGTCTCCAAATTTGAAGAAATTAGTTTTGTTAGGACCGTATCGTTAAAACATAGCTAGAAATAATTTTTCTGTAATTTCTGGAGTCAGTATGTGGCCCCGGTAAATTAAAAAGTACGCTTAAATTCAATATACAATGATTTATATTTTAATTTTGATAAAAACGATCGAAACTGTCGAATTCCTTTACAGGACATATCCCATTGTGTTCGGAATGGGGGTAATTAAAGAGGGACAACAATCGTTGGGTTCGATTTGGAGTTCGAATGGAAAAGTTGCTTTTTATGGAAAATAATATATATATATATATATATATATATATATATATATATATATATATATATTCCCTAACCTAACCCTAGTTTCTTAAAATAAGGAAAAAAACCCAAAACCCATCGTTCCAAAACCCATCGCCGCTCCCTCCAGGCCGCCGCCTACCCCACCGCGATGCTGCCAACTGCATCGCCGCCTCCCCCTGCGCTGCCGCCCACTCCAGACCGCCGCGCCTTCAAACTGCCGCACCACCCTTTCTCAAATTGGAAAATAAACCCAATCCGCCACTCCGCCGCCGCCATGGGCCGCCGCCTCACCGCCGCACCCCTTTGTCACCATCAGCACCCTACGCCGCCACTCCCTTCAGTCCCACTCCATCGTGGGTCCCCCAATTTCCAAAAACCCATTTGCACCAAAAAATCCAATTTTGAAAATAAGACCCTGTCCCTCTTTAGCTAATAACTACCAAATCGTGCACTTCTCGACAAAACTCCAAAGTGCCAATCGAAGAGCATGATTTTCTCTTCGATATGAGCATATGATACGTGAAGTTTGGAGTTCAGAACTATTCAGAAAACGCGTCCAAAGTCAAAAGAACGAATGCTGTCTTTTCGCGATTTCCGGTGAATTGACGCATTTTTGGAAGAAAGTCCACTAGGAAACAGTTGTCCGGAATGGCGTTCTTGTGCTAGAAAAGTAGGTTTGGTGAAGATTGGAGCTAGTATGCAAATTTTGGTATTAGAACGGTAAATTCAAGCCCAAACGGTACAAAAATCATCAGTTAAAAACTGATAGAGTGGAAATCAAGGTGAGAACTCCTTCTCACTCGATAATTTTATCATATTTGTTATGATATTTATTTTTGGAGTTCAACACTCAAATTCACACTAGTCACATAAATTAGAAGCGATGTATGGATACTACCGAAACTCGGATTTCATACTCCACGAATAACCAATTATGGCGTCGTAAATGGCATTGGGTTGTTGAGTACTTATTTTTATGGATGATTAGGTGATTTGTGCGGTGATTGTGAAGATTAACATATTAAAAATAGTGTTAATATTAATGTGGTAGTGAAATTATAAATATCTATTTATAGTTTAAATAGTAAAATTGGCTAATTAGATAAATTATTTAAACCGAATTAGAATTGCCTAAATATATTAACCAATAATTTATTTAAAATGACTGTTGTAGTTTGAAAACCCCACACGGGTATTGGGATGATATTTGACATACACTAATCCCAATATTTAGTTGTATGCCAATCGATGGGTTGGCAGACTATGATGAACGTTATTTATTTATTTTATTGCTTATACAGTTGTGGAATGCACTTTGGATGATGTTTGAATAGTTAATGATCATTTATCATTATTGTTTAATACATGCGATGTATGAAATTCATATAACTGAAATTAAATGGTAATTGATTGAGTTGCATTCCGATTCAGAAATAAGAACGAATATTTAAAAAAAATATTCAATGAAGAATTAAATCATGATTTTGATGTCTGATTTTGGATGGACACGAAAATATTGAAATATATGAAGCAGAGTTAAGTAGTTGAACGCCATTTTGACCCAAATGGGTTTATCGATCGATTTTATCCATTTTATAATGAATAAGAAAAAGGAAATGGTTTCAAAATCAGATATTTTGAAAATATTATCATTTTAATGTTATAATGATACGGAATATTCAATTTTGATTAAAAGTTAAAAATGAAGTTGAAATCGTTTTAAAAAGAATTTATAAATGGTTTATAAAATACGTTTTAGATGGAAATCGACGATAGATATATTATATATATTTTAATGGCCTGAATAGAACGCGCCGCGCAGCGACCTTTCGCGAATTTCGACCATTGACTTCAAATTGACGAAACGGGAGATCCAACCGTCGGATTCTCCAAAAATCAGAACCGTTGGGTTCGTATCAAAAAGAGCATTCGAATGATAATGAGAATTGAAACCTAATGGTTGGATTTTAAAATATGTCCAAATCAGTTTTGGAAAAGGTCATTATAAATGTAGTTCGATAACCGTATATGGAAATCAACTGAAATGGCGATATTGAAATCATTGAAAATTTGAATAAATTATGTAAAATCATAATAAACCATTTGGAAAGAGTTTGGATGAAAAATTCCGTATTTGTAAAGATAAATGATATTTATATCGAAATGAACTAGTTATTAACTAGAGTAATAATCCAATGTTTTTAAATAAATAAATTGGATTTGTAAATTGTTTTAATATAACCAGAATTTTCCAAAGTATGAATTGGAATGGAAATTATCCTCGGATATTTCGATATTGAATTCCATGATTATACGGATATTGTTGAGGAATGTGGAAGATATATATATATATATATCATTATTCCTAATACGATATTTGTTGATTTCAGAATTTGATATTGAATATAAGCCGATATAATTTCTATTTAGAACCTTGTATTTAACATCGAATAGGATTTTGGGTTTTTCGTGAATGATGTCTTAAATAACACTGTTCTTAAACACCGTTGAGAAAGGAATAAATCTTTTAATTAAGATTAATGAAGTTTTCAGATTATATTTATTAATTGGAATCAAATAGAAGATGATTTTGGGTTCGTTGTGAACGACGTTTTAAATGACATTTGTTCTTTAGCCCAATTAACAGTGAAGATATGATTTGTAATTTATAAATCTTTATTCCAAGATTTAATGGAAATTTTCCAAAGTAAAGTTTTCCAATTTAATATATTGAATTGGAATTGACTGGATGAAGTAAGACTGTTACTATATATGGAATTTAAAAGGCTCTGCCGTTATTCCATTTATATTACTAGTCTAATACGGAAATTTATGTCGATTATATATGTTGATTTGTTTTCCATGGAGATTCCATAATTAATGGAAGATGATTTGGGTTTATCGTGAGCTATGTTTTAAATGCCATTGGTTCTTTAACCCAATTAAAGGCAGGACTGATTTCCAAAAGTTGAATAATAATTAAATAATGATTTTTGGGAAGATTAAAACCAATTGGAATTTTAATAAATCTTTAATTAGATTGGAACAAGAATGGGATAATTAAATTTATCGAATCCATGAAATGATCGAGAATGGAGTACAACTAGTTTCACTCCTAGCGATAGTTAAATCTTTAATTAGATTTGAATGGGAAATTGTAACACCCCGAATTTTCGAATAATCAGATTAACTAAAATTTAAGAATACTTCATTTCAAACTTGGGAATTAAGGAAAATGGGTCGTTCCATTGCGTTCGTCTCGGAATTCTGCTTAAGATAGAGTCTGAGTTTGCGTAAAGAGGATGCCGTATGAAGAAGATATGGACGAACGAAATTCGGTGGCTAAGAAGAAAAAAAATTGCATTGGCGCACTTGGGAAGTGCGCCAGTACAAATTTACATTGGCGCACTTCCCAAGTGCGCCCAGGCCGAGAGAAAACCTGCACAGCTTTCTGGTTTGACCCTGGCTGGCCTGGTCGGGTTCTGGTCGAATTTCTAAGCTCTGCTGTGTCACTAGGGCTAACTTGTCACTTTCTGATTGGCTTCTCTTGAGATGGATGCCCTTGATTAACCCTAGCTTCATCGACGGCTCTAATTAGTTTGAACCCTATATAAACAGCCCCCTAGCCTCATTCTCTTTACACCATTCTTCTCTAACCTTATGCTGCATAATTTCATTCTGCCTCTGTTCTTATTAAATAAAATAATGGCGTCATTACTTTGCTGCAATCAAACCTTGGACTGATGCATCTTCTTCCAACCTGAATAGAATTAAAAGCTAAATCAAATCTCAAATCAAAGTTTAGAGCTACAAAAACAATTAGAGAGGAATAATTCAGCATTTCTGCATCAACAACAGTTTATTATCCTTTCTTAAAACCACAAAAGGCAAGCACAGTTATTTTCTGATATAAACTTTAATTATAATTATGACATGATTGTAAATCTGAATTTGAGGTTGTGTACGTTCTGTTCTGATATATTTTATTCTGTATCTCTTTCTTCTTTCTGTTCTATAGCCAGGCTACCACGAGTCTGCGCAACATCTCATAAGAGATTAATGCACGAACGCTAAATTTTGTGACAAATAACAATGCATAATTGGACATGAAACTATTGCCTATGACTATGATTCATGCCTATGAGACTATTGCCTATGACTATGATTCACGCCTATGAGACTATGATTCATGACTATGAGACTATTGCCCATGACTATTGTGGTTAGTTGCCTATAACTATTGTAGTTAGTTTCTTATGCTTATTCCCTTAATGATGTTGGATCTCATATTTAGTATGTAACTTTGCTATTTATTCCCATTCACTGTTATGTACATCGAGCCTATTGGGCCATTATTATTGTATTTAGTCCATTATTGCACGCCTATTCTTTTATATCAATTTTTGTGCTTATCCCCTATTCCTTTTGTTAGGGCCATTTCATGAGCATTTAGAGAACTTGTGGAAACATGTTATACAGGGATTGGGCGTAGCTTAATTAAGTAAATCTGGCATAGCAAATATGTTGGCATAATCCGAATTGGCTATAATAGAGAATGATTTACATGTGTATTAGTCTTGGCCATAAAGGGTGAACTAGAATATTAAATCTAGTTTTGACATGAACTGTAAATGGGAATATTAAGGCTAAAATTTGGGGCATATATTGTATTATGAATTATGACCTTAATTTAGGCATGTAAGTTTAAGCGAAATTTATGATTAGGCAAGATATGTAAATAGAGTTTAGGTATATATAATCTGCTAAATCTGTTATCTGCTAAATCTGTTAAATTGCCTAATCTGTTATCTGCTAAAACTGTTGAATTGCCTAAACTGCTAAATCTGTTGAATCGCTTAAACTGCTAGATCTGCTACCTGTTGAATTGTCTGATCAGTTGAAAACTAGATAATGGTAATCTGGGTATGGAAATCCGTAGGCTCGACCTAAGATTTAGTAGAACATGGAAATTTGATTAATCTGTTATATCCTATGAAGAAGTTTAATCTGTTAACTAAACAGAATTAGTCTGATATCTAAAAAAACTGTATTGGAATGAATTGGCTATGACACGAGGTTAGGCTCTGTTTGCGGTAGAAGCCTGCCCGGAACCAATCGGCTTAACTAGCGACCGCAAACTGTCAGTCTAATGTGAGAGGTCATAGGCATAACTAAAATATGCTTATACACGAGGATAGGTCTGGTTTGTGGCAGAAGTCTGTCCGAAACCGCCCGGCATATCCAGCGACCACAAGCTACCGACCTAATGTGAGAGGTTTGTGCATTAATATTTAATTAATGCAAATCTGGGATAAATATGATGTCTAAAACGTTTTGGGTGAATAGGGTTAAACCAACCAGATCGATGAATTTAATAAAACCTGTTTCGTGAATCTGTAGGCCCAATACAAAGTTAGACAATCTGTAAGTCTGTTAAGAACTGTACATCTGATCCGTTAGTCTGAAAACCCGTTAACTTGATTTTCTGATATGTGAACTAGTTGACTGGAACTCTGTATGTCTGAAAACTTGTAAACAAGTTAATCTGAAATCTGTTAGTCTGGGGACACAAGGTTAGGAGGGAAATACTTGTGTCATCTGTTGTTTGGGACCCATATTAGTCAGTAACCCTTTCTGGTATCAAAACTATGACCCAACAGTAGGTAGGGTCCGGGCACGCTTACTGAACTAATTATAAGCGGTTCATTCTGATAATGGCGAGGGGTGTTGATGGTGCGTTCCAACTGGGTCATGCGCGTGCATGGATCCCAGTTTGATTCTGAGGATGTAAGACGCCGTGACATCTGTAAATAGGTATGTGCCAATTGGTTGTCACTTTAGGGAGTGACACACCCTACTATGGGGCCGACACAGGGTATTTATGTATTAGGGAGCCGATCGCTTGGGGTAGGGTTTTAGGGTACACTTAGTTATGTCTGTTTCTGTTGGGTGGCAACACCTGTCTGTTTCTGCGTGGTACCGTCTGTTCGGGTGGTAAAGGTCCATTTACTAGTGTACACCTAATTCTACATTCTGTTTCCGTAGGGATTAATTTGTTTCTGTTTTTGTACCTTTTGTTCGGGTGGTGAAGGCCCAGTATTAGCATTCTATTTCTGTCTGTTTTTGTTGAGGTGGTAAAGGCCCATTACTAGCATTCTCTTCTGTGGAATTTATTCTGTTCCCGTTTCTGTTTCAGTTCAGACATTGGGGTGACACCTAATCCTGTTATACTAGTATTAGTGCAGAGAAATGAAAAGTAATATTATTCTGTTTCTTCTGTTTAACCTAAGTACATCTGCTGCTCCTGTTACTCTCTTATCCAGCTTATTTTCATGTCATAATTATTATTATCTGTTCATATGCTGAAAGTCACTGGACTTGCCAGACTTTATGTCTGACCTTGCTTGTTTTCGCCCCTTTTCTTCCGTTCCCCCCCAGGTTCTCCAAGGAGGGAACACCTTAGCTTGATCCGGATTTCTTCTGCTTGAAGTACTTAGAGTGCTTAAAGTATGGCTTGACTCCTTATGGCAGCTTCTGTGGTGATTATGATTTTAAAATTTTGTACTCTGATGACTTTCTGAACAAGACTGATATTTATGTACTTGAGTTTTTGACAAAGATGTAACAAAACTGTTTTTGTTTTCCGCTGTAATAAAGTTATAATTTCTCAAGTATGTTTATCTGTCTTGAAATTTTCTGTTCTGTTTACTAAAATGCTCCACCAAAGTTAAGGCATTCCCTTTGTGAGTGTCCTTAACGGAGGAGGGGTGTTACACTTGGTATCAGAGCTGAAGGTTACCAGATTTGATAAAAAGTTTTGAAAACTATTTTCAAAAAGGTTTTAAAAGGAAGTATTTTCAAAAGTAAAGCTAATTTTTGAAAAACATAATCCCCAAAAGCCATATATCTATCTTTTGATCCTCTGTTTGAATCTTTGTTTCCTTCTTTCTCCGAGGCTCCGGACTTTCTTGGAGGTAACCTCATCGCGGCATGATTCTGTAGGCTTGATAAGACTACGACACTGGTCAAAGGGCAAATAAGCGCCCGACTTCCATCTGTAGCCGCAGTAGTCTCACCTACGGCTAATTTTCTTTCGAGCTTTGTAGGATTTTCCGTGCGATAGAGGCCGCTTTCGAGGGACTTGTCAACATGTTACACACGGATAGTAAAGATGAGAATAAGGGAGTTTGGCTAAGGAGCACAACCCAAGGATGAGAAACTCATGGATATGGACTTGGTTCGCAAAGGAGGCAAAAAGGAAACATAGAAGAAGGAAGAAAAGTCTGAAGATAAAGGAGGAGAAAAGTGCTTTACTTATGAAAGCTTGACTCATCTGAACAAGGATTGCCGAAAGAGGAAGGACACTCACTTCAACTGTGGTGAGATGGGACACTTCACTAGGGACTGCCCAAAAAAACAGGGGCAAGGACAGAGGACATGACTTACTTCGGGAAGGCAGACGAATGCTCTCATAGTTGGTGGATAGAAGTAGGAAAATTTCCGTAGAGAGTTTAGTTTCCTTATCTGATTATTGAGTTAGAACTCTTTCCGATAATGGAATTCTGATTCTGTAGTCGAGTCTCTGCACTTTAATACTAGTCTTGTTTCTGATCTGGTTATAGTCTCAAACCCCATAGGGGTTACGACTCATCTGTTGGTGATAGGTTGGGGTTTGAGGGTATCTGTGTTAGGCGTCAAGTCGATTGAAATGCATACATTCTGGGTTTTTGAGGGATATGGTGTGATTTTCCCATGCTTAGTTTTCTAAGAATCATTTGATAATCTGATCTGTACTAGTAGTCTGTAAGCATCTGGATATTACTGAAAAGGTTAAAATTTCCAGTTTTGACATTGTCTAAAGAGGGTAATCCTCTGGATGTCAATTCTGTATTGGTTTCGGTCTTCGGGGCTAATACTTAGGGGAATTATTCTCTCAACTAATGTCTAATGGGAACCAAGTTTTTTTTATCTGTACTCGCTTCCATCATTCGACTGTATCCTATCGATCGAATCTTCGAACTTTAGGTAGAAACTAATGGGCGTAAACATGTGTTTGAGCCATGTTATGTTTGATGGTTGCAAGTGGATGCAAGTGGTTGCATGTGGATGCAAGTGGTTGCTAGTGGTTGCTCGTGGATGCATATACACACACTAGGCACTAGATCGGCTCGAATGCACTCTCATACTGCATATGGATGTGTGAGCATTTTCAAATTCTGTGGATGCAAAATGATTGACTCATCACATGGATGTTGCATATGAATGAATGGTTGTTACTCATATAAGAATGATATGTATCAAATAAGAAAATTGCATACAAGTTGGACTCATGGCACTGACATAATTCGCATTAAGGTGGTCAACTGAATCAGTGGACCGCCTAATCTTTGCATTTGATAAGGAACATATACACACACTTTTGCATATGTTCATACAACATTATAAGTTTTCTAAGGACAATGGATGCTTGTGGATGATGGTTGAGTAGATGGATGATTGGATGGTAGGACACATTCTTCTTAACTTGAAGATTTCGAGGACGAAATCCTTTAAGTAGGGGAGAATGTAACACCCCAAATTTTCGAATAATCAGATTAACTAAAATTTAAGAATACTTAATTTCAAATGTGGGGACTAAGGGAAACGGGTCATTCCATTGCGTTCGTCTCGGAATTCTGCTTAAGATAGAGTCCGAGTTTGCGTAAAACGGATACTGTATGAAGAAGATATGGACGAACGAAGTTTGGTGGCTAAGAAAAAAAAAAAGATTGCACTGGCGCACTTGGGAAGTGCGCCAGTACAAATTTACATTGGCGCACTTCCCAAGTGCGCCAAAGCCGAGATAAAACCTGTACAGCTTTCTGGTTTGACCCTGGCTGGCCTGGTCGGGTTCTGGTCGAATTTCTGAGCTCTGCTGTGTCACTAGGGCTAACTTGTCACTTTCTGATTGGCTTCTCTTGAGATGGATGGCCTTGATTAACCCTAGCTTCATCGACGGCTCTAATTAGTTTGAAACCCTATATAAACAGCCCCCTAGCCCCATTCTCTTTACATCATTCTTCTCTAACCTTATGCTGCATAATTTCATTCTACCTCCGTTCTTATTAAATAAAATAATGGCATCGTTACTTTGCTGCAATCAAAACTTGGACTGATGCATCTTCTTCCAACCTGAATAGAATTAAAATCTAAATCAAATCTCAAATCAAAGTTTAGAGCTACAACAACAATTAGAGAGGAATAATTCAGCATTTTTGCATCAACAACAGTTTATTATCCTTTCTTAAAACCACAAAAGGCAAGCACAGTTATTTTCTTATATAAACTTTAATTATAATTATGACATGATTGTAAATCTGAATTTGAGGTTGTGTACGTTCTGTTCTGATATATTTTATTCTGTATCTCTTTCTTCTTTCTGTTCTATAGCCAGGCTACCACAAGTCTGCGCAACATCTCATAAGAGATTAACGCACGAACGCTAATTTTTTTGACAAATGACAATGCATAATTGGACATGAAACTATTGCCTATGACTATGATTCATGCCTATGAGACTATTGCCTATGACTATGATTCACGCCTATGAGACTATTGCCTATGACTATGATTCATGACTATGAGACTATTGCCTATGACATTGAATAAGAAACTATTATGATTAGTCGCCCATGACTATTGTGGTTAGTTGCCTATAACTATTGTAGTTAGTTTCTTATGCCTATTCCCTTAATGATGTTAGATCTCATATTTAGTATGTAACTTTGCTAGTTTATTCCCATTCACGGTTATGTACATCGAGCCTATTGGGCCATTATTATTGTATTTGGTCCATTATTATTGCACGCCTATTCTTTCATATCAATTCTTGTGCTTATCCCCTATTCCTTTTGTTAGGGCCATTTCATGAGTATTTAGAGAACTTGTGGAAACATGTTATACGGGGATTGGGCGTAGCTTAATTAAGTAAATCTGGCATAGCAAATATGTTGGCATAATCCGAATTGGCTATAATAAAGAATGATTTACATGTGTATTAGTCTTGGACATAAAGGGTGAACTAGAATATTAAATCTAGTTTTGACATGAACTGTAAATAGGAATATTAAGGCTAAAATTTGGGGCATATATTGTATTATGAATTATGACCTTGATTTAGGCATGTAAGTGTAGGCTAAATTTATGATTAGGCAAGATATGTAAATAGAGTTTTAGATATATATAATCTGCTAAATCTGTTAAATTGCCTAATCCGTTATCTGCTAAAACTGTTGAATTTCCTAAACTGCTAAATCTGTTATCTGCTAAATCCGTTGGATCGCTTAAACTGCTAGATCTACTACCTGTTAAATTGTTTGATCTGTTGAAAACTAGATAATGGTAATCTGGGTATGGAAATCCGTAGGCTCGACCTAAGATTTAGTAGAACATGGAAATTTGATTAATCTGTTATATCCTATGAAGAAGTTTAATCTGTTAAATAAATAGAATTAGTCTGATATATGAAAAATCTGTATTGGAATGAATTGGCTATGACACGAAGTTAGGCTCTGTTTGCGGTAGAAGCCTGCCCGGAACCAACCGGCTTAACCAACGACCGCAAACTGTCAGTCTAATGTGAGAGGTCGTAGGTATAACTAAAATATGCTTAGACACGAGGTTAGGTCTGGCTTATGGCAGAAGTCTGCCCGGAACCGCCCGGCATATCCAGCGACCACAAGCTACCGACCTAATGTGAGAGGTCTGTACATTAATATTTAATTAATGCAAATCTGGGATAAATATGATGTCTAAAATGTTTTGGGTGAATAGGGTTGAACCAACCGGATTGATGAATTTAATAAAACCTGTTTCGTGAATCTGTAGGCCCAATACAAAGTTAGACAATCTGTTAAGAACTGTACTTCTGATCCGTTAGTCTAAATACCCGTTAACTTGATTTTCTGATCTGTGAACTAGTTGACTTGAACTCTGCATGTCTGAAAACTTCTAAACAAGTTAATCTAAAATCTGTTAGTCTGGGGACACAAGGTTAGGAGGGAAAATACTTGTGTCATCTGTTGTTTGGGGCCCATATTAGTCTGTAACCCTTTCTGGTATCAAAACTATGACCCAATAGTAGGTAGGGTCCAGGCACGCTTACTGAATTTATTATAAGCGGTTCATTCTGATAACGGCGAGGGGTGTTGATGGTGCGTTCCAACTGGGTCATGTGTGTGCATGGATCCTAGTCTGCCTCTGAGGATGTAAGACGCCGTGACATCTGTAAATAGGTCTGTGCCAATTGGTTGTCACTTTAGGGAGTGATACACCCTACTGTGGGGCCGACACAGGGTATTTATGTATTAGGGAGCCGATCGCTTGGGGTAGGGTTTTCGAGTACACTTAGTTCTGTCTGTTTCTGTTGGTACCGTCTGCTTCTGTTGGGTGGCAACACCTATCTATTTCTGCGTGGTACCGTCTGTTCGGGTGGTAAAGGCCCATTTACTAGTGTACACTTAATTCTACATTCTGTTTCCGTAGGGATTAATCTGTTTCTGTTTCTGTACCTTCTGTTCGGGTGGTAAAGGCCCATTATTAGCATTCTGTTTCTGTCTGTTTCTGTTGGGGTGGTAAAGGCCCATTACTAGCATTCTCTTCTGTGGAAATTATTCTGTTCCCGTTTCTGTTTCAGTTTGGACATTGGGGTGACACCTAATCTTGTTATACTAGTATTAGTGCAGAGAAATGAAAAGTAATATTATTTTGTTTCTTCTGTTTAACCTAAGTACATCTGCTGCTCCTGTTACTGTTATCTCTTGTCCAGCTTATTTTCATGTCATAATTTTTATTATCTTTTCATATGCTGAAAGTCACTGGACTTGCCAGACTTTATGTCTGACCTTGCTTCTTTCCGCCCCTTTTCTTCCATTACCCCCCCCCCAGGTTCTCCAAGGAGGGAACACCTTAGCTTGATCCGGATTTCTTCTGCTTGAAGTACTTAGAGTGCTAAAAGTATGGCTTGGCTCCTTATGGCAGCTTCTGTGGGGATTATGATTTTAAAGTTTTGTACTCGGATGATTTTCTGAACAAGACTGATATTTATGTACTTGTGTTTTTGACAAAGATGTAACCAAACTGATTTTTGTTTTCCGCTGTAATAAAGTTATAATTTCTCAAGTATTGTTTATCTGTCTTGAAATTTTCTGTTCTGTTTACTAAAATGCTCCACCAAAGTTAAGGCATTCCCTTTGTGAGTGTCCTTAACGGGGGAGGGGTGTTATAGAAATGATAATTAATTTTACCAATAACACCGTGGGTGTTAGATATGGAGTACTATTAGTTTTTCTCCATGGGAGGAATAGGTTGGGATTGGGATAAATGAATAAATGATTACTTTGGTAAGGTGATAATCCCGACTAGTTTGATAATCCTTAATTTGGTATAGATTGTGAAAAGATATAATAAAATATTTTGAATTGGATATCCAATAGAAGAATAAAGAATAAGTTCAAAAGAATTTTTCTTTGATAAAATTAATGGGAACCTTTCCCTAAATATGTAAATATTTGAATAAAAGAATATTCTTAATTGGAATGTGGAGTATGATTTGTTTTTATAGCACTTGATTATTGATTATAAAGTATGCGAGTCATTCAGAAAGATCGGTTTTAATCCCATTCTGAATAACAATTACATTACTAAAAGTCGATGAATGAAGACGGTGGTTGAAGACCGGAGATCTTCACGTCGTTTGGATGATTACCAATGTCTTGATTGGGCTATACACCCAAGACAAGGTAATAAGTGGTGATCGTCCAGAGGTACTTGGAGATCGACCGGATATGCGATGACTTCTCTCTTGTATTGGACATATGGGACGAGAAATTTATTTTGTGTTGACATTGGATTTCATTCTGTGTTTGTCATTGTATGTGTGTCTGACATTGGATTTCATTCTATGTTGATTGATTTCTATTAAATATATATCTGTTTGGTGGCAAAGAATTTATTCTCATGCTTAACACCCTTCTCTGAGACGTACGAGCTTAGAGGTTGTACTAATATGAATCCAATGGTACAAATTTCGTCACATTACGAGACTGTTCTCCAGAATGATATTTTATATGGAATACGACGTTGTTTTGGACACAAAAGTATCTGATACCCAAAAATAGCAAACTATATAAATATCCTGACTCTAAACATCAATGCGAATTTAATGTAGCTGGTCTTGCATTCTAATTTGATCATTGGCTAAAGTTATCTCGAAATTCCTTTCTTATCAAATTAAATTCATTTTATTAATCGCTATGCCAAATAGCCACGCGTTTATGGCTAACGCGGTAACATACGATCTCAGATCTCCACGTAATTTATTTACGTACAATAAATTAACATTACAGATCCAACGAAACTAGTTTCGTTGAAATCTATAACTGTTTCAGAATTGGATATTTTTAACTTGATTGAATTGAAATAAAATTCTCATTTCCACCAAATCAAAATTATACAAAAAATTTAAATCCCTATCAACTTTCATTGTATACCAATGGCATATATAATGATCCAGAACCCATTCGGATCCCTATTAAATTCTTGCATACAACGATATTCAATTTATTAAAAAAACATTTTATTCTAGATAGATAAATCGTTATGGTTTATAAACAATTCCATAGCGACTTTCTGAAATTTTGATTTTGACATAACTCAAAAAATGTAATATGAAATCTTGAATTTATCTTTCATTAAAAAATTATAATCCAATAGACTTGGATGATTCTTATTTCAAAGAATTCCAACTTATATTGGATTATGTACATTCAATAGAAATTCAAAAGATAAAATTACAAACTACCACGTCGTTGTGAGTTTGTTTTTATTTTATATATAAATTATACGTTCAAATTTCATTTAATAAATGAATTCCTTATTATAATTCTTTTATATTACCAATCAAACATTTAAACCAATTTTAAATATTTAAACTTAACGGCTAATAATCTAGGTCGTTACATATTTTGTACTAGCGGATAACGATAGGTCTATTGGGTTTTTGGATTGGACCTAGGATTCTAACTAGTTTGGCTAAACTTAAGAAACCATCAACAGGTTGTAAGCCATGTAATTTCAGATATTTAAACCTCATGCTTGGGATTGTTTACTTATTTCTAATATTACGGCCTTTCGTTGATTTCCGGAAGGTTCTCCGATTGAATTATTGCCTTTCAGGTACCTTCTATGTTTAACCAACAAAGTTGTATGATAATAATACAATAATTGAGAAATTACCACTTTATTACCTCAATTTCCTAAATAAACTTATTTTTTGTATATGTTGATATTACAGACTTTCCTCCAAATCGATTTTGAAACTAGGGTTTAGAACTCAAACTTATGGATACAATATTGAGAATGAGAAATATGATCATGATTCTAGACCCCTAAGGTTATATTTACTAGTGCAGGTTGACCCTCCATCCGTTATCCCTTAGAAGAATAACCATAGTATCCCTTTAGGGCTTTCCACTAATGTTCTTCGGAACTAGAAGCTTTGGCTATTTGTAGTAGATTAAGCTTGTAGGAGCTCCCGGCTTTCATCACTCATACGACATATACAAGGACCGCTTGCAGTTGTTATTTGATGAAGGCTTAAGTTGTACGGCATACTTCCTTTGGGCTAACCAAAAGACATAACTAGCTTCTTTCCACATGCTTCAAGACAGCTATTTTGAGGACCATACCCTTCGGTAATCACTGACTAGGGATTTCCACATGAAAGAGAATCTTTTCCTCTACAACTTAGGCTCCAGAAGTAATTATCTGAAGGAATGGTTCTAACAACGCCAAAGGATTTTTGTCTTCCGTAACCCTTCACCTTACCGTTGGCTTTAAGTTTTCCCCGATTGTTTTGGTGCTAACAAGTGAAGGGGTGTTCTTGACTTTACAAGTCAACTGCTCTAATTTTCAATGATGTGGCATTCTAGCCGCCTCTTGTTACTTTTTATTTAGACGGCCATTTAGGTCAACAACTATATTCACTTCTCTTATTTTCCTTGTTTTTGTTAATAGGTTTACCTTTCTCTTGCTTCCTTTTCAACCTAGAAATATTATTCTAGAGCCCGAAAATCAAAGCTGAAAAAAGAATTTTAATTTCTCGAGATCGTTTTAACTACTAATTCAAGGTAAATATTTTATCTTTTACTCCACTTTCATAATCAACCCTATAATTTCGATTTTTTTAGAGATTTAGTCCCCTTGATTTTTTACGTGAAAATAGATAACAGATTTGGGCTAAACCGATTAATTGATTTGATTATAAAAACCTAAAGAGCTCATGAATTTCAATTGTGATTTGTTACTTTTCGATTTCAATCCGATTTTCCTAAGTTTGTTGATATTTTTTACGTATTCAGCATTCATCTTTGGATTCAAACTTGTTTTGCCAAACTATGATTTAATTAAGCGAATCTAATACGCTCTACTACACTTCTCGAACTAATAATCAAAATATGATTGCGTAATCGATTTTCAAAGCCTAGAACATGTTCATTTTTATTTTTCCTGGTCTTATACTCTTTCGTTTGTTTGGGTAAAACCTTACTTTTGGTCTTTGACACATGAAAGAGGAAGGATTTCGTTACAAACCAAAGGAAAGTTTTTTAACAAATTGTTGAATTTATCGGTATGATTTTCTATTTGATGATAACAAACATATATTATTCCATATATATGGTTATAATTGTACTATTCTATATTTTATCTCATATACATATAAATATTACTATTGAATAATAGTAATATTGCATAGAATTAAACATTCAAATAGTATTTGTTATTCAATAAAATATTTTATTTTAGATATTCAGATTAGTACATCTTTTAGTTCACTTCTATACATTTCAATAGTCACATTCATTTACATTGGTTCCTCACTACAGTTCACTCATTGCATTGAGACATACATACGCTCTTTCTCATGTACATACACATATACACAAACTGACACACTTTTGTCTTCAAACTGCTTCAGATCCTATCCACTCACCTGTGTACCTGTCACAGAAACACACACGGTAAACTGGAACAAAATAGAATTTATTGTTGACAAATATAGATTTATTTTTTATTTGCCTTAAAAAAATTTGGTGTGTTTCTCATCATATTTCTGGTCTTGGTGTGATATATATATATATATATATATATATATATATATATATAAATTGAGTCCAGACTGCTTGTGATATTCACAGTTATTCACTCAAAATACCATAAGGTAGATTGATTTTCTAGATTTCGCAAAGCCTCAAGTCAGTTATAATGGTGCATTGATCAAGACCAGCCTCAACTCATATACGTCGTCTACTGATCTTGACCAACCTCCCCACAACCATAACTGGTTTGATGGATTAGAAATAATAATTATATGTATATGCACATAGAATATTTTTTAGGTGATCAGGGGAAAAATGGACAAATACAACTCAGCATGGTACATTGCAGCCATAAGTCATGACCATGAAGCTCACGACACAATCATACATACATATAAACGTGTAATCATATATAAATGTATGAATATATTTATATATGTATATATGCATGTGTATGGATCATGTACTTCAAAAAGGCATACACAAAAAAATTCAGCAAACCATGGAAAAAAACCAACTCAGGGAGCCTTGGTTGGAGGAGCATGTACGTGCAACACGTCAGTAAACAAGGCATGCTCAACCCAAACAGTCAACATGCACATAATGGTTAATGACCAGCACAAGTGAAAGTGCAGAGGCACAACCAGGGTGCAGCACAGGGTCAAGCACAAAGTGCACAACATCAAGCAAATCGAAATGGCCAACCGGCAAAGTCAGGTGCGTCCATGTACACAGGAAGTACACAAGGCAAACCAGAGAAGAAAGATTGCAACAAAGACTATGCAACATGCATAGGTACAGATTCCTAGCACGTTGACATCAACCTTAACATATATATGGAACTGGACCAAGCAAATGGAACAAAGCACGGTGCATGCAACGTGCATAAGCACTAGTGTTAGCGATATTTTTCGCCAACACCTGGTTTAAGTCGTGTGGGGCATAGATTCAAGTAATTTGATGTATTCATGACCCAGGTTTGTGGGAGGATGTGACGAAATCAATATTGTTGGGCTAGATCCATCCTTCTTCAGGCATCGGGATATCAACCTTGGAGATTAGACATCCTACCTTCAAGGGATGGATGCTCCACTGACAATACCGTAGAGATCCAAAATATTCCGAAGGGGGTTCAACCAGCCAGACATGACTAATATCTCATTAGATTAATAACTTTCTGAGTCGTGAACACAATAACATATATTGTGATAGGAGGAGAATAGGCCAACGCTTCCTCATACTAAAGGAAGAAACCACCGTGATGTTTATTGATTCAGATGGTTGTTTCGCATCGAATCGGCCTGAAGGGCAGAGGATACTCTAAGATCAAAGTGATAAGCCAGTGGATAACTTCTTTCTCAAGATCAAGGAGCGTTAGGCTCATTATGAAGACGTTAATCGATGTGCAAAAATCATAAGGACAGAAGGAGGATGACTTTGGATTTCTATGAAGTCCTTTGTAACACCCCGCATTTTTAATATAATTAAAAATGAAATAAAATTTATGAAAATATTCTTATATAGGTAAATAATGATGATGTATAATGAGAATTAATTAATACATGGAAGAGAAGAAAAATTAATTCGATAATAGTGTGTGTAATGGAGAAGATAGTAAAATAAGGATATTTAATTTAAATATCAGGAATTAAGTAAAATGGACATCACCTTTGCGTTCCCCTCGAAATTTTACATGAAATAGAGTCCGAATTTTCGAAAATCGAAGTCCGTATGAAGGAGTTATGATCTCCCGAAGTTTCAGCGAAAAATCAGAAAACAGCCCAGCCCAGAACAGAAAAAAATGACCAGGTCGACCATATGGTCAACCTCCCAGGTGGGAGTACGACCATAGTGTCGACCCCCCTTGGGGAGGTCGACCTGTAGCAACCTGGAGCGGGAATTTAGGTCCAGAAGTGGGAAATTCACCCCAGAACCTGTCCAGGTTCATTTTTGAGCACCTGGATGAGTTTTTGGGCCTAGTACGTTGGTCTAACACCTATATAAACATCCTAGGCTCATTGTAAACTCCACAACAATTCATAGCAAGCCCATGGCTCTCTTCTAACTTGATTTCTTCTTCCTCCTCAAGTTATTGGTCTAAATAAATCTTAGATCTATTCTTCTCTCTTTTCTCTACAACATCTATTCTTAAAATTAAAAAGAATGAGATCTAGAATTACTACAACCATGAATAAAAAAGAAAAGAGGCTCATATCTAAATCACTGCGCAAAGAGAAGGAATTCAGATCTGCAACCTACGCCGCATATGAAATCAAAGATAAATTGAATTGGACATGAAATCAATCAAAGATGAATCAAAAGCAACAAAAAGGGGAAAATCAGTTCGAAGATTAATCTCGTTCCTATTTTGAAGATGACAAACACTGTGAGTGGAGTTATAATACACTTTTTGTGTAAAATTATTATTTATCGTTCAAACATTCCCTATGTAAACACGAAACGAAATTATTGTGGAAATTGGATCTGTAATGTTTAATATTGTCATATGTTCGCTTTTAATTATTATGCCTACGATTATGTCCTCTTTTATTCTCCCTCTTTTATCTTTTTATGACTAGGCTATCACGAGCCTAGCTTTATTATGAAATGAATACGACGAAATGATTATTGCGAACTAAAAAGGGGAACACTTGGTTTTGGGCTATGACATGAACTGGAGGGTGTGGTTATAAATTACAAAGGGGTTGGGCGTAATATAACATTGACAAAACCTGAATGCGTAGACCAAATTTAGAATTATACGCATGAACATGATTTGGGGTTTGGCATAGAATTGACATCATTGATTTAAGCATGAAATTGACTTATGGATTTGTTAATGGGCACATGTCTAGAATAAAACCTTTATTATAACTTGAATTTGGATAAGAACACAAACTTGATATGAATTGACATCTGCAATTTGACATGAAGTTTACATTTAGAACTTGAACATGAAATTGACATGAATATGAATTATGAATTTAATGATAGACGTAACCTGTTAATGGGATTACAAGCATGAATATAAATTGGGGGTTTTTAGGTAAAGCTTGGATTTGGGGTATTGACACTTGACATCTAGATTGAACTTGATACTCGAATTTTGGCACTATTGAAATGCATTGAACATGAATATGGTTGTGTAATTTGTGTAATGTAAATAGGGACAAGATTATGAAACTTGAAATATGACATTTAGAATATGCTTATGAACTTGACATCTAAAACGAACATGAACATGGCATGAATTGGTAGTTGACATTTATAAGAACATGCTTGTAAGTTGGGTAATTGGCATAACATGAACTTAATATTTTTTTGACATGATTATGAACTTGACATATGCCTATTAGAATAGACATGAACCAAACATGAAACATGGCTATCTCGAGGTTAGGATGAGTTTGCGATGTAATCCTGCCCGGAACTGCCCGGCCTAACCAGTGGTTGCAAACAATAGGTCCTAATGTGAGAAGTTGGTTATATCGCGCTTGAAACCCGAGGTTAGACTGAGTTGTGGTGTAATTCTGCCCGGAACCGCCCAGCATAACCAGTGACCACAACAACAGGTCTACTCTAAGAGGTTGTGGTGCATTAATAATTAATGGCACATGATTCGTACGGTTAAGTCATGAATTCAAAGACAACACTTAACCAAATTTGTGAATGAACATTATAAGGAGATGGGGTTAAGTCGACACGAACATATGAACAAAACTTAACCAAAAACGGAAATAGGGAATGTTAACTACCTATTATAAATCGAAGATGAAATTGTCGAAGGGTTAATTAGGGGGTAAACCTGTCCTAGGGACAGAGAAAACTATGACTTAAGATGTAATGTAAGACCTGAAGGGTGGGAAAACCTATAATATGGGGTAAGCTAAGCAAGAACTGTGGGAAAACACCCATGCACTATCACCGAATAAAAGAGAACTTAAGCTAGGCTTGAATTCATGGGAAAACCTTAGTCAACAAGTTGAATTATAAAGCGAAAATATGTGGTCTAATGTCTAAGGTAACGAGAATTGACTAGGTAAAACAACGAGAATGATTACTAAGTAACAAGCCTAAGTTAATAGGAACTAAGCAGTAAACCTTAGTTAAGAAAACGGTCGAGAACGAGAACTAAGTTGTATCCTTAGTTAAGTGGACTAAGTGTTAAACCTTAGTTAACAAGATTAAGGGGAAAGGAAACTAAGTGGTAAACCTTAGTTAAGAACAACTAAGTAATAATTCTTAGTCAAGGAATCTGAGCCAGTCCATAAATAAATGAATAACCCGATACGGTAGATCATCGCTTAACAAACACACGAGGAGGAGCGAACGTTAATCTGATTTCGAGAAAGGCTCCAGCGGACTGGGTTACGAAGCACGTAGCTTCGGGGAACGTGAGGGTTCTCTTGGTATACCTCTGTGAGGTTGCAGATGATCCGCCTAGGCTCACAGAGGTTAAGGTCTGCGGTAGGAGAACTAAGAGTATGCCTTGGTTGCAATATAAGGCAACCTAAAGACTAGGATGGACCACCAGCGTGAGGCGGCGATATCTTATTTAACCCTGTGATAGCACTCGTCGTCTACCTACCATCTTCAGTCAATCGTAGTACGTATACGGAAAGGTAGAGAACTCCCAACAGACCATGTACTTGCTATCTAGTTATGGGTGAGGCTGGCCAATAGGAAAGTGGGGCATAGGTGGCAGGAGTACAGTTCTCGTGCTTGATTTTCTTGGATTGCCTTTCATTAGTTGAGGGAGGGGTCACGTGGGACCATAACCACTGGTAGAAAAACAGACCTTAGCATCTGCATTGGCAGATAACTTAAAGCTCCCGACCGAGTTCCGTATTTCTTGATTTAGCCCTGTCACTGGACTCGGGCCGCACATATAGTGTACATGTGCACCTAGACATCGGAAACGATTCGCGATACATACGTGGGGAAAAGGGCGCTGTTCGACAGGTAGCATAATCCCTAGTAGTCCTAGGTGGCATAAACCCTAATCGAATGTAGAAAACGTTCAATAGGTAGCATAATCCCTATTGGTCCTAGGTGGCATAAATCCTAGTTGAACACTCGATAGTTCATGATAAGGAAACCTAGCCAGATCAAGGGTGGCAGTCCAAACGATTTCAAGAATGGTGGCACTACGTTGAAGTAGTATAGAATTACGTGATAAAGCCCGTATGATATATGGCAAGGGACTGTATGTATACATGGAAAGGATTATACGAGTTGGGGAAAAATTACATATACGATGTATTAGGTTAAGTCTAGTAGTAAGTGGACGAGAATGGTATGGGTTTGGCCTTGGGTGCTAATATTGTGAATAACCTAATAAACAAGAAATTATAACTGAACGGTATATGTAGGGTTACACAAGAGTTTATTATAGTCCAGTCACACATAACTTATGTTCTGACCCCCTCCTCACAACATGCGCAGGTTAGGTTCATGACAGAGATAGTATTGCTTGACTATTGGCTTGGCAGTATTATTATTAAGGGTATGCTATTTTGAATAAATTATATTTTATTCCTTCCCCTGTGAGCTGCTTTTCGAACTCTGACATGTTTCTTTCTCTCTGTCTTTTTTGCAGGATACCAGAGCACCCAACTCGGGGTCCGATGGATTGGATTTTGAAAAATTCGGTCTATCGAAACCCGGGTTGTTACATCTGGTATCAGAGCTTCGGTTTAGCGGTCTTAGGGAGATAATGAGTGAACGTATTTGTATTTTCTAAAATATAAATATATTATATATATAAACCTAAATCCATATAGTAGCCCACTAGACATGTAAAGAGTTGGGATATTGGTTTGTACACTAGAGGCATGGACATAGAAATTTTGGAAACAATTAGGTGGTTGGGAAAGTGTACAATATGACTTGGAGCTAGAAAGTATCCCATAGAATGGGAACTGAAATATTAGTATTTCAGAGTAGTGGGTCTAGAAGTAAAACCTTAGAAATTAGAAAAAAAGGTTAAAGTGTGAAAATGAATTAGGAATATATATAGTCGAGAAAATTGAATTTGTGAAAGTACCTAGGAAAGCCTAGTTGAGTGGAAAACCCGCTTTGAGTCTGACCCAATAATAAACTTTTAAAAACTTGAATTTGTAAAAGAGTTTGTGGTATTTTCTGAGTTTTGATCTTAAAAGTATCTTGATGTTTGAAAAGTGCATATTGGGTTTTAAAATAAAGTGGGGTATATTATGTAAAACAACGATTTCTTGTTTTGAAAGAATTCTCGCATGAAAAGGAGCATATATATATAGCTCACTAGTTCTCATATATGAAAATCTTGGAAGGAAAATGTTGTATTTTGTTAAAAAAAAAATTTGGGTAAACAAATTTCCCTTAGAATGCATAAGCATTGAGACCTAGAATTGTTGCTTGAGAAAAAGAAAAAGGATAGGCTAGTAATACACAGCATGGACTAGTAGTGACTACTAGGTGATGAAGGGCAAGCAATTATATAGACCCTGTTAGGTGGACTCGCGATTGTCAGAGGTAATAAAGTCTTAAGATCCTTGGCCCATAGTTGTATCTGTGTAGGATACTGTTTGACTAGAAAACGGAAAAGCTTATTTGAAAAGATAAATAAATAATATAAACATGAGAAACTGGACTAAGCCAAATAAGCTAAAGAATAGCCTAACTAACAAGAAAACAATAAACTCAGTAAAGCAACAAAACAAGACGGGGGAAAGAAAATGAAAATCTCAAGAAAAAGATGAATAAATATGAAATTATTTCAAGATAAAGTCAAAAATACGAGAAAGAAATTTTCTTATGTGGTTGTGCTTGGATAAGAAAATAGGAAATCTTAATAGAATAGTTATATAAAAATCCAAGTACAATTAGAAAAGAAAAACGGAGGATGTGAATTTTTCCGTTTTATACCTTTTCGTAACATAAGAAATCGAATTTGGAAAATTAGATTTATCTAAATCTCGAATTAAAAGATGGTTGGTAGGGTTTTGGATGCGAAAATTGGATGAACTATGCTCTTATTCTATAAGAGTATGGGAAAATTTGAATGGAAAATGTTTTGATTTTTCAAAAATATTGCATCCATATAGAACTGCAAGTATATTTAGGATGTGAGCATCATGTTTTGAAAAGTTTTTTTAAAAGTTTGCATACATATAGGTGGATCCAAATTAGGCATACATGCTTTGCTATAATGTACTTCACTTTGCACATGTGCACAATGTTGCAACAATTGGATGAACACTAATTGGATGTTGCGAGGGATTATCTATTTTACTTTTATCGAATTTCGTGGACGAAATTCTTTAAGGGTGGGAGAATGTAACACCCCGCATTTTTAATATAATTAAAAATGAAATAAAATTTATGAAAATATGCTTATATAGGTAAATAATGATGATGTATAATGAGAATAATTAATACATGGAAGAGAAGAAAAATTAATTCGATAATAGTGTGTGTAACGGAGAAGATAGTAAAATAAGGATATTTAATTTAAATATCAGGAATTAAGTAAAATGGATATCACCATTGCGTTCCTCTCGAAATTTACATGAAATAGAGTCCGAGTTTCCGAAAATCGGAGTCCGTATGAAGGAATTATGACCTTCCGAAGTTTCAGCGAAAAATCAGAAAACAGCCCAGCCCAGAATAGAAAAAAAAAAGACCAGGTCGACCATAGGGTCGACCTCCCAGGGGGGAGGTCGACCATACTGTCGACCCCCCCTTGGGGAGGTCGACCTGTAGCGACCTAGAGCGGGAATTTTGGTCCAGAAGCGGGAAATTCGCCCCAGAAGCTGTCCAGGTTCATTTTTGAGCACCTGGATGAGTTTTTGGGCCAGGTACGTTGGTCTAACACATATATAAACATCCTAGGCTCATTGTAAACTCCACAACAATTCATGGCAAGGCCATGGCTCTCTTCTAACTTGATTTCTTCTTCCTCCTCAAGCTATTGATCTAAATAAATCTTAGATCTATTCTTCTCTCTTTTCTCTACAACATCTATTCTCAAAATTAAAAAGAATGAGATCTAGAATTACTACAACCATGAATAAAAAAGAAAAGAGGCTTAGGTCTAAATCACTGCGCAAAGAGAAGGAATTCAGATCTGCAACCTACGCCGCATATGAAATCAAAGATAAATTGAATTGGACATGAAATCCATCAAAGATGAATCAAAAGCAACAAAAAAGGGAAAATCAGTTCAAAGATTAATCTCGTTCCTATTTTGAAGATGACAAACACTGTGAGTGGAGTTATAATACACTTTTTGTGTAAAATTATGATTTATCGCTCAAACATTCCCTATGTAAACACGAAATGAAATTATTGTGGAAATTGGATCTGTAATGTTTAATATTGTCATGTGCTCGCTTTTAATTATTATGCCTACGATTATGTCCTCTTTTATTCTCCCTCTTTTATCTTTTTATGACTAGGCTATCATGAGCCTAGCTTTATTATGAAATGAATACGACGAAATGATTATTGCGAACTAAAAAGGGAACGCTTGGTTTTGGGCTATGACATGAACTGGAGGGTGTGGTTATAAACTACAAAGGGGGTTGGGCGTAATATAACATTGACAAAACCTGAATGCGTAGACCAAATTTAGAATTATACGCATGAACATGATTTGGGGTTTGGCGTAGAATTGACATCATTGATTTAAGCATGAAATTGACTTATGGATTTGTTAATGAGCACATGTCTCTAGAATAAAACCTGTATTATAACTTGAATTTGGATAAGAACACAAACTTGATATGAATTGACATCTGCAATTTGACATGAAGTTTACATCTAGAACTTGAACATGAAATTGACATGAATATGAATTATGAATTTAATGATAGGCGTAACCTGTTAATGGAATTACAAGCATGAATATAAACTGGGGGTTTTAAGTTAAAGCTTGGATTTGGGGAATTGACACTTGACATCTAGATTGAACTTGATACTCGAATTTTGGCACTATTGAAATGCATTGAACATGAATATGGTTGTGTAATTTGTGTAACGTAAATAGGGACAAGATTATGAAACTTGAAATATGACATTTAGAATATGCTTATGAACTTGACATCTAAAACGAACACGAACATGGCATGAATTGGTAGTTGACATTTATAAGAACATGCTTGTAAGTTGGGTAATAGGCATAACATGAACTTAATATTTTTTTGACATGATTATGAACTTGACATATGTCAATTAGAATAGACATGAACCAAACATGAAACGTGGCTAACTCGAGGTTAGGATGAGTTTGCGATGTAATCCTGCCCGCAACCGCCCGGCCTAACAAGTGGTTGCAAACAATAGGTCCTAATGTGTGAAGTTAGTCATATCTCGCTTGAAGCCCGAGGTTAGACTGAGTTGTGGTGTAATTCTGCCCGGAACCGCCCGACATAACCAGTGACCACAACAACAGGTCTAATGTGAGAGGTTGTGGTGCATTAATAATTAATGGCACAAGATTCGTAGGGTTAAGTCATGAATTCAAAGACAACAATTAACCAAATTTGTGAATGAACGTTATAAGGAGATGGGGTTAAGTCGACACGAACATATGAACAAAACTTAACCAAAAACGGAAATAGGGAATGTTAACTACCTATTATAAATCGAAGCTGAAATAGTCGAAGGGTTAATTAGGGGGTAAACCTGTCCTAGGGACAGAGAAAGACTATGACTTAAGCTGTATGTAAGACCTGAAGGGTGAGATAACCTATAATATGGGGTAAGCTAAGCAAGAACTGTGGGAAAACACCCATGCGCTATCACCGAATAAAAGAGAACTTAAGTTAGGCTTGAATTCATTGGAAAACCTTAGTCAAAAGTTGAATTATAAAGCGAATATATGTGGTCTGATGTCTAAAGTAACGAGAATTGACTAAGTAAAACAACGAGAATGATAACTAAGTAACAAGCCTTAGTTAATAGGAACTAAGCAGTAAACCTTAGTTAAGAAAATGGTCAAGAACGAGAATTAAGTTGTAATCCCTAGTTAAGAGGACTAAGGGTTAAACCTTAGTTAACAAGATTAACGGGAAAGGAAACTAAGTGGTAAACCTTAGTTAAGAACAACTAGTAATAATTCTTAGTCAAGGAAACTGAGCCAGTCCATAAATAAATGAATAACCCAATACGGTAGATCATCGCTTAACAAACACACGAGGAGGAGCGAACGTTTATCTGATTTTGAGAAAGGCTCCAGCGGACTGGGTTACGAAGCACGTAGCTTCGGGGAACGTGAGGGTACTCTTGGTATCCCTCTGTGAGGTTGCAGATGATCCGCCTAGGCTCACAGAGGTTAAGGTCTATGGCAGGAGAACCAAGAGTATGCCTTGGTTGCAATATAAGGCAACCTAAAGACTAGGATGGACCAGCGTGAGGCGGCGATATCCTGTTTAGCCCTGTGATAGGACTCGTCGTCTACCTACCATTTTCAGTCAATCGTAGTATGTATACGGAAAGGCAGAGAACTCCCAACAGACCATATACTTGCTATCTAGTTATGGGTGAGGCTGGCCAATAGGAAAGTGGGGCATAGATGGCAGGAGTACAGTTCTCGTGCTTGATTTTCTTGGATTGCCTTTCATTAGTTGGGGGAGGGGTCACGTGGGACCATAACCACTGGTAGAAAAACAGACCTTAACATCTGCATCGGCAGATAACTTAAAGCTCCCGACCGAGTTCCGTATTTCTTAATTTAGCCCTGTCACGGGACTCGGGCCGCACATATAGTGTACATGTGCACCTAGACATCGGAAACGATTCGCGATACATACGTGGGGAAAAGGGCGCTGTTCGACAGGTAGCATAATCCCTAGTAGTCCTAGGTGGCATAAACCCTAATCGAATCTAGAAAACGTTCAATAGGTAGAATAATCCATATTGGTCCTTGGTGGCATAAATCCTAGTTGAACACTCGATAGTTCATGATAAGGAAACCTAGCCAGATCAAGGGTGGCAGTCCAAATGATTTCAAGAATGGTGGCACTACGTTGAAGTAGTATAGAATTACGTGATAAAGCCCATATGATATAGGTCAAGGGACTGTACGTATACATGGAAAGGATTATACGAGTTGGGGAAAAATTACATATACGATGTATTAGGTTAAGTCTACTAGTAAGTGGACGAGAATGGCATGGGTTTGGCCTTGGGTGCTAATATTGTGAATAACCTAATAAACATGAAATTATAACTGAACGGTATATGTAGGGTTACACAAGAGTTTATTATAGTCCAGTCACACAGAACTTATGTTTTGACCCCCTCCTCACAACATGCGCAGGTTAGGTTCATGACAGAGATAGTATTGCTTGACTACTGGCTTGGCAGTATTATTATTAAGGGTATGCTATTTTGAATAAAATATATTTTATTCCTTCCGCTGTGAGCTGCTTTTCGAACTCTGACATGTTTCTTTCTCTCTGTCTTTTCTGCAGGATACCAGAGCACCCAACTCGGGGTCCGATGGATTGGATTTTGAAAAATTCGGTCTATCGAAACCTGGGTTGTTACATCCTTCTTCTTCTTCGAAGGCGATACGATCAACTTCTCCACACGAAAGGTTAGTGTTAACTCCTTGTTTCACCATAACAGCACAAAAAGATTATCAAATTGTGAGGTATTAAAGCCTTTTAATTCTCCATTCGTAAATTGTAGATGTATTACACAAGTTAAAGAAAATCCTTAATTTGCTTTGGGGAATTAGAATTTGCTCTTTTTCTGAGAAGAAAGAATCACCTTGAGAAATGAAAAATTCTTCCCTCTTTATGCGGCCTCTAAGGTCCTATTTATAGAGACTTTGGGTTGCTTTCGCCGCTAGGCTATTGGGCCTGCAGGGGCCTTTGTCTGCAGTTTCTTCCTTGCTTTCGGACGTTTGGCTTCCAGTCGTCTCCGGAGAGCTAATTATGGTCTTCGGAGTGGGGATTTTGGTCATTTGCGGCTTCTTTGGGGATGGTATTTGAACCCTTGGCAACAGCTCCCTAGTGTAGGCACTCAGACGTAAGGTTTTAGATGTAGGCTTCTGGCTTTATGGTGAATACTTAGAGGAGCTTGCCCTCATGATGTATGTAGATAACTGCTGATGTGAAACAGACGCTGGGTTTTGTACTAGATAAATTAGTACGGGTAGCCTGTATCTCCGCTTGGGTCTGGGTAGCCTTTCGGTTGAGGTTTTCCAGTATTCTTGTTCTCCGGAAACTAGCTTTCGGTGATATCACTGTTACTTATGTATGTGGCCCTTCATCATCCATGTAGTCGATTTTTCAGAAGCTGACTCTAGATAATCCTTACATGCTGACCTGATACACTTCTCCTTCTTGTGTGCCGGCGTTAAGCGGGTTAATTCTGATAGTCCTTATGGGTTTCGATAAGTGGAGCCTGTGCCCTCCTTTTTCTCGGTTCCTATCTTAGGTTACCTTTCATTACGGAGCTCCCCTTCAGATGGACCTTGCTGGATGAGCTTGGTTGGCATTCTATAGATTTTGAGTTCCTTTCTTCCTAAGGGGTGTCGGTTTATGTCGTCCTAGAATTGTTCTCTCTATTATTATATTCATCCGATATCCCTTCACCATCAGCTTATGCTAAGGGTAATTTTTGGTAGTAACATTTGCCATTCCCTAGTAAAAGGTGTCTTCAACTTTCCAAGCCAATCTTCTTTTCCCAAGCTCTTTTCTATCCATCTGTTAGTTGTTTCTTAATGCTGGATTACGTCATGAGTCCCGATGAAGAAATCCTCCTTCATCGTTGGTGGAGAAAAGAATCAATCCATAATCTAGAAACTCCTTCCAGCATTTGTGAAGGATTGAATCCACCCAGATTCGGGTATTTCGAAGGTTGTAAACCGGGAGCCCCTTCCTGTATTAATAAAGAGTCGAATCCACCAAGGTTCGGGTATTTTATAGATTGAAGACCGAGAAACCCTTCCGGCATTAATAGAGAGCCGAGACCACCTAGATTCGGGTATTTTGAAGGTGGAAGACCGGGAACCCCTTCTGATATTAAATGAAGAGCCGAATCCACCCAGATTCGGGTATTGCAGGTTGAAGACCGGGAACCCCTTCCGGTATTAATGAAGAGCCGAATCCACCCAGATTAGGGTATTTGGTAGGTTGAAGACCGGGAACCCCTTCGAAACTAATGAAGAGCCGAATCCACCCAAATTCGGGTATTTTGAAGATTGAAGACCAGGAACCCTTTCGGGCATTAAATGAAGAGCCGAACCCACCCAGATTCGGGTATTTGGTTGGTTGAAGACCGGGAACCCCTTTCGGTATTAATTAAGAGCCGAATCCACCTACATTCAGGTACTTTGAAGACTGTAGGCCGGGAGCCTCTTCTGGTATTAATGTTGTTGGCAACCCCTTCAGATTTGATTAGTGAACCAGAGGTTGTATGTGCTTCTTGAGCCACTCTCTGGGCTTTTGGTGTCAAAGCAGAGGATGCACATGCTTTTTTGGCCACTCTCTGGGCCTATGCATTCGGTGCGCTTGGGTAGCTTGCCTAAGAACTTACCCGTCCTGCCACCAGGAGGCGCCTTAAGCAGACCATCGTAGGTAGTGATAAAGGTCTAGAAACTAAGAAGGGGTCATCATAGGCACAAAACTAAGGTTTACTCTTTTGACACTCTATACGGACCATCGTTGGTACTGATAGAGGCTTACACGCCACCCCCTCCGACGGGTGCCCTATCCCGACAATCGTAGGTGGTGATAGGAGTTAGCACTCCCTTCTGCGGGTAACGCTGAACATAAGCAGCGGTAGGATGTGCTCTTCTGCGAGCAGAGGTAGGATGTGCTTAGTTCTAGCAGAGGTAGGGCGTACTCTTCTACGAGCAGAGGCAGGGCATGCTAAGTTAGATGCACTTCCATGAGCATTGCTTGTCTGAAACGACGGCTTACGCTTTTGATGCTTTAACCTAGCCCCCTCTTATTTGGGCAAGGAGAAAGACTAACACGCCATCCCACTCGGGGGGATGCCTCGTCTTGATGACGAGGGATTTGATCCCTCTTCTCAGCTCGTCCCCTTTTGGGTCTTATTTTGAGCCATAGGAAGGGTTTCCATACCCTTAGTTATGTGACCATCTTTGGAAGAAAATTTTTTCTCTTATTTCTCTACCGTTGGGAAATATGGTCTTAAATGTTTTGAGTTCCATGTTCTTGGAACAAGAAGCCATCGGGCCTGCTCAGTCGATATGTTCCAGGTACAACTTCTTGATGGATGACTAAAGGTCCTTCCCAATTTGGGCTGAGAGGGCCATCTGCTGGGTTCTTTATGTTTGCCATCACCCTTCATAAAACTAAATCTCCTTTTGCAATGGTTTTGGTCTTAACCTTTGAGTTGTAGTATTTCGCAATCCTTCTTTGGCGTTCGGCTTTTCTGATAGCTGCCTCATCCCTTAATCCTTGTATTAATTCTAGGGATTCTTTTCTAAATTCTTGGTTGGGATTGAACGCATATGCTATCCTTATATGCGATGGTATCTCAATCTCGACCAGAAGCATAGCTTCACATCCATATGTCAGGGAAAAAGAAGTGTGCTGTGATAACCCGAAAAATTCCCACACTTCGAATCGACCATAAGCCACACAGGTCTGACCCAAAGAATGGAAATCTGCGGATACATCAACTTTTGGATACAACACATTAAAACAAATAACAGAAGACTTTTATAACACCATAATAAATGTTACATCAGAGTACAGAATATATATCAGAATACATTGGTAATAAATACAACGGAAGAATAAATTACAATAAATTTTATACATTGCAGCGGAACTAATCTCAGTGGAAGGCTATCACATTTTGGCCACAGCTTCAGTCTTCAAACCAGGATCTTTCTTAATATCTCTGCCAAACAAGCTACTCGACTGCCCGTGTGGAAAGAGGGCACCCGAGTTTGCAAAGTGAAACAACTACAGGTCAGTCGTGGGACTGGTGTGAGGATTCTTTACTTACCACGCCGCTAACGCTGAACGGGTTTACTCCATTAGATTGCCAGTGCAAAACTAAAGTAAATCGTCAAATAACGCAATGCTTTTTAGAAAAATGAAACCATTATAAGACCCAAGTCCCATCACACAATGCAACGCAAGCCGGAGGATAGGGTTTTACCTTATAATGATCAAAAGATGCTTGATACGTAAAAACGGTATTAGTGTGTATATATATTTATAAAAACATTTCAAAGTAAATGTATCAATCCTAGACGGCATAGTACCCCATCCTACTATGTCGCCATACTAGTTATACAGTCAAAACCGCAAGGGGCGTATTGGAAATTGGGTTTCCATCAAGAGTCAAGGCTAGGGAGGAGATCCTTACCGATTCGAGACATTCTAGCAATGCCCCAGGATTGGTACTCTGTCCAACCCTTGGATCCTGCAGGGCCGGTCCACACTTACTTTTGTGGATTAGAAATGCCTGAACACACGTTCCCCGGTTCTAGTGAACCTATAATACGGTCGAGGGCGACCGTATAAATCCGAGGCCTTGCAAAAAAAAAATCCAACAACCACATAAGTAAATGTCTGGGCTCCATACCATGACACCACTTCTAGCTAGAAAAAAAACGTTTGCACTCCCTGCGTTCCCTTCTCCCGTTTTAGACTCCACCGGGCTGTGAGGCTCGCGAAGTCACGATATACACAAAGTTATGCCTAAATAGGTTGTGCTTTGATCATCAACCACAAGGCCTGCTTTTCAACAAAGCCTTGATCATTTGCATCTTAGCATGCCACATTGTCAGACCCTACCATATTATTGATCATCCACCAATATATATATAACCTCTAAGCTCATACGTCTTAGAGAAGGGTGTTAAGTGGAGGATAAATTCTCTACCACCAAACAGAAATATATAATCAGTAGCGTTCAACAGTAGAAATGAATACAATGTCAGACACACAATCCACTTACAAGTCCGTTCTGGGTCTGAACGAAACCGGAGAAACCTGGGTGGTTCTCGTATATCCGGACAATCAACACATACGTCCGGACGACTACCACAGAAATCCCTTTAGGGCAGCTACTCCTATCGGAGACCTCAGTAGCAACACATCCATCCGATGTGAAAACCGCCGGTCTTCAACACCGTCTTCATCTTCGACTCTTCATCGTCGTAATAAATATTCGGAATGGGTAAAACCCGGTCTTTTCGAATAATCAGCGTATTTTATAATTAAAAATCAAGTGCTAAAAGAACACATCCAACGCCTCATTCCAATTCAGAATATTCTTTTAAATGGCATATTATTAAGGAAAGGTTCCCATTCATTTTACCAAAGATAAATTCTTTAAATTATTCTTTAATCTTCTTTCTAGAAATTCATTTAAAACTCCAATTTGGTTTTAAATATCAAAAATAAGTATTCAATGATTATTCCACTTTAAGAAATAAATCTTATCTTATTTAGGTTAAAGAACTAATGTCATTTAAAACATTTTTCACGATTAACCCAAATCCTACTCCATTAAATGTGGAATTTTCACAGAAATCAAATCAATATATATAATCGGTATAAATTTCTATATCGGACTATAAATATAAATGGAATAACGGCAAAGCCTTTTAAATTCCATATATATTAACGGTCTTCATTCATAGAAGCTTATCTCAATTAATATTAAATCGAATTCCATTCCATTCCAATTTAATATATATAATCGGAAAACTTTTCTTTTGGAAAAACTCTTATTATATCTTAATAAAAGATTTATAAATTCCAAATCACATTTTCCCTATCAATTGGGTTAAAGAACAAATGTCGTTTAAAAACATAGTTCACAATAAACCCAATTCACATTTCAACTTTATCTTGATAAATAAATATAATAGGAAACTCTAATAATCTTAATTAAAAGATCCTTTTCTCAACTGGGTTTAAGAATAGTGTTATTTAAGACACTATTCATGAAAAACCAAAATTCAATTTCACTTTAATTCAATTCCGTTGATTTATTATACTAGTTAGTTAACGAGTTTACTTTGATAAAAATACATTTTTATCTTTTCAAATATGGGATTTTTCTATCCAAAATCTTTCTAAAGTATTTATTATGATTTTACATAATTTTTCCATATTTTTAAATTAGTTTTAAAACGATTCCAACTTTATTTTCAATTTTATATCAAAATTGAATATTCCTCTTCTTTATCATATCAGAATATTAATATTTCCAAAATATTAAATTTTATAAATCACTTTCTTTAAATATTCATTTTAAAATGAATAAGATTTATCGATAAACTCGTTCAGGTTAACAATGGCGTTGCTATTTAAAGCAGATTTAATATATCAGTTCATTTTCTTATTCATTTATATTTATACTGGGCCAGACCTCTCACATTAAGCCTGCGACTTATGGGTGCTGGATATGCCGGTTGGTTCCGGGCAGACTTATCCCATAAGTTGGGCTTAACCTCGTGTCAAAAACCCAATTTGAATTCATGTACTTGGACCTCTCACATTAGGCCCAACATTTATGGCTGCTGGATATGCCGGTTGGGTCCGGGCAGACTTCCACCATAAATATGACCTAACCTCGTGTCCAAATACAATTTTAATTTATAATTATAATTATTTCTTGAAAATATTATTTTAAAATATTCTATATTTTAAAATCTCAAACTTCTAAAATAACCTATATTTCAGAATATAACTTAATATTTACCTTTCCAAAATAAACCTTGACTCTTCATATTATCATAATATTAGTTATTCCAAAAATTGTGATATCAAAAATTACCATTCCAACTTTAAACGTAATCAGTCTATATCAATTCGTTTATGTTAGGTATTGAAACCAAATCTTCTGCATTTAATGTTAACATAAAAACAGAATCTTTTAAATTCAATTTTCTTATTATAATTGGAATGTAATTTTACCAATTCTAATAATTCATTATAACTTTCCAAATGATAAAGATATAGTCTTCTTAATTCAAGCGTCAATTTATTCCATTAATTTAGTAATAAATGAAAATTATTCCTTTCATTTAAAATTGGAATGAGGCCCACACCATTTCCATATAATTCAATTATACGGAAATCATACATTTATTTCATATCTATTTTCAAACATCATCAACCAAAGTGCATTTCTAATTAACCACAAGGGTGACGTGTATTCAATATCAGCCCTTGACCCATGTGGGGTTTCAACCAACACAATTCGAGTAATAGAAAATAAACTGTGCTTCTGGACGACATGTGAAAATTGATCGTCCAGTCACATAAACAAGCCAGGTCGCTTGTAAATGGCGGTGTATACAAGTGCTCAACTAGAAACCTAAATAATATGCACAATTTAACAATGTTCACATAATAGGTGTAACGGTTTTTAATTTCATTCTTTTTTTAATGAAACAATTTCAAAATAAAACATACTCTTTTGTACCGTTTCATCTTAATGTAAACAGTTCATCTTTAAATATTTCCATTTAAATCAATTCATAAATAAAGGACAAACTTTATTCATTTTGATCCCTTTTTTTTATAAAGAATAAAATTTTATTCATTTTAGTCCCTTTAAAATAAAGAATAAAACTTTATTTAATTTAGTCCTTTTTGGATAAAGAACAAATCCTTTATTCGTTTAAGTCCTTTAAAAAAAACAAACCTTTTATTCATACCTTTTATTAAAAATAAAAGTTTAACCAAACTCCATCTTTAATCCAAAATAAAAATCAAGACTTTATTTATTTTAAAATAAAAACCACAACTTTATTCATTTTAAAATAATTATGACATTACAGGTCAAGTGTAATTATGGCGCTGTTTTCCTGAAATTTTGAATTACACAACGCGAACTGCATGTGCCTGAAACGTTGAATTAATATTTTATATTCGAAAATATAATTATAAACCATTTCAAAAACATAACTTTATTTCAAAATTTCGTATTAAATAAAGATATCATCTTTATTTTTCAAAAAGAATGATAAAACCAATATTTTGTTCTTTTTGTCCAAAAAAAGCCATTTTGCATAAAAACCCAAACTTTGCCATCAATCAATTAAAATATTATTTTTATCAAAAATCAATATTTTAATTAAAGATTCATTTCCATGTAGTCCAATAAAAATGAAATATTTATTTAGTTCAACGATTGTGCACAAAATTCACGTTTTCATGTAAAACATGAAAAAATGAGATTTTGGTGCAAAATCTCCAAACCAAATAAAATCCACTTTCATGAACAACAATAAAAATTATAATTTTTTATTGAAATATAAGTTTTCATGAAATTTAATAAGTAAAGAATGAATCTTTAATTTGCGCATAAACATCAATCTCCATTGATTAAGCCAAATCACATCAACAACGTATGCAACAACAATTTGACAATAATAACCCAAACAACAATCACCAATTTCAATCATACATCGCCAATTCATTTTTGTGTACATACAAACATCAATAACACAAGGCAAGAAATAATTAAATTAAAAGATTATATAAATAAAAATATAGAATCTCACCGTTTCATCTCTGGTCTATCTCATCGTGTAGATCCGGTCGAAGCGAATCCAATGCATCTAAAATCATCTGATTTCGTTTTTTGTTTAATCTTAACCCAAAATTTAGGCCATCTTCTTCTTCGTTCTGATTTCCAGGAAGACACGCACAAAAATTCCACCAATCTTCATCATTGCTGCACCAAAAGTCGTTCCCCTGAGACCCATCCGCCGTCATGACGACGAAGCCCATACACTAACCACCACCGTCGATTTGCCTCTGACTTCAGCACCTTAGAGCGCGAGATCCTCTCAATCCGCTCATCATAATTCAATCATGACCGTTGATGTTGGAGGTCATGTCATGCTCTTCGATTTTCCATTTATTTATTTATTTTTGAGTTGATGAATTCTTTGAGTAGATTAGGAGAAAAAGAAAGAAAAAAGGAGAAAGGGAGAGTGTAGCCATAGATTTTAGAAACGGTGGCTGCTTTATTTATGAAATTAGGGTTAAGGAAGTGAAAGGATATTATATAGTGGACGAAATTATTATTTTTATTCCTTTTAATTAATATTTTTATTTATTTATTTATTTATGATGTCTGCAGATTGTAAATATAAAGAGAATAGAGAATAACAACAAAAAAGGGGGGTGGAATAAAGGGAATAGTTTTATATCTAAAAATGAATTTGATTGATTATTAGAAGAGGAGAGAGAGTAGAGAATAAATGCGCCAGTTATTTCCCCCAAATGCCTCTTTGTATTTATAAACAAATTAAATGCTTGCCTTTTTTTTTTCTAATTGTTTAAGTTAAGCAACTTTTTAAATTTCAAAACATGCAATATTAAATATCATAATTTAAGGAACCTATTTAGTTGCAAGAAAGAATAAGTGAAAGAGAAATAGATATATACATATAGTTGATTTAAAGGGAAGAAAAAGAAAAAAACAAAATGTTGGAAAACTGAACAGAAAAAAAAAAAAAGAGAAAGAGAAAACAAGAATGTAATTAATGCACAGTTTATTGTCTCCAAGAGTTATCGAATGGGAAACGTTACTTTATAATAAAGAAGAAGCTGCATGAGATAGAAATGGAAAAGAAAAGAAAAGGAGAAGAAGGAAATATGGTAAATATACAGGAAGGGACAAATAAAATGAATGCATCATTTATTGTTTAATGACGACTATAAGAAAGCTATGTGATTTTTTTTTTACACATGTGTATATAGTTTGATCATCCACAAAACTGCATTAGTTAAGAAACACACATTTAAATGCACCATACATATACATGTAGAATGTAATTAATTTTTATTTATTTATTTAATGTATTAAACGAAAGCCTTTCGCTTTTTTTTTATTTTATTAAATGCACACATGGATATATTATACAAAATAATTTTCATTTAAAACGGATGCATATGAAAGGAAGACAGATATAAAAGAAATAAAAAAAGAAAAGATACGTAAACATGTAGATGCATGAATGTAGAAATAAAAGAGAAAAGAAATTTAAACATGCTGATGCATGAATGTAGAAATAAAAAGAGAAAGGAGATTCTAAATATGCAGATGCATGAATGTAGGAATAAAAGAAAAATAAAAGTAATGTAGACATGCAGATGCATGCATGTAGGAATAAAAGAGAAAGAAATGTAAAAAAAATGAGGTGCATGTAAATGTTAATATTAACCATTTCCTATTGTAATTTTTTTTTCATCATTATTATTATTTATTAAATATTTTAATTTAATAACGGAATTTTTTTTTTCATTCATACGTCGCAGCATCGACGAAACTAAATATTTCGCCGTTACTATTTAAAATAAACTATTTTAAATATTAAAAACCCACTAAAATAATTGAAATAAAAATTTTAAATTCGGCCCAAAATTCCGGGTTGTTACAATCTCCCCCACTTAAAACTTTTCGTCCTCGAAAAGGAACAAAGCTAAGAGTTGTTTAATTTATCAATTCAGTTTTTATTCTTTTATCATTTGGTTTTAATAATTTTATTAATTGATTATCCTTTCAAATATATATAGTTTTTATATATTCAAAAGTTATAATTTCTAAAATCGGATTATATATATAATCACAAATACGTTAATTATAGACTTGGCACTCTCAACTCATTCTAGGGTATTACTAGCCCCATCTCTAATGAGTTTTCTCATTCTAGGATACTACTGATCCTATCTCTAATGGGTATTCTTATTGGATATTACTAATCCAATCTCTGATGAGTCTTCTGTTAAGTTCTAACGAGTTGTACCCCAAAGATTTGAGCTAACCAGAGCTCTGATACCAACTGTGATAACCCGAAAAATTCCCACCCTTCGAATCGACCATAAGCCACACAGGTCTGACCCAAAGAATGGAAATCTGCGGATACATCAACTTTGGGATACAACACATTAAAACAAATAACAGAAGACTTTTATAACACCATAATAAATGTTACATCAGAGTACATAATATATATCAGAATACATTGGTAATAAATACAACGGAAGAATAAATTACAATAAATTTTATACATTGCAGCGGAACTAATCTCAGTGGAAGGCTATCACATTTTGGCCACAGCTTCAGTCTTCAAACCAGGATCTTTCTTAATATCTCTGCCAAATAAGCTACTCGACCGCCCGTGTGGAAAGAGGGCACCCGAGTTTGCAAAGTGAAACAACTACAGGTCAGTCGTGGGACTGGTGTGAGAATTCTTTACTTACCACGCCGCTAACGCTGAACGGATTTACTCCATTAGATTGCCAGTGCATAACTAAAGTAAATCGTCAAATAACGCAATGCTTTTTAGAAAAATGAAACCATTATAAGACCCAAGTCCCATCACACAATGCAACGCAAGCCGGAGGATAGGGTTTTTCCTTATAATGATCAAACGATGCTTGATACGTAAAAACGGTATTAGTGTGTATATATATTTATAAAAACATTTCAAAGTAAATGTATCAATCCTAGACGGCATAGTACCTCATCCTACTATGTCGCCATACTAGTTATACAGTCAAAACCGCAAGGGGCGTATTGGAAATTGGGTTTCCATCAAGAGTCAAGGCTAGGGAGGAGATCCTTACCGATTCGAGACATTCTAGCAATGCCCCAGGTTTGGTACTCTGTCCAACCCTTGGATCCTGCAGGGCCGGTCCACACTTACTTTTGTGGATTAGAAATGCCTGAACACACGTTCCCCGGTTCTAGTGAACCTACAATACAGCCGAGGGCGACCGCATAAATCCGAGGCCTCGTAGAAAAAAATCCAACAACCACATAAGTAAATGTCTGGGCTCCATACCATGACACCACTTCTAGCTAGAAAAAAAACGTTTGCACTCCCTGCGTTCCCTTCTCCCGTTTTAGACTCCACCGGGCTGTGAGGCTCGCGAAGTCACGATATACACAAAGCTATGCCTAAATAGGTTGTGCTTTGATCATCAACCACAAGGCCTGCTTTTCAACAAAGCCTTGATCATTTGCATCTTAGCATGCCACATTGTCAGACCCTACCATATTATTGATCATCCACCAATATATATATAACCTCTAAGCTCATACGTCTTAGAGAAGGGTGTTAAGTGGAGGATAAATTCTCTACCACCAAACAGAAATATATAATCAGTAGCGTTCAACAGTAGAAATGAATACAATGTCAGACACACAATCCACTTACAAGTCCGTTCTGGGTCTGAACGAAACCGGAGAAACCTGGGTGGTTCTCGTATATCCGGACAATCAACACATACGTCCGGACGACTACCACAGAAATCCCTTTAGGGCAGCTACTCCTATCGGAGACCTCAGTAGCAACACATCCATCCGATGTGAAAACCGCCGGTCTTCAACACCGTCTTCATCTTCGACTCTTCATCGTCGTAATAAATATTCGGAATGGGTAAAACCCGGTCTTTCCGAATAATCAGCGTATTTTATAATTAAAAATCAAGTGCTAAAAGAACACATCCAACGCCTCATTCCAATTCAGAATATTCTTTTAAATGGCATATTATTAGGGAAAGGTTCCCATTCATTTTACCAAAGATAAATTCTTTAAATTATTCTTTAATCTTCTTTCTAGAAATTCATTTAAAACTCCAATTTGGTTTTAAATATCAAAAATCAGTATTCAATGATTATTCCACTTTAAGAAATAAATCTTATCTTATTTAGGTTAAAGAACTAATGTCATTTAAAACATTTTTCACGATTAACCCAAATCCTACTCCATTAAATGTGGAATTTTCACAGAAATCAAATCAATATATATAATCGGTATAAATTTCTATATCGGACTATAAATATAAATGGAATAACGGCAAAGCCTTTTAAATTCCATATATATTAACGGTCTTCATTCATAGAAGCTTATCTCAATTAATATTAAATCGAATTCCATTCCATTCCAATTTAATATATATAATCGGAAAACTTTTCTTTTGGAAAAACTCTTATTATATCTTAATAAAATATTTATAAATTCCAAATCACATTTTCCCTATCAATTGGGTTAAAGAACAAATGTCGTTTAAAAACATAGTTCACAATAAACCCAATTCACATTTCAACTTTATCTTGATAAATAAATATAATAGGAAACTCTAATAATCTTAATTAAAAGATCCTTTTCTCAACTGGGTTTAAGAATAGTGTTATTTAAGACACTATTCATGAAAAACCAAAATTCAATTTCACTTTAATTCAATTCCGTTGATTTATTATACTAGTTAGTTAACGAGTTTACTTTGATAAAAATACATTTTTATCTTTTCAAATATGGGATTTTTCTATCCAAAATCTTTCTAAAGTATTTATTATGATTTTACATAATTTTTCCATATTTTTAAATTAGTTTTAAAACGATTCCAACTTTATTTTCAATTTTATATCAAACTTGAATATTCCTCTTCTTTATCATATCAGAATATTAATATTTCCAAAATATTAAATTTTATAAATCACTTTCGTTAAATATTCATTTTAAAATGAATAAGAATTATCGATAAACTCGTTCGGGTTAACAATGGCGTTGCTATTTAAAGCAGATTTAATATATCAGTTCATTTTCTTATTCATTTATATTTATACTGGGCCAGACCTCTCACATTAAGCCTGCGACTTATGGATGCTGGATATGCCGGTTGGTTCCGGGCAGACTTATCCCATAAGTTGGGCTTAACCTCGTGTCAAAAACCCAATTTGAATTCATGTACTTGGATCTCTCACATTAGGCCCAACATTTATGGCTGCTGGATATGCCGGTTGGGTCCGGGCAGACTTCCACCATAAATATGACCTAACCTCGTGTCCAAATACAATTTTAATTTATAATTATAATTATTTCTTAAAAATATTATTTTAAAATATTCTATATTTTAAAATCTCTAACTTCTAAAATAACCTATATTTCAGAATATAACTTAATATTTACCTTTCCAAAATAAACCTTGACTCTTCATATTATCATAATATTAGTTATTCCAAAAATTGTGATATCAAAAATTACCATTCCAACTTTAAACGTAATCAGTCTATATCAATCCGTTTATGTTAGGTATTGAAACCAAATCTTCTGCATTTAATGTTAACATAAAAATGGAATCTTTTAAATTCAATTTTCTTATTATAATTGGAATGTAATTTTACCAATTCTAATAATTCATTATAACTTTCCAAATGATAAAGATATAGTCTTCTTAATTCAAGCGTCAATTTATTCCATTAATTTAGTAATAAATGAAAATTATTCCTTTCATTTAAAATTGGAATGAGTCCCACACCATTTCTATATAATTCAATTATACGGAAATCATACATTTATTTCATATCTATTTTCAAACATCAACAACCAAAGTGCATTTCTAATTAACCACAAGGGTGACGTGTATTCAATATCAGCCCTTGACCCATGTGGGGTTTCAACCAACACAATTCGAGTAATAGAAAATAAACTGTGCTTCTGGACGACGTGTGAAAATTGATCGTCCAGTCACATAAACAAGCCAGGTCGCTTGTAAATGGCGGTGTATACAAGTGCTCAACTAGAAACCTAAATAATATGCACAATTTAACAATGTTCACATAATAGGTGTAACGGTTTTTAATTTCATTCTTTTTTTAATGAAACAATTTCAAAATAAAACATACTCTTTTGTACCGTTTCATCTTAATATAAACAGTTCATCTTTAAATATTTCCATTTAAATCAATTCATAAATAAAGGACAAACTTTATTCATTTTGATCCCTTTTTTTTATAAAGAATAAAATTTTATTCATTTTAGTCCCTTTAAAATAAAGAATAAAACTTTATTTAATTTAGTCCTTTTTGGATAAAGAACAAATCCTTTATTCGTTTAAGTCCTTTAAAAAAAACAAACCTTTTATTCATACCTTTTATTAAAAATAAAAGTTTAACCAAACTCCATCTTTAATCCAAAATAAAAATCAAGACTTTATTTATTTTAAAATAAAAACCACAACTTTATTCATTTAAAAATAATTATGACGTTACAGGTCAAGTGTAATTATGGCGCTGTTTTCCTGAAATTTTGAATTACACAACGCGAACTGCATGTGCCTGAAACGTTGAATTAATATTTTATATTCGAAAATATAATTATAAACCATTTCAAAAACATAACTTTATTTCAAAATTTCGTATTAAATAAAGATATCGTCTTTATTTTTCAAAAAGAATGATAAAACCAATATTTTGTTCTTTTTGTCCAAAAAAAGCCATTTTGCATAAAAACCCAAACTTTGCCATAAATCAATTAAAATATTATTTTTATCAAAAATCAATATTTTAATTAAAGATTCATTTCCATGTAGTCCAATAAAAATGAAATATTTATTTAGTTCAACGATTGTGCACAAAATTCATGTTTTCATGTAAAACATGAAAAAAATGAGATTTTGGTGCAAAATCTCCAAACCAAATAAAATCCACTTTTATGAACAACAATAAAAATTATAATTTTTTATTGAAATATAAGTTTTCATGAAATTTAATAAGTAAAGAATGAATCTTTAATTTGCGCATAAACATCAATCTCCATTGATTAAGCCAAATCACATCAACAACGTATGCAACAACAATTTGACAATAATAACCCAAACAACAATCACCAATTTCAATCATACATCGCCAATTCATTTTTGTGTACATACAAACATCAATAACACAAGGCAAGAAATAATTAAATTAAAAGATTATATAAATAAAAATATAGAATCTCACCGTTTCATCTCTGGTCTATCTCATCGTGTAGATCCGGTCGAAGCGAATTCAATGCATCTAAAATCATCTGATTTCGTTTTTTGTTTAATCTTAACCCAAAATTTAGGCCATCTTCTTCTTCGTTCTGATTTCCAGGAAGACACGCACAAAAATTCCACCAATCTTCATCATTGCTGCACCAAAAGCCGTTCCCCTGAGACCCATCCGCCGTCATGACGACGAAGCTCATACACTAACCACCACCGCCGATTTGCCTCTGACTTCAGCACCTTAGAGCGCGAGATCCTCTCAATCCGCTCATCATAATTCAATCATGACCGTTGATGTTGGAGGTCATGTCATGCTCTTCGATTTTCCATTTATTTATTTATTTTTGAGTTGATGAATTCTTTGAGTAGATTAGGAGAAAAAGAAAGAAAAAAGGAGAAAGGGAGAGTGTAGCCATAGATTTTATAAACGGTGGCTGCTTTATTTATGAAATTAGGGTTAAGGAAGTGAAAGGATATTATATAGTGGAGGAAATTATTATTTTTATTCCTTTTAATTAATATTTTTATTTATTTATTTATTTATGATGTTTGCAGATTGTAAATATAAAGAGAATAGAGAATAACAACAAAAAATGGGGGTGGAATAAAGGGAATAGTTTTATATCTAAAAATGAATTTGATTGATTATTAGAAGAGGAGAGAGAGTAGAGAATAAATGCGCCAGTTATTTCCCCCAAATGCCTCTTTGTATTTATAAACAAATTAAATGCTTGCCTTTTTTTTCTAATTGTTTAAGTTAAGCAACTTTTTAAATTTCAAAACATGCAATATTAAATATCATAATTTAAGGAACCTATTTAGTTGCAAGAAAGAATAAGTGAAAGAGAAATAGATATATACATATAGTTGATTTAAAGGGAAGAAAAAGAAAAAAACAAAATGTTGGAAAACTGAACAGAAAAAAAAAAGAGAAAGAGAAAACAAGAATGTAATTAATGCACAGTTTATTGTCTCCAAGAGTTATTGAATGGGAAACGTTACTTTATAATAAAGAAGAAGCTGCATGAGATAGAAATGGAAAAGAAAAGAAAAGGAGAAGGAAATATGGTAAATATACAGGAAGGGACAAATAAAATGAATGCATCATTTATTGTTTAATGACGACTATTAGAAAGTTATGTGATTTTTTTTTTACACATGTGTATATAGTTTGATCATCCACAAAACTGCATTAGTTAAGAAACACACATTTAAATGCACCATACATATACATGTAGAATGTAATTAATTTTTATTTATTTATTTAATGTATTAAACGAAAGCCTTTCGCTTTTTTTTTATTTTATTAAATGTACACATGGATATATTATACAAAATAATTTTCATTTAAAACAGATGCATATGAAAGGAAGACAGATATCAAAGAAATAAAAAAAGAAAAGATACGTAAACATGTAGATGCATGAATGTAGAAATAAAAGAGAAAAGAAATTTAAACATGCTGATGCATGAATGTAGAAATAAAAAGAGAAAAGAGATTCTAAATATGCAGATGCATGAATGTAGGAATAAAAGAAAAATAAAAGTAATGTAGACATGCAGATGCATGCATGTAGGAATAAAAGAGAAAGAAATGTAAAAAAAATGAGGTGCATGTAAATGTTAATATTAACCATTTCCTATTGTAAATTTTTTTTCATCATTCTTATTATTTATTAAATATTTTAATTTAATAACGGATTTTTTTTTTTCATTCATTCATTCATACGTCGCAGCGTCGACGAATTTAAATATTTCGCCGTCACTATTTAAAATAAACTATTTTAAATATTAAAAACCCACTAAAATAATTGAAATAAAAATTTTAAATTCGGCCCAAAATTCCGGGTTGTTACATGTGCCCTGTTTGGCAGAGGTTCTATACGCACAAAACACTGAAGGTAACTCTTCGGTCCAATTCCCTTTAGCCTGATTTAAACGTTTCTTAGAATCGTCTTTATGGTTTTGTTGGCAGCTTCTACCGCTTCGTTGGCCTTCGATAGGCTACCAAGGAGGAACTTTTGATGATTCCATTTTTCTCACAAAACAGAGTGAACTCTTCTCTTTTGAATTATGTTCCGTTATCTGAGATAATTTTGTGAGGGATTCTGAAGTGGGTTACGATATTCGTTATTACGAATCTTAACACCTTTTTGGATGTGATTATCGGAAGGGGTTCTACCTCTACCCACTTGGTGAAGTAGTCGATGGCTTCTATGGCGTTCTTTGCTCCCCCTTTGGAGGTTAGCATGGGTCCAAACAAATCTATTCCCCATACGTCGAATGGCCAGGGGCTTGATATAGTGGTTAGTTCGCTAGGCAGAAGACGGGGCACCTTGGAGTACCTTTGACATCTATCACATCTTTTGACATACTCTACTACTTGACTGTCCATCTGCGGCCAATAATATCCTTATCGCATGACCCTTTTGTCCAGCTTAATTCCAGTTGGGTGGTCTCCACACCATCCTACACGAGCTTCCTTCAGGAGGTTGAGCCCGTCTTTGGAACTTATACACCTTAGGTAAGGAAGCGAATGTCCGTTTTTATAGAGTATGTTATCCGCAATCACAAATGTGGGAGCCCGGTATTTTTTTATCCTTCTTGCGTTTTTCTTATTAAGGGGCAAAGTCTTGTTTAGGAGATAATCCATTATGGGAGTCATCCATGTATTCTTACATTGGCAATTCGTTTCAGTTAAGGGAGGATCCCCGTTGGATCTTCCCTCCCTGTCTCTTTCAGCCCCTCCCTCTCTCAAGGCTTGGGATCTTGTTAAGACTAATAGCTCTTTCTCTTTTCCGATTTTTCATGCCTAACACAAACCTTTTCTTGATAATCCACGAGAGTCACTCGAGTTTTAGGGCCCCCCGGGAACTAGCTAATTTAGCTAGTGAATCCGCTTGGGTATTCTACTCGCGAGGTATTTAATGGACTGAGAAATCCTCCAACTGGGGAAGCATTTTCAAAATCTTCTTCGCACACGGGATTAGCCGTGAGTCCTTGGTTTGATAGGTTTGCTTTATTTGGTTTACCATCAACATAAGTCACTAAAGATTTCTACCCGAGGAATCCTCAATTATAGTGCCAAATTTAAACCAGCTATCATTGACTTATATTCGGCTACATTCTTAGTCGCTGGGAATCCTACTTCATGGCATAGTCTAAGCGATGCCCGTCAGGGGTAGTTATAACATACTCCGCTCTCGCCCCATGTTCGTTTGAGACTCCATCTATAAAAAGTTGCCATTTGGCCTTTAAGCATTTTCCTTAACTAATTGATATGAAATGAAGCTCGTGCACTTATTCACGAAGTCTGCGACGGCTTGTCCTTTAATTGCCGCCCTAGGGTGGAATTCAATTTCGTATTGGCTAATCTAAATACCCCATTTGATTAACCTTCCTGAGGTTTCTGGTTTGCTGAACACTTGTTTGAGCGGGAAACTGATTAAGATCCTGACGGAATGAGATTGGAAGTATGCTCTGAGTTTTCATGCGGTAAGTTCTAGGCAATACGCTAATTTCTCTACCATAGGGTATCTGGTCTCTGCGTCTTTTAGCTTTCGGATAAAGTAGTAGATGGGGTATTGAGACACATTATTCTCTCTTATTAGGACCGAGCTGACCGCATATTCCGAAACAGCCATATATAGGTATAGATCTTCTCCTTTCTCGGGACTGGACAAAATCGGGGGCGTTCCCATATAGACTTTCAATTCTTGGAATGACCTCCTACATTATTCTTTCCACTCGAAATTCTTCTTCTTCTTTATAACATCGAAGAAATAGACACACTTTTTTGTGGCTTTGGAAATGAACTTACTGAGGGCTGCTACTTTCCCATTCAAGCTCATGACCTCTTTGCTTGTCCTAGGTTCTTTCATGTCTCTTATGGCTTGGATTTGGTCGGGGCTGGCCTCGATCCCTTGCTCACTTACCACGTATCCTAAGAACTTTCCTGATTGAAATCCAAAGGAACATTTTTGCGGGTTCAACTTCATTTGGTAGCTTCTTAAGACATAGAACATTTCCTCCGGTTCTTTTAGGTGATTTTCTATCTTGGTGGACTTCACTAGCATACCATCCGCCTACACTTCCATAATACGTCCTATTTATTCTTGGAATATCCTGTGTACCAGTCCTTGGTATGTTGCCCCTGCATTTTTCAAATCGAAGGGCATCACCTTATAGCAAAATATTACCCAATCAGTGATAAAGCTTGTATGCTCCTCGTCGGGTTATGCATCAGAATTTGATTATACCCTGAGTATGCATACATAAGGGATAATATCTTGTGACCACTCGTGGCATCAAGTAATTGGTCAATCCACGGAAGGGTATAGCAGTCTTTCGGGTAATGCTTGTTTAGATCCGTGTAATCGACACATGTTCTCCACTTCCTATTGGATTTCTTCACTAGTACGGGATTGGCTAACCATTTCGGGTAAAGGACCTCCCTGATAAACCCGTTAGTATCCAACCTTTTGACCTCCTCCTTCGAGGCTTCTAACCGATCTCTATTATATTGCCTTTTCTTCTACCGGATTATGGTCACCGAAGGGTCAATGTTTAAGGCATGACTCATGATAGAAGGGTTGATTCCGATCATACCCGAATGAGTACAAGCAAAAATATCCTTATTGAGTTGTAAGAACTGAATTAGGTCACTCTTGAGGGGCTCTATTAGCCTATTCCCTATGCTTATCCTTCGATTTATCCTCTGAGTCAACATTTATCTCTTCCGCGTCTTTTATTTGTTTTATTTTTTTAATGTCTCCTCTGGAATCTAAGTCCGTGACGATTTCCCCTTCCTCGGTCAAATTTATATCATCTCAGATCTCTTCCTCTTTCTTTTCAAAGAAATTTACCTACCCTTCGTATGCATGTTAGCCTTATTAATTTTTAGTTTAGCTTCGAATGTGGGATGTGAAAATCCCCTATCTGAAAGTGCAAAAACAGTAGAAGGATCAAAGTACGAAGAACAATCCTTTTTATATTTATCGATTATTGCAAAGTACAACTCATGGGAACTAACTGCTCTCCTCGGATGGTACCCTATCCCTGCTTGGTTAGGAATTTCAGCATGAGATACTTGGAAGAAACGAAAGCGTCCATTTCCTCCGAAGCCGGTCACCCGAAGAAAGCGTTGTAGTAGGATAGTTGCACAACGCCATAGACGGCCTACGACAACCGCAGAGAAATAACGCTGTAGTGCCAAAAAGTGTTGCTATGGCCAAAAAATGATCTGTGGCAACAATTTTTTAGGGTTGCCTTTTACCGCATTGCCTTAGAGTCAAAGGCAACACATTTGCGACCTTACGGCAAATCAGCACAAGTGTTGCCACAAGTATTAAATTTTCAAAAATGTGGAGTCCACTAAAATCTATAACCCAAGTTCACGGAATCCTGTTGTGGTTGTAGCCCCGGTTGACGAAATCCTATTATGGGGCCCACATGCATTAATCTATGCAACACTTTTACCATCCAATGGCTACACCATATCATAGCAATGGCAACAGTTCTCATTACATACAGTACCATTATATAAGAGCTATGGAAACATTAAATCACATATTGCAACATGACAGAGTTTAACATCAAACTGAATTAAACTAGTAATTATCTCGGATTCACAAGCAACACAAATATTAGTACTTACAAACATACTTACAAACATAGCCAGAAAAATCATGTTCACAGAGCATACTTACAAACATAACTAGTAGTACTAAATATCAATTCATGTTCATTACAGTTGCGCACAAAGATCCCCAATATCAATGACTAAGAGCGCGAGCCTCCACTGCATTCACTGCTTTCAATTTCAGTGCCTTCACTACGAACTGTCGCACAAAGATCCCCAATATCAATGCGCATGTGCGGATTTGCTTCACCCAATTTCTTAAGCATCCTTGTCAAGTTCTCCTGAACTTTTTCGTCTACCTTTGCGTCAAATTCACTTTGGACTATCTTGTTCACCTTTGCTTCAACTTTGTCGGCTATAACTTTCCTTATCTTCATTGCCAGCTCTTGTATGTATGTGCCTGTTGTTGGAGCAACTTTTGAAACTTTTGGAGACTTTGTGTGTCGTCCTATAAGTCATGATGGACAGTGCGACTTTCCATCAGAAACAAGTTTATGAACAACTTCATCATTGCCTCCTTCACCAATTGCTTTTTCAATCTTCTCCTACAAAATATAGCAATTTTAAAATGTGACCTTAAATAAAATTAACAAATTTTAGAAAAGTTTCTTAAACAAGAATTGCGGCATATAACACACTTAAATCTAAAGTAAAAGATGACACCCATTGCTATGATCGATCCTCCTATCGGTTTCAACAAAACAGGATCTAATTCTACAACAATGATGATCATGTGCAAAATGAAGCATTGTTTTTGACGCCTGATTGAAGAGAAAATAAAATTCTTAGAATTTTGTAGTTCATTATTGTAGCGCCAGTCTTCTACACCTTTCCTTCTTTCCGCTTGCGAGTTTTAACATAAAGTTCTCCATCTGATTCCTTGGATTGATACAAAAAACATTAGATAGTAAAAGGATATCATACCAATTGTTCCAGAACATATATCACTAATATTGCTAAACAAGGTGAACAAGGATATGTAGTTTATTCATAAGTTAAACAAGGATACTGCATTCGAGTTAAACAACCATAACTCCATATGACCTATATTGTTAAACTAGCCAACCATAAAAATAAGCAAAATACATACCATCTTATGCCGAATTTGGGAAAAAAGTTTTGGACCAACAGTGTGTGTGTCTGTATACAATTTCCGAGTTGCAGAATTTGTAAGGGCCTTGGACTACAAAACAACATGAAATAAATATGTTTATCTGATTGATTTGAATGAATAAAAAGCGAAAAAATTCTGTGATAAAACTTAAAATTGTACCTGAACTTTTTCATCTCCCCAAAACTGCAAGAGTACTTTAAAATCCTAAAGTGGAATTTTGTCCGTCCTATTTTCAAGCCTCTCTTCATCAGTTTCATAAGCCAAATATTTTTAATACGACTCTTGTACCCCCTCCAAGCGTCACGAATTGACCTCAAAGCCCAATATTCACATTCATTCGGAATAATATACCATTGCTTAAATATAAATCAAACATTAAAAAGAATAGTCATTCTACTTTTGTGACTAGGTTCATATATTTAAGTAGTAAAATTCAGCTAAGTTTGCAAATTACCTTCACATAGCTCTACAGCGTGTGTTTCAAACTTGCAGGAACATCAAACCAAGACTTGTAAGTAAGTGGAACACTCCTCTTCAGTATTCCTAAAAAATAACTCAGTTCAGTCATTACTTGGCCATCGTCGGAAATAGGTTGGCCCCGATCATTCATTTGGATTACAACTCTTTTGTCATATGGCCTTCAATGAACTTTATCCATATTTGTTATTCCCCTGAGCCTTCTGGGAGCTCGGACTACTGTTACAAAGTACATACAATAGTAATGAGAAGGCTAGGCAAAACATAAATGAGAACCTTAACTATTAAAATCCGAACTCAATCAAATACTACCTTCTTCTTCTACTACTTCATCTTCTTCTTTTTCAATATTTGTCGAGACATTTCCGACAACACCCTTGTTCCTTACACTTCCACTTCCACAACTGTTAATCTTCTGGTGTTCTCGCATAGCCAAATAAGCCGCCATTGTTCCTATTCCTTCATTGCGTGGTAGCTCAACGCTAATTGGTGGATGCGTACGAACTGTTACTTCCCCTGCCTTCGGAGTTGCATCCTTATCTGTTGCAGATTTAACATTAGCTCGTGAACGAGTTGTTGGTCCAGACCGAGGCTCTGTAACCCTATCTTTTTTGGTTCTCTAGAATACACACACAAAAACAATAAAATAAAAAAATAATGAAGCTAGTCTATGATTACCAACTTAAAATTAAATCTTCAGCTATATCGCACCTTTTCCCGATATTTTGAAGTATCATCTGCAAATTCTAGAACATAATCTTCGCTTTCCTCATCAAGCATCTTTGATTTTGCTTTATTTTTTCCAAATTCGTTTCTCATTCTAGAAACTAATTTAGGCATCCCAAGTTTTTCAAAAAAACTATTCTTCTATGAGACATTTTTGTCTCTCTCCTTTTCGTACGCTGTAAGCGGTGGAGGTGGCGGAGGTGATAGATCATCATCCTAAAACTAATTAAACAAGGCATTATTGTAAATATTAGCAAAATATGTAGATCATATATCAGAAGATCAGATTGTAGTCTTCTTACTAGAAACTTATTTTCATTTGTATTTTCCTCTTCATTATGTGGAAAATTATTGAAATCCAATTCACTCCTGACACCTTCTGAGTTGATATTCAAAGTTGCATCGCTGACTTCAGTTGGATTTTCCTTCTCTGTTAACTTCGTCGAACTATTTACTCTAGTTGACTTCCTGCTGACCCCATATTTCTTCTTCATACGTGGACTCACAGCGGTTTTGTTGATCACTTCTGGATAGTTCGTAACTGGATTATTTAGCCGTGCCCACTTTCTAGGAGTACTAAAGATTTCAGTTTGCTTGTTGTTGATAAGTGGACTCACAACAGCTTCGCTGATCATTTGGGAATTGTTTAGCCATGTCGGCTTTCTAGGAGTAAAGACTAGATCGGTCTGCTACTTATTTTTTGCTACCTGTGGCAGATGGTTAGCGGTGGAAAAATGACGTTTCTATTATTTCGCAGCTGCAACATACAAGTTTTTTATTATTCTACTAAGTGCACTAAAAATCAAACAATCCTAAATGAAAAACATATTCAGCAAAATGACCAAATTCATCAAAATAGTACAAATGAGAAGACATGTTTATACCTGGAAACAAATTCTTCCTTAGGCATACGATGACATGTTGCTGCATTTGTTTAATTGGCTCAGTACTATCCTCGACGACGGTGTCGGCATAGAAATCAATGTAATCACCATTATTTTTTATGTGCATCATAAACAACTCTGCATCATTGGCTACCAATTTTCACCCACTCATTGGACCTTTCAATGCATATATTCCTCCAATTTCAGTGCACTCTGGCTCTTCCTTGACAAACTCCATCAGTACTATGTACGAAAACCTATCCAGATCAACTCCCTTGACGTTAGCCTCTTCTCCACCAACATATCCATTCTTCCCAAATTTTCCCTTGTGGTGGAACCTAAGATTTGCCTCCATCCTACCTAAAATGGAGAAATTAACATTAGATTGAAATAATTACAAAATAAAATAAATCAACCGCATTATAAAATAATACAGCCACTTCACTAACATGAATTATAGGCAAAAACAGTAAAAAAAAAAGATACAAAAAGAAGCCCCAAATATGGTACATCAGTTACAACATTTAATCAAGGCAGAAACAACATTTTCTTACATAAATAGTATGTAGTTATTTTCCTTGAAACACCACAAGTTTTGCAGTTATTTTCCTTTTAATTTTTTGCTTAATATAACACGTAGTCATTTGGACATGCATGTATTCTTTGGTAATCGAGGCCTAAATTTACACACAAATAACATGCAGCCATCTGAACTTAGGAAGTTCTGCCCATATTTTTTCTTCGTTCATCACTAATTTACACGCAAATAACATACATAAATATTATTTAGCCTTGACTATAAGGCAAAAAAACACAATAATATCATATAAGCACTACTCAAAATAAGTTTGTTACAAAAATAAACATAATAACAAAATCAGGAATATGATTACACCTGTATACACAAGTAAATCCATAAATTAGGCAAAACAACATTCAAATTAGGAAATACTTGAAATATACATTGAGTGATACCTTAAGCAGTAGATCAAATCAATACCCTAATTGAAATTTGAGACCTAATCAAACCCCAATTGAAGACCTAATTGAAACATTTGATGCCCTAATTGAACTTGAACTCGAACTTGCCGTAATCGAACCCAATTAAGCTTGTAAACTTGAACTTTTATCCCTAATTGAAATTGCGAGTGAGAGTCTTTGATAGGTTGAGCGGCGACGTATTTTGTTAAGTTTTCGATTGAAACCCTTGAAAATTTTGCTAAGTTTTTTTTCCGCTTTGTTTTTTGTTTTTATTTTTGCTTCCCGCGTTAAAGAATATTTCACGTCATGCGGATTGCCAATGTGGACTGTTGGATCGTAATCACCTGGATTGTTAAATTTATTCACGTGGCTACTGCAACACCTTAGATTTTCTATGGTAACACTTTGAAGCATGTGTTGCAATAGACAAAAAACAGCATACCTAAGTTACATTGTAGCTAGCAACACCTTTGATTTTCGTTGTGGTAGGCCATCTATGGCGTAGTGTTGGTCGATCACGACGAAGAGAGTTTCGAAGGTCCTGTGAAGCGGAGATAATCCAACTTGAACTAGGAGGTTGATCTGCCCCACAAGAGTTGACCCTTTGTTGTTGAAGCCAAATATTGGTTCGTTGCTTGGCTCCAACTTCTTCTCATAAATTCCCATCTGATCGAAAGCGTGCTTAAAGATAACATTGACAGTACTTCCAGTATCCACCAGGATTTTAGAAACAATCAAAAGTCTTGTTTGTGCCGTTATCATAAGGGGGTCGTTATATGAGTGACGGACCACTTTCTTCATTTCTTCCGGAGACACCACCAGATTGTGCATCTTGAGAGCATAACGTGCATTCTTCAGCGACGGTTCTTCTTGAATGGAGAAGATTCCCTCCATGGATTCCTTCATGTACTGATTTCTTGCCCTAGGGCAGTTTTCGGTGGGTGCGCCCCCCCCATGAATCACATTGATTCGATTTATGGGCGGACCCAGGTTTAGGTTGCCTTCTACCATAGGAGCCCCTATCATATTTACCGAAACCTTCTATTGTCCATTTTTACATTGAGTAGAGGTTGTCTTGCCTAAAATGAATTCCTTCAAATATCCCTCTCAGATCAGCTTCTGAATGATCCCATCCAATACCTTGCACTCGTTTGTCATATGTTTGTTGGTTTTGTCGAACTCACAGTACTTTCCGTCAGAATGAGGTTCAGGGAAATTTTTGGCTTTGAACTAAATGGGGAAGTTATTAACCGTTTCTCTTATGACAACATACACAAACGATATGGGCTTGTTTAGAGCGATAGAGTTGGTGTTGGAATCTTCCCACCTTGACCACTTCTGATTTCCTTCTAGGGGGCTTCGTCTAAGGTTCGGCCTTCCTCCTTCCCCTTGAGGCCCAAACTTCCTCTTTGTGAAATACAATTCGTCCATGCGAATTAATTTGTCAGCTTGGAAATGGAAATCCTATAAATCTTTGTAGTCGTGGATGTACATATCCTTCCAGAAGGAAGTGTTTTCGATTAACCCTAAATGCATGGTGATCAACTTGTTGCGATCATTCATATCCTTGACTTTTACGCCTCGATGTTGTACCTCTTCAGATAATCTCCAAGAGACTTGCCTTGCATCTGTTTGATGTTAGCAATGACTGTGTAGTCAACTATTGGATCTTTGCAAATGCTGAATTGTGCGGAAAATTCATAGGAGAATTGTGTTTCCATGAGAAAATGGTATTTTCTCTATATTGGCGATACCACTTTGTTGCTGCCCCTTGAAAGTTCACAAGAAATAGGCAACATTTGATGGCTCCGGAAGCGTTGTAAATATCCATCTGGTTGTCGAAAGCCATAAGGTGATCATCAGGGTCAGTTGTCTCAAAATACTTTATGGTCAAAATCTTAACTCCTAATGGTATTATGGTGTTCATAATTTCATCGATGAAAGGTGCTACCCTTTCATTGTCATTGACTTTGTCATCCTGGGTCCTCTTCCCCTTGCTTCCTGGCAAGTCCTTCACGGTCTTCTGGATGAGATCTTTAAGATAAGCCTCTGTATTGTCATAGTCCATTTTTTGAGGTCATAACCTTTAGAAGTAGAACTCTCGGACTGTTCCTACTCACACTGATTCCGTTGATGGTCAACTCCTATCAAATGGGACATCTTCTTTCTGGAGGAGGTAGCCTTGGGTTTCCTCTTTGCTTCAGAGTGTTGAATGAGAGCTTTTCTTTTTAGAGACTCATTCGTTTCTCGAAGAATTTTGTGCCGGTGTAGCATTCATCTGAGCTATTACCTCTTGGATATGCTTCTCCAGGACCACAATTCTTGCGGCATTATCCTCCATGGCGTTTGGTGGCTGTATCGAGTGCGACGTGGCTCCTCTTTTGCTACTGTTCGGATTAAGTGTTAGATCCATGTTCGCTTCAAAGGTTGCATCAAGAGCCGGTTCCTTACTCCGATCTTCCAATCTTTTCGACTTCATTCTTCCTTCCATGGAGCAAAGGGTTTCCAAGTTAATTCTTGATAGATTAACCGTAAGGATGGAGGTTCAGGCCCTCCTTCCAGCGCCAAAATGTTAACAATATTTTTCGTCAACCCACGGGTTAAGTCGTGTGGGGCATAGGTTCAAGTAATTTGATGTATTCATGACCTAGGGTTGTGGAGGATGTCAAGAAATCAGTATTGTTGGGCTACATCCATCCTTCTTCATGCATCAGGATATCAACCTTGGAGATTATATATCCTACCATCAAGGGATGGATGCTCCACTGACAATACCGTAGAGATCTGAAATAGTCCAAAGGGGTTTCACCCAGTTGTACATGACTAAGATCTCATTAGATTAATAACTTCCTAAGCCGCGAACACAATAACACATATTGTGATAAGAGGAAAACATGCCAACGTTTCCTAATACTAAAGGAAGAAACCACCGCGATGTTTATTGACTCAGATGGTCGTTTCGCATTAAATCGGCCTGAAGGGCCAAGGATACTCCAAAAACCAAGTGATAAGCCAGCGGATAACTTCTTTCTCAAGATCAAGGAGCGTTAGGCTCATTATGAAGACGTTAATCAATGTGCAAAAACCATCAGGATGAAAGGAGGAGGACTTTGGATTTCTACGAAGTCCTCCTTCTTCGAAGGCATTACGATTAACTTCTCCATACGAAAAGTTAGTGTTAACTCCCTGTTTCATCATAACAGCACAAAAAGATTATCAAATTGCGAGGTATTTAATCCTACGAATTCACCACTCGTAAATTGCAGATGTATTACAAAAGTTGAAAAAATTCCTTAATCCTCTTTGGGGAATTAGGATTTGCTCTTTTTCTGAGAAGAAAGAATCATTTTGAAAAATGAAAAATTAGTCCCCCTTTATGTGGCCTCTAAGATCCTATTTATAGAGACTTTGTGCTGCTTTCGCCGATGGCCTGCGGAGGCCTTTGTCGGCGGCTTCTTCCATGGTTTCAGATTTTTGGCTTCCGGTTGTCTCTGGAGAGCTAATTATGCTCTACAGAGTGGGGGTTTCGGTCATTTGCGGCTTCTTTGGGGATGGTATTTGAACCCTTTGTAACAGTTCCCTAGTGTAGGCACTAAGACATAAGCTTTCGGATGTTGGTTTCCGGCTTTTCGTGAATACTTAGAGGAGTCTGCCCTCATGATGTACGTAGATCGTTGCCGATGCAAAATCGTCGCTGGTTTCTGTACGAGATAAATTAGTACGGGTAGCCTGTATCTACACTTGGTTCTCGGGTAGCCTTTCGTTTGAGCTTCTGGAGTATTGTTGTTCTGCGGAAAGTGGCTTCCAGTGATATCTCTGTTACTTATGAATGTAGCTCTTCGTCATCCAAGTAGTCGATTTTTCAGAAGCCGGCTCTAGATAATCCTTACATGCTGACCTGATATCCTTCTCCTTCTTATGTGTTGGCGTTAAGCAGGTTAATTCTGATAGTCCTTCTAGGTTTCGATAAGCGGATCCTATGCCCTCCTTTTTTCTCGGTTCCTGTCTTAGGTTACTTTTCATTGTAGGACTCCCCTTCAGGTGACCTTGCTAGATGTGTTTCGCTGGCATTCTGTAGGTTTTGAGTTCCTTTCTTCCTAAGGAGTATTGGTTTTTGTTGTCCTATAATTATTCTCTCTATGCTTTATATTCATCTGATACCCCTTCACCATCAGCTTACGCTAAGGGTAATTTTTGGTAGTAACCACCAGAGTTCAAGCTCAAGTGACACAGCTGATGCAAGACATAAATGGGTTTATATAGAACATAGGCGAAGGTGACAACAAGCTAGAACCAAGCATAGCAGAGTACAAACAAAATGCATGCACACAACACATTTCAAAGCAGTGTACACGAACAAAGATGTGGCAGTGAAGCTGTACAAATTCACAAAAGAAAAGCACAACATAGCCAGCATAAGATGAGAGTACAAGTGCACAAGTGACTCAAGCTCATGGCAGAGCAACATAGTAGGTGGATCAAGCATGATCAAACAAATGTATAAAGATATGCACAACAGTTCAAGAAACATAGTGCATGGCAGGGGATTGCAAGTAAAAATGTACAAGACATAGGTATACACATACAAAGCCACTAGAATCAAATATGTAAGACACACACAGCAACAACAAAGAAATTGAGAAAACATGTAGCACACTAGTTTAAGTGATCACAAAAGAAAAGGAATTTTTTTTGTAATTTGAAATATAAATTCAGTGGTTCAAAATGGAATGTTATCAATCTCTATTTTGGGCAAATGTAAAAACAAAAAGTTTTTTTCTGGACAAATATTTTCAACTAAGCTAGTGTTATTTTGGATATTGAATATTGCCTGAAATAACTTCGATTTCTTTTTACAACATATCCTTCATATTCACATTGGGCAAAAACTCGGCATAATTCATCAATAATAATCAGGCAAGGATTTATTATTGTGATCAAAGGTTTATCTTTGTGCAAAAATGAATTTTTTCAATTCCAAAACATTCTAGAAATTTGCAAGCATTTTTTTGGGAATGAAAATCTTTTGGGAGTTTCTAGAAATCAATCGAGTACCCACGGCATGTCATAAATGAAATCAGGGAAATCTGGGGTTTGAAAACCATGTAAATCACCCATTCATCACAGGCAGAATCACCCAAATTGAAGGAAACTACTCGAATAATAAAACAACTAAAATCAGAGGGCTTACGTTTTTCAATCAAGAGAGAGTTTGCATTTTCAAATTGTTGCAGACAACCAGCGTACAACCGATTGAAGCTAACCAAAAATCAATTGAAGCTAAGCCATGATTTGGAGGAGTTTCAAAAAAACCTAATCTTAATTGCTATCGGTAAGAAGGAGGCATCCGTATAATATAAAAGCAAAAGGGGCTCATTTCTCTTCTTATCCTTTTTGTATTTTATTTGCGGTTTTTGTTCTTTTGTTTGTTTTTTATCCGATAAAACTTGTTTTAGTTGAGTCATGTAACTACATGATTTTGTTGTTAAAAATTCACAACTTAGGGTTTAAGTCGTGTCATGATTTTGAGCTTAGGATTAGAGCAGTAGCAGAGTTTGCGAGTTTACAGGGTTTTGTAAGCAGGAAAATGTTTTAATACCTAGTAGAAATCTTGGGAATGCCGCAGTTGGCAGGGTTTTCCGAAGCTGGGTAATTCTTGTGTGTGATTTATCTTTTCTGCAACTTCTTTATTATTTTGTGTTGTTTTATCTTTTAATTTCCAATAAACACTATTCATCCCCTCTAGGGTTAATCTAGATCCTAAAAGTGGTATCAGAGCAATTGACTAATTATTTCCAGAGTCATGAATTCAACAAACAATGCTTTTTCTAATGGACAATCCATAGCGAGGTAACCAACTTTCAATGGTAATGATTATGCTTACTGGAAAGCAAGGATGAAAATTTATTCATTATTTATTGATTAGGATGTTTGGGATATTATTGCAACTGGATACAAAACTCCCATTTTGATCATTAATGATGCTGAATTTCCTAAACCAAAGGATAAATGGGATGCTGATGGTAAGAAACTTTTTTTTGACTAACGTAAAGCAATGAATGCTTTAATTTGTGCCCTTGATAATACTGAATTTAACATAATTTCTCATTTTAATAGTGCACAGGAAATCTGGCATACTTCGGAGGTCACTCATGAAGGAACATCTCAAGTGAAAAATCTCGACTTGCCTTATTCAGCAATTAATACGAAAATTTATTGATGCAAAAGGGCAAGAATGAAAAACACATGTATGGTTGACTTTCAGTGTTGATTTACAATGCTAGAGCTCTTGGAAAAGCGTGTACTGAAGTGGAACTAGTAAGGAAAATTTTACGAGTTCTACCAATGAATTTTGAGGCTAAAGTCACACAATTAAATAATCAAAGGATTTGAACAAATTAAGCATGGAAGAGCTAATTGGAAATCTGATGACATATGAAATGAAGTCGAAGGCAAGAGATGAACTCAACAACTTAGAATCAATGAAGGAATTCTTATATAACAGGTGTTACTCTAATCTCATTTAAAAAACCTTTACGGTCTTGTATGGTTAGAGAATGCTTATAATTTAAGTTGCAACTGACCTCATTTAAAAGTCCTTATGGTTATGTATGGTTTGTATGCTTTCAATTTTTATTATGTATGAAATCCTTCTCGTTACATAAAAAGTGACCATTCGATCCATTCTCTAAAATGTGTTACTATTTTATGAAATATTATCATTTCTTGCTTGATTATTTTCAAGATTTGTGATATTTTATTTGGTCCTTGGATTTGAATTTATAATTATAGCCCATATCCATTCCTATTTTCAATTTCTATCAATTTTTGATGATAACAAAATGAGGAGAAAGGTTAAGATTTTAACAAGCATGCAAAAATCTATAGAATATTATTTCATATTTGCTAGGTGATTAATAGATTTTTATATATCTCAAATCTAATGCAAATAGGGGTAGTTCAGTTGTAGGGGGAGCATACTAATAGGGGTAGTTCTCATACTTTACATTCAAACACATTCATTCTGTTTGAAATCTTAAGTGTATGTTATTATCTAAAATGGGAGATTGTTGAATAGAACAGTGTGATTTTTTGTTTGATGATACGAACATATATTATTCTATAAATGTGTTTATAATTGTACTATTCTATATTTCATCCCATATAGAAATAAATATTACTATTGCATAAAAATACTATTGCATGGAATTTAAATATTCAAACAGTATTTATTATTCAATAAAAAAAATATTTCAGATATTCAGAGTAGTACATCTTTCAGAACTCACTTTTCTACATGACATTAGTCACATTCATTTACATCGATTCCTCACTGCACACTCAGACATACATATACACTCTCATGTACAGTCACATATACACGCGTTAACACATTTTTGTCTTCATACTAATGTCCAGTCACCTACATACCTGTCACGGAAACACACAAATGAACAAAAGTGTATCATTGTGTGTGTATTTCATTAGTCACATTCATTTACATTGGTTCTTCACTATAGTTCACTCGCTCCACTCAGACATACATAAACTCTCTTATGTGCAGGCACATATACACACACTGACAAACTTTTGTCTTCAGACAGCTTCAGATCCTGTCCAGCCACTTGCATACCTATCACAGAAACACACATAGTAAACTGGAACAAAAGTCTATCAAAGAAATACACTTTTATCTTCAAACTACTTCAGTTCCTAACTAGTCACTTGTATACCTATCACAAAAACACGCAAAGTAAACTGGAACAAAATAAAACTTATTGTAGACAAATATAGATTTATTTTTTATTTTCCTTAGTGTTTCTCATCATTTTTCTAGACTTGGTGTGATATATATATTTGTACACCTATACTATGTATGTATGTACATGTGTACAAACACACACAACACACACATACACATACAAATATATATATATATATATATATGAGTCTAGACTACTTGTGATATTCACAGAATTTAAATATTCAAACAATATTTGTCATTCAATAAAATATTTTATTTCACATATTTAGAGTAATACATCTTGCAGAACTCGCTTCTACACATTTCATTAGTCACATTTATTTACATACGACAGTTCACTCACTCCACTCAGACAGACATACACTCTCTCATGTACAGACACATATACACACATTGACACACTTTTGTCTTCAAACTGCTTCAGATCTTGTCCAGTCACCTGCATTCCTATCACAGAAACACAAAAAGTAAACTGGACCAAAAGTCTGTCACAGAAACACACTTTTGTCTTCAAACTGCTTCAGATCCTATCCAGTCACCTTCATAGAAACACATAAATTAAACTGCAACAAAATATAATTTACTGTAGGCAAATATAGATTTATTTTTTATTCGTCTCAGAAATTTTGGTGTGTTTCTCTTCGTTTCTGTAGACTTGGTGTGATACGCGCACACACACATGTATATATACACACACACACACATTTGAGTCTAGGCTGCTTGTGATATTGACAATGATTCACTATAAATGCCACAAGGTAAAACGATTTTCTAGTACTCGCAAACAAGCCTCAACTCATTTGCAGTGGTTTGCTGATCAAGAACAACCTCAACTCATATATGTGGTCTGCTGATCTTGACCAACCTCAACACAACCATAGCTGGTTTGCTGGATTAGAAATAATAAATATATGTATATACACAAAGAATATTTTTTAGGTGAACAGAGGCAATAGGGACAAATACAACTCAGCTTGGTACATTGCAGCCAATAGTCATGACCAAGAAGGTCAAAACACAATCACATATAAACATAAACATATATATGTATATATGCATATGTTGGATCATATGCTTCAAAAAGGCATACATGAAAAATTACAACAATGCACGGAAACAAACAAACTAAGGCAGCCCTGAATAGAGCAGCTTGTATGTGCAACATGTCAGTGGACAAGGCAGGCTCAACCCAAACAGCCAACATGCACAGAATGGTTAAGGACCATCACAAGTGAAAGTTCACAAGCACAATAGGGGTGCATTACAGGGTCAAGCCCATAGTGCACAACATCAATCAAATCTAAATGGCCAACACGAAATGTCAGATGCAACCATGTTAATAAGAAGTACACAAGGCAAGCCAGAGAAGAAAGATTGCAACAAAGAACTATGCAACAAGCATGGGTACAAATGCCTAGCATACTGACATCAACCTCAACATGTATACAAACTTGGACCAAGCAAATGGAACAAAGCATGGTGCATGCAACGTACATAAGCGCCAGAGTTGAAGCACAAGTGACACAACTAAAGCAAGACATAATGGTTTTAAATACAGCAAGGGAATATGTGACAACAAGGCAGCACCAAGCATAGCAGAGTACACAAAAATGCATGCACACAACACAGTTCAAAGTAGTGTACAAGAACCAAGAAGTGGCAGTGAAGCAGTACAAATCCACACAAAAAATACATAACATAGCTAGCATAAAATGAGAGTACAAGTGCACAAGTGACTCAAGCTTGTGGCAGGGCAACATAGTAAGTGGATCAAGCATGATCTGACAAATGTACAAGGATGTGCACAGTAGTTCAAGAAACAAAGAGCATGACAGGGGAGTGCAAGAAAAAATATACGAGACATTAGTAAACACACAAGAAGGCAGCAACATCATATATGCAAGACACACACAACAACAACAAGGTAGAAGATGAAATATGTAGCACAACAGTTCAAACGATTACAAGAAAAGGAGTTTTTTTTTGTAATGTGAAATATAAAGTTCAAAATGGGAATGTCTTCAATATCTATTTTTGGAAAAAGTTAAAAAAAAAGGACAAAGATAATTAACTAAGCAAGTGTCATTTTGATATTCAATGTTGCCTGAAATCACTACCGAGATTTCTTTTTACAATTTATCCGCCAATTCACATTGGGCAAAACCTCGGCACAATTCATCAATAAAGAGCTAGGATTTGTCAACAAAATAAAAGGTTTATCTATAGACCAGATTTTTTTAGGCATGAAAATCGATGGAGGGTTTCAAAAATCAAATGATTGCACATGACATGTCTTAAAATGAAATCAAAGAAATTTAGAGTTTGAAAACCCTGTAAAATCACACATTCATCACAGGCCGCAAATCGAAGCAAACAACTCGAGTAATGAAACAAGTAAAATCAGAGGTTTTACGGTTTTCAATCGAGAGAGAGAGTTTGCAGTTTCAAATCGTTGAAGACAACTAGCGTACAACCAATCAAAGATCACCAGAAATCAATCGAAGCAAAGCCGCAAATTGGAGGAGTTTCAAAAAAGACATAATCTCGATCACCATTAGAAAGAAGGAGGCAAACATATAATATAAAAACCAAAAGGGGCTTTTTCTCTTCTTATTTGGTTTTTGTTTGGGGTTTTTGTTCTTTTGTTTGTTTTTTATTTAATAAAACTTGTTTTAGTTGAGTCGTGTAACTACAACATTTTGTAGTTGAGAAAATCGCAACTTAGCAATTAAGTCATATCTTGATATTGAGCTTAAGGTTAGAGCGATAACAGGGTTTGCGAGTTTACAGTGTTTTGTAAGTGGGAAACTGTTTTATTATCTAGTAGAAATCTTAGAAAAGCAGCAATAGGCAGGATTTGCTGAAGATGGGTAATTCTTGTGTGCGATTTATCTTTTCTGCTATTTCTTTATTATTCTTTGTTATTTTATCTTTTAGTTTGTGATACACTCTATTCACCGCCTCTCTAAGGTTAATCTAGATCATACACCAATCACCACTTAATTAATGGCTTTCCCCTTGCATTCAGTTGCCATTTCCTCCTAAAGCACTTACGTTTAATTACTTATCAATTATCTCATAGTGCTTTTCCATTTAAATTTCCCAATATTATTAGCGTTTTTACAATCATGAATAATATTACCTGGCAGCATTATGGTTAACAAGAAATCTTCTCAGAAAGCTACCCCAAAGACCACCCTGCGGTTTGTGAATACTCCTCAACCCCTCAGGGAAAGGTGACAAAGAGGGCTGCAAAGGTTTGATGTCATTACAGAAAGCTCACTAAAAATCACTTAAATGGAGGTGGATGCTATTCTTGAAGACTTTCTCATCTCTAATATTGAAGTCATTCAACCATCAGAGGGCTCTTCCATCAACAATGCCCTAGGGGGCTTCTTTGACTGCACCACTATCTATATTTAGCATGGCATGTTCTTTTCTTTTCCATGACTTTTTTTACGTTTTCACCAACACAATGGCCGAGCTAGCTCCAAATCAGTTATCTCCCAAGATATATACTTAATGTTGTGCTTGGGTATGATTTCTACCGAGTCCATAGGCCAATTTATAAGTCCTTTGGCCCTTTACAACCTTCTTCGTATGGCCAAAATTGGCAAGGCCAACCCTATACTATATCAGGCTAACCTCTAGAAAGCTTTGATCCTTGACCCTGTTGATAAGTCCAAAGACTAGGAGACCCTATTCATTTTCATCCGGTGCCCTCCTGGAATTAGTGTTAAGTTATCAAACTTGGTAAGGACTTCTTATTTGCATATTGTAATTGTTATTATAAATCTTACTAAAAGTTTTCTTCTCAAGATTTTTTCTAGAGGACATAACGAAAGCCACTGACGACGGTAATAATAAAGTTGTGATAAATATTAAAGGGGCTATAAAATAGTTGGGGGGGGGGGGCGAAAACTACATTCTTGGCTACCATCAATATTTTGAAACACGATCTCCTTCCTCAGGATCAAAGAATTTTGGAGGTGCCTCCCATAATGAATATTCTCGCAAGCAGCAGACTCTATTTGGCTCAAGGTGTTCCTTTGAAATTCAGTCCCATACTGCACTTCCTATTTAGTCATGAAGGCGAGTCCTAATATTGCTTTTTAGTACCTACGTCCATTCTGTTTCTCATTATATTATGTCAGGTTATTTCAATAGCTTCTTATGGAACCTTATACGATCCTCCCATTATTAATGTCTCTCTTCCTACTTCTGTACAGTCTAAGGCTTCTTTTGTGGTGTACAGGATTTACAATGCCTTAAAATTGGCAGGAAAAGACTTTAAAAGGACTCTTTCGATGAACCAACTCAAATGAAGGTCAAACTTCACCAAAACCCCCAAACGATATTTCAGATGAAGAGGGTAGGAGGAAAGAAACTTCCCCATCTCCTAGAATTATAATTGCCATAACTAACAACACTTCGCCTTCTCCTCATTCCAAACACAGATTATACCACTGTTCCATCTTTGAGCCCTTGGTTAGCTTTTCCGAGGTAGTGAAGCTGGTTGTGGCATATCCAATGCTCTCTTCTTTTGATAATTTTTCTGCCTCGTCTTTTATAGATCAAACTGTCATTTTACAAGACCTTGAGGTGTGCTTTTTTCTTCCTTAACTCTCCACTCCTTTCCCTTTTACTTCTTTCATATATTATATTCCATTTTTTCTTTATTTTTTTAGCTTCTTAAGAGTTTATATGCATTTCACCATGCCTCCTTCATATCTAAAACGAAGCCTTTCATCTTTGAAGGAAGGTTGAAGCACCAGAGAATCCAAATGCTACCTTGGTTACAGTTTCAATGAAGCTTCTATGAGGCTTCCATGGCTAAGTCTTATGCTCAGGCAATCCTTGATGAAAATATTGCTCGAAAGGCGAAATTTAAGAGCTAAAGGATGAAAATTTCCAGATGATTGGAAGAAATAAATCTATGGAAAAGGAGTGCTCATCTTAACAGAAGTCATTCAAAGTGGAACGCTCTTCCCCAAAGAAATCCTTGGCAAAGTGGGAGAAAAAATTGAAAAAGGTCACGGATGCCCATTCGGAAACTAAAAGGAAAGTAGATGTTTTTTGGACAACTCTTATGATGAGGTTCTTAAGGACTCTTTCATGGCTCCGTTATTTATGGTCACCCTGAAAATTTCATAAAATGAACAAATTTATATTTAGACAAGCTTCTAAAACCCATGGTTGAAATGTTTCGGTCCATAGTGGAGGCACTTCTACGTGGTAAAGAGGTTCCTAAAGAAGATGAAGTGGATACAAAAGCCCTTCTATACTTCAAAGTTCCAACAATTAAGCGGGACTTCGAAGAGGAAGTGGCAAGTGAAGAAGTATAAGAGGTTTCCACTAACAGTGATATCTGTGAAAGGCCATATTCTTTACAACCTTCAAGAAGTAGCGATGGTGGTTCCCAGACGGAAAGGAAGGATGAATCCCCCATAATTTCAAAAGGTAAAGAGCTCATGACCATCCCTACTCCTCCTTTGTCTCAGGTATCAATCTTTTCCCTTATTGATATGTTATCTTCTTTCGTTCACCTTCTTAGTTGCAATTGGGTATTTTTATCCCGTTTGCAAACAAACTTGCAACTTGGTTAGAGATAAACATCCATAGATTGAATATAAAAAATGAAATAGTGTAATATTTTTTCTTCAATGATTATTCCAAGGATTAATTTTATTAAGATCCTGCCACTCTTTTTAGGACGAGTGTGAAGATTATGCATGGGATGGCTCCATTAGATTATCTGGACAAGAAGTAGGGATAACAAAGTTAATAATTTATTCTTCCTAGTTGAACCAAAACCTTGATGGAAGCCTCCCTTCTTTCGGATAATACTTGAAAATGTTTTAAGAATGAATAAACACGAAACAAAACCAGAAGAGTACATGTGTTACAACACGGAAGGATATACGTGTGTTTACTATTGCCTTCCTACATTACCCTTATCCCGAGATTTTATCTACCGAGTTGTGTGTAGTCCAAGCTTAAAGGGGTACACTAGGAATATATCTTATTCCATAGAATTGCATGTGCGGTATCCTATCTATTTTATCATATCTTGCTAGAATCTTATCCCTCGCCCTTCTCATTGTTTAATCTTGGGTTTAAATATTTGAGAAAATTTGAACCCGTCTATTGGTGTCCATGTTAATTGTTGCTATAAATATTAAGATGGGTTAGTGAACTAAATCCAAGATGATTTAAAAAGTAAAATCTTTTTGTTGAGATGATTTAGTGTTAAATTGAAATTAAATTAGAGTTGTACAGCGAAAGCATGTGATTGTTTTGGTTGTGCAGAGTTTAATCAAGTAATAATTCGGATTGAAGAATTTCTCATACACCTAAATGAGATGATCGAGCGAAGTAATTTGTGATTTATATAGAAGTTTTTAGTAAGGAATAAATGAATAGCTCACGAGAATAGTGTTAAACCACTATATCATTGGGGATATTAAAGATGAATGGCGAGGCAATGTCGATTCAATGTCGACACCATAGCCAAAATAATGAGATGATGGAGTGTTTTAATACTATTTTAATCGAATCATTGTATTATTTACTGAAAATCTTGTGTTTTTAACAGTTGTAAAATGATTAAAATTAAGTGCTGTATTAACTTAAAGGCTTTTTGAATTATAAAACAATCTTGAGAATAAGCGACATTTAGAATACTCACTCCAAAATTGAGTTAAGAAATGTTGTGTGAGGACCTCCCCATACCTCCTGCACAAAACTAAGGAGAAATGTGTTGTACGACGTGCCAGTCTGATACGAGTCGATCATCCAGGTAGAAAAATTTGAAAATAGGACCTGTCGTATAACTCACAAACATGGATAATATATATTAATAAAATGAAGAACAGGATATAGTAATGAAGAACAACTGAACAGAGAATCAAATTCCCATAAAACCATAGAATCTTAAGTACAATACTTATCGATACATGAATCTCTGAATATAATATGCCTCACTACATCCCTCAGAGTCTTAATAACATAAATAAACACCAGAACTAATAGAAATCATTTTTATAGTAGGTAATAATAGTACGTCATCCTCCTGCTCGTCTCCGCACAGCAACGTCGGTGCCAAACCTGCTACCTACTACTCAGTTTGTCCACCATCAAATTAGTGAACATCCCAAGGTCATAAGAAGGAAACATAAAACCTTGAGTCAGATAACAGTCTTGGTAAGAGATAAAATAGCTAAAACAGTTACAAAGGATAATATAACCATAAGAGGATCAACTAAATGATCTGCTCAGCAATCACCAAATTAACACGTGAAAACTATCCATCACATGTCAAATCAGAATTAGGAAAGGACTACCCCCAATCTTGCTTCTTTCCAATATACTACGGTGATAACTTACCCAAAGAGAATAGAGAAGAAACCATGAAATCAACCACAACATCCATAACATCGAATGTCCTAGCCACCACCAACTATAGCCGTGAATCCATCAGCTGCCCTGAAAGGGTTACAGTGGTGGTTGTCCGGACGTACTTGTTGATCGTTCGGTTGTGCAAGGGCCCCTCTCCTGTATTGGACATAAAAGAGAGGAATAAGGTGCCTCCGGTTTCGTTCAATCCAGAACGGACTTGAAAATGGATGTGTGTCCGACGTTGTAGATTGACAACGTGGCATACAGAGATGCTGTGATCAAGGTTTTTGTTGAAAAGCAGAGCCTTATGGTTGATGATCAAAGCAGGGCTTTTAAATAGCTATCTTTGTGTTTAGCCTTGATTCGCGAGCCGCATACCCCGGTATGAACCAGAAACGGGAGGGGACTTCAGGGAAGACATGCGTTTCCTTCTAGCTAGGAGTGGTGTTTTAGGTTTTATACGCCCGAGCATTTTACTTATGTGGATGATGGATAGCGAGGCGCCTCGGTTATATCGGTCTCTGTGGAGCCGATGGATGGTTTGGTAGATATACCGCCACTCCGTGTGGACCGACCCTAACGATCCAAGGGTCGATGCGTTCTGATCCTGAGACACGGGCTAGAGCGTCTCAAAGTGGTAAGGACGATCCCTTGCCTTGGTTCATGACGGAAATCCAATTTCCAAATCCGACATCGTGCGGTTTTGATTGCATACCTATATATGGCGACATAGTGGTATGGGACATTTATGCAGTCTACGATTGATACTTATGATTGAAATTGTTTTTAACATTATAAACACTAGTAATAATATCAAATGCTTTTGTTTTATTCGTATCAAGCATATTTTGGCCATTATAAGGTAAAACTCTATCCTCCGGTTTGTGTTGCATTGTGTGATGGAAACTGAGTCTTATAATGGCTTCATTTTTGAAAAAGCATTGCGAGGTTTAAGTGATTTACTTGTTTTGAGCACTGGCAATCCAATGGAGTAAACCCTTTTTGCGTTAGCGGTGTGATCCTGTGATTGGCCTAATTATTAAAATAAGTTAAGTAGATTTCTCATACCAGTCTCATGACTTATTCGTAGCTTGTTTCACTTGCAAACTCGGGTGCCCTGTTTTCTACACGGGCAGCCCTGTATTCAGGTTTTAGCAGGCTCTTTCTGGATAGCTATGGAGCTGAATATGGATTCTATCACTTCTTTCTTTTTATGCTGTTTAGCTCCTGTTGTACATATTATGTTTTGATTCTGCTGTAGACATTTTATGCAAACCTGAACTGTATTTTGTACTAAGTATGATCTTGTATACTGTGTAACCCTGATGATTATGTTTATCCAGTGTATTCTGTTGTACATTATCTGGTGTATTAATATATTTCTATTCTGCTGTTATCTGTTTAAATGTTATATTCCAAAGATTACCCTTGCCACCGTGGAACGGGGGTTTGGGGCCGTCACAGGATCGTTCTCAAATTTTAGTGTGTCATTCATTGGGATGTGAGACATGTCCACGATTTATACTGAATTCATATATGACCATTTTTCTATTTGGTCTACTATTTGGGCCATAACTTTTGATAGGAATCTAATCAGGTGCTGAGATCAATTCCATTGGATCATAATGGTTGTTTATGATTCCCTAGAGTAGTCACATGAAGGATTTGGTTTAGCAGTTTGGGAGGAATCACTGCTTTAAGTTTCTGCTTGTGTTTAGGCAGACTGGTCAGCCGCTAATGTGTTGGTCAGCCAAACCCATTAGACCTAGGACAACAGGTATAATTATGGGGACTTGGGGGGAAAACTAGGGTTACTCTCTTCATAATAAGTTTTAGGCTGGACGTTTGTTATTTTCTGGTTCAATCTAAAACCTTATTTCTCTGCTTAATCAAATTCATCGTAGATTGCATCTAAAAGATAGATCATCATCAGGGAAGAGTAGATCATCATCAAAGAAGATTAGATCACATCAGACTGCATCGAATTCAAGGGGTTTCAGCACCGTCCAAAACTGATCACCTTGAATCTACATCAAATCAAGGATTATTGAGTGAAAGTTATCTTTGACAAGGAAGCTACGAATTGTATGGGTAAATTAGGATTATATTCATATGTTATCACCTAAGATTTGACCATATATATTTAACTCAGACCTAGAAACCCTAGAAAACCTAATTTGATCACATTAACTGGGTAATAATGTTTATTTATGTGTTTCAAACCAAATCATTCTAGATCTCAGGTTTATGATTTGCTTATGCTATGTTTATGGATTGTCCATATTTTTATGACCATTGTTGTATGGATTGATGTTTGTTTTGACTGAATTGATTGCATTAATTGAGTTGTATATTAAATTGTTTGCCGTAGAATCATTGGATTGAAGAACATAGCAAATAGGAGATTCAGGTGATCAGATTCAGACGAAACTTGGCGGAGGTGCTCTGGAAGATGAAGAAAGAGGGCACATAGATTTTGATGCACAATTATGCTAAGGGCATCGGTCGGCACCGACCCATGAGAGTAGATCGAGTGGCGGTGATTATGATGGTGTGGCTTTGTGATGGTAAATCGGGGCTTCTGGCAAAATTTCAAGTTACTCGGAGTTGGTTTGTGATGGTTCAAAGGTTGATTGTTCGAGGAACGGATGGATCGACAATGGCTTCAACATAAACGTCGAAATGATTGGAGAATAGTTCGATGGGATGTTCTCAAGCAAGGATGAATATGGGCCGACCACTTAGCCAAATTTGCTAAGCCGATGGGTTGGCATCGACAAATGAGGTTAGGCCTGGGAGAGGTGAGACTTTGGGGGCTTGATTCATGTGTTTCGAACCAAATCATTCCAGATCTCAGGTTTATGATTTTCTTATGCTATGTTTATGGATTGTCCATATTTTATGACCATTGTTGTATGGATTGATGTTTGTTTTGACTGAATTGATTGCATTAATTGAGTTGTATATTAAATTGTTTGACGTAGAATCATTGGATTGAAGAACATAGCAAATAGGAGATTCAGGTGATCAGATTCAGACGAAACTTGGCGGAGGTGCTCTGGAAGATGAAGAAAGAGGGCAAATAAATTTTGATGTACAATTATGCTAAGGGCATCGGTCGGCACCGACCCATGAGAGTTGATCGAGTGGCGGTGATTATGATGGTGTGGCTTTGTGATGGTGTAGCTTTGTGGTGGTAAATCGGGGCTTCTAGCAAAATTTCAAGTTACTCGGAGTTGGTTTGTGATGGTTCAAAGGTTGATTGTTCGTGGAACAGATGGATCGACAATGGCTTCAACATAAACGTCGAAATGATTGGAGAATAGTTCGATGGGATGTGCTCAAGCAAGGATGAATATGGGCCGATCACTTAGACAAATTTGCTAAGCCGATGGGTTGGCATCGACAAACGAGGTTAGGCCCGGGAGAGGAGAGACTTCGGGGGCTTGATTGTCTTGGCTTCCTATATGGATTGAAGCAGACTTCATATGATCGCTGTGCAACTCGTAGAGTAATGGTGCTTTGATTGTGAACTAAGGAAGGAGTGGTTGAAGTTAAGTTGATGCGATATTGGTCGTAGGATGGTATACGATACAGTTTGATGATGGGTTGACTTTGGTAGGAGTTAACCAGGGATGATAATGTAATCAATTTAAGAGGCAGCTTGACCAAAGAAATGAAATCGCCTGGGAGAAAGACTTAATAGATTTGAAGTGCTAAGGAATCGTTAGTTATCGACGGTTCTAGCAAAAGCAAAGCAGAGGTATCGTGGGGACACCCATAAGGATCAGGTAGGATCGAGTACCTTGGATCGCTTAGGTAGGAGTGATCTAGTTGTCTTAGACATTTGAGGCAAAAATACAAGTCATGATGGCATATGGAAGTTTGGCTAGAACCAAGGTATTCCTTTTGCCCTTTTGATCAGTAAAATGCAAGTTCGATAGCAACTCCCATCAAAGGCATCAGTAGTCATCCATTCGATGTGAAGATCATTGGTCTTGCACCATCTTCATATCTTCGACTTCTAACCATCGATCAATTATTTGAAATGAGAATTAACTCGGCCTTTTCAAATAATTCACGTATATTTAGAATTCAAATCAATTCAATTCCTGGTTAAATTAATCGACATCCATAATTCAGTTCATTAATGTAATTTTCACGTCAAACACATTCAACCATCAAATTTCCAATAAACTGGGTAAATTCAGTTTATTTCCATTCCATATCATTTATAATATTTTACAACGATTTATCGCTATTTTTATTTATCTGAAAATAGCCAATTTATTCAAACGACGCTTCAGCCCCTAACGCGGCCATGGCGCTGTTTTTCTTCAGATTTGTTTTACACATTTCTGAAAATCTAACCATTGGATCTTTACAAATTTTATATCATTGGAAAGATCTTTTCAAAGCGGACCCAACGGTTCCAGTTTTGGGAAAATCCGACGGTCTCCCGGTACAATCGTTTGAAGTTACGATTTCAAAATACGAACTGCAGCATCATTATTCGATTTATTTTAATTATATTTATATGTATATATATATAATCCATTTTGGTGCTGTTTTCCATTAGATTTGAATTAAACATTTCACACAATCTAACCGTTGGATATTTACAAATTTGGTGTCGTTAGAAAGATATTTCCAAAGCGGACCCAAGGTTTCGGTTTCGGGAATATCCGACGGTTAGATCTCCCGCAATAATCGTTTAAAATCACTGTTTCAAAATACGAACTACAGCTTCGTTATTCGATTTATTTTAATTATATTTATATATATATAAATATAATCTGTTCTTCGATTTTCAAACCATTTCATTTCATATATATGATAAACATAATATTTTTATCCAAAAAATATTTATTTCAACACATGACTATTTTTCACACTTCATATATATAATAAAAATGTGATTTTTATTATCAAAACAGTTTATTTCGTCATATGAATATTTTTCATCATATAATAAAAATGTGATTTTTATTATCAAAACAGTTTATTATCAAAATATAATAAAAATGTGATTTTTTTCGTCACATGAATATTTTTCCAACACATGAATACATTTGTAACGACACGGATTTTGCCCGACCTTAATCGATCACAAAATCGACCAAGACCGTTCAAAACTCGCATACGTTAACTTTGGGAATACAACAACATCAGAACAATAACAGCAGACTTTTATAACATCAATAATAAATGTTACATCAGAGTACAGAATATATCAGAGTACATTGAAATAAAATTACAGCGGAAGATAAATTACAAAAGGTGTGAGAATTCTTAACTAGTTTAACTAATAGTAATAAGGCAAATCCAAGGACCACGCCGCTAACGCGGAACGGGTTTACTCCAATGGATTGCCGGTGCATAAACTAAAGTAAATCGAGAAATAACGTAATGTCTTTTTGGAAAAATGAAACCATTATAAGACCCAAGTCCCATCACACAATGCAACGCACACCAGAGGATAGGGTTTTACCTTATAATGGTCAAAAGATGCTTGATACGTATAAAATCGGGTTTGATATTATTATTAGTGTGTATATGTTTTAAATAAAAACATTTCAATCATAAGTATCAATCCTAGACGGCATGGGTACCATATATCATGTCGCCAATACTAGTTCTACAATCAAAACCGCAAGGTCGTATTGGAAATTGGATTTCCATCATGAGTCGAGGCTAGGGGCAAGCTCCTCTCCGATTCGAGACACTCTAGCAAATGCCTCAGGATCCCCCGCAGTGAACCCTTGGATCTTCAGGGCCGGTCCCCGCCTATGGGCAGTGGATTAGTTATGCCTGAACACACGCTTCCCGGTCCCTTTGGACCTATAGTATGACCACCAACGGCCTATAAAAATAACGAGGCGCCTCAAAATCCATCATCCACATAAGTAAAATGTCAGGGCTGGTAGGTGGCTGACACCACTCTAGCTAGAAAGAAACGTGTGCACTCCCTGCAGTCCATATCCCGTTTTTGACTCATACCGGGGTGTGAGGCTCGCGAAGTCACGCTATACACAAAGCTACGCCTAAACAGGCCGTGCTTTGATCATCAACCACAAGGCCTGCTTTTCAACAAAAGCCTTGATCAATGCATCTTAGCATGCCACATTGTCAGTCCATACTATACCATTGATTTCTACCAATATATAACCCCTAAGCTCGTACGTCTCAGAGAAGGGTGTTAACCACCAAACAGATATATATTAAGAGAGATCAACGAATGTAGTATAAGGGACTACAACGTCAGACATACATTCCATTTATAAACTTATGCTCTGGGTCTGAGCGAAAGTCAAATCCGTGCAATCAACACTACGTCCGGACGGCTACTACTGTCGCCCCTTCAAGGTAGCTACTCCCATCATGGGTCTCAATAGCAACGCATCCATTCGATGTGAAGATCGTCGGTCTTCAATCACCGTCTTCAACTCTTCGAACGTCGTATCATTATTTGGAATGTGAGTAAACTCGGACTTTCCAAATAATTCTCGCATATATAAATTTGCAAACCATTCTATATCGTTATTTATTCTTTTATAAATATAAATATCGTCCATTCATTTCATGTATATATATATCGTCCATTCATTAATCGTGTCAAAGAATTTATAATTCAACAATTTATTCTTTTTATTTCAACAATCATACAAAATAAAAATGATATTTTATTTTATATCATTTCATTAAAGCCAACATATATACAATTAAAGTCTTTTAAACGTTTAATTCTTTTCAAATAAAAAGGACCTTATTTCAATATATAGACACGACATCAAAAATATGTTCATTTTTATTATATGAACATGATCTTAAAAATATATTTATTTTTAATATGGTAGCATAAACCTTAAGTATGTTTGAATATCATACATATATTAATGCTATCTCAAGATTTGCCTTTCATTTCATATGCAGTAATATTACTCAACATGAATTTTTATTTCATATGCGGTTTCTTGATTATGCATTTCATATGCGACTTCATGCTTTTTTTTAAAACATGTTAAATTTTCATATGCGGTTCATGCTTCTAAATCATGTTTCATTTCATATTTATATCTTTTTATTCGCATGTGAAATGTAAATAAAAATTCCCTTCTTATTTTCATCTTTTTATTTACATGTGAAAAGTAAATAAAAGTTTCATTCTTATTTTCATCTTTTTATTTACATATGAAATGTAAATAAAAGTTTCATTCTTATTTTCATCCTTTTATTTACATATGAAATGTAAATAAAAGTTTCATTACTTTTATTTATATAAAATATATAAATAATATAACCATTTCATGTTTCCATTCATTTATTCATTTATAACATGAAAATATTCATTGCTTTATGGTTCATTTTCCATTTTCGATCACTTTCTTAATTCAGTGATTTTAACTACTTAATTCCCTTTCAATCTAATTAAAGATTTAATTAAAATCTTATTTAGTTTTAATCTTCCAAAGTCATTATTAAATGATTATTCAATTTCTAGGGAATTAATTCTATCATAAATTCGGGTTAAAGAATAAATGTTATTTAAAACATAATTCACGATAAACCCAAATTTAGATTTCATAAATTTCCCATTTAATATATATAATTAGACATCATTTATTTCAGAGTATTTCATCTAATCTTAAATAAAATATTAATCATCTTCGATTTCCTTTATAAAATGTATAACATAATTTATACGGGTTAAAATGGAGTTACTATTTTTAAAATGGACCGAATAGCCCAATTCATTTTCCTTATCCATTTATTATGTTTATCTTTACATTTTATTATTTAATAGCGGGCCAGACCTCTCACATTAGGCCTACAACTTGTGGATGCTGGATATGCCGGTTGGTTCCGGGCAGACTTCTACCACAGGTTGGGCTTAACCTCGTGTCTTGACCCAATTCGTATTTGTACACTTGGACCTCTCACATTAGGCCCAACATTTATGGCTGCTGGATATGCCGGTTGGTTCCGGGCAGACTTCCGCCATAAATGTGACCTAACCTCGTGTCCAAATATAATTAAAAAATTTATTTATAAATATTATCCAAGAATATTATTGTAAAATATTTTATATTTTAAAATATTCTACTACTTAATATCATTCCTTACTTGAAATATTCTTTCATATAAAGCTTTATTATTCCATTTCAATACATATTAACTTTCCATATTATTATGATATTATAATAATAATAATTATATAAAAAAAACGGTTTTAATTTGTGATATTAAAACCTACCATTTCAATATTAAAATGAAATCAATTAAAAAAAACATTTCAAATTTTGAAATCCATCTTCCATTTTTAATGTTAACATAAAAAGGAATCTTTTCAATTTAAAATCTTCTTAATATAATTGGAATGTGATTTACTAATTCCAATAATTTGTTTATAACCTTCCAAATGTTAAAGGTTTTTATCTACTTAATTCAAGCGTCAATTAATATCATTAATTGAATAATAAATGGGCATTTATTTCCTTCATTCGAAGGAAATATTGTCAATTCAAAAGCTTCTTTATTATTTCCTTTTTAAATGGAAAATTAAATCATCTAAATACTTCAACTTCCAATTTATTTCATTAATTTGCATATTTATTACTTTACTCAAAATTGGAATGAGACCCACCATTTCCATATAATTTAATTATACGTAAAATCAAACATTAATTACATAACAATTTCAGAACATCCATCCAAAGTGCATTTCTAATTATTCCAAGGGTGACGTGTATTCAAAAGTCAACCCTTGACCCGTGTGGGGTTTCAGCCAACACAATTCACATATTTAAAATAAACTGTGCTTCTGAACGATGTGTAAAAATTGATCGTTCACTCACATAAACAAGCCAGGGTCGCTTGTAAATGGCAGTGTATACAGGTGCATAAATGGAACATAGACAATTTGCACAATTTAACAATGTTCACATATTGGGTATTGCCCTTTTTATTTCATTTGATTTAATGACACAAATTCACCATAAAATATATTCCTTTATCTAACTTAAAATAAAAATAAAATCTTTTATTAAAAGTCAAAATTTTAATTATTCTAAAGTAAATATCAAAACTTTATTTATTATAATCGTCTCAAAATAAAGATGAAATTTTTATAACCAAAACAAAGTTTTAATCTTTATAAACAAAACAAAATTTCAGTCTTTTATAAGCACAAACAAGGTTTTAAATCTTTACCAACAAAACAAAGTTTTGTTCTTTTTAAACAAAACAAAATACGGTTTGAACTTTTATTCAATAAACAAAACAAAGTTTTGTTCTTTTTCATAAACAAAATAAAGTTTGTTCTTTTCAAAAACAAAATAAAGTTTCAATTTTATATAAAAAAAAACGCAAACAAAGTTGTAATTTTTTTTTTTTTTTTTTTAGAACAAAAACAAAGTTGTAATCTTCTTAATCCCATTCAAAGTTATAATCTTTGTAAACATAAACAAAGTTTCATTTTTTTCTGAACAACAATGAAAATTGTAACTTTTATTTAAATATAAATTTCCATACATTTTAAATAAATAAATAAAAATGAATTTATCATTTACATCATGTACATCGTTTCTATTGATTCAACAAATTTCATCAACAGTGTATGCCACAATAATTTGTCCATAATAACCCAAACAACTATCACCAATTCTCAAACAGACATCATACATCATCAATCCACAATCATGTACATACAAACATCAAAACCACAAGAAAAATAATTTAAATTTAATAAATTATAAAATAGAATCTCACATTGATTTTTGCTGAAAATTTGACTGTCTCGGATTCAGCTCTGGTCTGCGCCATCGCAAAGAGCTCGGAAAGACGAGTCCAACGCAATTTACGGTTCGTCAATCGGACCTCGTACGAGAGAGTTATGATTTATTAAAGTTGGACATAATTAAATAATTAATTAATATTCGTGAAAATACCTAAAAATTTCACTGTCTCAGAATTGGACAAAATTAGTGTCCACGCGTCCATCTCGTCGCCACGATCCCAACGCACCTGAAATCGTCGATTTTCGACTTCGTATGAGTGAGTTATGCAATTTTAAAGTTCTGGAAATTAATTAAATAATTTAAAAATAAAATAGAAAATACCCTCAGCCCGTTGACCGAAAAACACTGTTCACCGCCGAACTTTGACCGCACTTTGCCGCTGCCTCGGGCCACCTGACGCCACGGGACCACCGCCAATGTCTTCGTCTTGGCGAGACGCACCACCACCAGAAAGAGCCGCCCCTAAAGCTTCTCCGATCATCGGGAAATCGTCTAGAAAGGATTTCGCCTCGCGGGTCCCACAGGCCGCCTCACACCTCCAAACTGCCTGAAATTTTCTGAGCATCTTCGTCTTGCGTAGACGAAGAACTTCCGTGTTTGTGACTTCGTCTAATTCTTCCTCGATTCACGGGAATTTCTTGATTTACGTTTAGAGTTTCTGAATTTCGAAAACAGCGAGCTTTAAGACGAGATTCCGGCGAATCCGAGCGCTGTTTGACAAAACCGACTACACCATTAGCTTCGTATCGTCGAGACCTTCGAGAAAACATATAATTTGCTATGGTTTGAAGAGATTTTATTTTTTTATGAATTTTAGAGGAAGAGGGAGCCGCCATGGAAATTGAGAAAAAATGATGGAAGAGAGAGTGGCTGCTGTGCATTTCGAATTTCAGCCCTAAAACTCAGAAAAAAAGATAATATATACCATGGGTTTAATTTTGGTTTGGGCCCAAATATCATTATGTGCCCAATTACTCAATTTTCAACTGTTTTCTTCAGTTCAAAAATTCTTATAAATACATGCTGATTTCAAAATTAATAAAATTTTAAACATAATTATTTCAGGTCATTACGAATCCAACGAACCTGATTTCATAATTTTCCGAGTCCGTATGAATTTATTATGAATTTCCGAAGTCTGAAAATAGGCTGTATTTCCACTGTAAAAATTATACAGGCCACAAAATAATTCCAAAAATTATAAATTTTAGAATTTAACCTTATTTTAATATTCCGAATCCATAGAAACTGGTTTCGTCGAATTCGGAGTTCGTTTCCAAAAATTTCATTTTTCAGGCGTATATTTTTAATATTTAAAAATACCAAAAATAGTGGAATTTTTCCGAAACTCAAAAATATAAGTTCTTATAGTCATTTTTATATGTAAACAACATTCTAAAACCAATGGAGATGGTTTCGGGTCCTAATTCCTTATTCTGCAAAATGTAGCATTTTGGCCCTTATAAATTTCATAGCGACCATTCTAGATTTTAATTTTGACATAACTTTTGATTCCCGTTATGAAATTTCGATTTTTCGGATTCGTTGGAAAGATAAATTTAAATAGATTCTAATATTTTTGGTTTCACTAAAATCCGTTAAATTTTGCATCCTGTACGGTCAGTCAAAGTTCAAGTTTGACTTTTCAAACTACCACGTTATTTCTAACTCTTTTTATAATAAAAATTAAATCATTCATTCTAACTTCGATTTGAATCAAATTTGTGATCATTATTATTTAAATAAATTATTTTATATTGTCAAAATTCATTAAAATTTTCTAAAATAAAATTTTTAAATTGGTCCTGATTTTTGCGGGTTGTTACAATCGCCCCCACTTAAAAACTTTTCGTCCTCGAAAAGGAACTAGGCTAAAAGTTGTTTAATTAACTAACTAAATTTTAATTTCTCTTATTAATTTCATTTGTTGACTAACTTATCAAATATACATACTCTTTTATATATTTAAAAATCATATTTTTAGAAATAGATTATATAATCAAAAATACGCTAATCATAAGCTTATCACTCTGAACTCATTCTAGGGCATTACTAACCCCATCTCTAATGAGTTTTCTCATTCTAGGACACTGCTGATCCCATCTCTAATGAGTATTCTTATTGGACATTACTAATCCAATTCTCTGATGAGTCTTTTGTTCAGTTCTAACGAGTTGTACCCCAAAGATTTGAGCTAACCAGAGCTCTGATACATTTGTAACGACACGGATTTTGCCCGACCTTAATCGATCACAAAATCGACCAAGACCGTTCAAAACTCGCATACGTTAACTTTGGGAATACAACAACATCAGAACAATAACAGCAGACTTTTATAACATCAATAATAAATGTTACATCAGAGTACAGAATATATCAGAGTACATTGAAATAAAATTACAGCGGAAGATAAATTACAAAAGGTGTGAGAATTCTTAACTAGTTTAACTAATAGTAATAAGGCAAATCCAAGGACCACGCCGCTAACGCGGAACGGGTTTACTCCAATGGATTGCCGGTGCATAAACTAAAGTAAATCGAGAAATAACGTAATGTCTTTTTGGAAAAATGAAACCATTATAAGACCCAAGTCCCATCACACAATGCAACGCACACCAGAGGATAGGGTTTTACCTTATAATGGTCAAAAGATGCTTGATACGTATAAAATCGGGTTTGATATTATTATTAGTGTGTATATGTTTTAAATAAAAACATTTCAATCATAAGTATCAATCCTAGACGGCATGGGTACCATATATCATGTCGCCAATACTAGTTCTACAATCAAAACCGCAAGGTCGTATTGGAAATTGGATTTCCATCATGAGTCGAGGCTAGGGGCAAGCTCCTCTCCGATTCGAGACACTCTAGCAAATGCCTCAGGATCCCCCGCAGTGAACCCTTGGATCTTCAGGGCCGGTCCCCGCCTATGGGCAGTGGATTAGTTATGCCTGAACACACGCTTCCCGGTCCCTTTGGACCTATAGTATGACCACCAACGGCCTATAAAAATAACGAGGCGCCTCAAAATCCATCATCCACATAAGTAAAATGTCAGGGCTGGTAGGTCGCTGACACCACTCTAGCTAGAAAGAAACATGTGCACTCCCTGCAGTCCATATCCCGTTTTTGACTCATACCGGGGTGTGAGGCTCGCGAAGTCACGCTATACACAAAGCTACGCCTAAACAGGCCGTGCTTTGATCATCAACCACAAGGCCTGCTTTTCAACAAAAGCCTTGATCAATGCATCTTAGCATGCCACATTGTCAGTCCATACTATACCATTGATTTCTACCAATATATAACCCCTAAGCTCGTACGTCTCAGAGAAGGGTGTTAACCACCAAACAGATATATATTAAGAGAGATCAACGAATGTAGTATAAGGGACTACAACGTCAGACATACATTCCATTTATAAACTTATGCTCTGGGTCTGAGCGAAAGTCAAATCCGTGCAATCAACACTACGTCCGGACGGCTACTACTGTCGCCCCTTCAAGGTAGCTACTCCCATCATGGGTCTCAATAGCAACGCATCCATTCGATGTGAAGATCGTCGGTCTTCAATCACCGTCTTCAACTCTTCGAACGTCGTATCATTATTTGGAATGAGAGTAAACTCGGACTTTCCAAATAATTCTCGCATATATAAATTTGCAAACCATTCTATATCGTTATTTATTCTTTTATAAATATAGATATCGTCCATTCATTTCATGTATATATATATCGTCCATTCATTAATCGTGTCAAAGAATTTATAATTCAACAATTTATTCTTTTTATTTCAACAATCATACAAAATAAAAATGATATTTTATTTTATATCATTTCATTAAAGCCAACATATATACAATTAAAGTCTTTTAAACGTTTAATTCTTTTCAAATAAAAAGGACCTTATTTCAATATATAGACACGACATCAAAAATATGTTCATTTTTATTATATGAACATGATCTTAAAAATATATTTATTTTTAATATGGTAGCATAAACCTTAAGTATGTTTGAATATCATACATATATTAATGCTATCTCAAGATTTGCCTTTCATTTCATATGCAGTAATATTACTCAACATGAATTTTTATTTCATATGCGGTTTCTTGATTATGCATTTCATATGCGACTTCATGCTTTTTTTTAAAACATGTTAAATTTTCATATGCGGTTCATGCTTCTAAATCATGTTTCATTTCATATTTATATCTTTTTATTCGCATGTGAAATGTAAATAAAAATTCCCTTCTTATTTTCATCTTTTTATTTACATGTGAAAAGTAAATAAAAGTTTCATTCTTATTTTCATCTTTTTATTTACATATGAAATGTAAATAAAAGTTTCATTCTTATTTTCATCCTTTTATTTACATATGAAATGTAAATAAAAGTTTCATTACTTTTATTTATATAAAATATATAAATAATATAACCATTTCATGTTTCCATTCATTTATTCATTTATAACATGAAAATATTCATTGCTTTATGGTTCATTTTCCATTTTCGATCACTTTCTTAATTCAGTGATTTTAACTACTTAATTCCCTTTCAATCTAATTAAAGATTTAATTAAAATCTTATTTAGTTTTAATCTTCCAAAGTCATTATTAAATGATTATTCAATTTCTAGGGAATTAATTCTATCATAAATTCGGGTTAAAGAATAAATGTTATTTAAAACATAATTCACGATAAACCCAAATTTAGATTTCATAAATTTCCCATTTAATATATATAATTAGACATCATTTATTTCAGAGTATTTCATCTAATCTTAAATAAAATATTAATCATCTTCGATTTCCTTTATAAAATGTATAACATAATTTATACGGGTTAAAATGGAGTTACTATTTTTAAAATGGACCGAATAGCCCAATTCATTTTCCTTATCCATTTATTATGTTTATCTTTACATTTTATTATTTAATAGCGGGCCAGACCTCTCACATTAGGCCTACAACTTGTGGATGCTGGATATGCCGGTTGGTTCCGGGCAGACTTCTACCACAGGTTGGGCTTAACCTCGTGTCTTGACCCAATTCGTATTTGTACACTTGGACCTCTCACATTAGGCCCAACATTTATGGCTGCTGGATATGCCGGTTGGTTCCGGGCAGACTTCCGCCATAAATGTGACCTAACCTCGTGTCCAAATATAATTAAAAAATTTATTTATAAATATTATCCAAGAATATTATTGTAAAATATTTTATATTTTAAAATATTCTACTACTTAATATCATTCCTTACTTGAAATATTCTTTCATATAAAGCTTTATTATTCCATTTCAATACATATTAACTTTCCATATTATTATGATATTATAATAATAATAATTATATAAAAAAAACGGTTTTAATTTGTGATATTAAAACCTACCATTTCAATATTAAAATGAAATCAATTAAAAAAACATTTCAAATTTTGAAATCCATCTTCCATTTTTAATGTTAACATAAAAAGGAATCTTTTCAATTTAAAATCTTCTTAATATAATTGGAATGTGATTTACTAATTCCAATAATTTGTTTATAACCTTCCAAATGTTAAAGGTTTTTATCTACTTAATTCAAGCGTCAATTAATATCATTAATTGAATAATAAATGGGCATTTATTTCCTTCATTCGAAGGAAATATTGTCAATTCAAAAGCTTCTTTATTATTTCCTTTTTAAATGGAAAATTAAATCATCTAAATACTTCAACTTCCAATTTATTTCATTAATTTGCATATTTATTACTTTACTCAAAATTGGAATGAGACCCACCATTTCCATATAATTTAATTATACGTAAAATCAAACATTAATTACATAACAATTTCAGAACATCCATCCAAAGTGCATTTCTAATTATTCCAAGGGTGACGTGTATTCAAAAGTCAACCCTTGACCCGTGTGGGGTTTCAGCCAACACAATTCACATATTTAAAATAAACTGTGCTTCTGAACGATGTGTAAAAATTGATCGTTCACTCACATAAACAAGCCAGGGTCGCTTGTAAATGGCAGTGTATACAGGTGCATAAATGGAACATAGACAATTTGCACAATTTAACAATGTTCACATATTGGGTATTGCCCTTTTTATTTCATTTGATTTAATGACACAAATTCACCATAAAATATATTCCTTTATCTAACTTAAAATAAAAATAAAATCTTTTATTAAAAGTCAAAATTTTAATTATTCTAAAGTAAATATCAAAACTTTATTTATTATAATCGTCTCAAAATAAAGATGAAATTTTTATAACCAAAACAAAGTTTTAATCTTTATAAACAAAACAAAATTTCAGTCTTTTATAAGCACAAACAAGGTTTTAAATCTTTACCAACAAAACAAAGTTTTGTTCTTTTTAAACAAAACAAAATAAGGTTTGAACTTTTATTCAATAAACAAAACAAAGTTTTGTTCTTTTTCATAAACAAAATAAAGTTTGTTCTTTTCAAAAACAAAATAAAGTTTCAATTTTATATAAAAAAAACGCAAACAAAGTTGTAATTTTTTTTTTTTTTTTTTAGAACAAAAACAAAGTTGTAATCTTCTTAATCCCATTCAAAGTTATAATCTTTGTAAACATAAACAAAGTTTCATTTTTTTCTGAACAACAATGAAAATTGTAACTTTTATTTAAATATAAATTTCCATACATTTTAAATAAATAAATAAAAATGAATTTATCATTTACATCATGTACATCGTTTCTATTGATTCAACAAATTTCATCAACAGTGTATGCCACAATAATTTGTCCATAATAACCCAAACAACTATCACCAATTCTCAAACAGACATCATACATCATCAATCCACAATCATGTACATACAAACATCAAAACCACAAGAAAAATAATTTAAATTTAATAAATTATAAAATAGAATCTCACATTGATTTTTGCTGAAAATTTGACTGTCTCGGATTCAGCTCTGGTCTGCGCCATCGCAAAGAGCTCGGAAAGACGAGTCCAACGCAATTTACGGTTCGTCAATCGGACCTCGTACGAGAGAGTTATGATTTATTAAAGTTGGACATAATTAAATAATTAATTAATATTCGTGAAAATACCTAAAAATTTCACTGTCTCAGAATTGGACAAAATTAGTGTCCACGCGTCCATCTCGTCGCCACGATCCCAACGCACCTGAAATCGTCGATTTTCGACTTCGTATGAGTGAGTTATGCAATTTTAAAGTTCTGGAAATTAATTAAATAATTTAAAAATAAAATAGAAAATACCCTCAGCCCGTTGACCGAAAAACACTGTTCACCGCCGAACTTTGACCGCACTTTGCCGCTGCCTCGGGCCACCTGACGCCACGGGACCACCGCCAATGTCTTCGTCTTGGCGAGACGCACCACCACCAGAAAGAGCCGCCCCTAAAGCTTCTCCGATCATCGGGAAATCGCCTAGAAAGGATTTCGCCTCGCGGGTCCCACAGGCCGCCTCACACCTCCAAACTGCCTGAAATTTTCTGAGCATCTTCGTCTTGCGTAGACGAAGAACTTCCGTGTTCGTGACTTCGTCTAATTCTTTCTCGATTCACGGGAATTTCTTGATTTACGTTTAGAGTTTCTGAATTTCGAAAACAGCGAGCTTTAAGACGAGATTCCGGCGAATCCGAGCGCTGTTTGACAAAACCGACTACACCATTAGCTTCGTATCGTCGAGACCTTCGAGAAAACATATAATTTGCTATGGTTTGAAGAGATTTTATTTTTTTATGAATTTTAGAGGAAGAGGGAGCCGCCATGGAAATTGAGAAAAAATGATGGAAGAGAGAGTGGCTGCTGTGCATTTCGAATTTCAGCCCTAAAACTCAGAAAAAAAGATAATATATACCATGGGTTTAATTTTGGTTTGGGCCCAAATATCATTATGTGCCCAATTACTCAATTTTCAACTGTTTTCTTCAGTTCAAAAATTCTTATAAATACATGCTGATTTCAAAATTAATAAAATTTTAAACATAATTATTTCAGGTCATTACGAATCCAACGAACCTGATTTCATAATTTTCCGAGTCCGTATGAATTTATTATGAATTTCCGAAGTCTGAAAATAGGCTGTATTTCCACTGTAAAAATTATACAGGCCACAAAATAATTCCAAAAATTATAAATTTTAGAATTTAACCTTATTTTAATATTCCGAATCCATAGAAACTGGTTTCGTCGAATTCGGAGTTCGTTTGCAAAAATTTCATTTTTCAGGCGTATATTTTTAATATTTAAAAATACCAAAAATAGTGGAATTTTTCCGAAACTCAAAAATATAAGTTCTTATAGTCATTTTTATATGTAAACAACATTCTAAAACCAATGGAGATGGTTTCGGGTCCTAATTCCTTATTCTGCAAAATGTAGCATTTTGGCCCTTATAAATTTCATAGCGACCATTCTAGATTTTAATTTTGACATAACTTTTGATTCCCGTTATGAAATTTCGATTTTTCGGATTCGTTGGAAAGATAAATTTAAATAGATTCTAATATTTTTGGTTTCACTAAAATCCGTTAAATTTTGCATCCTGTACGGTCAGTCAAAGTTCAAGTTTGACTTTTCAAACTACCACGTTATTTCTAACTCTTTTTATAATAAAAATTAAATCATTCATTCTAACTTCGATTTGAATCAAATTTGTGATCATTATTATTTAAATAAATTGTTTTATATTGTCAAAATTCATTAAAATTTTCTAAAATAAAATTTTTAAATTGGTCCTGATTTTTGCGGGTTGTTACAACATTTCAATACATGAATATCAAGCACAGGAATATTTCAGAAAATTTCGGCAGCATAACTGCAGGGTAGTTAAAACCGGCATCGTCCAGAGTACGGCTCCTCGCTCTACCTTAAAGCCTTGCAGCATTTTACAAGGGGGATTTCAATATCTAGTTTGTACGCAGACAAATTTTCCATAAACTAATCCTATCGGGTTTCAACCACAATCAATCATATCAACCATTCGCATTTATCAACCAAATTTCACATCAACCAAAATCCAAACAATCACAACTAAGATATATCATCCATGTTCTATGGACGAGGGGAGAATATATATATATATATATATATATATATATATATATATACGTGTATATATATATATGTGTGTGTATATATATATGTATATATAGATATACGTATATAAATATATTTAGATTTCATTTCAATATCATTTCAATTCCATTAAACGCACAGATGATTTTTACAACGCGTATATAACTTATACATCGCACATATAATTTATACAACGCTTATACATGAGGTGTACTACGCTTATATAACTTATACATCGATCTTATAATTTATACATTGCCATGCCATATCATTAATAATTTAGAAATCTCACATTGGGTTCCACTCCTCCAAAAATTGTAGGAAGCTCCAAAAATTCTCCGGTCTCTTCTAGAAAGTAGAAGACATCCACACGGTCCCGGTATCTCTTGTTTCACTGGATTTCGATCACATAGCAAAAAGATAAGATTTTTATACGTTAACCATATTTTACAACGGTTTTATGTGTTATATTCAGTTTAAAATAACCAAGGTCGTACCTTTCTGAACTCGCTCCAAACTAGGTTTGGATTTTTCATTGAATCCGTGAAGCTAGAGGGTGATCAGTCAACGCCACGTCGAAAAGGAAGGTGCGGCGCGTCAGCATGCTGCGGTGGGCCCAGTTCGGTGGCCGAAGTCTTCCTTGGCGGTGGGTTGAAGTTCGGATCTTTGAGGGGTTGGATCTCGACGCTGGTGCGATGACAGGGGTAGTGGTAGGTATGGATTTGAAGAGGAGAGGGAGTACTTCAAAATCCCCAACTGGAGAGAAGGGTATTGATGAACGGATTAACCAGAATTTGGCCGGAAAGCTAACGAAGGGTTTCAGCCATCGACGAGAGCGGGCAGAGAGAAAACGCTTGGTTTTTTTAATTTTTTTAACTATGAAAGAAATTTTCCTATTCGCCGATATATATATATATATATATATATATATATATATATATATTGTAACACCCCGAAAATTCTATAACTGTGAAATTAACAAATTAAAGTATAATTAATTTGAAATCAAAGAACTAAGGGAAACGGGATACGCCATTGCGTTCGTCTCGGAAAAATACGCGAAATAGAGTCCGAGTTTTCGAAAAACGGAGTCCGTATGAAGAAGATATGGCCTTCGGAAGTTTTTAAATTAAGTTTAAAATTCAAACAGAATAAAATAAGCTCAGAAAAACAAAGTGGGGCCCAATGGGCCAGGGCGGAAAAAGTCCCGCCTGACGCACCCAGGTCGACTGGGCTGTCGACCTGGGCTAGCCATGTCGACAGGGCTGTCGACAGCCCTGTCGACAGGGGTGTCGACCTGGTCCAGAGCCAGGTCGAACCCAGCCCAACCTGGCTGGCCAGGTCTGTGTTTGGCCGATTTCTGTGGTCTGCTTTGTCATTAGGGCTAGGTGGCAAGCTCTAATTGGTCTCTCTATCGAATGAATGGCTACGATCAATCCAAGCAACATCAATGGCTCTAATCAGTTCATTACCCCTATAAAAACAACCCTAGACTAACCCTAATCTATTCATTCAAAAATAAGAACAAAGCCGCCATGTTGCTGAGGAGCGTCTAGGAGTAGCCACCAAATTGGAGAGAAGATTAGGAGGAAAATTCTAAAGCCTAAAGCAATTCAAGCAAATCAAATCAACGCCTACGTCGCATCTCTAAATTCCTAAATTAAAGAATTAGCCGCAACCATTGTAAGTAGAGTATTATTTTGGTATGAACAAATAATTGTGTTGATATGTATACTTGATTTGTGGCGATAAAATAATTCATATTTATGCGTTGGAATATTGTATACGTTTGGATGTTCTTGAATTATGTTATTCATTATGAAAAACTACATGCGGTAGTTTTATGCAAATATGACGTTTGGATATTCGTAAAATATGTAATTTATGTTGAAGCTACATGTATGTAGTTGATTAATTGAAATTCATGCAAATTTGGGATTTTGTTACTATACCATCATAATGTGTATTTTTATACGAACATCATTTTTGTGAAGAAATTGGAATAAGTTTGGGTTGTTATAATCCATAGGAAATTATGTTGATAATTTGGCATCATGGTCTATGTATTAAGCCATGCTTTTGTACTAGAAAAACCTATGTGCAAACTTATGAATATGACTAGGCTATGATTGATATTTTACATAATGGAAAACCATGTTAGTTCTATATTGTTAGCAAGAATTATATGATGACATATGTGAGACATGGATAGGTTAGACCCAAAAATCCCTTTTTGCAAGTTTGCTTGAATAAAGTAAACACTATGTTTAGGAATATTTATGCATAAGTATATTTGTACCATCGTTATGTGATTAGACTTAAATCATGATTAAGTTGAACTATGCTTTTGTATTAGTAACAAAAGTAATCCCCTTTGTAAACTTGTAGAAACCTTATGAACATGATTTGTTTATGTTTGACATTTTGCCTGAATAAAAGTATAGGTTTATGTTGTAGTTAAGCCCATGTGTCAATAGTGATATTCTTAACTTAACTACAAGTTTACATGCTTTGATTCATGTCACTTATGCTTTATGACCAAAGTATATGTTACTACTATGCAAGTACACCAGTTTCTATTTTGTAGTTCCAACGTCACATTGCAAGTTCATGCGCTCACCATCCCCTTTTTGTGTATGTAATCACGCTTTAAGCCTCCCCTCTTTCGCATGGCTAAGTTGGGCTTAAAAAGGTTAAGACCAACATATAAACGAACGTATTAAACGGGGGAAAATAACGTTGGGCTAAATTAATTAATAAATGAAAATATAAAGTAGAAGGGCCCAAATTCAAGCATGGGTTGGGCCCATGATTGGTGTAACCTTTACGCCATTTACTTAATAATGGGCCGCAAATATTTACATATAAATAAAGAAGAAAGACAAAATATGTAAATGTAGAAAATACGATGTGTTTAACCCGAGGTTGGATTGAGTTGTGATGTAAACCTGCCCGGAACCGCCCGGCTGTCCAGTAGTCACAACAATACCTATCCAATGTGGGAGGTTAAACATGGAGCCCAATAAGGACCCGAGGTTAGACTGAGTTGTGGCGTAAGACTGCCCGGAACCAACCGGCAACAGGCAGCCACAACAATACCTGTCTAATGTGAGAGGTCAGGGCCTTAATAAGTCAATTAAGGCTGAGTCAGGATTGTTAGGATTAAGTGAACTAAAGACTTAATCAAAATGGAACATGCTAAACTAAACGGACTGGTGGGGGTTAGGTTAGAAAACACTTAACCAACTTAGCATGTTGGCTAGAGATAGAAAACCTAGTAACGGGGGACCCTTTTCAGCAGTAACCCTAGAAGGTGTATCAGGAAACCCTGAAACTAGGCAGGGTGGGGCACGATTACTGGGCTGATTGTAAGAGGTCAAATCGACGGCGGTGGTGTAGCAGTGTAGGTTCTAACGGGGTGCAGGCGTGCACACACTCCGGCGCAGAAAAATAAAGCACTGGACACCAGTAGCATACCTGTGCACTCTAGGATTGTGTCGGGCCGCCACCATGGGACTTGATACACCCCATGGTGGGACCAGCATAGGTAACTACAACATCGGGGGCCGTAAGACACATGTAACTATGCGAGTAGGAGCCGATCATTATAAAATGGATCACTTCACCCTGATTATGGGGTGCCAGTTGGAAACTAGTTTATATGGGTTTAGAGATTTACAGGGGGTACGATAGTATATTCGACCCTAGACAACTTAACTAAGTTTATAGTGCTTTCCCACTTCTTGATTATACTTATCATACCCAGTTCTTTATTCATAGACAAAATAGTACTAGACTTACTCAGGCTTATGTCTGACTCTACTTTTCTTTCGTCTTCTTTTCTTCCGTTCCCCCCCCACAGGTCCACAGGGAGGGAACACTGCAGCTTGACCAGCATTAACATCCAGCTTGAAGAAGAGAAATGTATTGCTTGGAACTTTCCGTTTTTGAACTATGGCTTTGGACAACCACTATGGGGCTTTTGCAGTTTATCTATGTTTTCTTTATGCTTCTTTAAATAATGTAATCAAGACAGATTATGAAAGTGTTATGTTAAAGGAAAGGATGTAAGACAATCATGGTGATGTTGCTGTAACACGTATTTGCTTATTATGAAATAAAAAGTTGAGTTCTTGATTTTCCGCTGTTTTACAAATATGTGTTCTTATATATGTCTTGTATATCTGTGACTTATACTTATAAACCTCCACCAAAATTAGGGCATTCCCTTTGAGAGTGACTCTAACGGAGGTGGGGTGTTTCACTTGGTATCAGAGCGAGGTTTACTAGATAAGATAAAAAGTTTTGAAAATTATTTTCAAAAAGAAAATTTAAAGAAGCATTTTTAAAAGAAAAATGTTATTTTATTTTAAAAAGGCAAAGTCCACTCCCCAAAGCCATAGGTATTATCTCTTATCCTTCGTTTTGAATCTATCCTTTTTGTTTCAGCATGTCCCAAGAACTTAACTTGCCAGAAGGGGTGCCAATACCTGGTTGGTTTAGACGGTTCTTAGAAGCTAGGGCCACTCAGCCAGGTCCTACCGTTCCTCCTCCCCCAGCTGAAGGAAATCATCCAGCTGCAGCAGCACCCTTTCCTCCACCTCCTCCACGGGGAAACACGTTTGCTAAGATATGTAGAGATTTTAAAGCTATGGGAGGAAAGGATTTCCATGGAACTGAGTCCTTCGTGGCAGCTAGAAATTGGCTGAAAGAAACGGAGGACCTATTCATCATCTTTGAGGTAGAAGATAGACAAAAAGTACAATTGGCAGTATGACTATTGAAGGGCGAGGCTTCCTACTGGTGGGAAGTCACTAATGCTGAAACACCAGTGGAGACATGGGAGGACTTTAGGGCAAGGTTTGAGACCAAATTTCTCTCAGATGCGGAAAGAAGTTTGCAGTTGGAAAAATTCTTATTTCTTAAGCAAGGGGACAAGACAGTCAGAGAGTATGTGAATCAGTTCGATGAGCTGGCTAGGTTTGGACTTGACCTAGTCAACACCCCGCACAAGAAGGCTCTCCGTTTCGTCAAAGGGTTGAATGAGCCATTACACAGTTTGGCCATGACCCATATACCCATGGGAGCCACGTATGAAAGATTGGTGCAAATGGCATTGCTGAATGAAGAGGATAAGGGCAAGAAGGAGACAAAGGCAGAAAGCTCTCAAGGGAAGAAAGAGGGTTTGCAGCCTAAGAAGACAGACTTTAAGAAAGGCGGGAAAGGCAACAAAGAGAAGAGGAAGTGTAATTTCTGTGGCAAAGTGGGGCACTTAGTAAAGGACTGCCGGAAAAAGAAGGCCAAGGAGAATGGTGGGTGCTTTTCGTGCGGTGTGACAGGCCACAGGGCTAAGGACTGCCTCAAGAAACGAGGACAGGGGCAGAGGGCTGGATCCACCCCAGGGGCACAGGTTCATGTGCTGGAAGCGCCACCTCTGCAACAGCGAGGTATAGATACTTCTGTAGAAAGTGTAGTTTATCTTCATGATCACCCCGTTCGCACTTTATTTGATTCTGGCGCATCACACTCCTTTATCTCGTCTGCTTTAGTAGAATCTCTGCACCTAAAAACTAGTATGGTAGAGGACCCCTTAATTGTTTCAAACCCAATTGGGGGCCCAGCTCATTTGTCTATGATCTGTTTGGGATTGAAAATTTCCATTCTAAGTGTAGAATTTCAATGTAGTGCCTTTGTTTTGGGCTTTTCGGGGTATGGTTTGATTTTGGGTATGGATTGGCTATTCAGTAATGGGGCCATCCTTGATTGTGAAAAAAGGGTTGTTAGGCTCCTAACCCAGCTCGGTAATACTTTGGAAATTTCTTGTAATCCCTCGTATGCGGTTATGCTTAGTTATCTTGAATCGCTAGATGCCTCTGTAGAAAATTTGCAATCAGTTAGAGTGGTCCGGGAATATCCGGATGTCTTCGAAGAGGTGAAGGGCTTGCCTCCGAAGCGGGAAATAGACTTCCGCATATATCTTGTAGATAATGCAAAGCCCGTTGCGTTGCCCGTTAGACACATGGCTCCACGAGAAAGAAAAGAGCTCAGTAAATAGATTAAAGAGCTTCTAGAGAAGGGGTTCATTAGGAGGAGCATTTCAGAATGGGGCGCTCCAGTGGTGTTCGCTACAAAGGCGGATGGTTCACTCCGTCTATGTGTTGACTATAGGGAGCTCAACAAGCTAACGAAAAAGAATAGGCACCCTCTCCCTAGAATTGACGATTTATTTGACCAGCTTGTAGGAGCGTCTGTTTTCTCCCAACTCGATTTAGCAACCGGTTTTCATCAGCTAAGGGTGGCTGAAGATAGCATCGATAAAACGGCGTTCAGAACCCCAGACGGCTTCTTTGAATGGCTTGTCATGCCCTTCGGCTTGACAAATGCACCTGCTTACTTCGTGGACCTGATGAGTAGGGTATTTAGAGATTTCCTCAACAAATTCGTAGTGGTCTTCGTAGATGATATCCTTATCTTCTCAAAGAGTGAAGAGGAACATGCTCAGCACTTAAGGGCAATCATGGAAACTTTGCGAGTCCATCAACTAAAGGCCAAATTCTCCAATTGCCACTTTTGGAGAGAAGAGGTGTGGTTCCTTGGGCACATAGTATCCAAACAAGGGTTAGCAGTGGACCCTGCTAAGGTAGTGGCGGTACAGGATTGGAAGACACCAAGGAATGCAACTGAGGTCCGAAGCTTTCTAGGACTGGCAGGTTTCTATCGAAAATTCATAAGGGATTTTGCGAAAATCTCAGCTCCGCTCACGAAATTGACTAAGAAGAATCTAGTGTTCAATTGGGACTTGGATTGCGAGTTTGCTTTCCAACGACTGAAAAGGGCTCTCACAACAGCCCCAGTTTTGACGCTGCCAGATGGGAGCAAGATGTTCACTGTTTATACGGATGCATGTGGGACAGGGCTAGGCGCCGTCTTAATGCAAGAAGGAAGGGTAGTAGCTTATGGCGGGAGGCAGTTGAAGGTGCACGAAAAGAACTACCCAACCCACGCTCTTGAGTTAGCCGCCATCGTCTTTGCACTCAAGTCTTGGCGACACTATCTCCTAGGTGAGAAGTTCGAACTTTACACTGACCATAAATCGTTGAAATATCTCTTCTCGCAGAAGGATCTTAACTTGAGGCAACAAAGGTGGATGGAGTTTCTTGCCTCGTACGATTTCGAAATCTCCTACACTCCGGGCAAAGGCAACGTAGTGGCAGACGCGTTGAGCCGAAAGAAATTGACCCTAAGCCCATTGTTTGTTGAAAGACAAAGCCTAGAGTTTATAGCCAGCTTCGACTTTAGGCCCTCCTCCGATTTCGTACCAGGCTTGCTAGCATCTCTCGAAGTGCGCCCAACCTTAGTGGATTCAGTAGGGATAGCACAACGCGAAGACCCTCAGCTTATGGAAATAATGGATAAGCTAATTAGGGGTGAGACTTCAAGTCACCTCAACAGATACTCCATCGACGATAAGGGTTTGCTAAGGCGAGACGGAAGGCTATGCGTCCCACAGACAAAGGATTTAATAAAGAAGGTTCTCGAGGAAGCACATCACTCCAAGATGACGATACACCCAGGCGGAGATAAAATGTACAAAGACATAAAAAGGACTTTCTTCTGGAACGGCATGAAAAAGGACGTGGCAGAGTTCGTTTCTAAGTGTATGGTGTGCCAACAGGTTAAGGCGGAACAGAAAAAGCCTGGCGGACTGCTACATCCTCTGGAGGTCCCGCAGTGGAAGTGGGATAGCATCTCAATGGACTTCATCGATGGGCTGCCTAGGTCTAGGAGAGGCAACGCTAGCATTTGGGTAATAGTGGATAGGCTTACTAAAAGCGCCCACTTTTTACCTGTCAAAAGTAAAAGAACTGCCTCATCCCTAGCATCACTTTACCTTAAGGAAATCGTTCGACTCCATGGAATACCATCTAGCATTGTTAGTGACCGAGACCCCATCTTCACCAGTGAGTTTTGGCGGAGTCTGCAAGAAGCAGTAGGAACGCAGTTATGCTTGAGCACAGCCTATCATCCCCAAACCGACGGCCAAACAGAGAGAGTGAACAGAGTTTTGGAAGACCTTTTAAGGCTATGCGTCCTTGACTTCGGAGGGACTTGGGAAGACCACCTTCCTTTGGTGGAATTTGCCTACAACAACAGCTATCAAGCAACCATCGGAATGGCGCCCTTCGAAGCTTTATATGGAAGACCGTGCCGATCGCCCACTTGTTGGTGGGAGTCTACTGATAAGCTCATACTTGGACCAGATATGATCCGAGAGACTTCAGAGAAAGTAGACTTAATACGAAGAAGGATGAAGACGGCCCAAGACAGACAAAAGTCCTATGCCGACAAGAGAAGGACCGACCTTGAATTTGAGGTTGGAGACAGAGTTTTTCTCAAGGTATCACCACTAAGAAACGTTGTTCGTTTTGGAACCACAGGAAAGCTAGCACCAAGGTTCGTAGGGCCATTCCCTATCATCGAGAAAATTGGGAAAATGGCCTATAGATTAGAGCTACCCGAGAAGTTGGCTGGAGTCCACAACGTTTTTCACGTTTCACATCTCCGAAAATGTCTACATGAGTCTGCTGAAGTGGTAGAGCCAAATATCCTCGAAGAGGCCGAAGTGGAACGCGAAGCAACCATAAGAAAAGTTCCAACCCGCATCTTAGGAACGGAAGTGAAGAAGCTACGCAACCGCGAAGTCAAGCTCGTCAAAGTTCAGTGGAGCGACGCCGAGGGAGACGCGACTTGGGAAACTGAAGCTAGAATCCGTACAGCCTACCCTTTTCTGTTCGAGGGTACATCCTTGATCTTTCCTTTTCCTTAAGTTGCGCTTTTATCTATCTTTTTAGGTATATTTCCTCGACCTTATCTTTTAGGTAGAAACCCTTTGGATGGAAACATGTAATTGGAACATGTTATGTATGATGGTTGCAAGTGGTTGCAAGTGATTGCTAGTGGTTGCTCGTGGTCGCATATACACACACAATCTAGGTTTTAGATCGGCTCAGTCACTTCATATTGCATATGCATATATGTTTGCATTCGTATATGGTTGAACTTTAATGTGTTGTCATATGGATGTTGCATTTGTAATGAATGATTGTGCACTCATGTAGAATCATGAATAGGAAAATTTGCATACATAATGGACTCATGGCACTTACATAATTCGCATTAAGGAGGTCAACTGAATCAGTAGACCGCCTGATTTTGCATTAGATAAGTACATGTACACACACACTTCGCATATGATCATGAAGCATTAGAAGTCTTTTAAGGACAATGGATGCTCGTGTTTGATGGATGAGTAGATGGATGATTGGATATTAGGATATACATTCCTCCTAACTTGAAGATTTCGGGGACGAAATCCTTTTAAGTGGGGGAGAATGTAACACCCCGAAAATTCTATAACTGTGAAATTAACAAATTAAAGTATAATTAATTTGAAATCAAAGAACTAAGGGAAACGGGATACGCCATTGCGTTCGTCTCGGAAAAATACGCGAAATAGAGTCCGAGTTTTCGAAAAACGGAGTCCGTATGAAGAAGATATGGCCTTCGGAAGTTTTTAAATTAAGTTTAAAATTCAAACAGAATAAAATAAGCTCAGAAAAACAAAGTGGGGCCCAATGGGCCAGGGCGGAAAAAGTCCCGCCTGACGCACCCAGGTCGACTGGGCTGTCGACCTGGGCTAGCCATGTCGACAGGGCTGTCGACAGCCCTGTCGACAGGGGTGTCGACTTGGTCCAGAGCCAGGTCGAACCCAGCCCAACCTGGCTGGCCAGGTCTGTGTTTGGCCGATTTCTGTGGTCTGCTTTGTCATTAGGGCTAGGTGGCAAGCTCTAATTGGTCTCTCTATCGAATGAATGGCTACGATCAATCCAAGCAACATCAATGGCTCTAATCAGTTCATTACCCCTATAAAAACAACCCTAGACTAACCCTAATCTATTCATTCAAAAATAAGAACAAAGCCGCCATGTTGCTGAGGAGCGTCTAGGAGTAGCCACCAAATTGGAGAGAAGATTAGGAAGGAAAATTCTAAAGCCTAAAGCAATTCAAGCAAATCAAATCAACGCCTACGTCGCATCTCTAAATTCCTAAATTAGAGAATTAGCCGCAACCATTGTAAGTAGAGTATTATTTTGGTATGAACAAATAATTGTGTTGATATGTATACTTGATTTGTGGCGATAAAATAATTCATATTTGTGCGTTGGAATATTGTATACGTTTGGATGTTCTTGAATTATGTTATTCATTATGAAAAACTACATGCGGTAGTTTTATGCAAGTATGACGTTTGGATATTCGTAAAATATGTAATTTATGTTGAAGCTACATGTATGTAGTTGATTAATTGAAATTCATGCAAATTTGGGATTTTGTTACTATACCATCATAATGTGTATTTTTATACGAACATCATTTTTGTGAAGAAATTGGAATAAGTTTGGGTTGTTATAATCCATAGGAAATTATGTTGATAATTTGGCATCATGGTCTATGTATTAAGCCATGCTTTTGTACTAGAAAAACCTATGTGCAAACTTATGAATATGACTAGGCTATGATTGATATTTTACATAATGGAAAACCATGTTAGTTCTATATTGTTAGCAAGAATTATATGATGACATATGTGAGACATGGATAGGTTAGACCCAAAAATCCCTTTTTGCAAGTTTGCTTGAATAAAGTAAACACTATGTTTAGGAATATTTATGCATAAGTATATTTGTACCATCGTTATGTGATTAGACTTAAATCATGATTAAGTTGAACTATGCTTTTGTATTAGTAACAAAAGTAATCCCCTTTGTAAACTTGTAGAAACCTTATGAACATGATTTGTTTATGTTTGACATTTTTCCTGAATAAAAGTATAGGTTTATGTTGTAGTTAAGCCCATGTGTCAATAGTGATATTCTTAACTTAACTACAAGTTTACATGCTTTGATTCATGTCACTTATGCTTTATGACCAAAGTATATGTTACTACTATGCAAGTACACCAGTTTCTATTTTGTAGTTCCAACGTCACATTGCAAGTTCATGCGCTCACCATCCCCTTTTTGTGTATGTAATCACGCTTTAAGCCTCCCCTCTTTCGCATGGCTAAGTTGGGCTTAAAAAGGTTAAGACCAACATATAAACGAACGTATTAAACGGGGGAAAATAACGTTGGGCTAAATTAATTAATAAATGAAAATATAAAGTAGAAGGGCCCAAATTCAAGCATGGGTTGGGCCCATGATTGGTGTAACCTTTACGCCATTTACTTAATAATGGGCCGCAAATATTTACATATAAATAAAGAAGAAAGACAAAATATGTAAATGTAGAAAATACGATGTGTTTAACCCGAGGTTGGATTGAGTTGTGATGTAAACCTGCCCGGAACCGCCCGGCTGTCCAGTAGTCACAACAATACCTATCCAATGTGGGAGGTTAAACATGGAGCCCAATAAGGACCCGAGGTTAGACTGAGTTGTGGCGTAAGACTGCCCGGAACCAACCGGCAACAGGCAGCCACAACAATACCTGTCTAATGTGAGAGGTCAGGGCCTTAATAAGTCAATTAAGGCTGAGTCAGGATTGTTAGGATTAAGTGAACTAAAGACTTAATCAAAATGGAACATGCTAAACTAAACGGACTGGTGGGGGTTAGGTTAGAAAACACTTAACCAACTTAGCATGTTGGCTAGAGATAGAAAACCTAGTAACGGGGGACCCTTTTCAGCAGTAACCCTAGAAGGTGTATCAGGAAACCCTGAAACTAGGCAGGGTGGGGCACGATTACTGGGCTGATTGTAAGAGGTCAAATCGACGGCGGTGGTGTAGCAGTGTAGGTTCTAACGGGGTGCGGGCGTGCACACACTCCGGCGCAGAAAAATAAAGCACTGGACACCAGTAGCATACCTGTGCACTCTAGGATTGTGTCGGGCCGCCACCATGGGACTTGATACACCCCATGGTGGGACCAGCATAGGTAACTACAACATCGGGGGCCGTAAGACACATGTAACTATGCGAGTAGGAGCCGATCATTATAAAATGGATCACTTCACCCTGATTATGGGGTGCCAGTTGGAAACTAGTTTATATGGGTTCAGAGATTTACAGGGGGTACGATAGTATATTCGACCCTAGACAACTTAACTAAGTTTATAGTGCTTTCCCACTTCTTGATTATACTTATCATACCCAGTTCTTTATTCATAGACAAAATAGTACTAGACTTACTCAGGCTTATGTCTGACTCTACTTTTCTTTCGTCTTCTTTTCTTCCGTTTCCCCCCCCCCCCCCAGGTCCACAGGGAGGGAACACTGCAGCTTGACCAGCATTAACATCCAGCTTGAAGAAGAGAAATGTATTGCTTGGAACTTTCCGTTTTTGAACTATGGCTTTGGACAACCACTATGGGGCTTTTGCAGTTTATCTATGTTTTCTTTATGCTTCTTTAAATAATGTAATCAAGACAGATTATGAAAGTGTTATGTTAAAGGAAAGGATGTAAGACAATCATGGTGATGTTGCTGTAACACGTATTTGCTTATTATGAAATAAAAAGTTGAGTTCTTGATTTTCCGCTGTTTTACAAATATGTGTTCTTATATCTGTCTTGTATATCTGTGACTTATACTTATAAACCTCCACCAAAATTAGGGCATTCCCTTTGAGAGTGACTCTAACGGAGGTGGGGTGTTTCATATATATATTTCAAAAATAGTGTTTCCTTATCCGAACTCCAAATCAAACCCAACGACTGTCGCCCCTAGCTAAATATTCCCATTGCGAACACAATGGAATATGTTTTGTAGGCCCATTCGACTGTTTCAGTCAGATTTTCTTCAAATTAAAATATAAAACATTCAAATTCATATTTGAACGTACATTTTAATTTGCCGGGAAAACATATTGATCCCAAAAATTCCAGAAAAATAAATCTAGCTATGTTTGGACGATACAGTCCCTACAAAACTAATTTCGTCGAATTTGGAGACCGTTTGAAAAATAGCCATTTTCTGGTCGATCCAAATTGACTGAAATTAACCGAACACATTTTCTTTTGCCACACTCACATATTAACTTCAAAAATTATGGAATTTGAAGCCTAGCAATAATTTGACATCCCGGATCCAACAAAAGTGGTTTCGTCGAAATCGGAGGCCGTTTGCAAAATATCTATTTTTTAGGGCTACATAAACACCATAGTGACCTTTTTGAAAATTCATTTGGCCATAACTTTTGATTCCCACTATGAAATTTTGATTTTTCAGATTCGTTAGAAAGATATTCATAAAAAGAGTTAAATATTTTTGGTTTCACTAAAATCTGTTTTACGTTGCATCCTCCACGGTCAGTCAAAGTTCGAATTCAAATTTTCAAACTACTGCGCCATTTCAGGCCTTGTTTTATAATTAAAATAAGTATATTCGCTATAACTTCGATCCAAATAGAATTTTGGTCGTTATTATTTAAAATAATTTATTTTAAATATTCAAAATCCACCACTAAAATAGCCAAATTAAAATTTTTAAATTGGTTCTGATTTTCTGGGTTGTCACAATCTCCCCTACTTAAAATCTTTTCGTTCCCGAAAATGAACGAAGCTGAAAGTTGTTTAGTTAAACAACTCAACTTTCATTGTGGCTTTCATTCTTCAACTTTTCAGTTTTTAAGAATTTTCAAATTCTTCAAAAATTTGGCTAACACCCTAAATTTTCAAAAAATTTCGCCATAACCTCCTTTGTACGGGGAGGGGTTTGGAAATTTATTCGGCCGTATTAGGTACCCAATAAATCCTAATAAGCATACACATATTTATAGTGATATATTCCGGTGTCCACAGGGGAATGTGTATAGATTATAACTCCAGAGAATAAATTCTCATCACCCTATAAATGGTTTTTTGTGCCTTAATGACCAGATAGACGTTCTTATTGTCATCTCCAGACCTGTAAGGGGTTTTTATCAATCTGGCAATTTACCGTTACATTTTATCTAGTGCATTTCAGTCTTCGGTTCAGCCTGTAATATAGTCATCGCCATACAAGCCTCTCGGTTGTATGGTAAATCTTCAACCTCGTCACACAAGCTCCAAATGCTTATGTGGTACATGATAGGGTATGCTATATTCAAGAAGTATGCCATGTAGTGTAGTTCAAAATTAATTGTTACTATCCTATGGCGACGTTTATTATTACACATAGAACAACCAGCACTTCACATCCAATGGCATTCACAGGAGTTGATATAATAATAAAATTGCGCATCCAACTGATTAAGGTTTACCTATTTTTCGGGCACGCAAATAAATTCTTTACTCAACAGCGAATCCATTTACCTGTTCAAACATATATAATGTACATGCATGTATTCCAATCAAATTTCAAATCAGTTCAATATTTGATTCATTTACATAAATTTACCATCATTTTCTGATTGATTAAATTAATTATCATTCCAATATAATCACACAACACAAACAACAATCAATTTATTGATTAAATTTTCAAAAATATACTAATTAATTTATATACCCTTTTAAAATCATTCAGACTATATAATTAAAAAATTTACATCCATGAAAAGGAAACAACAGTAAAGTAGAAAACAATTGGAAATGCAAAATATGGTAAATGTACCTTGCACCAGAGTTAATCAGAGATGTCCACCCTGCAATCGGGATAGGCATGCTTAATGCTTCCCTCGGTTTCCCAAGTACAGTCTCGCGGATCTCCACTCCATTGCATTTTGACTAAGTGAACCTTCTTGTTCCTCAGTTCTTTCGTTTCCTTGCCAACAATCTTTATCGGCTCTCTCCTCACAGCGAATTCTAGAGTAATTTCCAAATCCCGTTGCGTGGCTTCTTCCACGACCAAGTCTGGATCATGCACATGCTTTCGAAGTTGAGATACATGAAACACATCATGTAATCCAGACAACCAATCAGGTAATTGAACTCTATAAGCGAGAGTTCCAATTCGTTCAAGCACAGGAAATGGACCAATAAATCTGGGCACCAACTTCCCTGTTTTGCCAAATCGGACTACTCCTCTCATCGGAGAAACCCTTAAATATACATAGTCACCAACAGAAAAAGACAAATCTCTTCTTCTCGAATCTGCATAGCTCTTCTGCCGGCTTTGAGTGGCTAGTAATTGTTTCTTAATAAAATCGACTTTATCCGTAGCTTCGCGAATCATATCTGGTCCCAATACAAGTCTATTGCCAGGTTCTACCCAACAAACGGGAGATCTACACGGTCTACCATACAGTGCATCGAATGGTGACATTTCCAGGCTTGCTTTGTAGCTGTTGTTGTACGAGAACTCAGCCAAATGCAAGTGGTCTTCCCATGATCCGCCAAAATCAATAACCTAAGCCCGCAATAAATCTTCTAGAATACGACTCACCCTCTCAGTTTGACATCTGTTTGAGGATGATAAGCGGTGCTCGAGTTCAGTTTTGTTCCCAATTCTGCTTGGAATGCTTCCCAAAATTTACTAGCGAAAATTGGGTCACGATTACTAACGATAGTCATGGGAACTCCATGCAGTTTAACAATCTCTTTGAAATAAATCTGTGCCAGACTTTGAGCGGTTTTATTTGATCTGACAGGTATGAAATGGATGGTTTTCGTGAAATGATCTACGATCACCAATATACTGTCATTTCCTCTCCGGGTTCTGGGCAAACCATCTATGAAATCCATAGAAACCTATTCCCACTTCCAACCTAGAATTTCCAACGGTTGCAACAATCCAGTTAGTTTCTGTTGATCGCTTTTGACTTGTTGACAGGAGGAACAACGGCTAACATATATAGAGATAACTCTTTTCATTGCCTTCCACTAGAATGTTCGCTTGAGATCATTATACATTTTACTAACCCCTGGATGGATACTCAGCTTGGACTTGTGACACTCGTCCATTACCACTCTTTTGAGCTCAAGGATGTCGGCAACACAAATTCTTCCTTTCAATCTAAGAACTCCTGCGCTATCCACTCGGAAACTGGAGACTTTGCCCCTTCGAATTCTTTTGATCATCTCTTTAACAAAACTATCGTCTTTCTGAAGAATAGATATTTTATCAATCAACGATGGTGTAATGATAAGATTGGCGATGATCACATTCTTTCTGCTGAGCGCATCAGCCACAACATTGGCTTTCCCCGGAGTATACAAAATATCAAGATAATATGCCGTGAGAAATTCTAGCCAACGCTGCTGCCTCATATTCAGATCTTTCTGGGTGAATAAATACTTCAATGATTGATGATCAGTATATAATTCAAACTTCTCACCCAATAGATAATGCCTCCAGATTTTCATAGCAAACACAACGGCTAACAATTCAAGATCATGAGTTGCATAATTCTTCTCATGTGGCTTCAACTGACGACTAGCATAAGCGACTACTTGGCCTCTTTGCATTACTACCGCACCAAGACCTTCTTTAGAGGCATCGGTCCAGACTTTCAAGTCTTGATTGCCATTGATAATTGTTAACACTGGAGCGGTTGTCAGTCTTAACTTCATCTTTTAGAAAGTTGTCTCACATTCTGGAGTCCAATTGAACCTTGAATGTTTATTAGTAAGCTTTGTTAAGGAGCTAGATATCTTCGAAAAATCTTTAATGAACTTCCGATAATAACTAGCCAATCCAAGAAAACTTCAGACTTTTGTGGGTGTAATCGGCTGTTTCCAATTCTAAATAGCAGTGATTTTACTGGGATCCTTTGATACGACATGTCCAAGGAATTTTACCTCTTCTTGCCAGAATATACATTTGGGAAATTTTGCCTTTAAAACTTTCTTTCTTAGAATCTCTAACACTTGTTCCAAATGTTTTGCATGCTCATCCTCTGACTTAGAGAAGATTAATATGTCTTCAATGAAAACAAGCACAAATTTATTGAACACTTCTCTGAATACCCGGTTCATTAGATCGACAAAATAAGCTGGAGCGTTATATAAGCCGTAGGGCATTACTAACCACTCGTAGAATAAATCAGGACCTCTGAATGTTGTCAAAGGAACACACTCTTCGGCAATACGAAATTGATGGAAACCTGTAGCTAGGTCCATTCGTGAAAATACTTGCGTGCCATTCAATCGATCCAACAAATCATCAGTCCGCGGCAATGGATATTTATTCTTTAACATCTGCTTGTTCAAGTCACGATAATCCACACATAGTCGGAGAGTACTGTCTGACTTTGGGAAAAATACCATTGCTACTCCCAAATAGAGAAACTAGGTCTGATCAGACCCTTCCATACAAGCTGTCGAGTCTGATTGTCTAACTCTCCTTTTTCCTTCAAGGTCATTCTTCGAATAGAGTGAACTACTGGCTTTGCATTCGGAACTAAAGCAATCTTGAAATCTATTTCTCTACGCGGAGGTAAGCTAACAATTTCTTCGAACACATCCACATAGTTCTTGACAACAGGAATATTTTCAATGTCGACTAGAATAATCTTCGCGACGACAGGAATCTTTTCTATTTGAGCAGGAGACACATCCACAGCTGACCAACAATCTTTTCTATCAGAATTCGGACCTTCGCAAGGAATGGTTATGTACTCCCTGAACTTTGTTTTTGCCTTAACAACTCTCTCGGCGCATTTAACCTCAGCTTCATATTTGGTTAATCATTCCAATCCTAAAATAAGATCGAATTCGTTAAAATTCATGACGATCGAGATGGTAGGGAATCTGATTACGGGGAAAAGAGACAGGCACCCCACAAATCCAACTTAGATTGAGGGAACCCCCAACTGGATTATGGACAATCATGGGTGCTTTGAGCTTTTTCAATTTCAAATCCAGTTTCTTAACCGCATTACTTGCAATAAAGCTTCGCGATGTGCCTATAACAAATAATATTTTAATTGGAATATCTTTGACAGTAGGCGTGCCTTCCAAAACATCTGGCCTTCCCTAACTAGGTGAGCGTGCAGAAGTTTCTGCCACTTCATTTACATGTACCTTTTCAGATTACTTTAATAATCGGCAATCCTTCGCAAGATGGCCAGTCGAATGGCATTGATCGCATTTTCTATTCTCTTGGAACTTGTCCTTGGATTTAAATTCACTCTTTATTCGTTTCTTTAAGGGTCCGCAATTTATCGCCAAATGCCCTTTCCGACTACAGTTAGAGCAGGTGGCAGTTGTTAATGGTCCCTTCTTAGATTTAACCTTTTTCCTATTGAATTTAGGCCTCTTACTGAACTCAGACGTCGTACTTGCCTCAGGCTGCGTACTTGTCTCTGGGCTATAAGTTTCAAATTTCCTTTTGTTGCTAGAACTATATTCCTCTTTGTCCCTCAAAAGACCTTGTTTATCGAGATCTTCATACCGATAAGCCATGTATGTCATTTCAGAAAAAGATTGTTGCACATTTGCAGTTACCTTACTTTGGTACTTTCTTTGAAGCCCGTTAATAAACCTCAGATTCTTCATCTTTGGATTTTTAATTAAATGCGGGGTGAAACGAGAAAGTTCGTTGAATTTCTTATGATATTCTTGAATGGTCAACTCCTTATATCAGATAGTAGAATTTATCACTTAACCGCTCAGTTGCTTTTGGAGGAATAAATCTTTCATCGAAAATTTCATTAAATCTATCGCATGTAATATTACCTTCTAGATTATCCTTAATAATAATTTCCCACTAGATTAAAGCTTCGTCTTTAGTGCCCACGATGCCAGTAATCTTTTCTGATCATCTCTCAGCTTTGAACCTTCAAAGATTTTCTCAGTAGAGCGCATCCATGCTTGTGTTTGAATAATGGATTCATTACCTAAGAACGGTACTCCACCCAGATTTTGATACTTATTTAATAGAGCTTCAATATCTAGTTCTGACCCACCTCTTCTACTTCTGCCACTCATTTTCTACAATGTCTGCAAATAGTAGACAAAGTGTTAGGCCAACAGAAAAGGTATTTTAAAGCATAGAGACATATACTTGAATGTAAATGTGTCTATCGGGGTGTATTTCATTCTGCTACGCTCATTCTAGGATATTACTGATCTTATCTGAACTGAGTTATTCATCATAAAATACTTCTGATTCTATTTCTGACGAGTTCGTTCATATGTTATATTCCAGAACTAAGCTTAATCAAAGCTCTGATACCACGTTGTGACGACCCCAAACCCCCATTCCATGCTGGCAAGGGTAATCTTTGGAATTTAACACATAAACATATAACAGCAAAACAGAGATATATTAATACACCAGATAATCTACAACAGAATACACTGGATAAACATAATCATCAGAGCTACATAGTATATAGGATAATACTTAGTACAAAATACAATTCAGCTTTACATAAAATGTCTACAGCGGAATCAAAACATAATATGTACAACAGGAGCTAAGCAGCATAAAAAGAAAGAAGTGATAGAATCCATCTTCAGCTCCATAGTTATCTAGAAAGAGCCTGCTAAAACCTGAATACAAGGCTGCCCGTGTAGAAAATAGGGCACCCGCGTTTGCAAGTGAAACAAACTACGAGTAAGTCATGGGACTGGTATGAGAAATCTACTTAACTTATTTTAATAATAAGGCCAATCACAGGACCACGCCGCTAACTTGGAAAGGGTTTACTCCATTGGATTGCCAGTGCTCAAAATAAGTAAATCATTTAAACCTCGTAATGCTTTTTCAAAAATGAAGCCATTATAAGACTCAGTTCCCAACACACAATGCAACGCAAACTGGAGGGTAGAGTTTTACCTTATAATGGCCAAAATATGCTTGATACGAATAAAACAAAAGCATTTGATATTGTTACTAGTGTTTATATGTTTCGAAAATAATTTCAATCATAAGTATCAATCGTAGACGGCATAAATGCCCCATACCACTATGTCGCCATATATAGGTATACAATCAAAACCGCACGATGTCATATTTGGAAATTGGATTTCCGTCATGAACCAAGACAAGGGATCATCCTTACCGCTTCGAGACGCTCTAGCCCGTGTCTCAGGATCAGAACACATCGACCCTTGGATCGTCAAGGCCGGTCCACACAGAGTGGAATAAAATGCCTGAACACTGCGTTTCTCCGCCCTTTGGGGCATCAAACTGGCCGATATATCTACCAAAACATCCATCGGCTCCAAAGAGACGGCTATAATCGAGGCGCCTCGCTATCCATCAACCACATAAGTAAAATGCTCGGGCGTGTAAAACCCAATACACCACTCCTAGCTAGAAGGAAACGCATGTCCTCCCTGAAGTCCTCTCCCGTTTCTGATTCATACCGAGGTGTGAGGCTTGCGAATCAACGCTGAACATAAAGCTTGCTATTTAAAATCCCTGCTTTGATCATCAACCACAAGGCTCTGCTTTTCAACAAAAGCCTTGATAACAACATCTCTGTATGCCACGTTGTCAATCTACAACATCAGACACACATCCATTATAAGTCTGTTCTGGGTCTGAACGAAACCTGAGGCACCTTATTCCTCTCCTGTATGTCCTATACAGGAGAGACGCCCTCGCACATCCGAACGATCGACAAGTACATCCGGAAAACCACGACTGTAAATCTTTCAGGGAAGCAAGTCCCATCAAAGGCATCAGTAGTCATCCATTCGATGTGAAGATCATCGGTCTTGCACCGTCTTCATACTTCGACTTCTAACCATCGATCAATTACTTGAAACGAGAATTAACTCGTCCTTTTCAAATAATTCACATATATTTAGAATTCAAATCAATTCAATTCCTGGTTAAATTATTCGACATCCATAATTTAGTTCATTAATTTAATTTTCACGTCAAACACATTCAACCATCAAATTTCCAATAAACCAGGTAAATTCGATTTATTTCCATTCCATATCGTTTATAATATTTTATAACGATTTATCGCTATTTTTATTTATTTAAAAATAGCCAATTTATTCAAACGACGCTTCAGGCCCTAACGCGGCCATGGCGCTGTTTTTCTTCAGATTTGTTTTACACATTTCTGAAAATCTAACCATTGGATCTTTACAAATTTTAAATCATTGGAAAGATCTTTTCAAAGAGGACCCAATGGTTCTAGTTTTAGGAAAATCCGATGGTCGAATCTCCCGGTACAATTGTTTGAAGTTACGATTTCAAAATACGAACTGTAGCGTCGTTATTCGATTTATTTTAATTATATATATATAATCTATTCTGGCTTTGTTTTCCTTTAGATTTGAATTAAACATTTCACACAATCTAACCATTGGATCTTTACAAATTTGGCATCGTTGGAAAGATATTTCAAAAGCGGACCCAACGGTTTCGGTTTCGGGAAAATTCGACGGTCCGATCTCCCGCAATAATCGTTTAAAATCACGGTTTCAAATACGAACTACATCTTCGTTATTCGAACTATTTTAATTATATTTATATGTTTATATGCATATAAATGTAATCCGTTCTTCGATATTCAAACCATTTCATTTCATATATGTGATAAAGATAATATTTTTATCAAACAAATATTTATTTGAACACATGACTATTTTTAACACTTCATATATATAATAAAAATGTGATTTTTATTGTTGAAACAATTTATTTTAAAAACGAATATTTTTAGCGATTCATATACATAATAAAAATGTGATTTTTATTGTTAAACATTTTATTCGTCATATGAATATTTTTCCAGCACCTGAATATATTTCAATACATGAATATAAATCAAGCACAAGAATATTTCAGAAAATTTTGGCAGCATAATGGTAGGTTAGTTAAAACTGGCACCGTCCCGAGTACGGCTCCTCGCTCTCTACCATAAAGGCTCGCAGCTTTTGACTAGGGGGATTTTAATATCTAGTTCGTACGCAGACGAATTTTCCCATAAACTAATCCTATTGGGTTTCAACCATAATCAATCATATCAACCATTCGCATTTATCAACCAAATTTCACATCAACCAAAATCAAAACAATCACAATCAATATATATCGTCCATGGTCTGTGGACGAGGGAAGAGTGTGTGTGTATATATAGGTATATAAATATATTTCGATTTCATTTCAATATCATTTCAATTCCATTCAACGCACATATGATTTTTACAACGCATATATAACTTATACATTGCACATATAATTTATTCAACGCTTATACATGTGGTGTATAACTCTTATATAACTTATGCATCGATCGTATAATTTATACATCGCCATTCCTTATCGTTTATAATTTAGAAATCTCACATTGGGTTCCACTGCTCCAAAAATTGTAGGAAGCTCCAAAAACTCTCCGGTCTCTTCTAGAATGTAGAAGACGTCCACACGGTCCCGTTATCTCTTGTTTCACTGGATTTCAATCACATAGAAAAAAATACGATTTTTATAAGTTAACCGTATTTTACAACGTTTTTAAGTGTTATATTCAGTTTAAAATAACCAAGGCCGTACCTTTCTAAACTCGATCCAAGCTAGGTTTGGATTTTTCGTCGAATCCGTGAAGCTAGAGGGTGATCGGGCAACGCCACGTCGAAGAGGAAGGTGAGGCGCGTCAGCGCGTGGCGATTAGCCCAGTTCGGTGGCCGGAGTCTACCTCGGCAGCGGGTTGAAGTTCAGATTTTTAAGGGGTTGGATCTAGACGCTGGTGCAATGATAGGGGGAGTGGTAGGTATGGATTTGAGAGGAGAGGGAGCACTTCAAAATCCCCAACTGGAGCGAAGGGTATTGATGAACGGATCGCCAGAATTTGTCCAAGAAGCCAACGAAGGGTTTCCGCCTTTGATGAGAGTGGGGAGAGAGAAAACACGTGGTATTTTTTTATTTTTCTAATTATGAAAGAAATTTTCCTATTTGCCAATATATATATTTATTTCAAAAATAGGGTTTCCTTATCCGAACTCCAAATCAAACCCAACAACTATCGCCCCTAGCTAAATACCCTCATTCCGAACACAATGGAATATGCTTCGTACGCCCGTTCGACTGTTTTGTCATTTTTTCTTCAAATTAATATATAAAACATTCAAATTCATATTTGAACGTACATTTTTATTTTCCACGGCCACATATTGATCCCAAAAATTCTAAAAGAATAAACCTAGCTATATTTAGATGATACGGTCCCTATAAAACTAATTTCATCGAATTTGGAGACCGTTTGAAAAATGGCCATTTTCTGGTAGATCGAAATTGACTGAAATTAACCAAACACATTTTCTTTTGCCACCCTCACATATTAACTCCAAAAATTATGGAATTTGAAACCTAGCAATAATTTGACATCCCAGATCCAACAAAAGTGGTTTCGTCGAAAACGGAGGTCGTTTGCAAAATGTCTATTTTCATGGGCTATATAAACTCCATAGCAACGTTTCTGAAAAATCATTTGACCATAACTTTTAATTCCTGCTATGAAATTTCGATTTTTCAGTTTCGTTAAAAAGATATTCATAAACAGATTTAAATAATTTTGTTTTACTAAAATTCGTTTAATTTTGCATCCTGCACAATCAGTCAAAGTCCGAATTCAAATTTTCAAACTGCTGCGCCATTTCAGGCCTTGTTTTATAATTTATGGTCGTTATTATTTAAAATAATTTATTTTAAATATTCAAAATCCACTAAAATAGCCAAATTAAAAATTTTAAATTGGTTCTGATTTTCCGAGTTGTTATAGATCCGGCCACTAGGGAATAAAATATAATTGGTTACGATCGATCGGTACGTAAAATACGGGTTGTTACATTCTCCCCGTTTAAGAGTTTTCCCCCAAAATTCCAAGCAAACACATGCAAGCAAAGCATCCTGCATGCCTACCGTCCACGAGTAGCCAATCTACCATCCAATCTAGCATACAACCATCTATGCAATCAAAAACCTATCCTAGCATGTGCAATTTTAATAGCACAAGACACAATAGTACAAGTAAGATACGAAATGTGGGACATACCACTCGAAGAGTTCTGGATGGGTCAACTTCATATTCTCTTCCGTTTCCCACGTGCAATCATCATCGTTCTCGCTTCATTGTACCTTGAGTAGTTTAACAACCTTCCTTTTAAGATGTTTCGTGTCATTCCCTACGACGCGAAGCAACTTATGAGGTCTAGAAACTCGGGTTCAACTTCAAAATATTCAAACTGATTTGGATAAACCGTAAGATCCATGCACGCACTTTCGTAGAAATGATATATGAAACACATTATGCACACTCTCTATCTTCTCATGTTATTCCAATCTATAAGCAAGCTTTCTGATACGCAAGATAATCAGAAACGGCCTAACAAACCTTTGCCCTAACTTTCCTTTCTTTCCAAAACGAAGGGTAGTCCATAGAGGTGAATCTTAACAAATACCAAATCTCTGACTGAGAATTCCAAATCATTACATAGCTTATCGGCATAACTTTTCTGACGACCTTCCACTTCTTTCATTCATTGTTGAATGATTACAATAATATCCGCCATTTCTCTTAATATCTCAGGCCCAAGTACTAAGTTTTTGCCAATTTCTAACCAACAAGATGAAGAATTACACGGCCTATCGTACAACGCCATCCCAATATTTGACTGTTAACTGTTATTGTAAGTAAGCTCAACAAAACATAGGTATTCTACCCATGATCCTCCAAAATCCAATATGAAGGATCTGAGAAGGTATTCTAATACTCGATTAACCCTTTCAGTCTAATCATTTGCCTGGGGATGACAGGCCGTACTCATACATAGCTCGGCTCCCAACGTCTCTAAGCAAACTCTTCCAGAATTTGCTAGTGAATAATGGATCTCGATCGCTAACAATACTCTTTGGAATTGAAATATCCACTTTAGATATAACACGATCAACTTCGATGCAGTCCTAATTGACATGACAGGAATTAACTTTGCGCTTGCTATCATTTCCTTCCCTTGTCCTAGATAATCCATCAATTAAATCCATTGATACATGCTCCATTTCCACATAGGAACTTCCAATAAGTGTAACAATCCACTCAGCTTCTTTTGTTTGCCTTTAACCAACTGATAATTCATACACTTTGAGAAAAATTTCCCGACATCCTATTTCATACCTTCCCAATAGCAAACTAGCTCCATATATTGATGAATTTTATTACCTTTTGGATGTATCGTCAATCTAAAGTGATGACATTCCCTTAGAACCTTATCTCTCAATCCATCTGTGTTAGGAACAACCAATTGTCCATTCTTACGAATTCAACCATCTCGATCGACTTCAAAATACTTAATTCCCTTTGGATATACTCTCATCTCTATCTTTCGAACGATTTCAATAAGCTTATCGTCTCGCTTTTGGCTCTCGCCAATCTTTTCGACGAGATTTGGTTTAATCAATAAACTAGTAACATCTTGGGTTCTAACCCATAATGACGTCCAAAATCAAAGTCGGCCAAATACTCGAGATGCCTCCATTCTATGAACATGGTTCCAAACTTGCATGCCTTCTACTCAATGCATCGGCCACTGCGTTACCTATCGTTGGAGTATAAGCTATTACAAAATCATATGATGCCAAAAACTCTAACCATAATTGTTGTCGAAGATTCAAATCTTTTTAGGAGAAAAGATACTTCAACGGCATATGATCCGTAAACAACTCGAACCTAACTCCATACAAAAAATACCTCCAAATCTTCAGAGCAAAGACTATTGCTGCATTAGCACAGCTCCAAGTCTAGTGCTACATGCATCGGTATATACTATTGTCTCTTCATTACCATTGGATTAGTCAACAAAGTAGCCCTCGTCAATCTCTCTTTCAGAATTCCAAAGGCTTTCTCACACTTCGTAACCCATGTGAATACTTGATTCTTCCTCATTAACCCGGTTAATGGTGCAGCTATTTTAGAGAAATCATTGATAAATCATCCATAATATCTAGTTATACAAGGAAAGTTCAAACATCTGTTGCATTCCTGGGTCGATCCCAATCTTGCATTGCTGCTGCCTTAGCGGGATCTACTTCTATACCTCGTCCAGATACGACGTGACCCAAAAACCTCACTTCTTATTCTAAAATTGACACATTGAAAACTTAGCTCTCCACCGATGTTTCCGCAAGACTTCCAAAACAATCCTTAAGTGCATCTTGTATTATTCCTCATCCCTTGAGTAAACCAATATGTCATCTACTATGACACCCCACGTCCGTTAATGTCACTCTTTAACAGAATGCATTAAGTTTCATGAAGCGTTATAGGTAAACAGAGACAGAAACATCACAAGACAAGTATAACATAACAGCGGAATTTAAAACTTTATTTTCCAGACAGAAAACATCGTGGTCCAAAATCCAGCTACAATATTAGTTTGAAGTACAGAAAACCCATTACATCAAATTAAAATATCTGACTTGTACTAAAATCATCAAAGTATGGTAATATAAAAGCATAGTCCCCAAAAAAGCCATATCATAGTAGATAGGTAGTCAAAGCGGTACATCCAAGCAGCTCCAAGTAGAATGAAAGAGAGAATCCTAATCAAGCCTTGGTATTCCCACCCTGAAAACCTAGGGGGAAGGAAGAGAGAGAAGAGGAAACAAAAAGGGTCAGACATAAAGTCTAGCGAGTCCAGTTAATTTTAGCATATAAATAAGTAAAAGCATCATGACAGACATATAAAGTGGATGAGAGAGAGATAACAATATTATAAGATGAGTATAATGGACTGAACATGATAAACAGAACAAAATGTATTGCGCTTCTCAAGTACTTTTATCTGCACCAATACTAGTATGACAGAAACAGAATGATCCCAACAGAAATAAATGCTACATTTAGGTGTATTCGAGTGATGGATTTTACCCCCAAAAATAATAACAGGCAGCCCAACTGAAATGGCAAGTATTACCCCTAACGATAATAACGGGCTCCTTAAAAAGCAAGACTAGATGTACCCTAATTACTACACCCAATCGATCGTCTCCCTACCTATAGATACCCTGTGCTGGCCCCACAGTAGGATGAATCACTTCCTAAAGTGGAAAACCCTTTTTTGGAGCGGCATAACCATATACAATGATGCTATATCGTCTTATTATCCCAAGCAAACACATTCATGCACGCACATGAATCCGTCGGAATGCGCCATCAGACACCCCCACTTCGATGAACCTCTTATAATCTGCTCAGTAAGCATGCCCTGACCCCTACCTAGTTCAGGGTCCCCCTTTTTGATACCAAGATGGGTTACTAACTGATACGGGTCCCACACAACAGATGATACAAACCCCCCTGGCTTGCAACCCCACTACTAGGATATTACCAGGTTATGCCTTACAGATTAATTAGCTTCCATAACCCCACCATATAAAACAGGTTAAGTTTGTTGGGTTTATATAACCTCCCACAGATTCAACAGATTTACTTAACCCCCCATTGATTCTAGCAAGTTTACTTTACCCTTACATAATTTTGACCGGTTCATACAACCCCCACATATTTAAGCAGGTTAAGTATTACAGGTTTAACATGTTATTATCATTTCCCATTCATGCATGTTAATGCACCAAACCTCTCCCTTTAAGTCGACCACTTGTGGATGTTGGATATGCTGGGCGATTCTGGGAAGACATACCAAAGTCGGACTTAACCTCGTGTCTTAGCACCATTACATGTACATTTACGCATTAGACCCTTCATATTAGATTAACCACTTGTGGATTCTGGATTTGCTAGCGGTTTCGAGCAGAATTCTACCATAAATGTAATCTAACCACGTGTCAAAGTGCGATTATAGTTACTATTTACTGTAAATTTAGGCATGTTCATTTTTAAACAATTTTTCATGTTCATCAAGTGTTGTGCCCCAAATCCCAGTCTGATCCACGATACAAGTTATGCCCCACATTAAAGTTTTAGATCAAGGTATAGATTACGCCCCCAAATCCCAGTCATGTTTTACAGTACAAGTTATGCCCTAATTTATCAATCCCAACCATTCCCAATTTCATTCATTCGCATGTTTCGGCAAGAGGCCTAGGCTCGAAGGTAGTTTGGCTATAAAAATAAAAAGGGAAGGAGGGAGAGAGGAGAACTGAAACATGCATGATAATCAAACAGGCATATGATGACAGAAATAGGCACACTAACATAATAGGCATATGGTGACAGAAATGGGCATAATGACAGAATAGGCATATAGTGGCGAAAATAGGCATAATAGAGATAGGCATGTAAGAACTAAACATAGGATCAGGTGTACAAATAATGGTAGATCTGTTTAGTCATGATTCAGGTTATTAACAAGCATAGGTTTGGATCCAAACTTAAAAACATGTTATGATTACTTATTAAATGTTTATATCTAACTGCAACATAAACTCATAGTGATTGGATCTGAAGGACTGAGAAAAGAGTGTTGATGTTGTAACAGAGATACTTGTATGCGTATAAGTCATTGTAACAGAAGAATAGGCTAATTTAATCTGAGTTGGGGGCAGCACCTCACTGTCTCCATTGTTTTTGATGAATAGAAAAATAGAAATAAGGTCCTATTTATAGCCTGCCGTTAACGAATCTAGTCAAGAAATAGTCTCGGTTCGAACTTCCCTCCAAGTAGATAATGACGCCAAGTCTTAAGTGTGAATACAATGGCAACCAACTCTAAGTCATAGGTAGGGTAGTTCTTCTCATGAACTCTCAACTGTCTACCTCCATAACATACTACCCTTCCCTCCTGCATCAAAAGAACACCAGGCCATATACCACATCCATCAGTGTATACAGTGAACACTTTGTTCCCATTAGGAAAATTCAAGACTGGGGCAGTTGTCAGAGACCTCTTTAATCGCTAAAAAGCATCCTCATCGTCTATATCCCAAGAAAATGTTAGATTCTTCTTCGTCAGTCTGGTGAGTGAGGCTGATATCTTTGCGAAGTCCTTAGTGAACTTCCTATAATAGCCCACTAAACCAAGGAAACTCCTCACCTCCGTTGCATTCTTTGGAATCTGCCAATTTTGAGCTATATCTACTTTCACGGGATCCACTACTATCCCATCCTTAGATACCACATGCCCTAGAAATCTCACTTCCTTTCTCAAAAATGACATTTGGGGAATTTTGCCTTAAGCTGATGTGCTCGTAGAGTCTTCAAGACCTCCCTTAAGTGTAAGGGATGCTCTTCCTCGCTCTTCGAGAAAATCAAGATGTCATCAACAAAGACCACAACGAACTTATTTAGAAACTCCTGAAACACCCTACTCATGAGATCAACAAAATAGGCGCGTGCATTCGTCAACCCAAAAGGCATGACAAGCCATAATCGAAGAAATCAGCTGGAGTTCTAAAAGCGGTCTTGTCTATACTGTCCTCAGCCATCCTCAACTGATGAAACGCCGTGGCCAAGTCTAACTGGGGAAAATAGATGCCCCAACAAGCTGGTTCAATAGATCATCTATCCTCGGAAGTGGGAGCCTATTTTTCTTAGTGAGCTTATTCAACTCCTTGTAATCCACGCGTAAGTGAAGCGAAACATTCTCCTTAGTAGCGAATACTACTAGAGCACCCTATTCAAATATGCTTCGCCCAATAAATCCTTTCCCAAGTAGCTCCCCTACTTGCTTGGTAAGCTCCCTCCTTTCTTTTGGACCCATGTGGCGCCCAAGAAATGCAACTGGCTTTGCATTGTCCACCAAGTATATTTGGAAATCAATCTCGCGCCTTGGAGGTAAGCCATGAACCTCCTCAAAAACATCCGGATATTCACAGACCACTAGTACAGATCATAAATCATCAATAGATGCATTATGCGACTCTAGGAAACTAAGCATTAAGGAGCCCTTAGGGTCACAAGAAATCTCGAGGGTCCTCCCATGGCAAGTCAAAAGTCTAGTGACCCTCCTCTCACCGTCCAGAATGGCACCATACTTGGCTAGCCAATCCATGCTTAGAATCAAACCTTAGCGTATGAAAATAAGTACATATGCATCATACTCAAACTCGACGCCCAACACAGATATTCTCAGGCCCCGACAAATCATAGACGGATGATTCATGCCCTCAATGGGGTTTGAGACAACAACTAGATCCAAAACCATACTAGTACTAGGGTGCAGAGACTCAGCCACAGAATCAGATATAAAAGAATGTGCAACTCCAAAATCAAAAAGAGTTCTAACAGGATGATCAGAAAGAGAAATCAAACCTTCAATAAAAACATTCCTACCTTTATCTGATACACCAACCACGAGAGCATGCACCTACGCTCAAGAAGATCTTGCCCTTTGGCCCTGTCCATTCTTCTTTGGGCACTCCTTAATAAGGTGTCCGACCTTTCCATATTGGAAACAAGCATTCTTCCTTTTTATGCAATCTTTGCTCAAATGACCCACGCATCTACAGCTCTGACATTTCTTCTTTTCTCGGGCTTTGTTGTTCTTTCCACCATTCTTTTGTTGTTGCTGTTTTTCTTGGGTCATACTTTCTTATTTTGTGTTTCATCAATCTTATCCTCTTTCTTTTCACCTTTATCTTCTTTGTGCATCAATTCCATATCAATGAGTTTCTCGAAAGTTGCCCCCATCGGAATATGAGACATAACCAATCTATGGAGGCGTTCATTCAACCCTCTTGCAAACATCAAAGCTTTCATGTGCAGGACATTCACTAGCTCCAAACCTCGCCAATTGATTGAACTTATTGACATACTCTTTGAAAGACATGCCTCCTTGCTTAAGTGCCAAAAACCTTTCCATTTGCATACTTTGCTCGGCTTGAGAAAGAAACTTCATCTCGAATATCTATTAGAAATCATCCCAAGTCTCAACTGGATGCCCTGCTTGCGTCATTTCCCACCATAATGAAGCCTCATCTTTCAGCTGTCAAACGGCCAACTGAATCTTCCTACGATCGTCAACCTCAAAAATCCGAAAACAATCCTCCGTCTCTTTATGTCAATTCCTTGCTTCTATAAAAGTCTCAGTTCCTCGGAATGGATTTCTGCCCTTAACATATAAATCCTTGCATATCTTGGAGAAATTATCCGCTCGTGTAGGAGGAGGAGGAATAGCATGCAACCGAGGGAGGAGCGTCTGCTTGGCCTCCGGCAGACGTCGTAGCCTCAAGATACCTATGGAACCAAGCCGGTGTCGTAACGCCCTCGGGAATAATCGGTTCCCCGGACATGCTGAAAAGAAAAGGAAAAAGGGATTCAAACAGAGAGTCGAAAGATTTTCATATGGCCTTGGGGAATATGTTTTTCAAAACATACTTTTCTTTGAAAATGCTTTCTTGCTAAAGCCTTTTGAAAACAATTTTCAAAATCTTTTATTTGATCTGGTAACTTACAGCTCTGATACCATATGCGACACCCCCCACGTTCATTGTTAAACAATTTTTCATGTTCATCAAAGGTTATGCCCTAAATCCCAGTCTGATTCACGATACAAGTTATGTCCTAAATTAAAGTTTTAGATTAAGGTATAGATTATGCCCCCAAATCCTAGTCATGTTTTACAGTACAAGTTATGCCCCCAATTTTTCATTCCCAACCATTCCCAATTTTGTTCATTCGCATATTTCGGCGATAGGCCTAGGCTCGAAGGTAGTCTGGCTATAAAAATGAAAAGGGAAGGAGGGAGAGAGGAGAACAGAAATAGCTATAACAACATAACAGGCATATGATGACAAAAATAGGCATACTAACAGAATAGGCATATGGTCAAAGGAATGGGCATAACAAAAGGATAGGCATACGGTGTCAAAAATAAGCATAATAGAGATAGGCCTGTAAGAAATAAATAGAGGATCAAGTGTACAAATAATGACAGATCTGTTTAGTTATGATTGAGGTTATTAACAGGCATAGGTTTAGATCCAAATTTACAAACATATCAGGATTACTTATTTAATGTTTATATCTAAAAACAACATAAACTCATAGTGATTCGATCTAAAGAACTGAGGAAAGAGTGTTGATGTTGTAGCAGAGATTCTTGTATACATATAAGTCGTTGTTTAAGAAGAATAGGCTAATTCAATTTGAGTTGGGGCAACAACTCGTTGTCTTCATTGTTTTTAATGAATAAAACAATAGAAATGAGGTCCTATTTATAGCCTACCGTTAATGAATCTGGTCGAGAAACAAGTCCCGGTTCAGAAAAATGGATCTGCCCTAGATCTGGGTGGGGTCGACCCCCAATGAGGCGATTTCCCGTGCCTTCCAGCCTTCTGATTTTGAATTTTTGGACTGATCTGTTTATATTTATTTTTTTGTTATATGTATACAAACTTCAGACCTTAATATATTGTTCATACGATGTCCGTTTTACGCAAACTTGGAGTCTATCTTAAGCAGAATTCTAAGACAACGGAGCAGTCCATTTTACTTGATTCCCAATATTTAATTAAGTATTCTTTAGTTTTATCATTACAGTGTTCTTTTAAAATTATAGGGTGTTGCATTCTCCCCTACATAAAGGATTTCATCCCCGAAATCTCTATGTTATGAAGAATGTATATCCTAACATCCATCATCCGTCTACTTATCCACCAATCACAATCATCCATTGTCCTTAAAAGATTTCTAATACTTATATGCACATATGCAATAGTGTGTGTATATGTCCCTATGCTAATGCGAAAGGTCAGGCGGCCTACTGATACAATTGATCTCTTTAACCCAATGTATGTCAATGTCATGAATCCATCATGTATGCAAATAATCCTAATATATCATGTATGCTATATCGTGCACAATCATCCATCCAAATGCAACATCCATATGATGATGCACCCATTTCCATCCAAAAAAAATGCGCATGAATCCATATGCAATATGAGAGTGATTGAGCCGATCTAGTGCCTACTGTGTGTATATGCATCCACGAGCAACCACTAACAAACACTTGCATCCATCAAACATAACATGTCTCAAACACATGTTTACACCCATTGGTTCCCTACCTAAAGGTCGAAGAATCGATCGATAGGATATACTTAAGTGACAGAAGCAAGTAAGAATAAAAGCTTTGGAAAAATAAGTTAAGAACATACCCATGAAAAGAAAAGGGTACGAAGCGCGAATCTTGTCTTCGGTCTCCCAAGTTGCATCCTCATCGTCATCTCCCAACTAATCTTCTATCAATTTTGCCTTAAGCTGATGAGCTCGAAGAGTCTTCAAGACCTCCCTTAAATGTAGGGCACGCTCTTCCTCGCTCTTCGAGAATATCAAGATGACATCAATATAGACCACAACGAACTTATTTAGAACTCCTGAAACACCCTACTCATCAGATCCACAAAATAGGCGGGTGCTTTCGTCAACCCAAAAGGCATGACAAGCCATGATCGAAGAAATCGTCTGGAGATCTAAAAGCGGTCTTGTTTGTACTATTCTCAGCCATCATCAACTGATGAAACCCCATCGACAATTCTAACTGGAAGAAAACAGATGCACCAACAAGCTGGTCAAACAGATCATCTATCCTCGGAAGTGGAAGCCTATTTTTCTTAGTGACCTTATTCAACTCCCAGTAATCCATGCATAAACGAAGCGAACCATCCGCCTATGTAGTGAATACTACTGGAGCACCCCATTCAAATATGCTTCGCCTAATAAACCCTTTCTCAAGTAGCTCCCTTACTTGCTTGCTGAGCTTCATCCTTTCTTTCAGAGCCATGTAGCACACAAAAAACGCAACTGGTTTAGCATTGTCCACCAAGTATATTTGAAAATCAATCTCGCGCCTCGGAGGTAAGCCCCGAACCTCCTTGAAAACATCACGATACTCACAGACTACTAGTACTGATCGTAAATCGTTGACAGATGCATCAAGCGATTCTAGGAAACTAAGCATGACAGTCCCTTAGGATCACAAGAAATCTCGAGGGTCCTCTCATGGCAAGTCAAAAGTCTAATGACCCCCCTCTCATAGTCCAGAATGATGCCATATTTGGCTAGCCAATCCATACCTAAAATCAAACCATAGCCCATGAAACTAAGCACGTATGTGCCGCACTCAAACCGACGCCCAACACAGATATTCTCAAACCCCGACAAATCATAGACATGTGAGTCATGCCCCAAATTATGTTTGAGACAACAACGAGATTCCAAACCATATTAGTACTAAGATGTAGAGACTTAGCTGTAGAATTAGAAATAAAAGAATGTGAAGCGCATGAATCAAAAGAGTTCTAACAGGATGATCGGAAAGAGAAATCAAACCTTCAATAGAAACTTTCCGACCTCTATGCAGTACACCGGCCACGAGAGCATGCACCTGGCCTCTATAAGATCCTGCCCTTTGGCCATGTCCATGCTTCTTCGGGCACTCCTTAATAAGGCGTCCGATCTCTCCGCATTGGAAATAAGCATTTTTCCTTTTTATGAAATCTTTGCTCAAATGACCCACACGTCCACAACTATGACATTTCCTCTTTTCTCGGGCTTTGTCGTTCTTTCCGTCCTTCTTTTGTTGTTGTTGTTCTTTCTTAGGCCATACTTTCTTCTTTTGTTTTTCATCAATCTTAGCCTCTTTCTTTTCACCTGTATCTTCTTCGTGCATCAATCCCATGTCAGTGAGTTTCTCGAAAGTTGCCCCCATCGGAATATGAGACATATCCAGTCCATGGATGGGTTCATTCAACCCTCTTGCAAACCTCAAAGCTTTCTTGTGTGGGGTATTCACTAGCTCCAAACTAAACCTCGTCAATTGATCGAACTTATTAACATACTCTTTGATAAACATGCCTCCTTGCCTAAGTTCCAAAAACCTTTCCATTTGCATACTTTGCTCGGCTTGAGAAAGAAACTTCATCTCAAATCTCTATCAGAAATCATCCTAAGTCTCAACTAGACGCACTTCTTGCGTCACTTCCCACCAGATTGAAGCCTCATCTTTCAGTGGCCAAACAGTAAACTGAATCATCCTACGGTCGTCAACCTCAAAACTCCCAAACAAATCCTCCGTCTCTTTAAGATAATCCCTTGCTTCTACAAAATTCTCAGTTCCTCGAAATGGCTTTCCTCACATAGCACAGAAATTCTTGCATATATTGGAGAAATTATCCGCTCAAGGAGGAGGAGGAGGAGAAAGTATCCACTCAAAGTCTGGCGAGTCTAGTTAAATTCAACATATAATAAGTAAAGCATCATAACATGCATATAAAATGGATTTGAGAGAGATAACAGTATCATAAGACAGGTACAACAGACTGAGCAGGTAAACAGAATAAACAGAATAAAATATATTGCGCTTCTCAAGTACTTTTCTCTGCAACAACAACAATATAACAGAAACAAAATGATCCCAAAAGAAATAGATGGTAGACTTAGGTGTACTTCTAGTGATGGGTTGTTTCCCCAACAATAATAACATGTAGCCTAACATAAATGTCAAGTGTTACCCCAGCGATAATAATGAGCACCTAAACAAGAAGGACTAGATGTATCCTAACTACCCTAATCGATTGGTTCCCTCACCTGTAGATACCCTCTACTGGCCCCCATAGTAGGATGTATTACTTCCTAAAGTGGCAACCCCTTTTTTGGATAGCACAACCATATCTATTGATGCTATAGCATCTTATTATCCCAAGTAAGCGGATTCATGCACGCATATGAGTCCATCGGAATGCGCCATCAGAAACCCCACTCAGATGAACCTCTTACAATCAACTCAGTAAGTGTACCCTCACTCCTACCTAGTTCGAGGTCCCCCCTTTTGATAACAAGATGGGTTACTAACTGATATGGGTCCCACACAACAGATGATTCGAACCACCACTAGGCTTGGGTAACGTCCCACTTTTCAGTACAATTTAGGCCGACATTTTACTACCATAGTCATCCCAAATTACACTGAAAAGCAGAATGTTAAGAGAAAGAAATTAGAGGATGAGAGAGAAAGAAAGAAATATTAGAATAGGAGAAAGAAATATTAGAATAGGAGAAAGAAGGAGAACATTATAATCTCACAGTGGAACGAACAAAATAAAATATACATAAAATAACATATTTTTACACAAATGAAAATCTTGTATACATACCAATCATCAGAGTACAACATGAATCAGATACAGTGGAACAACTTTGAAATAACTAACGATGAAGCGTCTTGCTCCCAGCTTCTGAAACTCCAAGCGAAAACTAACGTGTCGGATATGTTCGGTCTGACCCGAGCACATTTTGAAGCAAAGCAAAAAAACACCCGTGTCAGTATGGAATACTTTTAGTGTTAAATTCATCTCAACGATAGGCTTAACTTTAGATATCCTTTTTGAAACAAAAGATAATAGTAAGACCAGTCCACACATAAATGCGAACTTTTTACCTTACTAGAACCCAAAACATTTTTGAAAACAATATTATTTTGATATTATAACAATGTCTATCAAATAAAAAATAAATAGCAAACTATCGGAATGCTTGCATCTCACGCTCCACATATATAGTATACAATCAAAACCGCGTGCACTTATTGGAGATTGGATTTCGACTATGACAAGGTATGGAACAACCTGCCGATAGTGTATCTCTAGAGGCGAATACACTGGGTTCAACAATAACGTCTTACAACCCGGCCTACACATGACCAACCACTCATTTCGTTTGAGTGTATCAAATGTATATCACCAACGGTTGGGATCAGCAGCCATTTACCAAAAAGGGATAACATCGAAATAGATTAAATAAGGAAATGGATTTTCTCTAGATAGGCGATTATACACCCTAATGGGAGCGACCCACATAGCCATGCTGCCTACCCGATTTTTGTCATTTCCCGGTTGATGAGGCTTGAGGTTATAATCGACTTCTGGAACCTCCGGCCATAATTTACTTTGAATGTCACATTGTTAGATCCGCCAGAATTCACTAATTGACGTCCACAAAAATACACTAGTCGATAAGCTAAAAGAAGGTGTCTTCTCTGCTACCAACAGTAATACGTTAGAGGAAATCAACGTAAGTGATTCCTTTGGAAATTCCTTGTCAAACAATCATCCATAAAAGTCATCCAGGAACAGGATGAACCAAAGGCAACCTCCTAACACATCCAAGGAATCACCATATAGATCAGTAGCGAGTAGTCCTTGCAAATCCGTAGATCCCAATCACGACATAACCACAATATATCTTTGGCTGCAGAGCAGAGATTATAAATAGTTCTTCCGTTATGAATATCAATGGTCTTCAATTGCTCCATCTTTATTTGCAAGTTAACTTCGTACGTAATGTTGATTCGAAGTGGTTTTGGGTCTAGTTCCCATCCTTGTCTGTTCGAAATAACACGTCAAAAGGTCCAAAAGGATATTTCATTGATAGTTTGGTGTTTTAACTATCAATGTCAACCAGTATGGTCAAGTATATTGGCAGCTCGGGTTCTCATTTTTTTTTAAACCGCCCATTAAAACTCTTTATTGAATCTTTAAAATTATTCCCTAGACTTAAAGTCGATTCCTTTTAAATATCTTGCCAACTCATCTTTTGTTTCACCACTTAGGAACAATACCTCTCGTTTATTATCACTTTGCTTTATTCTCCTTTAATTCTGAAAATATTGCTATATTTTCATCAACCATTTATTTCATAAATTTTGGAAATGTCCATATATTAATATATCATTAATTTACAAAAATAATTCCATTGTCAATTCTTATGCAGTAAAAACCTTGTTAAACGACCCATGATTTCTTATTAAAACTCAATGGCTTTAACTACTTAAATTCGAAATATTTATTTCAAAATTTATATAACACTTCCATTCCAATTACTTATTATTTTATACAAATATACTTTATTCGTATTATTTCTATTTTCTAGAAAACGGTGTTATATAAATAGCCTAATTGTAACAACCCGGAAAATCCGAACCAATTTAAATTTTTTTATTTTAATTATTTTGGCGGAAAATTGTGGCAGAATTTGAAAATTCTATTTTTAAATAATTTAAAAGCCAGTGAAAATAGCCAATTTTCAAACGATCTCTGTTTTCGACGAAACCACTTTTGTTGGAACCAGAATGTCGAATTATTACTAGGTTTCAATTTTTAGAATTTTCCAAGCTAGTATGTGAGCGTGGCAAAGGAAACTGTGTTTTGACAGTTTGGGTCAAAATTAATCAGCTTAGAAATAGCCATTTTTCAAACAGTCTCAGAATGAGACGAAATTAATTTTGTTAGGACCGTATCGTCATGAGAAAGCCAGAAATAATTTTTCTGGATTTTTCTGAGTTCAGATGTGGCCCCGGTAAATTTCAGTATACGTTCAATTTAAAAATAAATGAATTATATTTTAAATCTGAGAAACGGGGACCGAGACGAACTCCTGGGCCTGCGGGACATATTCAGATGGATCCGGAATGGGGGTAATTGGGTAGGCTAGACAGTCGTTGGGCTGGAAAATATGAAGTTTTGCCAAACGGACTTTAATTGGGCTTAATTAAATATTTAATAATTAAAATACCCTAATTTATACCGTATAAATACGGTCCACTATTCATCGTCTTCTTCAAACCCGTAGCCGCCACTACCTCCATACCTTCTCTCCTCGAATTCTCCATCCACACTTCGAATTACCACACAAACTACCCATCATTTCGAAGCTCTTCACCTCCTCTTTCTTCTCCGACCAATAGCACCTCGCCTCGTGCTCCATAGCTCGCGAATTCTGCCCCCGAAGTCGTGCCCTTGCGCACGCCGCCGACCCCACAGGCCACCACCGAGCCTCCCACCGTGCTAGGCGCACGTCGGCCACTCCAAGGCCGTCCTTCTCCAACTGACGGCTCTCCAAACCGTTGATCCTACCTCCGGCAATCGACGGTCAAAGTTTTGAACACAATTGTGTTTATCACGGCCAAACTTCCTGAAGGTAGAAGAGGGATTAAATCCTTAATCTCTTTTATTAATTTAATTAATTAATTAATTATCAATTTGTTTTTGTTATAACTTCTTCGTTCGAATTCGAAATCTGAAAATTTCAGAAGTGTTGTGATCATACGAAAGGGATCTACGCATCAGAACTGAAACGGAGGATTTCTGAGCTGTTGGAATTTTCAGCTTATTCGCAACGACTGTGAGATTCTATATTTTAATTTAATAATAAATTAAATTATTTAGCTGCGATATAATATATATATATATATATATAGTTATGGCTCAGATGTGTTTGTCTGAACATATTTGTGATGTATGATTTTATGTATGAAATAATAGTATAGATTTATGTAATTGACAACATCCCTATGCTATACACTTTGTCATAATTAAATTGACAAATCTTCTATTTAAAATAAGGTAAATGTGTTATCACCATCCATATGTTATCATCATAGTTTAGAGTTGAATTGATTCACTTTCCAATTCAAATATGATTGTTATCACCATTGAGTTGGATTGATTTTCTTTTCAATTCAATTATATTGTCACCACCTCTGCTGTTATCACTATTGTGTAGCGTTGAATTGATTTATTTTTCTATTCAAATACGTTGACACCATTTGTATGTTAAAACCTCGTTTGGATTTGGATTGATTTACTTTTCAATTCAAAGTAAATAACATTTTATTTTGTTGCATCCCTCGATGCAAACAAAAACAGTCAAAAATAGAAAGTCACCAAAGATTATATTTTGTTTACATTTTTTCAATGCGAACAAAATATTAAATAAATAAAGAAAGAAAAAAAAAGAAAGTTTACTTTAAATAAAAGAAAGGATTATATTTGTTTGCATTCACAAATGCAAACAAATTACCAAAATAGAGATTATCAAAAAGGAAAATCCACTTTTGTATTGATTTACGTTCTTAAAATGTAAATCAAACTTGAGACAAAATTTAGTTTCTTTTATTTTACATTATAAAAAGGTAAGTGAAACTTAAGACAAAAATTTACTTTTGTATTTATTTACATTCTAAAAATGTGAATAACATTTGGAAAAGAATTTCTTTTTATTTATATACATTCTTAAAATGTACATAACACTTGAAACAAAGTTTTCCCTTTTTATTTTATGTACCTTCTTAAAATGTACATAACACTTAATTACAAAGTTTACTTTTATTTTAATTACGTTCGCATTAACCTTGTAAACAAAATGTGTATAACACTTAATTACAAAGTTTACTTTTATTTTAATTACGTTCGCATTAAAAATGTGCATAACACTTTGTACATTGTGGATAAGACATGAAAATAAAAGCTCACTTTTTATTTTCACTATGTACATTGAAAATAGGATTTGAAGTATGAATTGCAACAAAATCTTCTTTTTTTTTTTTTTACACCTACATAATGTAAATAACAATGGTAATAAAGTTTTTTTTTTATCAACACTTGAAGATAAGGTTTACTTTTATTTTATGTACATTTGCATAGTGTAGATAACACTTGAAGAAAAGTTTACTTTTTATTTTTATTACATCCCCATAATGTAAATAACGCTTAAGGAAAGATTTACTTTTTATTTTACTTACATTTCCACAATGTAAATAACCTTTGGAACAAAATTTACTTTTTATTCCATTCACATTTCTACTCTGTAAATGATATTTGGAACTAAACACTCATTTAATCTTATTTACATTTCTACAATGTAAGTGACACTTAGAATAAAAATTTACTTTTGTTTCATTCGCATCCTCAATGCAAACAAAAGATTAAAAATAAAAGTTTATCCTTTTGTTCGCATCCTCAATGCAAACAAAAGATTAAAAATAAAAGTTTATCCTTTTGTTCGCATTCTCAATGCAAACAAAAGATTAAAAATAAAAGTTTATCCTTTTGTTCGCATTCTCAATGCAAACAAAAGATTAAAAATAAAATTTATCCTTTTGTTCGCATTCTCAATGCAAACAAAAGATTAAAAATAAAAGTTTATCCTTTTGTTCGCATTCTCAATGCAAACAAAAGATTAAAAATAAAAGTTTATCCTTTTGTTCGCATTCTCAATGCAAACAAAAGATTAAAAATAAAAGTTTATCCTTTTGTTCGCATTCTCAATACAAACAAAAGATTAAAAATAAAAGTTTATCCTTTTGTTCGCATTCTCAATGCAAACAAAAGATTAAAAATAAAAGTTTATCCTTTTGTTCGCATTCTCAATGCAAACAAAAGATTAAAAATAGAAGTTTATCCTTTTGTTCGCATTCTCAATGCAAACAAAAGATTAAAAATAAAAGTTTATTCTTTTGTTCGCATTCTCAATGCAAACAAAAGATTAAAAATAAAAGTTTATCCTTTTGTTCGCATTCTCAATGCAAACAAAAGATTAAAAATAAAAGTTTATCCTTTTGTTCGCATTCTCAATGCAAACAAAAGATTAAAATTAAAAGTTTATCCTTTTGTTCGCATTCTCAATGCAAACAAAAGATTAAAAATAAAAGTTTATCCTTTTGTTCGCATTCTCAATGCAAACAAAAGATTAAAAATAAAAGTTTATCCTTTTGTTCGCATTCTCAATGCAAACAAAAGATTAAAAATAAAAGTTTATCCTTTCATTCGCATCCTCAATGCAAACAAAAGATTAAAAATAAAAGTTTATCCTTTTGTTCGCATCGTCAATGCAAACAAAAGATTCAAAACAAGAGTTCATCCTTTTGTTCGCATCCTCCATGCAAACAAAAGTTTAAAAATATAAAATTATCCTTTTGTTCGTATCCACAATCCAAACAAATTATTTAAAATAAGAGGTTGTCCTTTTGTTCGCATCCACAATGCAAACAAAAGATTAAGAATTAAAAATTTACTTTTGTTCGCATCCACAAATGCGAACAAATCATTGTAATAAGAAATTGGCTTTTTGGTTCGCATCCACCAATGCGAACAAGACTTTAGAGTTAAAAATTCACTTTTGATTCGTATGTACAATGCGAATCAAATGTTAGAAATAAAATTTACTTCTTTGTCCGCAATCATAATACGAGTAAAACACGATTTATAAAATACACATGGCTAAAACACTGCATATATTAGAATTTATGTGCAGTATTGGAATCACAATTTATAACATCACATATATTAGAATTTATATGCAACAATAAAAATAGCGATAAATCGGTATAAATAAATATTGATAATATTATATGATTTAAATAATAACAATACGATAAATTATTAGAAAAGCCCGAGTTTAACTCATTTCAAATAATTTTACGACGTTCAATTCAAAATATCGAAGACGGCGTTTGAAGACCGGTGATCCTCACGTCGAAAGGATGGCTACTGACGCCCGGCGTTGACTAGCTATCAATAAAGGGTTAATAGTGGTAGTTGTCCGGATGCACTTGTTGATTGTCCGGATATGCGAGCACCTCGGTGATTCCGGTTTCGTTCAGTCCCAGAACGAACTTGTAAATGGATGTGTGTCCGACATTGAACTTGATGTTGTGTATTTAAGTTGATATTTATTAATGTATACTTGTTGGTGGTGGAGAATTTATTTTTCACTTAACACCCTAGTATATATTAACACTTATCAATCGCATGGCGTGAGTTGTCAGTGTGGCACGCCAAGATGCTATCGATCAAGGCTTTTGTTGTAAAGCAGAGCCTTGTGGAATGATCAAAGCACAGCCTAATTTGGCATAGCTTTGTGTATAACGTTACTTCGCGAGCCTCACACCCCGGTTGAGTCTAAAACGGAGCATAGGAACGCAGAGAGTGCACACGTTCTCTTTCTAGCTTATAGTGATGTCAGGGACCTACCAGCGCTGACATTTTACTTTTGTGGATGATGGAATTTTCGAGGCCTCGGTTTATTTTTGCGGTCACCAACGACCGTATTATAGGTTCAATAGGACCGGGAGGCGTGTGTTCAGGCATAACTAATCCACTAAAGTATTTGTGGACCGGCCCTGCAGGATCCAAGGGTTCGCCAGCGTCCGAATCCTGAGGCATTTGCTAGAGTGTCTCGAATCGGTCAGGAGATTGTTCCTAGCCTTGACTCGTGATGGAACCCAACTTTCCAATACGTCCCACGCGTCTTTGATTGTATTACTAGTATGGCGACATGATATCATGGTACCCATGCCGTCTAGGATTAATATATCTACTTTGAATTGTTTATCAAAACATATACACACTATTAATAGTACCGCTTTTTACGTATTTATCATCTTTTGACTGTTATAAGGGAAAACCCTATCCTCCGGTTTGCGTTGCATTGTGTGATGGGATTGGGTCTTATAACGGTTTCACTTTTCAAATAAGGCATTTCGTTATTTTACGTTTCACTTATATATCTGTTTAGTTACCTATTGTGCACGGCAATTCATTGGTTAAACCCGTTCCGCGTTAGCGGCGTGGTCTTTGAATTTGCCTTTTTACTATTAGTATTCTAGTTAGAATTCTCATACCAGTCCCATGACTGACTCGTAGTTTGTTTCACCTTTGCAAACTCGGGTGCCCTCTTTCCACACGGGCAGCCAATTGACAGGTCTTTAGGTAAGGGTATCTTCTGGACTAGAGCTTGCTGATGAAGATGATGAAGAACCTTATCATTCTATCTTTTATTTTGCTTCTTAAGTATTTGAGACATTTAGTATTGATGTACTTTGGGAGATTGAGACTTTATTTCTTTCCCTGTTTTAGACATCTGTTTTGCTAAGTTGTATCCTGTACTGCGTATTCTGATTTCTGAGATGTTATGCTGTGATGACATTTACATTTCCGCTGTAATGGTTTTTATGTTCTGTGATCTGTTATTGTTTTAATTATGTTATACTCCTACGATTATCCTTATTTCCGTTCCTCGGAAGTTTGGGTCGTCACATTTGGTATCAGAGCTTTGGTTAACCTTAGCTTTGGAGTGTAACATTTTTAGAACAATTCGTCTTAATAGAATCAGTAGAGTTCTAAGGCGAATAGCTCATTAGAGATGGGATTTAGGTCCTAGGATGAGCATAACAGAATAGCACATATTTATCAGTCATTACTTCATTTTCATCATTCATATGTCCATACTTTTCGCCTTTCTTTTGAAATTACCATTTCTCTTGGTCTGACTCTTTCCTTGGTACAGACTAATTGAAAAATGAGTACGAGGGCCAGAGCAGCCAGAGCTCGAGCTAGAGGTCGTGGAGGAGCTGCAGGTAGAGGCGGGGGAAGAGGTCCAGCCCCAGTTGTTGAGGACCAACCCGACTGTGATGCTGAGGTGCTACCACCACCTCCCCGTGCTTTTGATCTTGACAAAGTGGCAAAGAAAATAAAGAATCTTGGAGGTGTACATTTCACAGGGCATGGGACCGTGACAGAGTCACAAGAATGGCTGAAGAATATGGAAAAGATTTTGGATGGATTGGAGCTTGAAGACCACAGGAAGAGATACATGGCAGTATGGTTCTTACAGGGCCAAGCCCAAACTTGGTGGGAGACGAGCATGATTGGAAATAATGCCACTGAAGTCACATGGGAGAAATTTAAGGAACTGTTCAATGAGAAGTACACTCCACCTCATGAAGTCGAGCGCCTTCACGATGAGTTCGCTAACCTTCAACAAGGGAGCTTGTCTATTTCTGAGTACGTGAAGAAGTTTGAAGATCTTTCTAGATACGCCCCTGAGCTAGTCCAAGGCGAGATTCCAAAGAATAAGAGATTCATTAATGGGCTTGCAAGAAAATACCACAACAGGGTGACTGCACACATCGAGCGCCCGTTTGCCAAGGTGATAGAGATGGCATGCAGGTACGAAGAGATTGATCAGAAAAACTCTCAGGACCGAGAAAAGAATCAAGCTAACAACAAAAAGAAAGAGGCGGACAAGAAGCCAGAGGGAGGTAGCTCTTCTACAGCCAAACCCCAAGAGAAGAGGAAGAAGGACAAGTCTAAAGTCAAGTGCTTCAATTGTCAGAAGATAGGCCATTTTGACTACGAGTGTCGTGCCCCAAAGAGACCTAGAAGAAATGAGTCTGGACCCACTCAGAACAGTGGACAGAATCCCCATGGCCCAAGAGAATGTTTCAACTGCCACAAGCCTGGACATCTCATCAAGGATTGCCCTCTGCTCAAGAAATCTTAGGTGGCTCACGTCTATGATGGTGCAGCTGCACCGACTTCTACTGGAGGTGCAGGTACGCCTGATGTTTTAGGAGGTACCCTCAGCATTAAAAACATCCCTATTACAATTTTATTTGATACCGGTGCCGCAAGGAGTTTCATATCTGTTGACACTATTAAGAAGCTTAAATTAAAACCACGAAAACTGAAAGAACTGATTAGAGCACATAGTCCAATAGGGGGTTCACTTATTCTTGACCAATATTGTAAAGTACCCATTTCTTATTCCTACTTCCTATTTCCTTTCAAATTGATCATCATGAATTTCTCCGGTTATGATATCATACTCGGAATGGACTGGCTAACAAAATTTGAGGCTGTATTACTTTGTGCTGAAAGAGTAGTCAAAATCAAAACCAAATTTGGGGATATTATCACTATTCCCTGCCATGGCTCAGCCACAGATAGGAAAGAATTCTGGTCTTCTTTAGAAGTCGCCTCTACTTCTATTGAAGATATTCCGATCGTAAGAGACTATGCAGATGTATTCAAAGAAGTTGACGGCTTGCCCCCACGCAGAGAGATTGATTTCAAAATTCACTTAACTCCTAATGCGAAACCGGTTGTGCACCCTATTCGAAGGATGTCGCCAAAGGAAAGAGAGGAGTTGAACAATCAAACCAAACAGCTTCTGTGGAAGGGGCTCATAAGGCCCAGCTTTTCAGAATGGGGCACAGCCGTGGTGTTTGTCCCAAAGTCAGATGGCACTCTCCGGTTGTGTGTTGACTACCGCGACCTAAATAAGCAAACTCTGAAGAATAAATATCCACTGCCCCGCATCGATGATCTTTTAGACCGCCTTCATGGAGCACGAATATTCTCGAGGATGGACCTAGCTACAGGTTTTCACCAACTGCGCATTGCAGAAGAGTGTGTTCCCTTGACTGCTTTCAGAGGACCGGATATCTTTTATGAATGGCTAGTAATGCCCTTCGGTCTTTGTAATGCTCCAGCATATTTTGTAGACCTGATGAATAGAGTCTTCCGAAATGTTTTAAACAAATTCGTGTTGGTGTTCATTGATGATATTCTTATCTTTTCCAAAACCATTGCTGAGCATGAAAAACATCTAAAGGAAGTCTTGGAGATTTTGCGAAGAAATGTGCTGAAGGCAAAATTCTCCAAATGCATATTCTGGCAAGAAGAGGTGAAATTCCTCGGCCATGTCGTTTCAAAGGAAGGCATTGCAGTAGATCCAGGGAAGATCTCAGCCATCCAAGATTGGAAGCAGCCACGGACTCCCACTGAGGTCAGAAGCTTCTTGGGACTTGCTGGCTATTATCGAAAGTTCGTTGAGAATTTCTCGAGATTATCTTGTCCACTGACGAAGCTAACTAAGAAGCACACGAAGTTCGTTTGGACACCAGAATGTGAGACAGCCTTCCAAGAGCTGAAACAAAGATTGATCACTGCACCTGTGTTGACCATCATAGATGGCAATCAGGATCTGAAAGTCTGGACTGACGCTTCAAAAGAAGGTCATTCTTTTTATTTAAATAAACATGTAAGAGATAACATTTTCTTTAATGTCGAGTCTCGTTTTTAACATGTTATCTTTTATGTATTTAAGGTATTGGTGCGGTGCTTATGCAAAGAGACAAAGTGGTCGCTTATGCCAGTCGCCAGTTAAAACCGCATGAGAAGAATTATGCCACCCACGATCTTGAGCTAATGGCCATCGTATTTGCTCTTAAAATATGGAGGCACTATCTCTTGGGCGAGAAATTTGAGTTGTACACTGATCACCAGTCATTAAAGCATTTATTCAACCAAAGAGATTTAAACGCGAGGCAGCAGCGTTGGGTTGAATTCCTTGCACCCTATGACCTGGACATTTTATATACCCCAGGGAAAGCTAATGTAGTGGCGGATGCTCTCAGCAGGAAGAGTACAGCCAACGTCAATCTTATCCTTGCCAACATTATTATCACTCCTTCCTTGATCGATAAGATCTCTGACCTTCAGAAGAATGACAAATTTATTCAGAAATTTAGCAAAAAGGTTAGAGAAGGCGAACCCACGAGCTTTCAGTTAGACGACCAAGGAGTTCTGAGGCTCCGAGGCCGAATCTGTGTACCCAGCATTCCTGAGCTCAGAAGAGAAGTCATGGACGAGTGTCATAAATCCAAGTTCAGCATTCATCCGGGAGTAAGCAAGATGTATCACGATCTTAAGCGTACTTTTTGGTGGCGATCCATGAAGAGAGACATTTCTATCTACGTTGCTAGATGCCCCACCTGCCAGCTAGTTAAGAGTGATCAGCAAAAGCTAGCAGGATTGTTGCAACCGCTAAATGTCCCAAGCTGGAAATGGGACGAAATTTCCATGGATTTTATCGATGGCTTGCCTCGCACTAAAAAGGGGAACGATAGTATATGGGTAATTGTTGACCGCCTCACAAAAACTGCCCACTTCATCCCTGTGAAATCCAATAGAACCGCTCAGAGTCTAGCACAACTTTATGTTAAAGAAATAGTCAGGCTGCATGGAGTGCCTAGAGGAATTGTCAGTGATCGCGACCCGATATTTACCAGCAAGTTTTGGGAAGCTTTCCAAACTGAGCTAGGAACTAAGTTGAGTTTGAGCACAGCCTATCACCCTCAGACAGATGGCCAGACTGAGAGGGTGAATCGCATTTTAGAAGACTTGCTGCGTGCTTGCATCCTTGATTTTGGTGGCTCTTGGGAAGATCACTTACCCTTGGTAGAATTCTCTTATAACAACAGCTATCAAGCAAGCCTAGGGATGTCGCCATTCGAAGCTCTCTATGACAGGCCATGCAGATCTCCCGCATGCTGGGTTGAGCAAGGAAACCGAGTAGTCTTGGGCCCCGATATGATTCGGGAAGCATCTGATAAAGTTGACATAATTAAGAAGCGCCTATTGACAGCTCAGAGTCGACAAAAGAGCTATGCCGACAAGGGAAGAAGAAATGTAGAATTCTCTGTCGGGGATCTTGTGTACTTGAAGATTTCTCCACTAAGGGGTGTTATTCGATTTGGGAAAACTGGAAAATTGGCGCCAAGATTCATCGGCCCATTTCCTATTCTCGAAAGAATTGGGACTCTAGCTTATCGAGTGCAGTTGCCAGATTGGTTGCCTGGGGTGCATGATGTATTTCATGTGTCTCAACTCCGCAAGCATGTGCATGATCCTGATTTGATTGAGGATGAGTTGAACCAACAGATCTTGGACATTACTCCTAATCTAACGGTGTGGAAAGACCCAATGAAGATCATTGGCAAGGAGACCCGAGAGTTGAGAAACAAGAAGATTCACCTAGTCAAAGTTCAATGGAGCGGGGATCCTAGAGACTGTACTTGGGAGACAGAGGACAGCTTTATGAAGGCTTACCCAAAGTGCAGAGTGGACATCTCCGACTAACTCTTGTGTGAGGTATGTTTACCATAATTTACATTTTCCGTTTGTTTCCTACTTTTATTTCTTTTCGGGGACGAAAAGCTTTTAAGTGGGGGAGAATGTAACAACCCGGAAAATCCGAACCAATTTAAAATTTTTTATTTTAATTATTTTAGCGGAAAATTGTGGCAGAATTTGAAAATTCTATTTTTAAATAATTTAAAAGCCAGTGAAAATAGCCAATTTTCAAACGATCTCTGTTTTCGACGAAACCAGTTTTGTTGGAACCGGAATACCGAATTATTACTAGGTTTCAATTTTTAGAATTTTCCGAGCTAGTATGTGAGCGTGGCAAAGGAAACTGTGTTTTGACAGTTTGGGTCAAAATTAATCAGCTTAGAAATAGCCATTTTTCAAACAGTCTCAGAATGAGACGAAATTAATTTTGTTAGGACAGTATCGTCAAAAGAAAGCCAGAAATAATTTTTCTGGATTTTTCTGAGTTCAGATGTGGCCCCGGTAAATTTCAGTATACGTTCAATTTAAAAATAAATGAATTATATTTTAAATCTGAGAAACGGGGACCGAGACGAACTCCTGGGCCTGCGGGACATATTCAGATGGATCCGGAATGGGGGTAATTGGGTAGGCTAGACAGTCGTTGGGCTGGAAAATGTGAAGTTTTGCCAAACAGACTTTAATTGGGCTTAATTAAATATTTAATAATTAAAATACCCTAATTTATACCGTATAAATACGGTCCACTATTCATCGTCTTCTTCAAACCCATAGCCGCCACTACCTCCATACCTTCTCTCCTCGAATTCCCCATCCACACTTCGAATTACCACACAAACTACCCATCATTTCGAAGCTCTTCACCTCCTCTTTCTTCTCCGACCAATAGCACCTCGCCTCGTGCTCCATAGCTCGCGAATTCTGCCCCCGAAGTCGTGCCCTTGCGCACGCCGCCGACCCCACAGGCCACCACCGAGCCTCCCACCGTGCTAGGCGCACGTCGGCCACTCCAAGGCCGTCCTTCTCCAACTGACGGCTCTCCAAACCGTTCATCCTACCTCCGGCAATCGACGGTCAAAGTTTTGAACACAATTGTGTTTATCACGGCCAAACTTCCTGAAGGTAGAAGAGGGATTAAATCCTTAATCTCTTTTATTAATTTAATTAATTAACTAATTATCAATTTGTTTTTGTCATAACTTCTTCGTTCGAATTCGAAATCTGAAAATTTCAGAAGTGTTGTGATCATACGAAAGGGATCTACGCATCAGAACTGAAACGGAGGATTTCTGAGCTGTTGGAATTTTCAGCTTCTTCGCAACGACTGTGAGATTCTATATTTTAATTTAATAATAAATTAAATTATTTAGCTGCGATATAATATATATATATATATATAGTTATGGCTCAGATGTGTTTGTCTGAACATATTTGTGATGTATGATTTTATGTATGAAATAATAGTATAGATTTATGTAATTGACAACATCCCTATGCTATACACTTTGTCATAATTAAATTGACAAATCTTCTATTTAAAATAAGGTAAATGTGTTATCACCATCCATATGTTATCATCATAGTTTAGAGTTGAATTGATTCACTTTCCAATTCAAATATGATTGTTATCACCATTGAGTAGAGTTGGATTGATTTTCTTTTCAATTCAATTATATTGTCACCACCTCTGCTGTTATCACTATTGTGTAGCGTTGAATTGATTTATTTTTCTATTCAAATACGTTGACACCATTTGTATGTTAAAACCTCGTTTGGATTTGGATTGATTTACTTTTCAATTCAAAGTAAATAACATTTTATTTTGTTGCATCCCTCGATGCAAACAAAAACAGTCAAAAATAGAAAGTCACCAAAGATTATATTTTGTTTACATTTTTTCAATGCGAACAAAATATTAAATAAATAAAGAAAGAAAAAAAAAAGTTTACTTTAAATAAAAGAAAGGATTATATTTGTTTGCATTCACAAATGCAAACAAATTTCCAAAATAGAGATTATCAAAAAGGAAAATCCACTTTTGTATTGATTTACGTTCTTAAAATGTAAATCAAACTTGAGACAAAATTTAGTTTCTTTTATTTTACATTATAAAAAGGTAAGTGAAACTTAAGACAAAAATTTACTTTTGTATTTATTTACATTCTAAAAATGTGAATAACATTTGGAAAAGAATTTCTTTTTATTTATATACATTCTTAAAATGTACATAACACTTGAAACAAAGTTTTCCCTTTTTATTTTATGTACCTTCTTAAAATGTACATAACACTTAATTACAAAGTTTACTTTTATTTTAATTACGTTCGCATTAACCTTGTAAACAAAATGTGTATAACACTTAATTACAAAGTTTACTTTTATTTTAATTACGTTCGCATTAAAAATGTGCATAACACTTTGTACATTGTGGATAAGACATGAAAATAAAAGCTCACTTTTTATTTTCACTATGTACATTGAAAATAGGATTTGAAGTATGAATTGCAACAAAATCTTCTTTTTTTTTTTTTTACACCTACATAATGTAAATAACAATGGTAATAAAGTTTTTTTTTTATCAACACTTGAAGATAAGGTTTACTTTTATTTTATGTACATTTGCATAGTGTAGATAACACTTGAAGAAAAGTTTACTTTTTATTTTTATTTACATCCCCATAATGTAAATAACGCTTAAGGAAAGATTTACTTTTTATTTTACTTACATTTCCACAATGTAAATAACCTTTGGAACAAAATTTACTTTTTATTCCATTCACATTTCTACTCTGTAAATGATATTTGGAACTAAACACTCATTTAATCTTATTTACATTTCTACAATGTAAGTGACACTTAGAATAAAAATTTACTTTTGTTTCATTCGCATCCTCAATGCAAACAAAAGATTAAAAATAAAAGTTTATCCTTTTGTTCGCATTCTCAATGCAAACAAAAGATTAAAAATAAAAGTTTATCCTTTTGTTCGCATTCTCAATGCAAACAAAAGATTAAAAATAAAATTTATCCTTTTGTTCGCATTCTCAATGCAAACAAAAGATTAAAAATAAAAGTTTATCCTTTTGTTCGCATTCTCAATGCAAACAAAAGATTAAAAATAAAAGTTTATCCTTTTGTTCGCATTCTCAATGCAAACAAAAGATTAAAAATAAAAGTTTATCCTTTTGTTCGCATTCTCAATACAAACAAAAGATTAAAAATAAAAGTTTACCCTTTTGTTCGCATTCTCAATGCAAACAAAAGATTAAAAATAAAAGTTTATCCTTTTGTTCGCATTCTCAATGCAAACAAAAGATTAAAAATAAAAGTTTATCCTTTTGTTCGCATTCTCAATGCAAACAAAAGATTAAAAATAAAAGTTTATTCTTTTGTTCGCATTCTCAATGCAAACAAAAGATTAAAAATAAAAGTTTATCCTTTTGTTCGCATTCTCAATGCAAACAAAAGATTAAAAATAAAAGTTTATCCTTTTGTTCGCATTCTCAATGCAAACAAAAGATTAAAAATAAAAGTTTATCCTTTTGTTCGCATTCTCAATGCAAACAAAAGATTAAAAATAAAAGTTTATCCTTTTGTTCGCATTCTCAATGCAAACAAAAGATTAAAAATAAAAGTTTATCCTTTCATTCGCATCCTCAATGCAAACAAAAGATTAAAAATAAAAGTTTATCCTTTTGTTCGCATCGTCAATGCAAACAAAAGATTCAAAACAAGAGTTCATCCTTTTGTTCGCATCCTCCATGCAAACAAAAGTTTAAAAATATAAAATTATCCTTTTGTTCGTATCCACAATCCAAACAAATTATTTAAAATAAGAGGTTGTCCTTTTGTTCGCATCCACAATGCAAACAAAAGATTAAGAATTAAAAATTTACTTTTGTTCGCATCCACAAATGCGAACAAATCATTGTAATAAGAAATTGGCTTTTTGGTTCGCATCCACCAATGCGAACAAGACTTTAGAGTTAAAAATTCACTTTTGATTCGTATGTACAATGCGAATCAAATGTTAGAAATAAAATTTACTTCTTTGTTCGCAATCATAACACGAGTAAAACACGATTTATAAAATACACATGGCTAAAACACTGCATATATTAGAATTTATGTGCAGTATTGGAATCACAATTTATAACATCACATATATTAGAATTTATATGCAACAATAAAAATAGCGATAAATCGGTATAAATAAATATTGATAATATTATATGATTTAAATAATAACAATACGATAAATTATTTGAAAAGCCCGAGTTTAACTCATTTCAAATAATTTTACGACGTTCAATTCAAAATATCGAAGACGGCGTTTGAAGACCGGTGATCCTCACGTCGAAAGGATGGCTACTGACGCCCGGCGTTGACTAGCTATCAATAAAGGGTTAATAGTGGTAGTTGTCCGGACGCACTTGTTGATTGTCCGGATATGCGAGCACCTCGGTGACTCCGGTTTCGTTCAGTCCCAGAACGAACTTGTAAATGGATGTGTGTCCGACATTGAACTTGATGTTGTGTATTTAAGTTGATATTTATTAATGTATACTTGTTGGTGGTGGAGAATTTATTTTTCACTTAACACCCTAGTATATATTAACACTTATCAATCGCATGGCGTGAGTTGTCAGTGTGGCACGCCAAGATGCTATCGATCAAGGCTTTTGTTGTAAAGCAGAGCCTTGTGGAATGATCAAAGCACAGCCTAATTTGGCATAGCTTTGTGTATAACGTTACTTCGCGAGCCTCACACCCCGGTTGAGTCTAAAACGGAGCATAGGAACGCAGAGAGTGCACACGTTCTCTTTCTAGCTTATAGTGATGTCAGGGACCTACCAGCGCTGACATTTTACTTTTGTGGATGATGGAATTTTCGAGGCCTCGGTTTATTTTTGCGGTCACCAACGACCGTATTATAGGTTCAATAGGACCGGGAGGCGTGTGTTCAGGCATAACTAATCCACTAAAGTATTTGTGGACCGGCCCTGCAGGATCCAAGGGTTCGCCAGCGTCCGAATCCTGAGGCATTTGCTAGAGTGTCTCGAATCGGTCAGGAGATTGTTCCTAGCCTTGACTCGTGATGGAACCCAACTTTCCAATACGTCCCACGCGTCTTTGATTGTATTACTAGTATGGCGACATGATATCATGGTACCCATGCCGTCTAGGATTAATATATCTACTTTGAATTGTTTATCAAAACATATACACACTATTAATAGTACCGCTTTTTACGTATTTATCATCTTTTGACTGTTATAAGGGAAAACCCTATCCTCCGGTTTGCGTTGCATTGTGTGATGGGATTGGGTCTTATAACGGTTTCACTTTTCAAATAAGGCATTTCGTTATTTTACGTTTCACTTATATATCTGTTTAGTTACCTATTGTGCACGGCAATTCATTGGTTAAACCCGTTCCGCGTTAGCGGCGTGGTCTTTGAATTTGCCTTTTTACTATTAGTATTCTAGTTAGAATTCTCATACCAGTCCCATGACTGACTCGTAGTTTGTTTCACCTTTGCAAACTCGGGTGCCCTCTTTCCACACGGGCAGCCAATTGACAGGTCTTTAGGTAAGGGTATCTTCTGGACTAGAGCTTGCTGATGAAGATGATGAAGAACCTTATCATTCTATCTTTTATTTTGCTTCTTAAGTATTTGAGACATTTAGTATTGATGTACTTTGGGAGATTGAGACTTTATTTCTTTCCCTGTTTTAGACATCTGTTTTGCTAAGTTGTATCCTGTACTGCGTATTCTGATTTCTGAGATGTTATGCTGTGATGACATTTACATTTCCGCTGTAATGGTTTTTATGTTCTGTGATCTGTTATTGTTTTAATTATGTTATACTCCTACGATTATCCTTATTTTCGTTCCTCGGAAGTTTGGGTCGTCACACTAATGGTATACATAAACTATATGTCTCCACTCAGACTAAACAAGGATAACGTACACTGTTTAATTTAAAACTTGTCGTATTACATTTCATTTCAAACCTTTCAAAATGAATTTCAAATGTTTTACGAAAATAATTTCTCCTTTCCAAACTCCTTTACTGTTACAAGCTAATACCATTCCTCGATAATAGTGAAGTCGGTCAAGTTGAAGTATTTTATTTACCTCTCAGACCGTAATCGACAACGTTCTTATCTCAGAGCAGATAAAAGTTTATAACTTAAAACCCACGTTCTTACAATATCGATCAGATCTTACTTCCTATTTTTTTTTAAACCATATCTTTTCTCTTGAACATCTCAATCGACCACCACCATTTTACTTAATATATTAAGTAATTCATTTACCCAAATATTAACCATTTGTTTCAAAGCTCCTGTGTAGTATTCTATTCAAAACTTGGATTATATTACACTAGTTCATATCTTTTCGAAAAACCTTTTCATTATATAATCTGAACTTTAAATTTATAACCATAAATCCCTTTATCAATTTCTTTTATATAAAACATTAACTATCCTTTTTAACCTTTCGAATTTCACTTCAATTATGCCATTTACTTAATTTAGTTCTTAAGTAAAATGTTTATTTAAAACCCTTGCCTTAGTTTAAAACTTCAAATCCACTTTGCTTATAATCTGAGATTCGTTCACTAATACTTTACGTAAAACTCTTTTTAACATCGTTAAAACTAATAGCTGGATTTTTTAACCAAAACCCTTTTTATTTATTTCTTTACTTAAATAAATAAGTATTTCCATTTTTATATGCTTGTACAAATTATTTTTTACATTGGAAAATTTCCTTTTTCAATCATATTTTTTTCCTTTTAATCTTTGCGATTAAGTAAACTTCTTTCCTGATCACAAACCTTACCACTTAAATTTCGTTATGAAAAAGTCTCATATAATTCAATTCTAATTCTTAAGCCCTTTATCATCTCTGCAGTACATGTATATTACTTCATTATTAACTAACGATAGGTTAGTTAATATTATATAAATCTATTTAAAACTCTAATTCCTTTTATAAAGCCTTTATGGAATTTGGACTATAAAATCCTTTTCATAAGTCCCTTCAAAAATTTCTAATCTCGTTACATCTTAAATGAAATCTATTCAAGATGTAATTAGTTATAATAATTAACTTAGTCGTTAACTTAATCATTTGTTGGACAAAAAGTGTATTACTTCACTATTAACTAACAACAGGTTAGTTAATTAAGTTATTAAGAAAATAATAAATTTTATAAATAAAAACTATTTAATAATCACTTTAATAAAGTCGAACTAAAAGTTTATTTAGCTTTTAAAACAAATCGTTAGGTTAAAATAATAAATCTCAATTAATTGTTTCCTTTGGAAAAAATATTCCAAATGATCAACTCTCTCGTCAATCTTAGTCTTCCTTATGTATTAAAACAAAAGATGTTACCATAAAATTCCTTTTAACATTTTTTTCTAAAACAAGTCATAAGTGTCAATTTACTAAAACCTTATATTTAACTAAAATAAAACTGGAACTTCGATTCATTTATAAAATAAATTTTCATAATTGAAAATACGTCAATCCGCGTGATGGTAAATTAATATTTCAGAAACGATGGATTTAGAACATCCGCTGCCTATTACTCAATCAATACTACATATTGATTTGAAACATGAAAACTGATGAATTTAGATTCAATAATCAACATTCATTCAATCATTGATATCTAAACAGGATATAATATAAATTGGGGTAAACAACAAATAATATACGATTTGTTTGACGAATTTGGTTGCATTCCTCCAACTTGTTCTTACCTACAAAACAATTTATAATATCGTTTAACACTAATATATGAAATATCATGCATTTAAATGACCAATTTATAAATACAGACAAACAATCAACTAAAAGTTCATCCATAGCATCCAGAGCATCCATTCAGCCAATCTATACTTATTAGTGATAAATATTAATAATATGAGTTTAACACATCGCTGTATTTCAGAAGTGTGAGAATTAACTCACAAATTTTGTTTCTGACAATGTTGTGTCGTTTTACATAATTTTAAACTAACGTTTAAAACTACATGAAATTTCCATGGCCTCAGAATCGCTCCATTTCCGCTCATACACGCCGGCACCGTCGAAATGATCCCACCGATACCAGTTTCGTCCAATTCTTAGCCACGTCACAGTGTTTTATCACGCGTTTACTCCTTAGTCAGGCCGACCCCGATCATTCTTCCTCAACAAAACACAAACCGTCGTCCCTTCTTTAAAAACCGTCGTCGCCTCTTATTTAGACCATCGGACCCCTACCCACTATACTCGCCGACACCGCCTCCACCCCAGATCCCACCTCGGACCATCGCCAGAACCTCCGATGCCCCTTGCTCCGATCATGAAGACCCAATTGAAGCAACATCACGGTAAAAACACCCTCCGTTAAACTCCTGATTACGCCGCCTCCGACCACTCGGGCCCTACCTGACCACCACCGCGACTTCAGCCTCCTCCCCATCTATCACCTCACACCGGTCTCGTCCACTCCAGTGAACCACACCTCCTCTATGATGCTGAAAACCGCACCCCACTCTAAAGAAAACCACACAGAAAACCCCTATGTTTCTCATGCCCAACCGCCAACGTCAGGTCATCCGACCTCTTGGAGTGCCACTAAAACCTCCGCCACATCTCCTACATCCTTCTCGCACTAACCACACCTCCTCCGGTGGTCTTCAGATCCACCACGATCCCTAAAACCAAACCTGTCCTAAAAAAACAACATAGCAAAACCTACCCCGTTCAACTCCTCCATTCTCCTACCTACGAAACCAATGCCCACCAAACCACCACTACGACAAGTGCCAAAACCCCAACTACCCTCGCCTGAAACCTCTTCCCAACTGACCCCGAGTTCACTAGAATCGGCTATAAACCGCACATCCCAAAACTTGATCAACTCCTTTGTTCAAATAAAAGGATGTTCCCAGACTATAATCACACAGATCAATTTATATATGTAACTGAACCTTGTTATTGTTGTAATCCAAAGATATAGCTTATTGAATTTATGGGGATTTTGTGGAATTGTTTTAGAATTTTAAAAGTGGAATATTTACAGAAGAAAATCTGAAGGAGAGAAATTAGAATGGGGAAAATGGAAATGGTTTGGGGATTAAGGGGTCACGGTAGTCATATTTATAAGTAAAAATATAATATTTTATTTAATTATTTAATTATTTAATTATTTTAATTATTTTATTTTTGGTTTGATCGAAGATTTTTATTGATATGATTAGCAATTTTTATTCATACCCATCGCAATTTCCGAACACGGTTTATTAATTACTGTGATCACACACAAACTCCAATCGTAAATAAAATTCAATGTTATGGTCCTAGTGAATCTCGTTTCATCGAATTCCGAGTTTGTTTGTGAAAACGGTGCCCATTTGTGTCCAAACTGTCGATTTATTTGCATTTTGTTTTGCCACGCTCACAGAATAACCCCGTTCGGCATGAAACTTGAAATATAACAATAATTTGTTGTTATGATCTTAATAAAATTTGTTTCGTTGGAAACAGAGATCGTTTGAATAAATTTCACTTTTAACTATCCAATTTGAATTAAAATAAACCAATTTTAAAATACCTCAATATAATCGTATTAAAATATTCCAACTGGACATACCAGAGCAGAATTTCACATATTTTCAAATTAAGATACCCCGTGTTAAATTCTGGGCATAAAAGATATTAAATAAATTAAAAACCCTTTATTTTTATATAATAAATCATTATAATAAATAAACGAATTCCATAACGATTATTTGAAAATTTGATTTGGACATAAAACAAAATCTACACTATGAAAACTCGATTTTTCTACTTCATTAGAAAATTATTACCAAATGGATTCGAACGTTTCTTGTTCCGAAGAAATCCGACTTGTTTTGGATCCTGTATGATCAATTAAAGTACAAGACGCTATATTACGAACTACCGCGCTACTGCAGCTCGCTATATAATTATAATTTGTACTTTTAAATAGCGTTTAATAAATGAAATCGTAAACAAAATTAAATCTAAACACAAATAAATCCTCTTACATTACCAAAACATATAATAGCGCAAATTCAGCCAATTTTGAAATAAAATTGTCATTATAGTATTTAAACTAAATAATTATTCAAATTTATTAAATTCGAACCATTTAAATCCATATCGATATTTAAAACAAAATTAAATATCAAAATTAAATGGTTAAAAACCTGGGTCATTACATTCCTTCCCCCTTAAAAGAAATTCGTCCTCGAAATTACTAAGGTAAGAAGAATGCAACAAACCCATTTTATCAAAAATCATTTTAGTTAAAATCTTCACTTTCTAAATTTTTAATTAAAAACTAATCCAAATAATTTTAATTGAAAAACAAATTTATTCTTATCAACAAAATTTTCCAAAAAGATTTGAAAATTTTCTAACACCTTAAATTTTGGAAAAAATTCGGTAGAGTCTCCCATGTACGGAGGAACATCTGCAATATTGCAGGAACAATAAATATATATACCTCGACCAACACGGCTGAAAAAAGAAAAATCCAACTCAAAACCCAAATCAAACCAAAAATTCATATTTTGCGTAGGCGTACCTTTTTCGAACGTTATTACGCAATAAGCGATAAACAATAGCGAGCCTGCTCAATTACTCTGCAGCTCCAATCAAACTAGATTCAGTTAACTACAAAATCTTCTTGGGTATGTTTTAAAGATAAATTAGCTCTTCTACATTTTCTCTCAACTCTAATGAGCTTCATTAGTTTCAAAACAATGCCAGTTAAATTTAAATATCCATACCATACTAGATTTATCTCAATAAATCAATTCTATTCAAGATTGGTTTCAATCAAGTTCATCCAACTTTAAATCCATATCTATGACATCAATATCAACCATATAATTCCAAAACATTACTTTTGGATATTTCTATTTCTCAACCCAAGTCAAATTAGTGTTGACTTAAGTTATAATTTATTTCAATATTCAAGTTTAAATTTTTCTTATACGATTTATTCAACCCAACATGAATTAAATATTCGTATTTTACATTTCAAATATGAAATGACCTTCGATTGACCCAATCGAACCTTATAATCAAACACATTCAAATCAATCAATCAAGGCAATACAAGTTTCAAACAACTAGGCAACAATTTAAGATAATTATTTCTTTTTATTTATACAAAATATAATTTAGGTAAAATTATTTCATTTATCCACTTTACAAAATAATTTGAAAATAATTTTATTTTAAAATTACAAATACGTACACTCATATAAATACACTTAAACTCGATCTAAGGTATTACTAACCCCATCTTACGCCACAGAGCCAAGGTTATCACTAAACCAATAGCTCTGATACCAAGTTGTAATGTCCCACTTTTCCGTACAATTTAGGCTGACATTTTACTACCATAGTCATCCCAAATTACGCAGAAAAGCAGAATGTTAAGAGAAAGAAATTAGAGGATGAGAGAGAAAGAAAGAAATATTGGAATAGGAGAAAGAAGAACATCAGAATCTCACAGCGGAACAAACAAAATAAAATATATAATATAACATCATCTTTTTATACAACTGAAAATCTTGTATACATACCAATCATCAGAGTACAACATGAATCAGATACAATGGAACAACTTTAAAATAATTAACGATGAAGCCTCTTGCTCCCAGCTTCTGAAACTCCAAGCGAAAACTAACCTGTCAAATATGTTCGGTCTGACCCGAGCACATTTTGAAGCAAAGCAAAAACACCTAGGTCAGTCTGGAATACTTTTAGTGCTAAATTCATTTCAACAATAGGCTTAACTTTAGAAATCCTTTTTGAAACAAAAGATAATAGTAAGGCCAGTCCACACATAAATACGACGGTTTTTACCTTAGTATAACCCAAAACATTTTTGAAAACAATATTATTCTGATATCATAATAATGTCTATCAAATCACAGATAAATAGCAAACCAACGGAACGCTTGCATCCTACGCTCCATATATATAGTATACAATCAAAACCACGGGAACTTATTGGAGATTGGATTCCGACTATGATAAGGTATGGAACCACCTGCCAATAGTGTATCTCTAGAGGCGAATACACTGGGTTCAATAAGAACGTCTTGCAACCCGGCCAATACATGACTAATCACTCATTTCGCTTGAGTGTATCGAATGTATATCATCAACGATTGGGATCAGCAAACGTTTCTCGAAAAGGGACAGCATCGAAATAGATTAAAGAAGGAAATGGATTTTCTCTAGATAGGTGATTATACACTCTAATGGGAGCGACCCACATAGCCATGCTGCCTGCCCGATTTTTGTCATTTCCCGGTTGATGAGGCTTGAGGTTAAATCGACTTCTGGAACATCTGGCCATAATTTACTTTGAATGTTACATTGTCAGATCCGCCAGAATTCTCTAATTGACGTCCACAAAAATAAACTAGTCGATAAGCTAAGAGAAGGTGTCTTCTCTGCTACCAACAGTAATACGTTAGAGGAAATCAACTTACATGATTCCTTTGGAAATACTTTGTCAAACACTCGTCCATACAAGTCATCCAGGAATAGGATGAACTGAAGGCACCCTCCTGCCGCAGCCAAGGAATCACCATATAGATCAGTAGCGAGTAGTCCTTGCAAATCTTTAGATATGAATCATGACAGAACCATAGTATATCTTTAGCTGCAGACTAGAGATTATAAGTAGTTCTTCCGTTATGAATATCAATGGTCTTCAATTGCTCCATCTTTATTCCTTGCAAGTTAGGTTCGTACATAATGTTGATTCGAAGTGGTTTTGGGTCTAGTTCCCATCCCGGTCTCTTTGAAACAACACATCAAAAGGTCCAAAAGGATATTTCATTGATTGTTAGGTGTTTTAACTATCAATGTCAAGCCAGTATGGTCAGATATATTGGCAGCTTAGGTTCTCATTTTTTTTAAACCGTTCATTAAAACTCTTTATCCAATCCTTTAAAATTATTCCCTAGACTTAAAGTCTGTTCCTTTTAAATATCTTGCCAACTCATCTTTTGTTTCACCATTTAGGAACAATACCTCTTGTTTATTATCACTTCGCTTTATTCCCTTTTAATTCTCAAAATATTGCTATATTTTCATCAACCATTGTGATAACCCCAAACTTCCGTATAACGAAAGCAAGGGTGATCATTGGAATACAACATAAATAGAGCAATACATAACACAGATAACAACATAAATATAAGAAAACTACATCATAACAACATCATGGCAGCGGAAATAGATGTCATCAAAATATAGAATCCCACAGTCACAGAAGTTCTAATTATTACATCAAAACCAAATAGAATGTAACATGTCTCAACTCCAAAGTACAGAATTAAACTGGAATAAGTCTGAATGTCTCAAGAAACTCAGAAAATGTCTAACAGAAAATGAAATGAAGAGAAGGAAAGATAGCAAGTCTTCATACTCCAAGTCACCTCAACAATAGAATCTCCAAGCAAGAACTCCAAGCAAGCTAAATAGGAACCTGTCAATTGGCTGCCCGTGTAGAGAGAGGGCACCCGAGTTTGCAAAGTGAAACAAACACGAGTTAGTCATGGGACTGGTATGAGAAATCTATACTAACTACTGGATATGACAAATCTAAGGACCACGCCACTTTCATGGAACGGGTTTACTCCAATAGATTGTCTGTGCATAAATTTATTAAATAAAAAGAATAACGCAATGCTTTGGTAAAAATGAAATCATTATAAGACTCAGGTCCTATCACACAATGCAACGCACGCCAGAGGATAGAGTTTTACCTTATAATGATCAAAAATGCAGAGTACGAGTCAAATACTATTTTAATATTATAAGTGTGTGATATGATTTAAAATACTTCAAAGTAAATGTATTAATCCTAGACGACATAGTACCCCATCCTACTATGTCGCCATAATAAGTATACAATCAAGTCCGTTATCTCGTATTGGAAAGTTGGGTTTCCATACTGAGTCGAGGCTAGGAGCGAAATCCTTACCGATTCGAGACACTCTAGCAATGCCCCAGGATTGGTACTCTGTCCAACCCTTGGATCCTGCAGGGCCGGTCCATACGTTAACGCTTAATGGATTGGCAATTCCTGAACACACGCCTCCCGATCCTAACGGACCTTTAAATTGGCCAGTAGCGACCAATATACCGAGGTACCTCAAATCCAATAACCACTTAGTAAATATCAGTGCTGGTAGGTCACTGACACCACTTTTAGCTAGAAAGAGACGTGCGCACTCCTTGCGTTCCCTTGCTCCGTTTTGGACTCCACCGGGGTGTGAGGCTCGCGAAGTAACGTATACACAAAGCTGTGTCCATACTAGACCATGCTTTGATCATTCTACAAGGCTCTGCTTTGCAACAATAAGCCTTGTTCGAGTGCAACTTGGCATGTCACATCGACAACTCATATCACGCGATCGAGAATTATTTAACATACAAAGGGGTGTTAAGCAAGAGGATAAATCCTCCGCCACCAAGCCTTCATACATCAAATAAAACCAATTTTATTACATGAAATAAATTTCGACGTCAGGCATGCGATCCATTTACAAGTCCGTCCTGGGTCTGAACGAAACCGGAGTCGTCTTATTTCGTGGGAAATAAAGACACTCGCAAATCCGAACCATCAACAAGAACGTCCGGACGATCACCACCATCAACCCATCAAGGTAGCTACTCCCATTAAGGCCAACAATAGCAATACAACCATCCGCCTTGAAGATCGTCGGTCTTCAACCGTCGTCTTCAACTCTTCAATTTAATGTCGCCGTATAATTATTTGAAATGAGATTAAACTCGGTTTTCCAAATAATTTTCGTAGTTATATAAATTACAAAACCAATTTTGTATCGCTAGAAATGCTTTATAATGCCTTCCACTATTTCTATTTAGTTAAAATAGTTTTATAATTTCTTAATGACGCTTCAGGTCAATAGATGGTCGTGGCGCTGTTTTTCCCAAACGTTGATTTACACCTAGCTCAAGATCTGACCGTTGGATTTTGACTAAATCTATACCGTTAGAAAGATTTTCCCAAGACGGTCCTAATGGGTCCGGCTTTGGAACAATCCGACGGTTGGATTTTCCTGTAAGATCATTTAAAGTTATGTTTTCGAAACGTGAACTACCGTACACGATTCGTTTTAATTTAATTAATCTTTATATTTAAAAATACATATAAGTCCATTTGGCGATTCACACAAGTCATTCAATACAAACAAGCAAGTGCAGTCAATCATAACATGATTCTGTATGTTTTTTTTTTTTTTTTTTTAAATCATAAGTAGATTTTTGATAAAATGACATTTTCAGTTCAACACCTCTTTATTTGTATATAAAATTGTATTTCATAACTTTATCCGATCATTTATGTATGAAAATGTAAAATAAAAAAAATGTAAATTTTTATCTTGTCCTTTTATTAATAATCATAATATTAAATAAAGTACATTACCAATCCTATATCTTTTATTTACAATAGAAATTTGCAAATAATGTGATTCACATAGTTTGTAAATACAAGAGGTTCACAAAAAATTACACTTTTTGTTCGCTCTAGAAAATGTGAATAAAAGAAAACAATCCACATATTTGTTCTTTTTCTATACATGAGAAAATATCAATAAAGACACTTCACAAATTTTGTTCTCTTTTGTTTTACATACAAAATGCAACAAAATGATTTACACATTTTTGTTCTCTTTTGTTTTACATACAAAATGATGTACATGTTTTATTTTATTTTTTATTTTTTTTAGAAAATGCCAAATAAAATGATTCACATACTTTTGCATTTCCCTCTTCTTATACATTAGAAAATATAAGTAAAGACACTTCACAAATTTTGTTCTCTTTTGTTCTTTATATTGAACTTGCAAATAAAATGATTTCAATGTTTTGTTCTTTTTCTCTTTACATTGAAATTGCAAACAAAATGATTTCAATGTTTTGTTCTTTTTTCTTTACATTGAAATTGCAAACAAAATGATTTCAATGTTTTGTTCTTTTTTCTTTACATTGAAATTGCAAACAAAATGATTTCAATGTTTTGTTCTTTTTTCTTTACATTGAAATTGCAAACAAAATGATTTCAATGTTTTGTTCTTTTTTCTCTACATTGAAATTGCAAACAAAATGATTTCAATGTTTTGTTCTTTTTTTTCTTTACATTGAAATTGCAAACAAAAAGATTTCAATGTTTTGTTCTTTTTTCTTTACATTGAAATTGCAAACAAAATGATTTCAATGTTTTGTTCTTTTTTTCTTTACATTGAAATTGCAAACAAAATGATTTCAATGTTTTGTTCTTTTTTTCTTTACATTGAAATTGCAAACAAAATGATTTCAATGTTTTGTTCTTTTTTTCTTTACATTGAAATTGCAAACAAAATGATTTCAATGTTTTGTTCTTTTTTTCTTTACATTGAAATTGCAAACAAAATGATTTCAATGTTTTGTTCTTTTTTTCTTTACACTGAAATTGCAAACAAAAAGATTTCAATGTTTTGTTCTTTTTTCTTTACATTGAAATTGCAAACAAAAAGATTTCAATGTTTTGTTCTTTTTTCTTTACATTGAAATTGCAAACAAAATGATTTCAATGTTTTGTTCTTTTTTTTCTTTACATTGAAATTGCAAACAAAATGATTTCAATGTTTTGTTCTTTTTTTCTTTACATTGAAATTGCAAACAAAATGATTTCAATGTTTTGTTCTTTTTTCTTTACATTGAAATTGCAAACAAAATGATTTCAATGTTTTGTTCTTTTTTTCTTTACATTGAAATTGCAAACAAAATGATTTCAATGTTTTGTTCTTTTTTCTTTACATTGAAATTGCAAACAAAATGATTTCAATGTTTTGTTCTTTCTTTCTTTACATTGAAATTGCAAACAAAATGATTTCAATGTTTTGTTCTTTCTTTCTTTACATTGAAATTGCAAACAAAAAGATTTCAATGTTTTGTTCTTTTTTTCTTTACATTGAAATTGCAAACAAAAAGATTTCAATGTTTTGTTCTTTTTTCTTTACATTGAAATTGCAAACAAAAAGATTTCAATGTTTTGTTCTTTTTTCTTTACATTGAAATTGCAAACAAATGATTTCAATGTTTTGTTCTTTTTTCTTTACATTGAAATTGCAAACAAAATGATTTCAATGTTTTGTTCTTTTTTCTCTACATTGAAATTGCAAACAAAATGATTTCAATGTTTTGTTCTTTTTTTTCTTTACATTGAAATTGCAAACAAAAAGATTTCAATGTTTTGTTCTTTTTTCTTTACATTGAAATTGCAAACAAAATGATTTCAATGTTTTGTTCTTTTTTTCTTTACATTGAAATTGCAAACAAAATGATTTCAATGTTTTGTTCTTTTTTTCTTTACATTGAAATTGCAAACAAAATGATTTCAATGTTTTGTTCTTTTTTTCTTTACATTGAAATTGCAAACAAAATGATTTCAATGTTTTGTTCTTTTTTTCTTTACACTGAAATTGCAAACAAAAAGATTTCAATGTTTTGTTCTTTTTTCTTTACATTGAAATTGCAAACAAAAAGATTTCAATGTTTTGTTCTTTTTTCTTTACATTGAAATTGCAAAAAAAATGATTTCAATGTTTTGTTCTTTTTTTTTCTTTACATTGAAATTGCAAACAAAATGATTTCAATGTTTTGTTCTTTTTTTCTTTACATTGAAATTGCAAACAAAATGATTTCAATGTTTTGTTCTTTTTTCTTTACATTGAAATTGCAAACAAAATGATTTCAATGTTTTGTTCTTTTTTTCTTTACATTGAAATTGCAAACAAAATGATTTCAATGTTTTGTTCTTTTTTTCTTTACATTGAAATTGCAAACAAAATGATTTCAATGTTTTGTTCTTTTTTTCTTTACATTGAAATTGCAAACAAAATGATTTCAATGTTTTGTTCTTTCTTTCTTTACATTGAAATTGCAAACAAAAAGATTTCAATGTTTTGTTCTTTTTTTCTTTACATTGAAATTGCAAACAAAAAGATTTCAATGTTTTGTTCTTTTTTCTTTACATTGAAATTGCAAACAAAAAGATTTCAATGTTTTGTACTTTTTTTCTTTACATTGAAATTGCAAACAAAATGATTTCAATGTTTTGTACTTTTTTTCTTTACATTGAAATTGCAAACAAAATGATTTCAATGTTTTGTTCTTTTTTTCTTTACATTGAAATTGCAAACAAAAAGATTTCAATGTTTTGTTCTTTTTTTCTTTACATTGAAATTGCAAACAAAAAGATTTCAATGTTTTGTTCTTTTTTCTTTACATTGAAATTGCAAACAAAATGATTTCAATGTTTTGTTCTTTTTTTCTTTACATTGAAATTGCAAACAAAATGATTTCAATGTTTTGTTCTTTTTTTCTTTACATTGAAATTGCAAACAAAAAGATTTCAATGTTTTGTTCTTTTTTCTTTACATTGAAATTGCAAACAAAATGATTTCAATGTTTTGTTCTTTTTTTCTTTACATTGAAATTGCAAACAAAAAGATTTCAATGTTTTGTTCTTTTTTTCTTTACACTGAAATTGCAAACAAAAAGATTTCAATGTTTTGTTCTTTTTTTCTTTACATTGAAATTGCAAACAAAATGATTTCAATGTTTTGTTCTTTTTTCTTTACATTGAAATTGCAAACAAAATGATTTCAATGTTTTGTTCTTTTTTCTTTACATTGAAATTGCAAACAAAATGATTTCAATGTTTTGTTCTTTTTTCTTTACATTGAAATTGCAAACAAAATGATTTCAATGTTTTGTTCTTTTTTTCTTTACGTTGAAATTGCAAACAAAATGATTTCAATGTTTTGTTCTTTTTTCTTTACATTGAAATTGCAAACAAAATGATTTCAATATTTTGTTCTTTTTTTCTTTACATTGAAATTGCAAACAAAATGATTTCAATGTTTTGTTCTTTTTTTCTTTACATTGAAATTGCAAACAAAAAGATTTCAATGTTTTGTTCTTTTTTTCTTTACATTGAAATTGCAAACAAAAAGATTTATACATTTTTTTCCTCATGTAGATTTTTTGTGTTGAAACACAAAATAAAATAAACCCCTTTTTCTTCTCATGTATATTTTGTGTTGGAACACAAAAATAAAATAAACAATCTCTTTTTTTTTCTATGTATATTTTTGTGTTGGAACACAAAAATAAAATAAACAATCTTTTTTTTTCATGCATGTATATTTTTGTGTTGGAACAAAAAAAAAGAGTAAACATTTTTTTTCTCATGTATATTTTTGTATTGGACACAAAAATAAAAATCAAATCAATTTAAATAAAAGGGAAAATTTAATCTTCCATTTTGTATACAATTCATTCAAATAAAGAAAATTTTATTTTTCTTTGTCAAACTCATTTCATTCTAAAAAAAAAGGATTTGTTTTTCCCTATTAAATCCGATCTATTCAAGAAAGGAAGAAAAGAAAAAAAAATGATTTTTATTTCCTTTGATTTATTGCTATTTATGTAGATCTACCAAATTTTCATCGCAAAATGAATATTGAATTGGTTATATAAAACGATTCAATAGGAACTCAATCTACAATAATCATGTTCTCATATGCACAACAAACAATATAATGATTCATACATCCAACGGAAAAGCATCACAACACATTCATACAAAACCAGATCTAAACGAATATTGTAAAAATAAATAAATTAATTAATCAACTAATTAAATTTAAATTCAAGAGATCTCACAGTCGTTGTGAACTTTTCCCAAAATTCAAAGTGTCCTGAATCAACTCCAGTCGGTTTAGATGCGTAGATCTCAGTCACACTATTACAACGTCGCTGAAATCATCGAATTTCAATTAAGAATGAATTACATATGATCAAAACAAATTATAAAATAAATTAAATTATTTAATTTATTGGTTAATTGGGTAATTACCCTTCTTCTTCCCCAAATAGAATCGGCCGTAGCTTATGAGAATGGAGAGGAGAAGATAGTGGCTCCAGAGAAGATCTAACTTTATGAGAATGGAGAGGGGAAGATGCTCTTTTATTTGGTATAAGAGTTAGGATTTAATTTGAAGAGAAGAGGGAGATAGGGGCACAAGAATTTTCGGCCATGATGGAGTATAGGGGCGGCGGCTACAAATTGAAGAAGATGGATAATGTTAGGGTTCTCCTCTTTTTTATATTATGTAATTGTTGATTTTTCAAAAAAAACCAATTCTCCTAAAACATTCAGAATCCAGTCCAACAAAAAGCTACCCTACCCAATAACCCCCATTCTGGATCCGTCTAGCCATGTCTCGCAGGCCCAAAAGGTCATCTTGACCCCCAATTTTCGAAATTAAAAATAAATCCTTTTATATTTTTAATTCTGACACAATCAAAAATCCGCCGGAGCCACATACGGGCTCTGAAAAATCCCAAAAAATATTTTTGGCTATGTCTTGACGATACGAACCCAACAAAATTATTTTCGTCGAATTCTGAGGCTGTTTGAAAAATGGTGTAACGACCCAGGGTTTTCGGCCTCGAAAATCAACATAAATACCTTACCATATCTCATGTCGATCCTCCAACACCGAGAACACTGGAACGTTTATGGAAAGAAATTAGAGGGTGAGATAAGAAAGAAAGAAATATAAGAATAGAAGAAGAAGAACACAACCCAGAGTCTCACATTTCAGCGGAACAAAATATAATATAGAAATAAATCTTTACTGAGAGCTTTAAATAAAAACTTACAATCATCAGAGTACATCAATATCACTGGACAGTTATAATAATCTGCCCTTATATACAACACATCGGAATAATATCATACGTCTGAACACTTCCAACCCGTCTCTTCACAGCTTTCGAACCTGAACCTGTACATTCCGGGCTAACCCGAACATTTACAAAACACCGGGTCAGTCTGGTGAACCAGAGTGAGATAAACTCGCACAGTATTTAGGGTAAATCATCCAATCATGATTTTAAAGTTCGAAATCTTTTCAAACGAAAAGGATAATCGTAAGACCGAATCCGCACGGACGGTTTTTAACTTACGATAACCCAAAATAGTTTTTTTTTGAAATCATAGCTTGCTCTGATATTATCATAATGTCTAAATACAGATAAATATCAAACTAGAGGAACGCTTGCATCTCACGCTCCCCGTATATAGTATACAAACCAAAACCGCAGGCGCTTATTGGATATTGGATTCCAACTTGACAAGGTATGGGACCACCTTCCGACCGTGTATCTCTAGAGACGAATACACTGGGTTCAACAAGAACGTCTTGCAACCCGGCCCACACATGACCGACCACTCATTTCGCTTGAATGTATCGAATGTATATCACCGACGGTTGGGATCAGCAACCGCCTCCCGAAAAGGGACAGCATCGAATATAGATTAAAGAAACAAATGGAATTCCTCTAGATAGGTGATCATACACCCTAATGGGAGCGACCCACATAGCCATGTTGCTTGCCCGATTTTTGTCATTTCCCGGTTGATGAGGCTTGAGGTCTGAATTTCCTTCTTTTGATAGCACACCACCATTTACTTTGAATGCCACATCGTCAGATCCGCCGGATATCACTAATTGACATTCCACAAAAATACCCTGGTCGGGAGGGACCCAACTGTGATACGTTTGAAGAAACCAACGTACGTGACTCCTTTGGAAACACTTTGTCAGATATTCGTCCAAACAAGTCATCCAGGAACAGGATGAACCGAAGGTACCCTCCTACTGCATCCCAGGAATCACCCTATAGATCAGTAGCGAAAAGTCCTTGCACATCCGTAGATTTCACTCACGACAGAATCACTGTCGAAATATCTCCGGCCGCTAAACCAGAGAAATCCAATCAGTAGTTCTTTCGCTCATGAAGATCGACGGTCTTCACTTGCTCCATCTTCAATAATCTTCTTTCATGTATTCGCTGGCCGGAATGGTTTTCGAATATAAATCTGATCCCGGTCTTTCCGTGCCAACGATCGTATGGTCAGGTTTGATAGTCGGTGTTTTAACTATCAAATAAATAATGGTGAGAATAACATGAGTTTACCAGTTCAGTACTAGCGCTATATGGCCTCTTTAATTAAAATGATTTACGATGGTTAATCTCAAATCCTTAAATATTCCCACCTTTCAAATATGCCTCATTTGACGTGAGATCATATTTTCAAACTAATCCACTTTCATATTTAAGAAAATATCATATTAAATTTCTTATTCTATCGTCGCTTAAAAACCATTTACTATTTCATTTCTCATTATCCATACAAATGACTCATCTTATCATATATAAATTTAAGTTACGAAATTCTCTTTGGTTTCATTACTGAATATATTAACTCCCCTTTATCACTTAAAAGTAAATCCATTCTCACCTTTCCAATTCCCTTTTTACTTCTTTAAACCATACATTTAACTACTTGGATTTATGTTCAGAATCCTCTCACTCACTTCATTACCAATTTTACTTTTTAATCCTTCCACTTGAAATCTTATTCGGTACATTCTACTTAATATTATTATTAGGTAATGCTATACATCTCATCTCCTTTTCATAACCCTTGTTTACAAATCATGGTTTAACACAATCCTTTCATTTTCACTTTCCTTTCTACTTGATCTAAAATCTCACGTTTGCTTAAAATTTCCTTTTTATTTACCTCTCAAAACGATTATTCAAATTTATAAATTTCTGCTCATTCACTTATAAATCTGATAAATATCAGAAATTCTTTTATAAAACCAATTTATAAGCTAAATAAATAAATAATAAATATTTATCCCTTTTACAAACCTTAATTCAAAATAATAGATTTAAATAAAATCTATTTTCAGTTACAAAATAAATTTTTATCACTTTGTCCTGACGATAGATCGATATTATAAATTGTTAATTTATAGGCCATATACTGCCAATTCCTCAACCAGTAGTTCTCATTGGTTTAAATCAAACAAGTATTGAATCTTAGGTCAACATCCAATACCCAAATCAACCATCCAATCAAACCAATTTAATTTAAATGGATAATGGTCTCTATAAATCCAGATCGATAATTCAATGTCAATCAAATTATTTCATACCACCACATCAATTCAAACAATCCATTCAATCGTGGTCAATAATTTGGACCAGTCGTTAAAATAACGGATTTGATTTATCACTGAAATTAAAAACGTTTAATTTCAGAAATTAACTCAATATATGAATAACTAAATAACCAACAATCAAAAATCAACCATTGGCATCCATAGCACATAAAATAAAACCCAACTCATATAAAATATAAGCGGGAAGAACCGAGTGAGTTTAACTCACCTTTGATTTGAATTGTCGATAAATCTGCTTGTTTCAGTTGAATTAAACGATGTTTCATTTATCTGAAAAATCCAGCTGTTGCCTGCCCTGCTCAGTTCCCTTTCATCACGTAGTACCCGTCTTCACGGTCCCGACGTTTTTCGTTTCGTTGAAATCTGATTACGTACGCATCCGTAATAAATATTCGAAGTTTATAAAATTAAATAACCCTAATTAAATTAAATTTGTTGGGCCTTACCAAACTCTTTCAGCCCAAACCCAAATAAGTTAGGCCCGCACCCCTCATCCTTTATTAAAACCATCGGAACCATTTTCTTCAAAACCCTCATCCCCATTTTCTAATCCTCCGCCGTCACTCCAAAAATGGAGAAAACCCGAAACCCTTCGCCCCTTTACACCCTTGCCGCCGCCATGTGCCATCACCGGGCCCCACAGCCTCGGCCTCACCAGAGGCGCCACCGTCCAGGCTTCCATCCCGATCCCTTTTTCCTCCGACCAGCAACTGTAGGCTCCATCACCCTCAAATTAACGGAAGTCGCCATTTCCGATTCACCTAGGCCGAAGCCTTCTCCACAAAAGCTAAGTGATTTTTTTTCAAAATTTAAATTTCTGTTTTGATGTTCTGGTTTGATTTTTGGTGGTTTTGAATTGGGTTTACTTTGTTGTATTGGTATGGATTTTTGCTGTGGCAACTAGAACACCCTGCTAGTGTATTTATACTTGCGAATGATCCCTATAAGGTAATTTTCTATCTTGAGTTGTAACATCTTAGGTTAGATTTACAGTGCTTAGGTTCTAGGTAACTCTTCCCTATTCATTCAGTCATGTGGCCGAACTGTTTTGTGATTTATCCTTGGTTTGTGTGATGTTCATCAGTGAGGTTACGGATTTGTGGTGGATTTTACGTGTTGTCTTTGGTCAGAATCGAATTATCCCTATGTAGATTTGGTGAATTATGTGTTGTTAAATTCGTAGTCTTGTCTGGGAAAAATACAGCTATTGAATTTAATTGTCGATCCATACTGTAGCTGATCACTTCTTGTTTGTACTGTCATGTTCATATTTAAATTTCAGATATGTGGATCTGCATTTATTAGCTATCAAATTGTCTAGTTTTGATTTCAGACTCAAACTATATTGTCCAATCCATGTTGGGTTTTTCGATGTGTGATAACAGTGAATTTCAAAAAAAAGAAATCTTACTATATCTGTTCAGATATGCACATGGATTGAATTGTTTGTGTAGATTTGGTTAGGCTATGAATTGTTCAATCGCTTTGTACACTGTCTGTGTACATCAACCATTGAATGGTTCATTCCGGATCAGCTTTGAACTGATGTACCTATATAAATGTCAAACAAGATTTTATACATAAGATTTTTTTGTTGTTTTCATTTCAGAATCTTACTGTTCATATGACACTCTACTGATATGAAAATCTTTCATCTTAAATACACCTATATTTTCTAGCTACTCATAGCTATATATTTTTCTTTTCAGGTTAATCCACTGATGATGATGGGAGACTGATGACGTGAGGAGATTTTGTTGCAGATCTTTTTCATTCATTTTTTTCCATTTCTTTTATTTATTTATTTATTTTCTTTTTCCTTTCATATGTATGAAAACTGTAATTTTCTCAAAATTCCAGTATTCGTCAATATGTACAATAGGTAGGAACAATTTGAAATTGTATACAAAAAGAAGTTGATTCTCATACATTTTGTTTGGCAAATTGTTACAGCATGCCTGATTTTTGGTATTGTACAAAATTTGCACTTCTAGTCTTGTTCTTTTGTGTAATACCAAATATATGTATGGTACCATAAAGTTTTGGTAACCTGAAGGATTCCAGTTTCATACATTAGTCTTGATATTTTTTTTTATTATTCACTCTACAACTATACCCAGTTTCAACAAAGCATTAATGGTTTTTTTCCTTTATAATTAGTTACTTTGATTTCCCCCAAATAACTCAGTTATGGAAATACTATCCACTAAACTCACAAATATTAATTTGGTTATAGTTATGTCATTTAAAACCTTGTTTAACAAAAATACCCTGTTGCTTTTACTAAGCAGAAAAATTAAAAGAGAACATACGAACGAGACTGGTAGTTCATGCGAACCAAACGGGCAAAGAAAAGCATAGAACAAAAGAAGAAGAAAAGAAAAATGAGGTGTTGGATGATGTTCCGAGAATGACCCTTCATTTAATAACACTACTGATCTTATGAAACTGATTTTATTAAAATCCGTCACCCTTGTCTCAAAAATAGCTATATTATTTGGATTAAAATAATACAAATAATTCATATTTCTATCAAATAAATATTAGACAATTTATTTAAAATTTCCTTATTTCAATCAGCGTATATAACTATCCAAAAATCATTTATATGAAAAATCCAAATTACACGGTATCCAAAATATTTAGAAATCATTTTGTTTAATTAAATGAATCGTTATAATATATAAATGATCCCAAAAATAAAATATATTATTAATATAATTTAAATATTTTAATTAAAATGGTCAAATCCCATTATTTAAACTCAAATAAATATTTTAAATAAATAAAATATTTCAAATAAATGGCTAGAAAATACGGGATATTACATTCTTCCCCCCTTAAAATAATTTCGTCCTCGAAATTGCTAAGGTAAGAAGAATGCTGCAAATCCCATTAATTTTGAAAATATATTTTATTTCAAAACCAAAACCAATTTGTTTTGGTAAAACAAGATTTTCAAAAATTAGTGAAAATATTTTAACACGTTAAATCCTCAGAAAAATCTAGCAGAGTTTCCTTTACACGGAGGAACCCTTGTGATATCGCAGAAACGAATAATATCGAACCACACGGTCGGAAAAACAAAAATCAAAACCAAGAATATTTTTTTTTGTTTTTGCGTAGGCGTACCTCTTCCGAGCGCGATTGAGTCTACTACTTAATATTTACGTACAATCTACGCGATCAAACTCAATCCTCATAATCTTCTGGCACCTCAATCCATAACAGATATGAAATATTCGAATATCACTTCATTTCTTCTGGGTTTCAGTTTGTTTAGCTCTACCTTAAACCATTATGAATTAGATTCAATCAATCCAACAAATAATCAACCACGAATCGACAACCAGGGCGCCACAAACTTAATCAATCAACCAAATTCACATTCAATATTATTATTTAATTTAATTCAACATACTTGAATATCAACCAATTTATATTCAATTTAATTATATTGTTCATTAAATTTCTAAATTCGAATTAACTTTATCTAATTACCACATTATCTCGTAATTTAATTTCAATATGAAAATTAATTATTTAATTCGATTTCACTTAACTTAATTGAGTTCCAATCCAAAATTTTAATCAGATTTTGAATATTCATTCAAATCAGTCATCACACCATATATAAATAATTTGGGAAAATTATTTCTTTTCTATACAATAATAAATCTTGGGTAAAATTATTTCATTTACCCTCTTTGCAAAACAATATTGTGTCCTTTATTAGTTCAACGCTTTTCAACGCTTGAACCGATCAAACAACCCAATACAAAATATTTGTATATAAAATTTACAAATACGCTCTCATATATATATACACTCAACTCAATCTAGGGTGTTACTAACCCCATCTCTATCGAGTTTCACCACAGAGCCAAGGTTATCACTAAACCAATAGCTCTGATACCACTGTAACGACCCAGGGTTTTCGGCCTCGAAAATCAACATAAATACCTTACCATATCTCATGTCGATCCTCCAACACCGAGAACACTGGAACGTTTATGGAAAGAAATTAGAGGGTGAGATAAGAAAGAAAGGAATATAAGAATAGAAGAAGAAGAACACAACCCAGAGTCTCACATTTCAGCGGAACAAAATATAATATAGAAATAAATCTTTACTGAGAGCTTTAAATAAAAACTTATAATCATCAGAGTACATCAATATCACTGGACAGTTATAATAATCTGCCCTTATATACAACACAGCGGAATAATATCATACGTCTGAACACTTCCAGCCCGTCTCTTCACAGCTTTCGAACCTGAACCTGTACATTCCGGGCTAACCCGAACATTTACAAAACACAGGGTCAGTTTGGTGAACCAGAGTGAGATAAACTCGCACAGTATTTAGGGTAAATCATCCAATCATGATTTTAAAGTTCGAAATCTTTTCAAACGAAAAGGATAATCGTAAGACCGAATCCGCACGGACGGTTTTTAACTTACGATAACCCAAAATAGTTTTTTTTGAAATCATAGCTTGCTCTGATATTATCATAATGTCTAAATACAGATAAATATCAAACTAGAGGAACGCTTGCATCTCACGCTCCCCGTATATAGTATACAAACCAAAACCGCAGGCGCTTATTGGATATTGGATTCCAACTTGACAAGGTATGGGACCACCTTCCGACCGTGTATCTCTAGAGACGAATACACTGGGTTCAACAAGAAAGTCTTGCAACCCGGCCCACACATGACCGACCACTCATTTCGCTTGAATGTATCGAATGTATATCACCGACGGTTGGGATCAGCAACCGCCTCCCGAAAAGGGACAGCATCGAATATAGATTAAAGAAACAAATGGAATTCCTCTAGATAGGTGATCATACACCCTAATGGGAGCGACCCACATAGCCATGCTGCTTGCCCGATTTTTGTCATCTCCCGGTTGATGAGGCTTGAGGTCTGAATTTCCTTCTTTTGATAGCACACCACCATTTACTTTGAATGCCACATCGTCAGATCCGCCGGATATCACTAATTGACATTCCACAAAAATACCCTGGTCGGGAGGGACCCAACTGTGATACGTTTGAAGAAACCAACGTACGTGACTCCTTTGGAAACACTTTGTCAGACATTCGTCCATACAAGTCATCCAGGAACAGGATGAACCGAAGGTACCCTCCTACTGCATCCCAGGAATCACCCTATAGATCAGTAGCGAAAAGTCCTTGCACATCCGTAGATTTCACTCACGACAGAATCACTGTCGAAATATCTCCGGCCGCTAAACCAGAGAAATCCAATCAGTAGTTCTTTCGCTCATGAAGATCGACGGTCTTCACTTGCTCCATCTTCAATAATCTTCTTTCATGTATTCGCTGGCCGGAATGGTTTTCGAATATAAATCTGATCCCGGTCTTTCTGTGCCAACGATCGTATGGTCAGGTTTGATAGTCGGTGTTTTAACTATCAAATAAATAATGGTGAGAATAACATGAGTTTACCAGTTCAGTACTAGCGCTATATGGCCTCTTTAATTAAAATGATTTACGATGGTTAATCTCAAATCCTTAAATATTCCCACCTTTCAAATATGCCTCATTTGACGTGAGATCATATTTTCAAACTAATCCACTTTCATATTTAAGAAAATATCATATTAAATTTCTTATTCTATCGTCGCTTAAAAACCATTTACTATTTCATTTCTCATTATCCATACAAATGACTCATCTTATCATATATAAATTTAAGTTACGAAATTCTCTTTGGTTTCATTACTGAATATATTAACTACTTGGATTTATGTTCAGAATCCTCTCACTCACTTCATTACCAATTTTACTTTTTAATCCTTCCACTTGAAATCTTATTCAGTACATTCTACTTAATATTATTATTAGGTAATGCTATACATCTCATCTCCTTTTCATAACCCTTGTTTACAAATCATGGTTTAGCACAATCCTTTCATTTTCACTTTCCTTTCTACTTGATCTAAAATCTCACGTTTGCTTAAAATTTCCTTTTTATTTACCTCTCAAAACGATTATTCAAATTTATAAATTTCTGCTCATTCACTTATAAATCTGATAAATATCAGAAATTCTTTTATAAAACCAATTTATAAGCTAAATAAATAAATAATAAATATTTATCCCTTTTACAAACCTTAATTCAAAATAATAGATTTAAATAAAATCTATTTTCAGTTACAAAATAAATTTTTATCACTTTGTCCTGACGATAGATCGATATTATAAATTGTTAATTTATAGGCCATATACTGCCAATTCCTCAACCAGTAGTTCTCATTGGTTTAAATCAAACAGGTATTGAATCTTAGGTCAACATCCAATACCCAAATCAACCATCCAATCAAACCAATTTAATTTAAATGGATAATGGTCTCTATAAATCCAGATCGATAATTCAATGTCAATCAAATTATTTCATACCACCACATCAATTCAAACAATCCATTCAATCGTGGTCAATAATTTGGACCAGTCGTTAAAATAACGGATTTGATTTATCACTGAAATTAAAAACGTTTAATTTCAGAAATTAACTCAATATATGAATAACTAAATAACCAACAATCAAAAATCAACCATTGGCATCCATAGCACATAAAATAAAACCCAACTCATATAAAATATAAGCGGGAAGAACTGAGTGAGTTTAACTCACCTTTGATTTGAATTGTCGATAAATCTGCTTGTTTCAGTTGAATTAAACGATGTTTCATTTATCTGAAAAATCCAGCTGTTGCCTGCCCTGCTCAGTTCCCTTTCATCACGTAGTACCCGTCTTCACGGTCCCGACGTTTTTCGTTTCGTTGAAATCTGATTACGTACGCATCCGTAATAAATATTCGAAGTTTATAAAATTAAATAACCCTAATTAAATTAAATTTGTTGGGCCTTACCAAACTCTTTCAGCCCAAACCCAAATAAGTTAGGCCCGCACCCCTCATCCTTTATTAAAACCATCGGAACCATTTTCTTCGAAACCCTCATCCCCATTTTCTAATCCTCCGCCGTCACTCCAAAAATGGAGAAAACCCGAAACCCTTCGCCCCTTTACACCCTTGCCGCCGCCATGTGCCATCACCGGGCCCCACAGCCTCGGCCTCACCAGAGGCGCCACCGTCCAGGCTTCCATCCCGATCCCTTTTTCCTCCGACCAGCAACTGTAGGCTCCATCACCCTCAAATTAACGGAAGTCGCCATTTCCGATTCACCTAGGCCGAAGCCTTCTCCACAAAAGCTAAGTGATTTTTTTTCAAAATTTAAATTTCTGTTTTGATGTTCTGGTTTGATTTTTGGTGGTTTTGAATTGGGTTTACTTTGTTGTATTGGTATGGATTTTTGCTGTGGCAACTAGAACACCCTGCTAGTGTATTTATACTTGCGAATGATCCCTATAAGGTAATTTTCTATCTTGAGTTGTAACATCTTAGGTTAGATTTACAGTGCTTAGGTTCTAGGTAACTCTTCCCTATTCATTCAGTCATGTGGCCGAACTGTTTTGTGATTTATCCTTGGTTTGTGTGATGTTCATCAGTGAGGTTACGGATTTGTGGTGGATTTTACGTGTTGTCTTTGGTCAGAATCGAATTATCCCTATGTAGATTTGGTGAATTATGTGTTGTTAAATTCGTAGTCTTGTCTGGGAAAAATACAGCTATTGAATTTAATTGTCGATCCATACTGTAGCTGATCACTTCTTGTTTGTACTGTCATGTTCATATTTAAATTTCAGATATGTGGATCTGCATTTATTAGCTATCAAATTGTCTAGTTTTGATTTCAGACTCAAACTATATTGTCCAATCCATGTTGGGTTTTTCGATGTGTGATAACAGTGAATTTCAAAAAAAAGAAATCTTACTATATCTGTTCAGATATGCACATGGATTGAATTGTTTGTGTAGATTTGGTTAGGCTATGAATTGTTCAATCGCTTTGTACACTGTCTGTGTACATCAACCATTGAATGGTTCATTCCGGATCAGCTTTGAACTGATGTACCTATATAAATGTCAAACAAGATTTTATACATAAGATTTTTTTGTTGTTTTCATTTCAGAATCTTACTGTTCATATGACACTCTACTGATATGAAAATCTTTCATCTTAAATACACCTATATTTTCTAGCTACTCATAGCTATATATTTTTCTTTTCAGGTTAATCCACTGATGATGATGGGAGACTGATGACGTGAGGAGATTTTGGTGCAGATCTTCTTCATTCATTTTTTTCCATTTCTTTTATTTATTTATTTATTTTCTTTTTCCTTTCATATGTATGAAAACTGTAATTTTCTCAAAATTCCAGTATTCGTCAATATGTACAATAGGTAGGAACAATTTGAAATTGTATACAAAAAGAAGTTGATTCTCATACATTTTGTTTGGCAAATTGTTACAGCATGCCTGATTTTTGGTATTGTACAAAATTTGCACTTCTAGTCTTGTACTTTTGTGTAATACCAAATATATGTATGGTACCATAAAGTTTTGGTAACCTGAAGGATTCCAGTTTCATACATTAGTCTTGATTTTTTTTTTATTCACTCTACAACTATACCCAGTTTCAACAAAGCATTAATGGTTTTTTTCCTTTATAATTAGTTACTTTGATTTCCCCCAAATAACTCAGTTATGGAAATACTATCCACTAAACTCACAAATATTAATTTGGTTATAGTTATGTCATTTAAAACCTTGTTTAACAAAAATACCCTGTTGCTTTTACTAAGCAGAATAATTAAAAGAGAACATACGAACGAGACTGGTAGTTCATGCGAACCAAACGGGCAAAGAAAAGCATAGAACAAAAGAAGAAGAAAAGAAAAATGAGGTGTTGGATGATGTTCCGAGAATGACCCTTCATTTAATAACACTACTGATCTTATGAAACTGATTTTATTAAAATCCGTCACCCTTGTCTCAAAAATAGCTATATTATTTGGATTAAAATAATACAAATAATTCATATTTCTATCAAATAAATATTAGACAATTTATTTAAAATTTCCTTATTTCAATCAGCGTATATAACTATCCAAAAATCATTTATATGAAAAATCCAAATTACACGGTATCCAAAATATTTAGAAATCATTTTGTTTAATTAAATGAATCGTTATAATATATAAATGATCCCAAAAATAAAATATATTATTAATATAATTTAAATATTTTAATTAAAATGGTCAAATCCCATTATTTAAACTCAAATAAATATTTTAAATAAATAAAATATTTCAAATAAATGGCTAGAAAATACGGGATATTACAAATGGCCATTTTTAAGTCGTTCAATTTTGACTGTATTGACCCAAACACAGTTTCTTCTGCCACGCTCATATACTGATTATGAAAATTGAACCCTAGCAATAATATGACATTCCGGTTCCAACCAAAGTGGTTTTGTCGAAAACGGGGTTCGTTTGCAAAATGTCTATTTTTCCATAATTAAAATATTATTTAAAAATGGAAATTTCAAATTCTGGCAGATTTTTCTTATAAAATACTTAAAAATAAAAATTTTAAATTGGGTCTGATTTTCGGGTTGTTACAACCATTTATTTCGTAAATTTTGGAAATGTCCATATATTAATATATCGTTAATTTACGAATATAATTCCATTGTCAGCTCTTATGTGGTAAAAATCTTGTTAAACGACCCATGCTTTCTTATTTAAACTCAATGGCTTTAACTACTTAAATTCGAAATATTTATTTCAAAATTTATATAACCCTTCCATTCTAATTACTTATAATTATAAATAAATATACTTTACTCATAGTATTTCTATTTTCTAGAAAACGTTGTTATATAAATAGCCTAATGGTATAAATAAACTATATGTCTCCACCGGGATTAAACTAGGTTAATGTACATTGTTTTATTTAAAACTAATTGTACTACATTTCTTTTCAAAACTGGCAAATGAATTTCAAATGTTTTACGAAAATAAAAACTCCTTTCCAAACTCCATTATCATTACAAACTAACACCATTCCTCGATAATAGTGAAGTTGGTTAAGTTGGGGCATTTTATTTACCTCTTAGACCTTAATCGATAACGTTCTTATCTCATAGCAAATAGAAGTTCGTAACTTAAAACCCATGTTCTTAAAATATCGATCGGATCTTACTTCCGATTTTTTATTTAAACCATATCTTTTCTCTTGAACATCTCAATAGACCACCACCATTTTACTTAATATATTAAGTAATTCATTTACCCAAATATTAACCATTTACTTCAAAACTCCTGTGTGGTATTCTATTCAAAACTTGGATTATATTACACTAATCCATTCGCTCATATCTTTTCCAAAAACTTTTTCATTATATAATATAAACTTTGGATTTATAATAACAAATCCCTTTTTCAATTTCTTTTGTTCAAAACACTAACTATCCTATTAACCTTTCAAATTTCACTTCGATTATGCCATTTACTTTAATTTGGTTCTTAAGTAAAATGTTTATTTAATCCACTTTGCTTATAATCTCGGATTCGTTCACTGATACTTTACCAAAACTCTTTTTAACTTTGTTAAAACTAATAGTTGGATTTTTTGACCAAAACCCTTCTTATTTACTTCTTTACTTAAATAAGTTTTTCCATTTTAATATGCTTTTACAAATTATTTCTTATATTGGAAAATTCCCTTTTACAATCGTATCTTTTTCCACTTAATCTTTGCGATTAAGTAAACTTCTTTCCTGATCACAGACATTATCACTTAAATTCTGTAACACCCCGTATTTTCCGGAATCAATGAAGTTACAAATTAAAGAATACTTAATTATAAATCTAAGAATTATGGGAAATGGGTTACGCCGTTGCGCTCGTCTCGGAATTCTGCTTGAGATAGAGTCTGAGTTTGCGTGAATCGGACTCCGTATGAAGGAGTTATGACTTTCAGAAGATTCAAGAATTTAAATAAACAGCTCCGATTAAAGTTCAGAAAATTCAAATTTCAAAATCAGAAGCAGAAGTGGGCTAGGCGGGAATTTTCCCGCCCAAGGCCAGGTCGACCAGAGTGTCGAACTCCCCCTATATAGGTCGATCAGGGGGTCGAACTGGGGGTCAACCTCCCCCTCAGGCCAGATCTGAAAACTAACGTGTTTCTTCCTATGATGATTTGTTGTGTCATTAGGTTTGTGTGGCATGTTCTGATTGGTTCTCTTAGGTTTGAATGGCTTTGATTTGCCCTGTGTTGATTTGACGGCTCCTATTAAATCAAACTTCTATATAAGCAACCTAAATCTAAACCCTAAAGCCACACAAAAATATTCCTATGACCGTCATGCTGTCAGAACTCAACCTAGAGTAGCCGCCGTTCTCTTTCAACTAGAAAGCAAGTTAGGAATTACAAATCAAATCTAATTCAACTTAGTGAATTCAATGCCTACAACAAATGAGAGCTATTCAATTTCAAAATACAAATCCCAGAACTTAAGACTAGCCTCCTTTTTGTAATTCCAGTTATCATTTAGACCTAAACGATATTAGAATTGTGACTAAATAACTAGATGTAGAACAACGCCCTATGTAACTTTATACCTATCCTTTTTGTTAAACTGGATTGATTTAGACTATGACTCTTACCATGATTAAGTTTGTGATTATGTTATGTGATTTGATGATAAATATTAAATGCATGGCAATGAATCCATATGTTGTATAATTTGGCTATGACATATATGTTGTGTAATTTCGCGATGACATATTATGTGTATACTTTGGCGATGACATATATGTTGAATAAATTGGCGATGACATATTATGTTGTATAATTTGGCAATGGTAAATCATGTTGTGTAATTTGGCGATGACATACCATGTTGTATGATTTGGCGATGACATTTCATGTCGCATGATTTGGTAATAACACTTATATGTTGTATGTCAATTTTGGAATTTTATGCAAGTTCAACCACGATCACACATATGACCAAAACTACATGCTAATATGATTAGGTTCATGTTAAATTTGATCCAACTAATTTGCAAGTTCATAACTACATGCCTAATTTTAAGTTTATGTAGTTCTATGTAAAACCCCTATTTCATGATTCATGTTGAGTATATCTAAATTTGCAAGTTCATAATTGAATGTATATTGCTTTATGCCACATGCGTAGTTAGATCCATATTTTTATGATATTGGAATTATTACATGTTCCTCTTTTTCCCCTTTTGTGTATAAGTTAGGCTATGTATCGAGCCTAGCATTTTATGTGATTTATGCAAACGTTTAACGGGGGTAACGTTAGGGGAAAACATGAAATTACATATAATTGGCATATTTGGCTCATAAACATGTAAATGTTTTAAGGCATAAAGTGGTATAAATTTTTATACCTAAAATTATGAACTGGATCTAAAAGGAAAAGTGGGGCTTAACTTGAATGACAATAATTTACATATAAATATAAATAGGTAAATATGTAAATTTAGAAAAGACGAATATGCCTAACCTGAGGTTAGATTGAGTTACGGTGTAAGACTGCCCGAAACCGCCCGACACATCTAGCAACCATAACAGTATATATCTAATGTGGGAGGTTAGTGCATCGAGCCCAAAAGGACCCAAGGTTAGACTTAGTTGCAATGTAAAACTGGCCAGACCGGACCGGCACATCCAGTAACCGCAACAATACCTGTCTAATGTGAGTGGTTGTACTTAAATGAATGAACTAACGCTAAGTCAGGACTTGTAGGTTTAAGTTAATTAAGGTAACACTTAACCAATACAACATATTAACTAAACTGATGGGTGGGTTTAGGTTAACTTGGGCACTTAACCAATTTAACGTGTTGACTAGGAAACCCTAGTAACGGGGACCCATTTCAGTAGTAACCCACATAGATGTATCATGGTACCCTGAACTAGGCAGGGTGGGGCACGATTACTGGGCTGATTATAAGCGGTCAAAACAACAGCGGGTGGTGCGTCTGTGTAGGTTCCGACGGAGTATGGGCTTTGTACATACTCCGGAGTGGAAAAAGCAGGCACTGGGCATCCGTAGTTATACACTGTGCATCTTGAATCGTGTCAGCTTGCCACCATAGGATCTGATACACCCCATTGTGGGACCAGCACAGGTATCTACAATAGAGCGGGGCCGTAGGACACAAGTAGTAAATGCGTGCAAGTAGGAGCCGATCGATGAAAAGGGATCCCTGGGTTCGAACTCACGATAATGGTTGAAATATCTTGTACGTGCAGAAAATGTGGATACGAGTGCGATAGTATGATTAGTTTACCTTGCCTTGTTTATCTTGCCTTATCCTATGTTACCTTATTTCTTTGTTAATATTCTACGACTAGTTTATTCATGTCATGGTTCTCTTACCAGTTTACATGCTGAATAATCACTGGACTTACCAGACTTATGTCTAACCCATTGTAACGACCCGGGATTTTTGGCCCAGAAAATCGACATAAATATTTTTCCCGTATCTCATGCCAACCTTCCAACATCGAAAACACTGGAACGTTATTAAAAAGAAATTAGAGGGTGAGATAAGAAAGAAAGAAATATTAGAATAGAAGGAAAAGAAGAAACACCACAACACAGAATCAGAGTCTCACATCGCAGCGGAACAAAATATAATACAAAAATAAAACTTTATTGAGAGCTTTTAAAAATACTTACAGTAACATAGCACAACACACATCTGGACAGTTATAATAATCTGTCCTCATATACAACACACAATGGAATAAATACTAGATACAATACGTCTGAACACCTTCAGTTCGTCTCTATACAGCATTCGATGACCTGAACCTGTACATCCCGGGCTAACCCGAACATTTACAAAACACCGGGTCAGTCTGGTGAACAAGAGTGAGAAAAACTCGTACAGTATTAAGGATATCACACAACTTGATTTTAAAGTCAAAATCTTTTCGAAAGAAAAGGATAATCGTAAGAAAAAATCCACACATAAACACGGACGGTTTTTACCTTACGATAACCCAAAACATTTTTGAAATCAATATCATTTCTGATATTATAATAATGTCTAAATACAAGTAAATAACAATCTAGTGGAACGCTTACATCTCACGCTCCACATATATAGTATACAATCGAAAACCGTTGGCGCTTATTGGCGATTGGATTCCGACCTTGACAAGGTATGGGACCACCTGCCAATAGTGTATCTCTAGAGGCGAATACACTGGGATCAACAAGAACATCTTGCAACCCGACCCACACATGACCGACCACTCATTTCGCTTGAGTGTATCGAATGTATATCAACAACGGTTGGGCTCAAACCACCGTTTCCCTAATGGGAGCGACCCACATAGCCATGCTGCCTGCCCGATTTTTTGTCATTTTCCCGGTTGATGAGGCTTGAGGTTTGAATTCTCTTCTAAACATCTGGTCACCATTCACCTTGAATGTCACATCGTCAGATCCGCCAGATATCACTAATTGACGTCCACAAAAATACTCCGCGACTTAGCTAAGCGAAGGTGTACGACCTTCTTCGCCATCAACAGAAATACATTTGAAAAATCAACATACGCGATCCCTTTGGAAATACTCTGTCAGACATCTTTTCATACAAGTCGTCCAGGAACAGGATGAACCGAAGGCACTCTCCTACTGCATCCCATATGGGAATCACCCCACAGATCAGTAGCGAGTAGTCCTTGCAATCCATGGATTTCAACCACGACAGAATCACATTTTATCTCTGGCCGCTAAACCAGAGATTTTTAGTAGTTCTTCCGTTTAATGAAGATCCACGGTCATCAGCGCTCCGTCTCGATCGTCTTCTATTATCTTCACGTATTTGTTGGTCGGAATGGTTTTCGAATAAACATTCGATTCCGGTCTTTCCGTGCCAACAATCGTATTGGACAGATTTGATAGTTGGTGATTTAACTATCAAAATAAACAGTGTTTCAATCATGACAATCCATGGGTTCATTGGTTCAGTATTCAACACCACTTGGCCTTTCGATTAAAACAAATGTAAATTTAAAACTTCTAAAACATCTCGACATTACCAACTAATATCATCTTTAGATAATCCTAACGTTGTTCAAGTTGGGGTATTTTAATTACCTCTCAGACCTTGATCAACAACGTTCTTATCCTCAGATAAATATAAGTTGTAATCAAAACCCAATATTACATTCCGAACAATTCAAATTTCGTTTGACTATTTAATTCAAAATACGGTTCAATAAACCTTCTAACTTCTTGAAAATCTCTTTCTGGAATATAACCATTATTTCTTAATTTAATAATTAAGTAATTCCTTTATGAAACACCACTCTTACTAAAATCAAAACAATGTTCATTAAACTGTTATATTATAAAACACACTAACTGAATAATCGATTCTAATTTAAACGACCGCTTTAGTCAACCCAAACACGGTTATCCCATTAAACGATTTCAATTAGTTTTTCACTTTAAATTAATAATATAATTAATTTAAATAATTCCACTGAATTGTGTCCTTAACAAAACAATTATCCCGATTTGACCGCTCATTTTTATTTCTTATTCTCGTAATTATAAATCTGATTAACTTCAGAAATTTCTTTATAAAATCAATTAATAATAAATCAAATTTCTTAATAAATATAATATTTATTTATTTCCCTTTTATAAACTTTTGTTCAAAATAATATATTTCATAATCTATCCCCAGTTATAAAATAACTTTTATAACTTCAGTTCTATCCATTTACCTAATGGTAAATCGATATAAATAAAACAATTTACTTTTTGGCCATTTACTGCCGATTACTCAACCAATATAGCCCATTGGTTAAAACAAAACACGGGTTGAATTTTCAGTCAACAATCATCCCATCATATCAGTTCACATATGATAATATGAAAATAAATAATATAATTGAGGAATCCGGTTGGATCCCTCCAACCTGTTTTTCTCTATATACAAATGGTTATTTCCAAACAGATCGTCTAATTTCATTTGACTGATAATAATAAATAACGACCATTTAATCCCAACCACAAGCAATTCAAACAATTCAACCAATTAAACACGTTTATTTTATAAACGTGACCAACAAGGTAAGTTACCTTTATTGGAACCAATCGTTAAAATAATGATTTGGTATTTCACTGAAATTAAATGATGGTTTAATTTTATCAGTTAAATCAGCAAATAACTATATAACTAGCAAACAGTCAACAATCAGCAATAAAAGCACACAAAATAAAAACCCAATTTATATAAAATATAAATGGGAAGAAACTGAGTGAGTATAACTCACCTTGGTTTATTCTGTCGATTAAAACAGTCCATTTCAATAAAATTAAACATTCGTTTAATTTTATCAAAAATCTCGGTAGCTCCCATTGCTGACCAAACCAACTCCATATTGTACTGTTCATCGATACGGTTCCAGTACATTTTGTTCGGTTCGATTCTGATAAAACAATGAAAAGTCATTAACACTTTAATGACTACGATTTTAATTTATATAACTTTATAATATCATTATAATATCTTAATTCATTTCCGTAATTCTTAACTTAAAAAAATTATTTGTTATTATAAATAGAGAAATAAAGTTTGGTGTCCAATTCATATGTAAACCAACTCTTTATAAAATTTAGAAATTTATATTAAAAATATAAAATGAGAAATTGTTAAGAATATGAATAAAAACACTAAGTTTACATCTATAAAATAACTTTAATATTTAATCATTGTAATTAATACGTTAATTACTTACGATATTACTCTGTCCATTTCTCAGGCTCGATGTGTCAATATTCAAACAAAGCTCTGATGCCCTCCTTAAACAAAGTATGACTGGTCATAATCTTCCATTAATCGATGATAACCCAACGTCATACTCCCACTTTCTTCCCAGGCAAATAAAACTTCGATCCTTCTTTTTTTTTTACACGGACCACCGCTCCATGCCAAACCCGCCGCCGCCGACGAAATGCAACGCCGGACCGACCATCTCCGACACCAACTGAACCACCCGCCTTCCAGCTTCCACATCCCCTGGTCCCACTGCCAACAGGACCCTGTAGCGTCCATACGAGCCCATAACCCGAAACTAACTCAATCCCGTTTAACCCAAAACTGCTCTGCCGCCACTGTGCCTTAACCGACCAGACCAGCTCCGACCGATCCTCCTCCCTCTGCTCTTCCTCTGACCTGTTGACGCCAAGATCTGAAAGCTCCCCTAGCTTTGACAATCTCCACAGATCCGATCACTTAAATAAAAAACAAAACCCGCGAGTTTATCTAACCACTCCGCTCATCATGCACCGCAACCCACCCAAATCCGGCCGTTGGTCCTCCTGCCTCTCCCTACGTTTCTTGTGTTCAGACCTCGGCCAAAAACTCAGTGGATTAGGAGCAAAAAAATAAATAGTGGAGAAAGCTTTTAAGTTTTGAAAAATGGAGAAATGAACAGAAGTAGGTAACCTCATATATTTATAATGAGCGAAGGATTGGGCATCAAGGTGTTTGAAATGGATTCATATGCAAGTAACTGGGAAGTGTGGCATGCAAGGAATGAAAGTGTAGGGTAGCTGTCTCTTTACTTCTTCGTGGGTCTGCAGACTGGCTTGTTACATTTTGGGGAGGAAATTGGATTAGGTTATATATATATATATATATATATATATATATATATATATATATTAATGAAACTTACGGGTAAAGAAGTTGATTAAAACCACTACAAACGATTTCTGTCTTCTGATAAAAAGGCTAATCCTAGCATAGAAAAATATTCCAGACCTAATGGGACAAGTTTCGTCGAATTCCGACATCGTTTGAAAAATTTTCTTTTAAAAAAACTAGAAATAAACACGCACTTAAATTTTCCACGATCACTGAATAAATCTGATCAACTTGAAACTTTGAAATCCTACAATAATTAATCAATACGAACTCAACGGCACCAGTTTCGTCGCATTCTGAGACTGTTCTCCAGGTAGGCTATTTTTACGCACACTGAAATGCCATTTTGGACACCAATTTAGTCGGTCTCCAAAAATAACAAACTATATACCTATTCTGACTCTAATCGACAATACAAAATCAACGGAATTGGTTTCGCGACTTAATTCAATCGTCTGCTGAAGTTACACTCGAATATCCATTCATAAAATTAAATTAATTAAATACGCGCTATAGAAAATAACTGGGTGTTTATGGCTACCGTGGCTACATACGACATTGGTTGTCCACGCAATTCACTACCGTACAATAATTTAATGTTACGGTCCCAATGAAACTAATTTCATCGAAAACAACCTCTGTTTGCAAAAATGGCTATTTTAAAGGCCTATAATTTAATAACGAATTTGATAGCGATTATCTTAAAATTTGATTTGGCTATAAATAAAAAATAATAACTCAAAATCTGAATTTTCCTCTTTCATATTAAAATTATCATCAACACGGTTCCAATGTTTCTTGTTTCACAGAAATCCGACTTATATCGGATCTGGTACATTCAATTAAAATTCAAAATTCAATATTACGAACTGCCGCGCCATTTCGAGCTCGTTTTATAATTATATAAATTATAACGCTTAAACGTCGTTTTAAATAAACGAATTCAATTTTAAAATCCATTAATATTCTAAATATAATATTTAAAATAATAAATTAAATTAAATATTTGCTTGCCAAAAATACGGGATGTTACACTGTGACGATCCCAAAACCCCGTAACACGGTGTTAAGGATAATCATTGGAATATAACACATTAATCATCATTAGCAGATCACAGACAATAGCGTAAACAGAAAATAGAATAATTTACACACATATGACAGCGGAATCATATAGATATCATCACATCAGAGAAGCACAGTACAGGATACAACTTAGTGCATAATGATACATAATCAGTCTACATCGCCGATGGCGGAATCATAATATAGATATAATAATGGCGGAGAAAATCCAAGTCAGCACGGTGTAGTCAAGCCTCGCCATGAGCCAAAAGGTGCGTCAGAAACCTGTAACTAGGCTGCCCGTGTGAAAATGAGGGCACCCGAGTTTGCAAGGTGAAACAAACTACGAGCCAGTCATGGGACTGGTATGAGAAATCTACTTAACTTATTAACAACAATAATAAGGCAAATCAAAGGACCACGCCACTATCGCGGAACGGGTTTACTCCAATGAGTGCTAGTGCATGAAATAAAGTAAATGATTAAATCATCGCAATGCTTTTCATAAAATGAAGCCATTATAAGACTCAGGTCCCATCACACAATGCAACGCAAGCCGGAGGATAGAGTTTTAACCTTATAATGGCCAAAAATGCTTCATACGAATTAAACAAAAGTGTTTGATATTATTACTGGTGCATATATATTTCAAAAGTGGTTTCAATCTTAAATATCAATCATAGGCGGCATAAATGACCCATACCACTACGTCGCCATACTAGTAATACAATCACGTCCACATATTTCGTATTGGAAATTAGATTCCTTCATGAGTCGAGGCAAGGGGCAAGCTCCTCTCCGATTCGAGACACTCTAGCAAATGTCCCAGGACCCCACTATGATCCTTGGAATCGGCTGGGCCGGTCCTCTCTTACTTTTGAGGATTGGCAATTCCTGAACACACGTTTCCCGGTCCTTACAGACCTATAATCGAGGCGCCTCGCATTCCAACAACCACACAGGTGAAAAGTATATATAATGTCAGGGCTGTTAGGTCACTGACACCGCCATAGCTAGAAAGAAACGTCGTGCACTCCCAGCGGTCCGTCTCCCGTTTTTGACTCATACCGAGGTGTGAGGCTCGCGAATTCACGTTATACACAAAGCTACGTCACACAGACCATGCTTTGATCATCTACCACAAGACTTTGCTTTGCAACAGAAGCCTTGATCATATGCCACTTAGGCGTGCCACACAGGCAATCCATTCCATGCGACTGATTTCTGTCATTACATAACCTCTGAGCTCGTATGTCTCAGAGAAGGGCGTTAAGTAAGAGAATAAATTCTCTACCGCCAAACAGATATATATTTAACAGAGATCAATCAGCACAGAACAAAATCCAATGACAGACACAAAGTCCATTTACAAGTCCGTTCTGGGTCTGAACGAAACCGGAGGCACCAATTCCTCGCATATCCGTACAATCAACAGTATGTTTGGACGGCTACTACTTCAGTTCCTTCATGGTAGCTACTCCAATCACGAGCGTCAGTAGCGCCCATCCATCCAATGTGAAGATCGTCGGTCTTCAACCGTCTTCGACTCTTCGACTTCTCAACGTCGATTGATTATTTGAAATGAGATGAACTTGGCCTTTTCAAATAATCCACGTATATTTAGATTTTCAAATCAATTATTCACTTGGTTGGACTATTCAACATTCACATTTCAGTTCTTTAGTTATAGTTTTCATGTCAAATACATTCAACCATCACATATCAAGCAAACACAACGAAACTGGTTTATTTCCACTCTATATCGTCTATAGTATTTTATAACGATATATCGCCATTTTTGTTTATTTTAAAACAGCCATATTTAATTAAAAGACATTACAGGTCGTGCCGATGCACTGGCGCTGTTTTTCACTAAATTTGTTTTACACATATCTGAAAATCTAACCGTTGGATCTTCACAAAATTTATATCATTAGGAAGGTCATTTCAAAACGAATCCAACGGTTTCAGTTTCGGGAAAATCCGACGGTCGGATTATCCACACTAGTCATTTGAAGTTACGATTTCAATTTACGAACTGCAGCGTCGTTATTCGATTTTATTTAATTATATATATATCTATATATATATATAATCGTTTCTGGCGCTGTTTTTCTTCAGAATTGAATTAAACATTCCAGACAATCCAACCGTCGGATCTTCACAAAGTCGGTGCCGTTGGAAAGATATTTCCAAGGCGAACCCAACGGTTGTGGTTTCGGGAAAATCCAACGGTCGGATTTCCCGCACTAGTCGTTTGAAATCACGGTTTCAAAACGCGAACTGCACGACCACGTTTCGTTTTAATTTTATTTATATTTATATATTTATACAAATATAGTTCATTCAAAAATTCCTATATCGTTTTCACTTCAATTATTTCACTAACGCCTTTAAATTTTGGAAAATTTCGCCATAACCTCCTTTGTACGGGAGGGGCTGGGAAAATTCCCAAATAGCCACATGGGCGTCTCATGTCAAAAAGAAAAAGAAAAAGAAAACGCCAAGCGACTAGCCAACAGGCTCATAAAATCATCACCCAAACAAAACAGTAAATGTGTACCTATTTGTCGGGCACAAAATTTTATTCCTCTTCTCTAGCCCCTTTGCTATAACCTGTTCAATAAATATGCATGTACATATATACAATTTTTATCACTTATCGTTTTCCATTCAACTTTATATTTGATTTACTTTGGTTTAAAAACACCATTCATTTTAATGTTGCATTCATAGGCTAAAATCATATCATTAGCTAATTAATGTATATGTAACGATCTAAGATTTTTGAAAATCAAATTTGAATTTAATATGAATTTTAAATAAAGTTAGAAAGGTTTAAATAATTGTTGAGTCAAATTTTAAGGCGATAATAGTATTTAAAATGATTGAAAATTTAATTTTATGGTGAAATTAATTATAACAATGTTTGTTTTGGAGAATGACTCAGCGTAAGCTTAAATATTGGAACAAGTGGTAATCAAGTTGTTAAAAATGACCAGAATTTGAAATTTAATTATAATTAAATATTCGTCACAAATTTTTGTTCAGTTTCAGTTCGCGTCATCTTAAAATATTTTATAAGATTTTATTGTAATTTTTATTTCGGAAAATAAGCATATATTTTTTTCTAACGTATTTTAGGGTAACTGTGGTCCTTCTAACACTTTACAGAATCAGTCAACTAGTCTGTCTTTATTGCTGTTCTGGGATCATAACACAATATTATACACGATTTTATTATTAGGTGCGTTCATCATTTTTAATTATAAATAAAATAAACTCTTTTAAATGTATACGGCATGTACGATGGGCACATCAGCATATGGTTGCATGAAACAATCCGGCTTTAGTTATACCCGACGTGTGCGGAAAAGAAAATAGGAAAATATAGAAGGATACAATCAGAGTGACATGCAAGTTTAAGTGTAGTGAGAGCAATACAACATATATGCAATGAAATTTTATAGAGCAAATAGACAGTAAGAAAATCAAACGCCAGGCAAAACAAGACAACGTTGAATAACAAAATAAAAGAACTTAATATGCAACGTGGCAAGTAAATGGTAATTAGGTTGGACAAGTGTAGCCATTGTTTACACGTGCTTTCACCCTTTTGATATATAAAACTTCTCCATTCTTCGTTAGTCTCTCCTCTCCCATTTTGTCTATCCGTCTCCTCTCCAATGTCTGCTCTTCTTCCGCCATTTATATGAGAAATTTTGGCGTGAACCCAAGCATGCAAATTCCCTCCCAACTTCTCAAGGCTCAAAGCTTCCGCCATTATAAGGAAAAAAAAAAGAAAAAAAAAATCAACGTGAAAGCCTTTGCATGTCTTCGGCTCAAACCCCTTCATGCTCCACTTTGTACCGCACTTCCTTGCCTTTACAATACTCTACACCGAAGCTTCGCCTTTCTTCTACACGAACACTACCGCCTTGGCGCCACTCAACTCCACCTGGCCACTTCCCTGTTTCAGCCTTCACCGACAACGTGTCATCTGCCTAACCATCCGCAGCTCGCCCAACTCATGTTCATCTTCCACCTGCATGCAAGGAGCAAAGACTATTTTTATTCCCAGTGTGGAACCTACTTGAAAACTCTCCACCGCATGCACAAATTTTCAGCCTTCCTGTCAGTTGTTTGACCTTTCCATTCGCAGATGTCGTCCCACCATTTTTCGTATATGCGAAATTTATTTTGCAAACCAAAGCTTTGTTTAAAAAAAAAAATGAAAAGGAATATGTGAAAGGAGAGGATGGGAGAGGAGACAAAGTTTGGGAAGAAGGGTCTAAAGTGGGAAGATGTAAATGACGTGAGCAGGCACGGCTTTTAAGCACACATGGAAATGGAAAAATATGGGTGACAAACTGAGGAACAAAAGAGAATTTTGGTTTGCATGCGTTGTATACATGTGCAGAAAAAGAAAGAAAGAGCCCCACACGAGAAGGCTTGTTGGATGTTCATGCATTTCCTTCATCTTGTGCATGTGCCATTCCTCTTTTGCTGTCAGAAGCTTATATATAAAAAATAAAAATAAAAAATAAAAAAAATAGACAAACAAAGCAAAGGAAGAGACGTAAGAGAGAAAGCAGAAAGAAAGGGAGAGAGATCACAAGAATAAAGATGGGCACCGAAAATACGGACAGACAGAAAAATAGTGTTTTCTTGGAAAGCAAATAAGGTGAGAACAATTTAAATTTATTTTATGTTACATGCATAGTTAATGAATTTTGGAAATGTGCAGTTCCATGAATGACTAATTAATTGTTGTTAGTGTATGATGGTTGCCAAAATCAATGCATGTAAGGCGCGTTAGTGTATAACGCGTATTTGGAATTTTATTGGTTGATTGCATGTAGAAATTGATAGTGTGCGATGGTTGCCAAAATAAAAGCAATTGAGACGCGTTAGTGTAACACGTATTTCGAATTTTTTTGGTTGATTGCATGTAGAAAGTGAACGTATAAAATGGTGGTTGAATGCATACGTGATCTATATGTACTCACTACGTCCTTATATGAATTGTCAGCGGAAAAAAATCCTAAATTTAATTAATAAATGATTTATTGGTTAAATGACAAATTTGTGAATGTAGTGTTTTAATAACTTAATAATGCTATTGACTTACTAATACCGACATTCTTTGGTTCGATAACATTTTCTAATTTAAGTAATATTTGATTTCACGAATAATTTTCCCAAATTAGCATTTTATGATAGGGAATACAGTTGATTATATTAATTCAAATTATATGGTATCATTAAAGCGATGTATTAACTAAGTTATGTTATTAACATTGTTAAATATGGAATGAAATAAAGGTTAAGTAATACTTGGAAACTTATTAATTTGATAGTATAAATAAATTCCATTTTGAAAACCAATTAACATGTTATCATAAAAAAATAAGTGATATTATAATGTATTTAATTTTTGAGTTGATATAGCTTAAATGAAATTTTGTGTTGAACTTGATTGCCGCTTATGTTAATGATATTGTGAAAAAATATGTAAAGTGAGTATTAAGAAAATGTTAATTATTTTGTGAATTAAATATTTAGTTAATGATAAGCATCTTGTGATTCAGGTGCGGTGCATAATGTGAATTTGGAACCTAGATTTTTATCCAAATTATAATTTGACGTGATGTTATAATTTGTTTTTTCAAATGATCCAAATTTATATCATTTGATCTTGAGCTCAAATGAAATTTTACATTTGATTAAATGGATGAAAGTGATCTTTGGATATTTGATACAATTTCTGTGGATGATGACTAATAATATTTTTGGAAATTAAACCGTGGAAATATCGTAAATTCCGCTTATAATATGAGTTGGATACGGAAATTAATATTGAAGATAAGTTGATGGTATTTCTATCCAGATCTAATGTCAAAGAGTTGAATAAACCTTTCAATTAAGATACGGGTTCTCACCTTGTTTTAAATAAGCTAGATAGAAATAATCTTTGATATTTGGTATGAACCTCATGATGTAAATGTATACTATCTGGGGAATTTGAAAGATATTATTATATCGTTATTCTACTTATAGTATTCGTTGATTATGAGAATTTATATCGAATATAAGTGGATAAAATTTCTGTGTAATTTATGATTCAATGACGATTGATTTGGGTTCTGTCGTGAATCGTATCGTTAATAATACCATTCTTCAAACCCAATAAGATTGAGTTGTGGAAATTCGTATCGTAATTGGAATTTAGTCAAAATCTTCGATCCGAGGGAATTAAAAGTAAGAAATTGAAGTGAAGGTATACTCTTTGATTTCAAAGAAGAATTTAAGATGATAACGAGATGTACGAAATTATAGAAATTCAAATCTTTAGTTGTAAATGAATTGATAACTATGTGGAAGGAGATTTGAATTGAAAAGCCTGTGTGAACCATAGCTACTGTTTAAAGTACGCTTATTACTTGGAAAGACCGGGATCGAGCATATGTTCGAAAACCATTCCAAGTAATAATACGACGTTATGAAGCAATTCAGGACTTGGTAAACGACGAATGAAGACCGGGAATATTTGAATTGTTTAGATTGATTGTTGATTAATGTCTCGGTTGGGTAGGCCACCCGATACGAGATGTGAGTTGCATGAGACCTGAACAAATTTAAGTATTTTCGGGTTGTTCCGTTCAGACCCAGAACGGTCTTGTATGGATGGTGTGTCTGACATTGAAATTGACTGCATAGCACTAATTTCCGTTAATGAATATCGGATTTGTGGCAATATATTATCCTCGTCTCTAAGTCATATGAACTTAGAGGGTATGCATTGATTGAAATCAGTGATATGTCGTGAATTGTCAATGTGGCATACCCGAGTTATGAAACGAGCTAGTGATGATCAAAGAATGGCTTATCGAAGCATCGCTTTGTGTATGACGTGAAATCGACAAACCTCACACCCCGGATTGATGAGAAACTAGCGGTTAGGTTTTATACTTATATATGAATGGATGATGAAGTTGTGCAGCAGTGGGAAACCACTTATGAACCTGGGGAAGTTGGGTATGTTCGGGGGGCCGTGTCTGGTCGAAAACCGTTGATCTGCCCTGACGATGTGTATTCGGTGTCCGCGTATGGTCGAAAAAGCCGTTGAGGCACTTCGTTTTGTATCCCTGATTGATCTTTCGTGCCAGGAATCATCAAGTTGGAAATCCAAATTTCTTATGCGAGCCATACGATTTTGATTGTATATATATATGGCAACATATATTATGGGGTATATGCTGTCTAGGATTAATACATTTACTTGCGAAATGTTTTCCACACTATATATATATATATATTATGGTATTGAAGAGAATTTTACGTATGAAAGCATATTTGGTTGTCATAGGATAAAACTCGCCCATCTGGTGTGCGCTTGCATTGTGTGATGTGGGACGAGCTTATGATAGCTTCATTTTCAAAAGACATTGCACATTTATATGCACGGGTATCCACCTGGAGTAAATCCGTTCCGCGTTAGCGGCGTGATCCGGTGAAGTTCCCAACTTTAAGAATGAACCTGACTATTTTGAGTTCTCACACCAGTCCCACGACTGACCTGGAGTTTATTGTTCCCTCACCTAAACTCTGGGTGCCCATGATTTTCGCACGGGCAGCTAGTAGTTTAGTTTTGCAGTTATAGATCGTTGGAGCAGGATTTAGAGCGCTTCTAGAGTTGGAGTCCACGATAGAGTTGAAGCTTCCGCTGTGTTTTGATCTTCCGCTGAGAGTAAAGTTATTTTCTTTCTTCTGTTGTATATGTTTATGTTGTAACTATGATATTCATGTAACTCTGATGTAATATTGGTTTATTTAATGAAAAAGTTCTGTTATTTTTGTTCAATGTATGTATGTACCCATAACAATTCGTCTTTCTGAACGGTTTAATTTGGTTTAATTACCGGCAAGAACCGGGCGAAAAGATGTGTCGTTACAGTTGGTATCAGAGCTTTGGTTATACAAAGCTATGGGGTACGTACATATTTGGACAAAAAAAAATAGGACTCCTCAGAGTTATATTATCTCATTAGAGATAGGGTTAGAAATACCCTAGAATGAGATCTCGGAATATTATGACGAGAGAGCGTATTTTTGAAACCTATATAAGGTATTTTTGAACAAGTAATTCATTTTGAAACGGTGATTATTTGATATATATTTTGAAATACAATTGGAAATAAGGATTTCGAGTGTTTTATTCAACGTCACGATTGGACTATCGAGTATGTAAGAGTTTCAAATATACGTCTGATCAACGTATATGCGAAGCCAATATATGCTAGATAGATATAGAGTCACACTCTAGTCACCCGGGGATGATCTGATGATGATTGCAACATCATCAATACTCATTTTCGAGTTTCGAAAGTGGGATGACTATATGACTCCAGATAAGACGTCAAGGGATACTTGAATTATTTTGATAGGTTGGAACTATTAAGAGGGAATTTAATATGTTATAAATACAAATCAAACTATTTTAATGACCAGAAGGATTTTGAGGTAAATCCACTTAAAGATTAGGAAGCTAGTGTGGGGAAATAAGATAATATATTAAGAAATTATGTCAAAATGAGCACCCATACTTCAAGTTAAACAAGTCATAACAAATGTTTGAATATGATCTAATAACTTGTAATCAGAAGAGATATTATATTTCTCAAAGAATGTTAATATGTTAATGTAAGCAATAGATTTGGATTAATCCTTAACATGAATTGTAAATAAGAATATCTAAGCTATTAGAACCCCTTAAGGAATCTGAAGAGGATTTAGATTTAAGTTAAGAATTTGTTTAAAGGAATGATTTTAACTTAAGAATGAGTTTAAAAAAAAAGGGGGGGGGGTTAATCTAAATCGTAACAAACATTCGAAGATCTATGAATTTGGATCTTTGAAGTATTAAGTTGAAAGATGTGAGTTCTGAAAATGTAAAGATCAATATTTGAACAACCCTAGCTTGAACCTATGTACACATAATCAGAGTGCACAGAGGAAGCGTGATGGTATTTTATATAAAAACTGTTTTAAGGGATTTACCGGCTAGTTGAGTAAGAAAATTTTTCTAAACACGATTTGATATTTAAACAAGAATGAAAAGAGTTATATATATTTATGAATTTTAAAGTGGATTTAGAAAAGTGTTATTCGATTAGGTGAATATGACAACTAAAACTTGAATAAAGCCCTATAGTATGGTTAAAATGAATTATGTTTGAAAAAAATGGTGCAACTATTTGAATCGTAAAGAGATTTCTCAGATTTCGACTTATGGCTCTTGAAATACTCTATCTTGTGATATACAAAGATATTAGAAATGAAGTGTAAATGATTTTCAAAAAAAAAAAAAAAAAAAACTTTAGGAAGTAGGAAGACTTGAATTTGTATGAAAATCGATTTAAAAGGCTCGAATGGTTTAAATACGATCATAGATTTCGAAATATGAAACCTAAAGTTATATACATGGAAGTCGAATATTCTATTGAACGATTTTGGTTTCCAACCAATTGGATATGATGAATGGTTTATAAAAGAAAGTTCGACGACTTGAATCCCGATATTTTGAAAATATTTAGAAAATACCAAAAGTATGGTTAAATATTTGAAAATTTTGGTTTACAACTTCGGGATATGAAATGATTTGGTTTGTTCGAGTAACCATGACTAAAACTGGGTTGTGATGTGGGAATGGATCTTGTATGAGGGTGGTACTCAGTTGCCCTGTCATGAGGATGAACATCTCGAACTGATAACATATAGATTTGATCATAGTATGTTTGAAACTTTTAAAGAAAATTTGGTCTTGAGAATCCCGAAGTAAAAGAATGATTATGAAATAATATTTCAATGGTTTGAAATGTAATGGGATTCAAAGTTAGAGAATTCATTTTGAAGTGCTTTGCAAACTATGATTTGTAATAATAGTTAAACCTCAAACTTCTTTAATCGACCTTTCCAAAATTATACCTTTCTAATATAACAAACTGAATTTTGTTTTGATAAGTTTTCGTATAAAAGCGTTTGGCAAATTTAATCATGAGTAAGTTTTCCTAAAAGTTGCATGATAAATTCAGATTTAATATAAGAATATGTAAGTTTAACAAATTTATAAATAGGATTTATTTTGCTTATGTATAATTTCACGAGCTCTCCTTTTCGAGGACGAAAAGCCTTAAGTGGGGGAGAATGTAACGATCTAAGATTTTTGAAAATCAAATTTGAATTTAATATGAATTTTAAATAAAGTTTAAAAGGTTTAAATAATTGTTGAGTCAAATTTTAAGGCGATAATAGTATTTAAAATGATTGAAAATTTAATTTTATGGTGAAATTAATTATAACAATGTTTGTTTTGGAGAATGACTCAACGTAAGCTTAAATATTGGAACAAGTGGTAATCAAGTTGTTAAAAATGACCAGAATTTGAAATTTAATTATAATTAAATATTCGTCACAAATTTTTGTTCAGTTTCAGTTCGCGTCATCTTAAAATATTTTATAAGATTTTATTGTAATTTTTATTTCGGAAAATAAGCATATATTTTTTTCTAACGTATTTTAGGGTAACTGTGGTCCTTCTAACACTTTACAGAATCAGTCAACTAGTCTGTCTTTATTGCTGTTCTGGGATCATAACACAATATTATACACGATTTTATTATTAGGTGCGTTCATCATTTTTAATTATAAATAAAATAAACTCTTTTAAATGTATACGGCATGTACGATGGGCACATCAGCATATGGTTGCATGAAACAATCCGGCTTTAGTTATACCCGACGTGTGCGGAAAAGAAAATAGGAAAATATAGAAGGATACAATCAGAGTGACATGCAAGTTTAAGTGTAGTGAGAGCAATACAACATATATGCAATGAAATTTTATAGAGCAAATAGACAGTAAGAAAATCAAACGCCAGGCAAAACAAGACAACGTTGAATAACAAAATAAAAGAACTTAATATGCAACGTGGCAAGTAAATGGGAATTAGGTTGGACAAGTGTAGCCATTGTTTACACGTGCTTTCACCCTTTTGATATATAAAACTTCTCCATTCTTCGTTAGTCTCTCCTCTCCCATTTTGTCTATCCGTCTCCTCTCCAATGTCTGCTCTTCTTCCGCCATTTATATGAGAAATTTTGGCGTGAACCCAAGCATGCAAATTCCCTCCCAACTTCTCAAGGCTCAAAGCTTCCGCCGTTATAAGGAAAAAAAAAGAAAAAAAAATCAACGTGAAAGCCTTTGCATGTCTTCGGCTCAAACCCCTTCATGCTCCACTTTGTACCGCACTTCCTTGCCTTTACAATACTCTACACCGAAGCTTCGCCTTTCTTCTACACGAACACAACCGCCTTGGCGCCACTCAACTCCATCTGGCCACTTCCCTGTTTCAGCCTTCACCGACAACGTGTCATCTGCCTAACCATCCGCAGCTCGCCCAACTCATGTTCATCTTCCACCTGCATGCAAGGAGCAAAGACTATTTTTATTCCCAGTGTGGAACCTACTTGAAAACTCTCCACCGCATGCACAAATTTTCAGCCTTCCTGTCAGTTGTTTGACCTTTCCATTCGCAGATGTCGTCCCACCATTTTTCGTATATGCGAAATTTATTTTGCAAACCAAAGCTTTGTTTAAAAAAAAAAATGAAAAGGAATATGTGAAAGGAGAGGATGGGAGAGGAGACAAAGTTTGGGAAGAAGGGTCTAAAGTGGGAAGATGTAAATGACGTGAGCAGGCACGGCTTTTAAGCACACATGGAAATGGAAAAATATGGGTGACAAACTGAGGAACAAAAGAGAATTTTGGTTTGCATGCGTTGTATACATGTGCAGAAAAAGAAAGAAAGAGCCCCACACGAGAAGGCTTGTTGGATGTTCATGCATTTCCTTCATCTTGTGCATGTGCCATTCCTCTTTTGCTGTCAGAAGCTTATATATAAAAAATAAAAATAAAAAATAAAAAAAAATAGACAAACAAAGCAAAGGAAGAGACGTAAGAGAGAAAGCAGAAAGAAAGGGAGAGAGATCACAAGAATAAAGATGGGCACCGAAAATACGGACAGACAGAAAAATAGTGTTTTCTTGGAAAGCAAATAAGGTGAGAACAATTTAAATTTATTTTATGTTACATGCATAGTTAATGAATTTTGGAAATGTGCAGTTCCATGAATGACTAATTAATTGTTGTTAGTGTATGATGGTTGCCAAAATCAATGCATGTAAGGCGCGTTAGTGTATAACGCGTATTTGGAATTTTATTGGTTGATTGCATGTAGAAATTGATAGTGTGCGATGGTTGCCAAAATAAAAGCAATTGAGACGCGTTAGTGTAACACGTATTTCGAATTTTTTTGGTTGATTGCATGTAGAAAGTGAACGTATAAAATGGTGGTTGAATGCATACGTGATCTATATGTACTCACTACGTCCTTATATGAATTGTCAGCGGAAAAAAATCCTAAATTTAATTAATAAATGATTTATTGGTTAAATGACAAATTTGTGAATGTAGTGTTTTAATAACTTAATAATGCTATTGACTTACTAATACCGACATTCTTTGGTTCGATAACATTTTCTAATTTAAGTAATATTTGATTTCACGAATAATTTTCCCAAATTAGCATTTTATGATAGGGAATACAGTTGATTATATTAATTCAAATTATATGGTATCATTAAAGCGATGTATTAACTAAGTTATGTTATTAACATTGTTAAATATGGAATGAAATAAAGGTTAAGTAATACTTGGAAACTTATTAATTTGATAGTATAAATAAATTCCATTTTGAAAACCAATTAACATGTTATCATAAAAAAATAAGTGATATTATAATGTATTTAATTTTTGAGTTGATATAGCTTAAATGAAATTTTGTGTTGAACTTGATTGCCGCTTATGTTAATGATATTGTGAAAAAAATATGTAAAGTGAGTATTAAGAAAATGTTAATTATTTTGTGAATTAAATATTTAGTTAATGATAAGCATCTTGTGATTCAGGTGCGGTGCATAATGTGAATTTGGAACCTAGATTTTTATCCAAATTATAATTTGACGTGATGTTATAATTTGTTTTTTCAAATGATCCAAATTTATATCATTTGATCTTGAGCTCAAATGAAATTTTACATTTGATTAAATGGATGGAAGTGATCTTTGGATATTTGATACAATTTCTGTGGATGATGACTAATAATATTTTTGGAAATTAAACCGTGGAAATATCGTAAATTCCGCTTATAATATGAGTTGGATACGGAAATTAATATTGAAGATAAGTTGATGGTATTTCTATCCAGATCTAATGTCAAAGAGTTGAATAAACCTTTCAATTAAGATACGGGTTCTCACCTTGTTTTAAATAAGCTAGATAGAAATAATCTTCGATATTTGGTATGAACCTCATGATGTAAATGTATACTATCTGGGGAATTTGAAAGATATTATTATATCGTTATTCTACTTATAGTATTCGTTGATTATGAGAATTTATATCGAATATAAGTGGATAAAATTTCTGTGTAATTTATGATTCAATGACGATTGATTTGGGTTCTGTCGTGAATCGTATCTTTAATAATACCATTCTTGAAACCCAATAAGATTGAGTTGTGGAAATTCGTATCGTAATTGGAATTTAGTCAAAATCTTCGATCCGAGGGAATTAAAAGTAAGAATTGAAGTGAAGGTATACTCTTTGATTTCAAAGAAGAATTTAAGATGATAACGAGATGTACGAAATTATAGAAATTCAAATCTTTAGTTGTAAATGAATTGATAACTATGTGGAAGGAGATTTGAATTGAAAAGCCTGTGTGAACCATAGCTACTGTTTAAAGTACGCTTATTACTTGGAAAGACCGGGATCGAGCATATGTTCGAAAACCATTCCAAGTAATAATACGATGTTATGAAGCAATTTAGGTCTTGGTAAACGACGAATGAAGACCGGGAATATTTGAATTGTTTAGATTGATTGTTGATTAATGTCTCGGTTGGGTAGGCCACCCGATACGAGATGTGAGTTGCATGAGACCTGAACAAATTTAAGTATTTTCGGGTTGTTCCGTTCAGACCCAGAACGGTCTTGTATGGATGGTGTGTCTGACATTGAAATTGACTGCATAGCACTGATTTCCGTTAATGAATATCGGATTTGTGGCAATATATTATCCTCGTCTCTAAGTCATATGAACTTAGAGGGTATGCATTGATTGAAATCAGTGATATGTCGTGAATTGTCAATGTGGCATACCCGAGTTATGAAACGAGCTAGTGATGATCAAAGAATGGCTTATCGAAGCATCGCTTTGTGTATGACGTGAAATCGACAAACCTCACACCCCGGATTGATGAGAAACTGGCGGTTAGGTTTTATACTTATATATGAATGGATGATGAAGTTGTGCAGCAGTGGGAAACCACTTATGAACCTGGGGAAGTTGGGTATGTTCGGGGGGCCGTGTCTGGTCGAAAACCGTTGATCTGCCCTGACGATGTGTATTCGGTGTCCGCGTATGGTCGAAAAAGCCGTTGAGGCACTTCGTTTTGTATCCCTGATTGATCTTTCGTGCCAGGAATCATCAAGTTGGAAATCCAAATTTCTTATGCGAGCCATACGATTTTGATTGTATATATATATATATGGCAACATATATTATGGGGTATATGCTGTCTAGGATTAATACATTTACTTGCGAAATGTTTTCCACACTATATATATATATTATGGTATTGAAGAGAATTTTACGTATGAAAGCATATTTGGTTGTCATAGGATAAAACTCGCCCATCTGGTGTGCGCTTGCATTGTGTGATGTGGGACGAGCTTATGATAGCTTCATTTTCAAAAGACATTGCGCATTTATATGCACGGGTATCCACCTGGAGTAAATCCGTTCCGCGTTAGCGGCGTGATCCGGTGAAGTTCCCAACTTTAAGAATGAACCTGACTATTTTGAGTTCTCACACCAGTCCCACGACTGACCTGGAGTTTATTGTTCCCTCACCTAAACTCTGGGTGCCCATGATTTTCGCACGGGCAGCTAGTAGTTTAGTTTTGCAGTTATAGATCGTTGGAGCAGGATTTAGAGCGCTTCTAGAGTTGGAGTCCACGATAGAGTTGAAGCTTCCGCTGTGTTTTGATCTTCCGCTGAGAGTAAAGTTATTTTCTTTCTTCTGTTGTATATGTTTATGTTGTAACTATGATATTCATGTAACTCTGATGTAATATTGGTTTATTCAATGAAAAAGTTCTGTTATTTTTGTTCAATGTATGTATGTACCCATAACAATTCGTCTTTCTGAACGGTTTAATTTGGTTTAATTACCGGCAAGAACCGGGCGAAAAGATGTGTCGTTACAGTATATTTCAACTCATGCACATTTATTTGAACAAGTGGCTATTTTTAACGCTTCACATTTCAAAGATGATAATTTTGGCGAACTAAAATAGATTTCAATACATGACTATTTTATTTAGTTCCTATGCATGTTAAAAGTAATATTTCATTCACAAATATTTATTTCAACGTCCGCATATCTCTAGCATATCACATATATGATAAAAATGATATTTTTATTATTTAAAATATTTATTCGACAAATGGATGTTTTCAACACTTCATAGTTTCAATAAAAATGTAATTTTTATTGTTTGATCTTTTTATTCAACACATGGACTTTTCCACTACACTCACTTCTCAACACGCGAGCATTTCCACACGTGGATATTTTATTTATATTGTTCATATAAGAAAGATAGAATTTTTATTGTTAAAACTATTTATATATAAGGCGAATATTTTTCATACTTCATATATATTATAAAAATGTGATTTTTATTGTTTAAACACTTCATTCATTCACAAATGAATTTGATTTTCACACATCACTTTTCAACACATGAACATTTCCACACATAGATATAGTTTCAACATATGACTTTAATTTCAACGCATGAAGATAATTTCAACATATGAAAATTATTCTAACACATAAAGATTATTCAAAATTTCGGCAGCATAACGGCAGGGTAGTTAAAACCGGCACCGTCCCTAGTACGGCTCCTTGCTCTACCTTAAAACCTCGCGGTTTTTGACAATGGGGATTCATGCATCTAATTCGCACGCAGGCGGCATGTTTTATTTTTATTTCCACAAATATTTCCAATTCATTTCAATCACCAATGGGTATTTTTCAACCACAACCAAACAATATCAACCACAAACAATTATTCAACCATTCATATTTTTCATCCAATATTTCATACTAATTCACAACAATAAATATCGTCCATGGTTTGTGGACGAGGGGAGTATATATATATATGTATATATAATTGCTATATTTCACTTGCATTTCAACAACCACACATATCAATTATTCTATGCATTTATAATTCACACTTCGCTTATATAGCTTACACCACGCATGTACATGAGGTATACAACACGTATGTAATTTATATTTCGCTAATATAATTTATACACGACATTTTCCATTCAAATTCATATAATTTAGATTTCTCACATTGGTTTTCGGAGTGCTAAAAATCGTAGATGGCTCGGAAAAATCCGCGACTTCTTCTATTTGGTAGAGAGCTTCCTTGCGGTCCCGATGTTTCCTGTTTCATCGAATTTCGTCAACACACTAAAAAGATATGATTTTTCAAAGTGAAAACATAAAAAAGAACTCACCTTTCACGATGGTTCAAAACTAGGTTTGCGGTTTTCGCGAGAACTGAGGCACGAGGGGATGATCGGCGGGTTGGACGTGGAAGAGAGAGGAGAGGGCTACAGGCGCGCGGCGGTTGGAGGCGACTCGGTGGGGCCCAGAACTCGCGGCGGCGGCTGGAAGGTCGGGACTTTGGAGGGAGATATCTCGACGTAGGAGCAACGATAGGGGGAGCTCCTTATATGGATTTGAAGAGGGGAAGGAGAACTACAAAAAGTTGAACTGGGGGAGGGGCTGATTCGGGCTGTGGCGATCAGAAATCGCCAGGGAAGGGGAGGAAGCGTTCCGTCGTCGATGTCGGGGGGGGGGGGGGGGGTCGGAGTTTTCTGATGTTTTTTTTTTATGAACGGAGAAATATGATATGTCGATGGTTTTATTAAATTTTTAAATAGTGTTTTCTCCAACGAACTCCTTTTCAAACCTAACGACTGTCGCCCCTAGCTTAATACCCCCATCCCAGACACAATGGGATAGGTTTCGTTGGCCAATTCGACTGTTACGGTCAGTTATTTTTCAAATTAAAGTATAAAACATTTAATTTTTAACTTTGAACGTACATTTCAATTTGCCAGGGCCACAAACTGATTTGAAAAATTCCAGAAAAATAAATCTAGCTATGTTCTGACGCTATGGTCCCAACAAAACTAGTTTCGTCGAATTCTGAGATCGTTTGAAAAATGGCCATTTTCTGGTCGATCCAATTTAACATAAATTGACCAAACACATTTTCTTTTGCCACGCTCACATACTAGCTTCAAAAATTATGAAATTTGAAACCTAGCAATAGTTTGACATCCCGGACCCAACAAAAGTGGTTTCGTCGAATTCCGAGGTCGTATGCAAAATATCAATTTTCCAGGGCTATATATTCTATATAGCGACCATTCTGAAAATTCATTCGGCCATAACTTTTGATTCCCGTTATGAAATTTCGATTTTTCAGATTCGTTAGAAAGGTATTGACTAACAGATTTAAATATTTTTGGTTTCGCTAAAATCCGTTATATTTTCCACCCTACACAGTCAGTCAAAGTTTGAATTCAAATTTTCAAACTGACTCACTATTTCTAATTCACTATTTTATTGAAATATTCTATTTCAATTGTTCAAATTCCTTTGAAATCACCAATTTAAAAATTTTTAATTGGCTCGTATTTTCCGGGTTATTACAATCTCCCCCATTTAAAACTTTTCGTCCTCGAAAAGGAAACAACAGTAAAGTAGGAAACAAAATGTAAATGCAAAGTATTGTAAAGGTACCTTGCACCGGAGTTAGTCAGAGATGTCTACTCTGCATTTGGGGTAAGCTTGCTTAATGCTTTCCTCAGTCTCCCAAGTACAGTCTCTAGGATCACTGCTCCACTGCACTTTAACTAAATGAACCTTTTTGCTTCTTAGTTCTCTAGTTTCTTTGCCAACAATCTTTAATGGCTCTCTTCTGAGTGCTAATTCTGGAGTTATGTCTACATCCTGTTGCGCTGCTTCTTCTACAACAAGATCCGGATCATGCACATGTCTTCTAAGTTGAGATATGTGAAATACATCATGCACTCCAGGCAACCAATCTGGTAATTCAACCCTATAAGCAAGAGTTCCAATTCGTTCGAGTATAGGAAAGGGACCTATAAATCTCGGTGCCAACTTCCCAGTTTTGCCAAATCTGATTACTCCTCTGATCGGAGAAACTTTCAAATAAACATGATCACCAACAACAAATGTCAAATCTCTCCTTCTAGAATCTGCATAACTTTTCTGTCGGCTTTGCGCGGTTCTCAAACGCTTTTTGATGAAGTCGACTTTATCAGATGCTTCTCTAATCATATCGGGTCCTAACACAAGTCTATTGCCAGGTTCTACCCAACATGCTGGAGATATGCACGGTCTGCCATATAATGCTTCAAATGGCGACATTCCCAAACTTGCTTGATAGCTATTGTTATATGAGAATTCTGCCAAATGCAAGTGATCTTCCCATGACCCACCAAAGTCAATTATACAAGCCCGCAATAAATCTTCTAGAATTCTATTCACCCGCTCAGTTTGGCCATCTGTTTGATGGTGGTAAGCGGTGCTCATATTCAGTTTCGTTCCCAATTCTGTCTGGAAAGCCTCCCAGAATTCGCTAGTAAATAGGGGATCTCTATGACTGACTATGCTGATGGGAATTCCATGCAGCTTAACGATTTCTTTGAAATATATCTGTGCTAGACTTTGAGCGGTTCTATTGGATCTGACAGGTATAAAATGGGCAGTCTTCGTGAAGCGATCTACGATTACCCAAATGCTGTCATTACCTTTCCTGGTTCGCGGTAAGGCATCTATGAAAATTTGTTCCCATTTCCAACCTGGGACTTCCAACGGTTGCAACAATCCAGCTAGCTTCTGTTGGTCACTCTTGACCAATTGACAAGTAGGGCATCTGCTAACATACAAAGAAATATCCCTTTTCATTGCCCTCCACCTACATTTTACTCACCCCAGGATGGATGCAAAATTTGGATTTATGGCATTCATCCAGCACTTCTCTTTTGAGCTCAGGAATGTCGGGAACACATATTCTTTTATTCAACCTTAGAACTCCCTCACTATCCACTTGGAAACTGGAGCCTTCGCCCCTTTGAATCCTCCTTATCATCTCTTTCACAAAATTATCACATTTCTGAAGAACAGATATTCTATCAATCAATGCTGGCGTAATTATAAGATTGGCAACGATTGCGGTTTTCCTACTAAGCGCATCCGCTACAACGTTAGCCTTCCCCGGCGTATACAGGATATCAAGATCATACGCTGCAAGAAATTCTAGCCAACGCTGCTGTCTCAAATTCAGATCTTTCTGGGTGTATAAATACTTCAATGATTAATGATCAGTGTACAGTATAAATTTCTCGCCCAATAAATAATGCCTCCATATTTTTAAAGCAAAAACGATAGCTAGCAACTCAAGATCATGAGTCACATAATTCTTCTCATGTGGTTTCAGTTGGCGGCTTGCATAAGCGACTACTTGGCCTCTTTGCATTAACACTGCACCAAGACCTCTAATAGTAGCATCTGTCCAAACCGTTAAATCCTGATTGCCATCAATAATGGTTAACACTGGAGCAGTCGTCAGTTTCGATTTCAATTCCTGGAAAGCTTCTTCACAGTCGGAAGTCCACTTAAACTTCTCATGTTTCTTCGTGAGCTTCGTTAACGGACCAGATATCTTCGAAAAATCCTTAACGAACTTTCGATAATAACTAGCCAACCCCATAAAACTTCTAACTTCTGTGGGAGTAGTGGGTTGTTTCCAGTCTTGAATCGTTGTTATTTTGCTTGGGTCAACAGAATTTCCTTTCTCTGACACGACATGGCCAAGAAATTTGACTTCTTCTTACCAGAAGACACATTTAGAGAATTTGGCTTTGAAGACGTTCTTTCTTAGAATCTCCAATACTTGTTCTAAGTGTTTTTCATGCTCGGGTTTTGATTTAGAGTAGATTAAAATATCATCATTGAATACGAGGACAAATTTATTCAGAACTCCCCTGAACACTCTATTCATTAGATCGACAAAGTATGCTGGAGCATTGCACAGGCCGAACGGCATTACTAACCATTCATAAAATATGTCTGGACCTCTGAAAGCTGTCAAAGGAACACACTCTTCTGCTATTCTCAATTGGTGAAAACCTGTAGCTAGGTCCATTCGGGAAAATACTTTCGCCCCATTCAATTGGTCTAGGAAATCATCGATGCGGGGTAATGGATACTTATTTTTGAGCGTCTGTTTGTTGAGGTCTCGGTAATCAACACATAATCGAAGAGTACCGTCTGACTTTGGGACAAACACAACAGCTGCACCCCAATTAGAAAAACTAGGTCTGATTAGACCCTTCCATAACAGTTGACGAGTTTGATCGCCTAATTCTTCTTTTTCTTTCAGAGTCATTCTGCGAATTGGATGTACCACTGGTCTGGCATTGGGAATTAGATCCATTCTGAATTCTATTTCTCTTTGCGGAGGTAAGTTTTCAACTTCTTCAAACACATCCGCATAGTTTATAACAATCGGAATCTTTTCTATGGAAGTGGGGATAATTTCTAATGCTGACCAAAATTCTTCTCTATTTGGATTCGAACCATGACAGGGTACCGTAATATATCCAAGCTTCATTCGAATTTTAACGATTCTTTCTGCACAATTTACCTCAGCTTCGCATTTCGTTACCAATCAAGCCCGAGAATCATATCGAATTCGGGAAAGTCCATGATGATTAAATCAAAGGGAAACTTGTATCGAGAAAAAGAAACAGGTACTTTACAATATGAACTGAGAATGAGAGATCCTCCTATCGGATTATGTACTTCAACCGATTCTTTAAGCTTTCTCTGTTTTAACTTTAATTTGTGCATTGTGTTACTAGCAATAAAACTACGTGATGCACCTGTGTCAAACAATACAGAGACAGGAATATTTTTAATGGTAAGGGTACCTCCCAAAACATCGGTTTTACCTGCTTCATCGGAAGCAGCTGGCGGGCTCGACCCGTCATATACGTGAGCTACTGTGGCCTTCTTCAGCAAAGGACAGTCTTTGACTAGATGATCGGTCTTGCGGCAATTAAAGCAAGAGCGAGGGTTCTGAGAACCCTGGCTTGAAACTTGTGAATTTGTCTTCTGCCTCTTCGGGGCTGTGCACACATTAGAGTAGTGCCCCACTTTGCCACAGTTAAAGCAACTTCCTCTTGGCGGCTTGCCAGTCCGAGGTTTTGAAGATGCTGCTTGGCTTGACTCAGCTTGATTCGCAGCAGGCTTGCGTTTGTTTCCGGCGTGGCTTCTAGCGCGATCCTGCTCCAGATGCCTATGGTCTAGGTCTTCGTAGTTGCATGTCATTTCCACCAGTTCGTTGAATTCCAGCTTGACATGGGTCATGGTTCTATCATGATACTATCGCCTTACCCAAGGATAAACCTCTTATTTTTGGACTTTGCAGTGGCGACGAGCTCCGGAGCATAGGGCGACAACAGTGTAAATTTATTCAGATAATCCTGCATGGAAAGATCCCCCTGCTGGAGGTTGGCGAAGTCATCGTGCATTCGTTCTAGAGCTTGTTCTAGGACATATTTCTCCTTGAAGAGTTCTTTGAATCCATCTCATGTTCTTCCAGCTTCTCCCGGCGGTGAGAGATTCCGACCATAGTTCAGCTTGTTCTTGCATAAGCCAGGCGCCCATAATAGCTTTATCTTCGTCTCCAAGCCTTAGGCCTTCAAGAATTTTCTCGCATGTTTTGAGCCATGCAAGGGCCTCTATTACTGTGCCAGTTCCCGAGAAGGTCTTGCCTCCTAAGTTCTTATATCTCTTAGCTACACGGTCTAGCTCGAAGTATTGAGCGGTCGGAGGTTGTATCAAAGGTCCTTCTTGAACTGGGGCCTCTCCCCTTCCTCGGCCTCGGCCGGCACGGCCTCCTCTAGCGGCGGCTGCTCTGGTAGCCATTTCTCAAGTTCTGTATAAGCAAGAAAAGAGTCAGCTAACAGAAATTATAGTTTATTGCATGATTAAGCAGAAAATTTACGGAAAGATAACGATGGACTGATCAAATTGTTTTTTTGCTATTCTGCTCAGCTCATTCTAGGACTTTACTAGTCCTATCTCTAATGAGCGACTCGCCTTAGAATACTACTGATTCTATTTTGACGAAGTGTTTAATGTGTTAGACTCTAGAACTAAGGTTAACCAAAGCTCTGATACCAGCTGTGACGATCCCATAACCCCGTAACACGGTGTTAAGGATAATCATTGGAATATAACACATTAATCATCATTAGCAGATCACAGATAATAGCATAAATAGAAAATAGAATAATTTACACACATATGACAGCGGAATCATATAGATATCATCACATTAGAGAAGCACAGTACAGGATACAACTTAGTGCATAATGATACATAATCAGTCACCATCGCCTGAGGCGGAATCATACATAAAGAGTACACAAAATAAATATCAGTCTACATCGCCGATGGCGGAAACATAATATAGATACAATAATGGAGGAGAAAATCCAAGTCAGCACGGTGTAGTCAAGCCTCGCCATGAGCCAAAAGGTGCGTCAGAAACTTGTAACTAGGCTGCCCATGTGAAAATGAGGGCACCCGAGTTTGCAAGGTGAAACAAACTACGAGTCAGTCATGGGACTGGTATGAGAAATCTACTTAACTTATTAACAACAATAATAAGGAAAATCAAAGGACCACGCCACTTTCGCGGAACGGGTTTACTCCAATGAGTGCTAGTGCATGAAATAAAGTAAATGATTAAATCATCGCAATGCTTTTCATAAAATGAAGCCATTATAAGACTCAGGTCCCATCACACAATGCAACGCAAGCCGGAGGATAGAGTTTTTACCTTATAATGGCCAAAAATGCTTCATACAAATTAAACAAAAGTGTTTGATATTATTACTAGTGCATATATATTTCAAAAGCGATTTCAATCATAAATATCAATCATAGGCGGCATAAATGACCCATACCGCTATGTCGCCATACTAGTAATACAATCACGTCCGCATATTTCTTATTGGAAATTGGATTCCTTCATGAGTCCAGGCAAGGGGCAAGCTCCTCTCCGATTCGAGACACTCTAGCAAATGTCCCAGGACCCCACTATGATCCTTGGAATCAGCTGGGCCGGTCCTCTCTTACTTTTGAGGATTGGCAATTCCTGAACACACGTTTCCCGGTCCTTACAGACCTATAATCGAGGCGCCTCGCATTCCAACAACCACACAGGTGAAAAGTATATATAATGTTAGGCCTGGTAGGTCACTGACACCACCATAGCTAGAAAGAAACATCGTGCACTCCCAGCGGTCCGTCTCCCGTTTTTGACTCATACCGAGGTGTGAGGCTTGCGAATTCACGTCATACACAAAGCTACGTCACACATACCATGCTTTGATCATCTACCACAAGACTTTGCTTTGCAACAGAAGCCTTGATCATATGCCACTTAGGCATGCCACACAAGCAATCCACTCCATGCGACTGACTTCTGTCAATACATAACCTCTGAGCTCGTACGTCTCAGAGAAGGGCGTTAAGCAAGAGAATAAATTCTCCGCCGCCAAACAGATATATATTTAACAGAGATCAATCAGCACATAACAAAATCCAATGTCAGACACACAGTCCATTTACAAGTCCGTTCTGGGTCTGAACGAAACCGGAGGCACCAATTCCTCGCATATCCGTACAATCAACAGTATGTTTGGACGACTACTACTTCAGTTCCTTCATGGTAGCTACTCCAATCATGAGCGTCAGTAGCGCCCATCCATCCAATGTGAAGATCGTCGGTCTTCAACCGTCTTCGACTCTTCGACTTCTCAACGTTGATTGATTATTTGAAATGAGATGAACTCGGCCTTTTCAAATAATCCATGTATATTTAGATTTTCAAATCAATTATTCACATGGTTGGACTATTCAACATTCACATTTCAGTTCTTTAGTTATAGTTTTCATGTCAAATACATTCAACCATCACATATCAAGCAAACACAACGAAATTGGTTTATTTCCACTCTATATCGTGTATAGTATTTTATAACGATATATCGCCATTTTTATTTATTTTAAAACGGCCATATTTAATTAAACGACATTACAGGTCGTGCCGATGCACTGGCGCTGTTTTTCACTAAATTTGTTTTATACATATCTGAAAATCTAACTGTTGGATCTTCACAAAATTTATATCATTAGGAAGGTCATTTCAAAACGAATCCAACGGTTTCAGTTTCGAGAAAATCCGACGGTCGGATTCTCCACACTAGTCATTTGAAGTTACGATTTCAATTTACGAACTGCAGCATCGTTATTCGATTTTATTTAATTATATTTATATATATAAATAAATAAATATAATCGTTTCTGGCGCTGTTTTTTTCCAGATTTGAATTAAACATTCCAGACAATCCAACCGTCGGATCTTCACAAAGTTGGTGCCGTTGGAAAGATATTTCCAAGGCGAACCCAACGGTTGTGGTTTCGGGAAAATCCAATGGTCGGATTTCCCACACTAGTCGTTTGAAATCACGGTTTCAAAACGCGAACTGCACGGCCACGTTTCGTTTTAATTTTATTTATATTTATATATTTATACAAATATAGTTCATTCAAAAATTCCTATATCGTTTTCACTTCAATTATTTCACTAACGCCTTTAAATTTTGGAAAATTTCGCCATAACCTCCTTTGTATGGGAGGGGCTGGGGAAATTCCCAAATAGCCACACGGGCGTCTCATGTCAAAAAGAAAAAGAAAAAGCCAAGCGGCTAGCCAACAGGCTCATAAAATCATCACCCAAACAAAACAGTAAATGTGTACCTATTTGTCGGGCACAAAATTTTATTCCTCTTCTCTAGCCCCTTTGCTATAACCTGTTCAGTAAATATGCACGTACATATATACAATTTTTATCAGTTACCATTTTCCATTCAACTTCATATTTGATTTACTTTGCTTTAAAAACACCATTCATTTTAATGTTGCATGCATAGGCTAAAATCATATCATTAGCTAATTAATATATATTTCAACTCATGCACATTTATTTGAACAAGTGGCTATTTTTAACACTTCACATTTCAAAGATGATAATTTTGGCGAACTAAAATAGATTTCAACACATGACAATTTTATTTAGTTCCTATGCATGTTAAAAATAATATTTCATTCACATATATTTATTTCAACGTCCGCATATCTCTAGCATATCACATATATGATAAAAATGATATTTTTATCATTTAAAATATTTATTCGACAAATGGATGTTTCAACACTTCATAGTTTCAATAAAAATGTAATTTTTATTGTTCGATCTTTTTATTCAACACATGAACTTTTCCACTACACACACTTCTCAACACGTGAGCATTTCCACACATGGATATTTTATTTATGTTGTTCATATAAGAAAGATAGAATTTTTATTGTTAAAACTATTTATATATAAGGCGAATATTTTTCATACTTCATATATATTATAAAAATGTGATTTTTATTGTTTAAACACTTCATTCATTCACAAATGAATTTAATTTTCATACATCACTTTTCAACACATGAACATTTCCACACATGGATATAGTTTCAACACATGACTTTAATTTCAACGCATGAAGATAATTTCAACATATGAAAATTATTCTAACACATAAAGATTATTCAAAATTTTGGCAGCATAACGGCAGGGTAGTTAAAACCGGCACCGTCCCTAGTACGGCTCCTCGCTCTACCTTAAAACCTCGCGGTTTTTGACAATGGAGATTCATGCATCTAATTCGCACGCAGGTGGCATGTTTTATTTTTATTTCCACAAATATTTCCAATTCATTTCAATCCCCAATGGGTATTTTTCAACCACAACCAAACAATATCAACCACAAACAATTATTCAACCATTCGTATTTTTCATCCAATATTTCATACCAATTCACAACAATAAATATCGTCCATGGTTTATGGACGGGGGGAGTATATATATATATATATATATATATATATATATATATATATGTATGTATGTATGTATATGTATATGTATGTATGTATAATTGCTATATTTCACTTGCATTTCAACAACCACACATATCAATTATTCTATGCATGTATAATTCATACTTCGCTTATATAGCTTACACCACGCATGTACATGAGGTATACAACACGTGTGTAATTTATATTTCGTTAATATAATTTATACACGACATTTTCTATTCAAATTCATATAATTTAGATTTCTCATATTGGTTTTCGGAGTGCTAAGAATCGTAGATGGCTCGGAAAAATCTGCGGCTTCTTCTATTTGGTAGAGAGCTTCCTTGCGGTCCCGATGTTTCCTGTTTCATCGAATTTCGTCAAAACACTAAAAAGATATGATTTTTCAAAGTGCAAACATAAAAAAGAACTCACCTTTCACGATGGTTCAAAACTAGGTTGCGGTTTTCGCGAGAACCGAGGCACGAGGGGATGATCGGCGGGTTGGACGTGGAAGAGGGAGGAGAGGGCTACAGGCGCGCAGCGGTTGGAGGCGACTCGGTGGGGCACAGAACTCGCGGCGGCGGCTGGAAGGTCGGGACTTTGGAGGGAGATATCTCGACGTAGGAGCAACGATAGGGGGAGCTCCTTATATGGATTCGAAGAGGAGAAGGAGAACTACAAAAAGTTGAACTGGGGGAGGGGCTGATTCGAGCTGTGGCGATCGGAAATCGCAAGGGAAGGGGAGGAAGCGTTCCGTCGCCGATGTCGGGGGGGGGGGGGGGTCGGGGTTTTCTGATGTTTTATTTATTTATTTATTTATGAACGGAGAAATATGATTGGTCGATGGTTTTATTAAATTTTTAAATAGTGTTTTCTCCAACGAACTCCTTTTCAAACCCAATGACTGTCGCCCCTAGCTAAATACCCCCATCCCGGACACAATGGGATAGGTTTCGTTGGCCAATTCCACTGTTACAGTCAGTTATTTTTCAAATTAAAGTATAAAACATTTAATTTTTAACTTTGAACGTACATTTCAATTTGCCAGGGCCACAAACTGATTCGAAAAATTCCAGAAAATAAATCTAGCTATGTTTTGACGCTACGGTCCCAACAAAACTAGTTTCGTTGAATTCTGAGATCGTTTGAAAAATGGTCATTTTCTGGTCGATCCAATTTAACAGAAATTGACCAAACACATTTTCTTTTGCCACACTCGCATACTAGCTTCAAAAATTATGAAATTTGAAACCTAGCAATAGTTTGACATCCCAGACCCAACAAAAGTGGTTTCGTCGAATTCCGAGGTCGTATGCAAAATATCAATTTTCCAGGGCTATATATTCTATATAGCGACCATTCTGAAAATTCATTCGGCCATAACTTTTGATTCCCGTTATGAAATTTCGATTTTTCAGATTCGTTAGAAAGGTATTGACTAACGGATTTAAATATTTTTGGTTTCGCTAAAATTCGTTATATTTTCCACCCTGCACAGTCAGTCAAAGTTTGAATTCAAATTTTCAAACTGACTCACTATTTCTAATTCACTATTTTATTGAAATATTCTATTTCAATTGTTCAAATTCCTTTGAAATCACCAATTTAAAAATTTTAAATTTGCTCGTATTTTCTGGGTTATTACATACACCCATTTTTCTTTCGCTCTCTTTTCTTCCGTCCCCCCTCAGGTTGCCAGAGAGGGAATATCTCTGCTTAATTTGGACCGTTCATCTTTCCAATCTTGAAGACTCCGTGATGTATAGCTTGGAACCTCTTATCTATGGCTATCACTTTGGACACACTACTACTTGGGGATTTATACAGTTTTATTTATGTTTTATGCTTCTTTATGTAATAATCAAGACAGAGATTTTGATGTAATGATTTGGAAGTTGTTTTGAGACATCTTGCTGTAATGTTTTGTTATACACCATGTATGAAATAAATTTGGTTTTTCCGCTGCTTATATATGTATGCCTTGTAAATTATCTGTGTCTTTTACCTATAATGCTCCACCAAAGTTAAGGCATTCCCTTTGTGAGAGTGACCTTTATGGAGGTAGGGTGTTTCAAATTTCCTTATGAACAAGTCTCATATAATTCAATTCTAATTCTTATGCCCTTTATCATCTCTAATTCCTTTTATAACTCCTTTACGGAATTTGGACTATAAAATCGTTTTCATAAGCCCCTTCAAATTTTTCTAATCTCGTTACATCTTAAATGAAATCTATTCAAGATGTAATTATTTATAATAATTAACTTAATCATTTGTTAGACTAAAAGTATATTACTTCACTATTAACTGACAACAAGTTAGTTAATTAAGTTATTAAGTAAATAATAAATTTTATAAATAACAAACTATTTAATAATCACTTTAACAAAGTCGAACTGAAAGTTTATTTAGCTTTCAAAACAAACCGTTAGGTTAAAATAATAAATCTCACTTAATTGTTTCCTTTGGAACAATTATTCTAAACGATCCACTCTCTCGTCAATCTCAATCTTCCTTATTTATTAAAACATAAGATGTTACCATAAAATTCGTTTTAACATTTTTTTTCTAAAACAAGTCAAAAATGTCAATTTATTAAAACTTTATATTTAACTAAAATAAAACTGAAACTTTGATTCATTTATAAAAATAAATTTTTATAATTGAAAATACGTCAATCCGCCTGATGGTAAATTAATATTTCAAAAACGATGGATCTAGACCATCTGCTACCAACTACGCAATCAATACTACATATTGATTTGAAACATGACAATTGATGAATTTAGATTCAACAATCAACATTCATTCAGTCATTGATATCTAAACAGGATATAATATAAATTGGGGTAAACAACAAAAAATATACGATTTGTTTGAGGAATCCGGTTTGATTCCTCCAACATGTTCTTCCCTGCACAGCAGTTTATAATATCGTTTAACACTAATATATGAAATATCATGCATTTGAAAAGCCAGTTTATAAATACAGACAAACAATCAACTAAAATTCATCCATAGCATCCAGAGCATCCATTCAGCCAATTTATACTTATTAGTGATAAATATTAATAATATGAATTTAACACATCGCAGTATTTCAGAAGTGTGAGAATTAACTCACCAATTTTGTTTTTGATGATGTTGCATCGTTTTACATAGTTTTAAACTGACGTTTAAAACTACATAAAATTCCCATGGCCTCAAAATCACTCCATTTCAGCTCGTACACATCGGCACCGTCGATACGATCCCATCGGTACCAGTTTCGTCCAATTCTTAGCCACGTCGCAGTGTTAAATCACACATTTATTTCTTAGTCAGGATGACCCCGATTTTTTTTCCTCAACAAAATACAAACCACCGTCCCTTCTTTAAAATTGCCGCTGCCACTTATTTGGACCACCGGACCACTACCTACTACCCTCACCGACACTGCCTTCATCCCAGATCCCACCTAAGACCGTCGCCAGAACCTCCGATGCCCCCTGCTCCGACCACGAAGCCAAAACCCAAACCAAATTGAAGTAACATCACAGTAAAAACACCCTCCATTAAACTCCTGCTTTCGCCACCTCTGACCACTCTGGCCCCACCGCGACTTCCGCCTCTTCCCAGCTATCACCTCACACCGGTCTCATCCTCTCCAGTGAACCACACCTCCGCCACGACGTTGAAAACCGCACCCCCACTCTAAAGAAAACCACACAGCAAACCCCTATGTTTTGCTCGCCCAGCCGCTAACATCAGGTCATCGGACCACCTCGGAGTACCACCAAAACCTCCGCCACCACTGCTACTTCCTTCTCGCTCCAACCACACCTCCTTCAGTGGTCTACAGATCCACCACGACCCCTAAAACCAAACCTATCCTTAAAAAAACAACACAGCAAAGCCTACCCCGTTCAACACCTCCATTCTCCGGCCCTACACAACCAACATCCACGAGGCCACAACTCGGACAAGCGCAAGCACACAAACTACCCAAGCCTGAAACGTCTTCCCCCGAGTTCACCAGAATCGGCTCTAAACCTCACACCCCAAAACTTGATCAACTCCTCTATTCAAATAAAAGGATGTCCCCAAACTATAATCGCACAGATCAATTTATATATGTAATTGAAGCTTGTTTTAGCAGTAATCCAAATATATAGCTTACTGAATTTTTGGGGATTTTATGGGATTGTTTTAGAATTTTAAAAGTGGAATATTTACTGAAGAAAGTCTGAAGGAGAGAAATCAGAATGGCGAAAGTGGAACTGGTTTGGGGATTAAGGGGTCACGGTAGTCATATTTATAGGGTAAAAATATAATATTTTATTTAATTATTTTAATTATTTTATTTTTGATTTAACCGAAGATTTTTATTGATATGACGTGATTTTTATTCATAACTATCACAATTTTTGAACACTTTTTATTGATTACTGCGATCACTCACGAACTCCAATCGTAACGAGAATGGACGGCATCATATAATTCGACGTTACGGTCCTAATGAATCTTGTTTCGTCGAATTCCGAGTCTGTTTGTGAGATCGGTGCTCGTTCATGTCCAAAAAATCGATTTGTTTGCATTTCATTTTTCCACGCTCACAGAATAACTCTGTTTGGCGCGAAACTTGAAATATAACAATAATTTGTTGTTACGGTCTCAATAAAATTTGTTTCGTTGGAAACGGAGATCGTTTGAATAAAGTTCCTTTTTAACTGTCTAATTTGAATTAAAATAAACCAATTTTAAATACCTTAACATAATAATATTAAAATATTCCTATTGGGCATAGTAGAGCAGAATTTCCCATATTTTCAAAATATAATACCCCCGGTTGAATTCTAAGCCAAAACGATATTAAATAAATTAAAAACCTTTTATTTTAATATAATAAATTGCTACAATAAATAAACGAATTCCATAGCAACTATTTGAAAATTTGATTGGGGCATAAAACAAAATCTACACTGTGAAAACCCGAGTTTTCTGCTTCATTAGAAAATTATTACCAAATGGGTTCGGACGTTTCTTGTTTCGAAGAAATCCAACTTGTTTTGGATCCTGTATGATCAACTAATGTTCAAGACGCTATATTACGAACTACCGCGCAACTACAGCTCGCTATATAATTAAAATTAAAATTTAAACTTTTAAATAGCATTTAATAAATGAAATCGTAAATAAAATTAAATCTAAAACATAAATAAATCCTCTTACGTTACCAAATCATATAATAGTGCAAATTCAGCAAATTTTGACTATTTCGAAATTAAATTATTATTATATTATTTAAACAAATAAATTGTTCAAATTTATTAAATTCAAACCATTTAAATCTAGATCGATATTTGAAACAAAATTAAATGGTTAAAAAACTGGGTCGTTACAACTTGCATCCCCACTACTAGGACTTTGACAGGTAATGCCTAATAGATTAACAAGCCTACATAACCCCACCATATAAAAAGGTTAAGTCTGTCAAATTTGTATAACATCCCACAGATTTAACAGATTTACTTAACCCTCCATTGATTCAAGCAAGTTTACTTAACCCTTAAACAATTTTGACCAGTTCATATAACCCCCACATATTTAAACAGGTTAAGAATCATTTCCCGTTCATGCATATTAATGCACCGTACCTCTCACATTAAGTCAACCATTTGGGGATGCTAGATATGCTGGGCGGTTCTGGGTAGACTTCTACCACAAGTCGGACTTAACCTCGTGCCTTAGCACCGTTATGTGTACATTTATGCATTAAACCCCGCACATTACATTAACTACTTGTGGATGCTGGATTTGTCAGATGGTTCCGGGCAGACTTCCACCACAAGTGTAATCTAACCTTGTGTCTAAGTGCGGTTACAGTTTCTATTTACTGTAAATTTAGGCATGTTCATTTTTAAACAATTTTTCATGTTCATCAAAGGTTATGCCCCAAATCCTAGTCTGATTCACGATAGAAGTTAAGCCCCAGATTAAAGTTTTAGATCAAGGTATAGATTATGTCCCCAAATCCCAATCATGTTTTTACAGTACAAGTTATGCCCCCAATTTATCATTCCCAACCATTCCCAATTTCGTACGTTCGCATATTTCGGCGATAGGCCTAGGCTCAAAGGTTTCCCGGCTATAAAAAATAAAAAGGAAAGGAGGGAGAAAGTAGGCATAATAACAAAACAGGCATATGATGACAAACATAGGCATACAAACAGAATAGGCATATGGTGACATAAATGGGCATAATGACGGAATAGGCATATGGTGACAAAAAATTGCATAATAGAGATAGGCATGTAAGAACTAAACAGAGCATCAGGTGTACAAATAATGGCAGATCTATTTAGTTATGATTCAGGTTATTAAAAGGCATAGGTTTAGATCCAAACTTATAAACATGTCAGGATTACTTATTAAATGTTTATATCTAAAAACAACATAAACGCACAGTGACTGGATCTAAAGAACCGAGAGAAGAGTGTTGATGTTGTAGCAGAGATTCTTGTATACGTATAACCATTGTTTCGGAAGAATAGGCTAATACAATATGAGTTGGGGCAGCACCTCGTTAACTCCATTGTTTTCGATGAATAAAAGAATAAAAATGAGGTCCTATTTATTGCCTACCATCAATTAATCTGGTTAACAAACAAGTCCCGGTTCAGAAAAATGGATCTGCCCTAGATCTGGGTAGGGTCGACCCCGGGGTCGACCTTAGGGTCGACACCCCCTTGTAGGGGTCGACCGCCAATAGGACGATTTCTCGCGCCTACCCGCCTTCTGATTTACTTAATATGACAGTCTTAATATCTTCTTCATACGATGTCCGTTTCACGTAAACATGGAGTATATCATAAGCAGAATTCCGAGACGAACGCAATAGCACAGTCCGTTTTACTTAATATGACGGCGCTTAATTAATCCAAATGGCATTACCAACCACTCATAAAATCCAGATGGCGTCCTAAATGTATTCTTTGACATACTGTCCCTAGACACTCTCAATTGGTGAAACCCCATCGCTAAATCTATTTGGGAAAACACCTTGGCATCGTAAAGCTGACCAAACAAGTCATCGATTCTCGGTAAAGGGTACTTGTTCTTCTTGGACATCTTATTCATCTCACAATAATCCATACATAATCGCAAGGATCCATCAGCCTTGGTTGCAAACACAATTGGTACACCCCCATTCGGATATGCTTCTATGAATGAATCCTTTACTCAGAAGATCGTTCACTTACACTTATAACTCTCACTGTTCCTTAGGCGCCATCCGCCTAAGAGGCATAACAGTGGTCCAGTTCTATCTACTAAATCAATCTGAAACTCAGTCTATCGATGCGGAGGTAATCCTCTGACTTCATCAAAAACACATCAGAAAATTCTCGTACAATTTGGACCGATGACAACCCATCCCATGGAATCAAAAGAGAATATAAAAAGGTAACTAGAACTCCATCCGCTGCTAGACAACGTATCACAATCATTCATCCTTCCACATTTCTGAGTGTCACCTCGAGCCTCTCACAATCAACAATAGCCGCATACTACTTGAGCCAGTCAATACCCAAAATAATGTCAAACCCAGCGACATTTAAAACAAAACAATCATACACAAATGAGAAACCATGACTCGATAAAACTAGACCACAAAGCATACAAAGACAAGACGAAGCCACTATCAGATTAGTCATGACTAATGGTCTATCAACAATCTCATATTCTAAATGAAATAACCCGAACTTCCCGGCCGGTCTAAACCGAAAAAGAAGGCGGACTACTTTGAGAACACGACGCATCAGAAAACAAACATGAGAACATTTCATTGCTATTACAACAACTTCCATCAGGGTACAAGAATATCAGAGTTCAAATAAGAATATACAATGGAAAATAAATATTAGAGAATAACAAATTACAAAACAGCGGAAATATATATATACATAAATATAATGCACAGCGGAAAACAACATCTACCACAACTGAAAGAGATACATGGACACAAAGCATTCCGAATATAGCTCCAGACATAATCCATGATCCTATGAAAATAAATATTTGCAAAAATCAAAACTACTAGTTACCCGTGTGGGAAATATGGGCACCCAGAGTTTAGTAGAAACAATAAACTCCGAGTTAGTCATGGGACCGGTGTGAGAACTAAAACAGTTATTTACTTTATTTTAAAGTTGCGTAAATCAAGGGACCACGCCATATGACATGGAACGGGTTTACTCCCATGAATACCATAAAACCAACAGCGCAATGCTAAAAGGAAAAATGAAGCCATTATATGGCTTAGGTCCCATCACATAATGCAAACACAAACCAGAGGATAGAGTTTTACCTTATAATGGCCAAACATGCTTGGTGCGAAATTTATCTTCTATTATTACTATAAGTGAAGAAATCAACTTCAGATATAAATGTATCAATCATAGACGACATTGTACCCATCCTACTATGTCGCCATATAGGTTTACAACTAAAACCGAAAATTCACGTATTGGAAATTAGATTTCCATCATGAGTCAAGCTGAGGGATGGATCCTTCCTATTTGAGACACTCTAGCAAATGCCTCAGGATTACACACTCTGGGCAACCCTTGGATGCGGTAGGGCCGGTCCACACTTACTTTAGTGGATTTAATTATTCCTGAACAATACGTTTCATGTTCATATCTGACCTCCGAAATGGTCAGTACATCGACCAATCATATCCGAGGCGCCTTGATATCCATCATCCACATAAGTGAAAATGTTTGGGCTTCATATCATGACACCACTCCTAGCTAGAAAGAAAAGCAAGTTCTCCCTACGGTCACTATCCCGTTTTTGTCTCATACCAAGGTGTCAGGCTCCCGAATTAACGCTATACACAAAGCTATGCTAATCAAATTCACGCTTGGATCATCATCCACAAGACTTCACTTTTCAATAAAAGCCTTGATCATTTGCATCTTAGCATGCCACATTGACAATTCGTGCCATACAACCGATGTCTATCAATATATAACCTTTAAGCTCGTACGTCTAAGGGAAGGGTGTTAAGCAAGAGAATAAATTCTCTGCCACAAAACAGATATATATTTAATAGAAATCAGTCAGCACAGAATAATATCCAATGTCAGACACGCATCCATTTATACGTCCGTTCTGGGTTGGAACGCAACCGGAGGCACCTTATTCCTCGTCGCGTATGTCCAATATAGGAGAGAGGTCCTTGCATATCCAGTCAATCTCCAAGTACATATGGACAATCACCACTTATTATCTTGTCTTGGGTGTACAATCCAGTCAAGACATCAGTAATCATCCAAATGATGTGAAGATCTCCGGTCTTCAACCACCGTCTTCATCGTCAACTTTTAGTCTCTGTATTAGTTATTCAGAATGGGATAAACCCGGTCTTTCCGAATAACTGGCGTATTTTATAATCAATAATAAAGTGCTGAAAAAACATCTTATGCCTCACTCTAATTTAGAATATTCTTTCATTATTTCCACATCTTTAGGGAAAGGTTCCCATTAATTTTATCAAAGATAAGTTCTTTTAAACTTATTCTTTAATCTTCCTTTGGATATCAATTTCAAAAGATTTATTTTTTCCTTTAACAATTCTAAACCAAGTTAAGGTTTATAAAACTAGTCGGGATTATCGAGCCTTAACGAAGTAATCATTTATTTTATTATACTAATCCCAAACTATTCATCCCATGGAGCAAGTTTGGTAGTACTTCATATCTAACACCCATTGTGTTATCAGTAAATTCAATTACCATTTCACATTTTCAAATCTAACAAAAAGATTTGGCTATTGCATGGAGTAAAACTGGTGGTACTCCATTTCGAACGTTTCTTGAACTCGGTAAATTTAATTATCATTTAACTTTCAATCTAATTAAAGATTCATTAAAACTCCATTTAGTTTTAATTTCAAAAATCATTACTTAATGATTATTCAACTTTAAGAAAGTTATCTTGTCTTTAACTGGGTTAAAGAACCAATGTCATTTAAAACAAAGCTCATGATAAACCCAGGATCCCCTTCCATCAAAATGGAATCTTCAAGAAACTCTCATAAGTTATAATTGATATAAGTTTTTGTATCAGACTAATACAATAAATAAAATAATGACAAATCCTTTTGAATTCTATATATAGTAATGGTCTTCCTTCACAGAAGCTCATCTCGATTATTACAAATCGAATTCCATTCAATTCCAATTTTAATATATTAAATTGGAAAACTTTACTTTGGAAAATTTCCATTAAATTTTAATAAAAAGATTTATAAATTCCAAATCACATCCTCACTGTTAATTGGGTTAAAGAACTAATGTTATTTAAAACATCGCTCACAATAAACCCCAAAATCCAATTCAATTCCAATTAAATTAATTAATTGGTAAACTTCTCCAAATCTTAATTAAAAGATTTATTTTATTCTCAACTAGATTTAAGAACAATGTTATGGAAGACACCATTCACGAAAAACCCAAAATCCAATTTAATATAAATATAAGGCTTTGAATAGAAATCATATCGGCTTATATCCAATATCAAATTTTGAAACCAACGTATATCATATTCTTCCGATCAAGATCACTTAAATAGGTGCACATAAACAAGTTGTCTGGCTTGTAAATGAATATTTATTCTATTTTCAACTACCGCATGTATAATTTCGTACATCGCTATTTTCAAAAAAAAATCGCCATTATAACGGCGCTATTGTGTAGCACCGGAATAATGTGTATGCATTACCCTTCTCCTGACTTGGCTTGCTCCATAAACAACCAATCATCAACCATCAATCGCATACAATGCATATCCAATGCCATTTAAGGCGCCCCGAGTGTCCATCCATGTCTTATGAAATGCGAGTATCGCTAATATCCAAACAACGCTTCTAATGCAAGGTATTTGTGAAGATTCATGCGTTGAACTCTAAAAAGGATATTACATGCAAAGGGGAATAATAAATACATGATGCAATTTCTAACTTGTAACATAAAATGCCTAACTAACTACTACATAATAACTTAACTAAATAATTTAGTGAGCGAGTTCTCACCCAGAAGCTAAACCAAACGCCGCGACTCTCTGTATGTAGAAATCCTATCGTGTGCATGCCATTTTGTCGTTCCCCGTACTTGAATTCGCATCTTTTGCCATAGAATTTGCATACGAACTCCAGTCTTCACCAAACTCAGTCCTTAGCACAAACACGCCATTCCGGACATCTTTCGCCTAGTGGAATTTCTTCCAAAAATGTACCAATTCGCCAAAACTCGTGATTCTTTGCATTAGGTCCGCGATCTTCGCACGCATTTTCCGGGCATCCCCGAACTCCAAAATTCGATTATCATATATCCAAATCGAAGAGAAAATCGTGATCTGCAACTTCGATACTGTGGAGTTTCGTCAAGAAATGCATTTTGAGATTTATTGACTAAAGAAGGACAGGGTGTTTTGTGCAAAACAGGATTCCGGAGAAAATGGGTTTTTGGACATGGCGGGGCCCACGGCCGGAATTGGTTGGCCTGAGGGCGGCGGGCCTGATTGGCGGTGGGGAGGCATTTGAAGGGTGGCGGCGATAGTGGTGGGGTCCATGGTGGGTTTGGGTATTTGGGGCTTAGGGTAGGCGAATGGAAGAGAGAGAGGAGAAGGAGGAGGATGAGGGGGTGGCTGGAGGGGGTGGAAGCGATTGGACGGAGGCAGGTGGCTACGGGGATGGGTGTCGTAGCGGCTGCCTTGGGGAGCAGGCCATTTTTTTTCTTTTTGGAGGAAGGAAGTGAGAAATAATGAAGAGAGAAATAGAAGAAAGTGATTATATGCTCGCTTCTCTCTAATCATCTAATCGCAAACGATCTCCGTTTGCCACGGATTTCGAACACGAGATAGTAGACGTGAAGACGAGTCCAATGAAACAAGTTTCGTCGAATTCCGAGTCAGTTTGACCTTCCATCAAAATTCTCAAATAATGTTCAAAAATGTGATTTTAGCGCACCTTTTCTTCGTGCACGCCCAATATTAACTCAAAAAATTATGGCCTTTTAAATTTATCCATTATTTGACGATACAATTCCAGAAAAAAATGGAATCGAATTCTGAGATCGTCTCAATAATGTTCCTTTGTAAAATGACTGCTTGTTTTTGAACAAATGGTTTAGCTTCACACGGCCACATACTGACTCCGTTCGACAAGCATTTTGGAACTCAACAATGATTTGTCATCATGAATCCAAAAAAAATTATCTCATCGAATTCTGAGCATCCTAGCAAAATTTCACTTTTTATGGGATGTGCGATGATTTTAATAATCGAATTTTTAAAATTTTCAAAACAAAGCTTATAAATCAATTTAATAATTTTACTGAGTTTGTTTTAAGTCAAATAAAATATAGAAACTAATTTGAAAATTATTCTCAAATCTTGTTTAGCAAAAATAACCAATTTATATTCGCATATTCCTTAAAATAGCTTATATCAAAATTTTAAATTGGTTTTGAAAATAAAGGTTGGTACACTAAACCTAACTTGCAAACAAACTCAATACAAATAGAAGAACACGATGCTCCAGTATCAAACAAAACTTGAACTGAAACGTCTCGAACAGAAAGCGTACCTTGCACCACAACATTCTTTCCCTTCTCCTCCACAGTTGGACCTCTCGAAGAAGATGGAACAACATCCAAAGCATACGCCTTCAAAATCAGCTTACCTTTTGGTGGCTCTGGACAGTTCTTTCTCACATGCTCGAGTTTATCGCAGTTATAACATTTTCCCTCCACCTTAATGTTCTTACAATCATTGGAATAATGACCCTTATGTTGACAATTAAAACAAGTAACCTCGCCTTTCAACTTCTTTTGGCCAATTTTCCCATGTTGTTGTTTTTGTTTTCCACTCCACTTTTCCTTATTACCACCACCTTGCTGTGGTTTTGTTTCCTCCATAACCCCAACAGTAGCCTCCTCCTTCTAACGAAACAAACTCTTCTTCCTCAAAGCTCTCTCAAACAATTTCTTAAAAGGGTTGTCAATATGGTCCATTAATTGCTTCCCTAAACTCTCACACAAACCCATAATAAACTTCTTGTTCTTTTGGTAAGGAGTTCTGAAGTACGATCAAGCATACTTGGATAAAGCCTCAAACTCCGTCATATACTCAACAATAGGCCTCCCGCCTTGCTTCAAATTAACAATCCACTTAAACAATATTGATTTTCGGACCATAGAAATGAACTTCTCTTCAAACTTAGTCCTAAACTGTTCCTAAGTGATCTGGTCCTCCAGAGTCTCCAACGTAATAAAGTTCAACCAATACATTGCAGTCCTTGCAGCTGCCTTGATGCAAGCTTCCTCTTAGTTGCATCATCGATTCCCAAATATCCAACAATTCGAACACAAGTATCCAACCATTCAATAGTCGGTTCTGTTCTAATAAACAACTTGCCACCTAGAGAAGCATAGTCCTTGTAGAGCTTCGCAAAATCAACAACCCTAGATGCCTGCTCAAGAACATCTTTCTCTACTGCCTCTTCTAGAGTGGGTATCCTTTCATGATCGCTGCCATCATGGCCTCAAGCATAGCAGGATAGTCAGACATAGCTGCTGCAGCTCTCGATTGGCTATCATCGCTTACCCCTCCAATCGTAGGCTCATTCCTAGAAGTGTGCCTTGAAGTACGTTGACTCATCCTTACTTTAAAACCAGAATCAATTCACATTAGAGAAAGTCGCGTTGGTGTCCAAGTGCTAACTAACCTATTATACTACACAATATACGTATATAATACAGTATTTATCAAAATAAAATCACAAATACGTCTCTTAAATGTTTATATGCTTGCGAACTTTTGGTAAAATCGATTAACCAAAACTAGGGTATGTGACGACCGCCCAATACCTCCCGCACAAAATTAAGGAGAAGTGTGTTATATAACGTGCCAAGCTAATACAGGACAATCATCAGGGTAGAATAATTCAAAAACAGAAACTGTCGTATAACCCATAGCACATAGATGATAAATAATAATAAAATATACAATTGGATATAGTAATGAATCAAAACTGAATAGAGAACCTAATTTCCATAAAACCATAGAATCTTGGGTACAATACTTCTTGATACAAGAATCTATGAATACAATATGCCTCATACATCCCTCAAAGTCTCAATAACATCAATAAGCAGCAATAGTTAATAATAAGCCATCCTCTTGCTCGTCTCTACACATCAACACCGACACCAAACCTGCTACATGCTACTCAGTCTGCCCACCATCAAATTGGTGAATATCCTAAGGCAATAAGAGGGAAGCATAAAACCTTGAGTTAGATAACAGTCTTAGTGAGCGATAAAATAGCTAACAACAGTTACGAAGGATAATATGAGTACACCCGGATCAACGAACTGATTTGTCCAACAACCATCAAGTTAACACGTGAAAACTATACATCACATGTCACATCAGAAATATGAAAGGACTACCCCCAATCTCGCTTCTCTTTAACATCCTACGGTGATGGCCTACCTAGTGAGAATAGAGAAGAAAACATGAAATCAACCATAGCATATATAACATCCAGTGTCCTAGCAACAACCGACTACAACCGTGAATCCATCAATTATTGAACTTGCATTTCACTGATCAAAAGGGCTAATAGAAAACCCCGGTTCTAGCCAAACTTTCATACGACATCGTGACTCGTATGTTTGCCTCAAATGCCTGAGACAACTAGATCACTCTTACCTGAGCGATCCAAGGTCATCGATCCTACCTGATCCTTATGGGCATCCCCATGATACCTCTGCTTTGCGTCCGCTAGAACCTTCGATAACTAACGATTCCTTGGCACTTCAAATCTGTTGAGCCTGTCTCCTAGGCATTTCACTTCTTTAGTCAAGCTACCTCTTGGACTAATTCCATTACCATCCCTTGTTAACTCCTACCCGAGTCAACCCATCATCAAACTGTATCATATACCATATGACCAGTATCGCATCAACTTAGCTTCGACCATTGCTGCTTGAGTTCACAATCGAAGCACCATTCTTCTTCGAGTTGCACATCAATCATATGAAGTCCACTTCAATTCAAACTTCACCAGCAACTTTAGGAAGCCAAGACAATCAAGCCCTCAAACTCTCACCGCCCCCGGGCCCACCTTCATGGGTCGGTGCAGACACATCCACTTAGCCAATTTTGGCTAAGTGGCCTATATTCATCCCTGCTTCGAGCACATCTCACCGATCTATTCTCCAATCATTTCGACATTCGTGTTGAAGCCTCTATAAGTCTATCTGTTCATCAAACAATCAACCTTAGACCCATCACAAGCCAACTCCGAACGACTTAAAATTTTGCTAAAAGCCCCGATTTACCAACACAGAGCCACACCAGCAAAATCGTCACCACTCGATCAACTCTCATGGGTCAGTGTCGACCCATGACCTTAGCATATTTGGGTATCAAAATTTTTATGCCTCTTTGCTTCGTCTTTCAAGGTGCCTCTGCCAAGTTTCGTCTGAATCTGGTCATCATAACCTTCCATTTACTTTGTTCTTCAGTCCTATGATTCTATGGCAAACAATCCAATGTACAAATCAAGCAGTGAAATCAAAATAAACATCAATCCATATATCAATGATCACACAAACATAATCATCGCATAAACATATCATAAACATGTGATCTAGCATGATTTAGATCTAAACATATGAATAAACATGATATCCTATTAATTATCCGGTTAATATGATAAAAATAAGGTTTCCTTGGGTTTCTAGGTTTGAATTAATATGTGCGATCGGATCCAAGGTGATTTTAACATGAAACAAATGAATATGTTCCTAGTTTACCTATACAATTCATAGCTTCCATTTGAGAGATATCAATCACTCACATAATCCTTGATTTAATGAGATCAGATCTGGACAGCGCTGAAACCCCTTGAATTCGATGCAGTCTAATGTGATCTAATTCTATTTGATGATGATCTACTCTTACTTGATGATGATCTATTTTCTATATGCAATCTATGATGAATTTGATTGAAGAAAGTGGAGAAATGGGGTTTTAGGCTGAACCGGAGAATCATATATGCCCAACCTAATATATAGAATGAAGAAAGTAACCCTAGTTCTCTCCCCAAGCCCCCCTATTTATATTTGTAGGTCCTAGATATAATGGGTTTGGCTGACCAGCCCATTAGTTGTTGACCGGTCTATCTAAACACAAGCTAAAACTTTAAAAAGCGATTCCTCCCAAATTGCTAAACCAAATCCTTCATGTAACCACCCTGCGGAATCATAAACAACCATTCCGATGCAGTGGAATCAATCTCAGCATTTGTTTTGATTCTTATCAAAAGTTATGGCCCAAACAGTAAACCTGAGGGCAACATGGTCATATCTGAATTTAGTAAAAATCATGGACACATCTAACTTCCCTATGAATGACATACTAAAATCTAAGAATGATCCGACCATAAGAGAATAAAATATAATTATTCTACAATTGGTCAATACATAAAATATGGGTCGATACATTTTGCAGTCGTCAAATTGATGATGTGAAATGGCGAATAGCGAGTCTAGTTGATGTTGCAATCAAGTTAGTCGCCATCGTTTATCGGGATTAATACAAAGGAGATGGCGTGGCAATGTTTTTGTTTGACTGTTATATGTTTTGAATTATTATGACATGTTGTTTGGAGTAAAATATACATCCTTTGAGAACCTAGTATCTAAAATTTTCAACCTCAAATACATTGGGTGTTGATTAAGTGTAAAAGTTTGAGGATTTTGTGGCTTTTGTGTGAACTGAAATTTTCTTTAATTCGATAAATAATAGTTAAACTATTGGTAATGAAAATTTACTTGGTGTTGTCTTGCGAGGACGTAATTCATTTAAGGGGGTAGTCTGTAACAACTTGGATTTAGGAGCACCTGGGTTAAACAGACCATTGTACGCTTTCTATATTTGAATTTTTAGAGAATAAAATATGAGTTTCAGAGCCCAACTCGTATAGTGTTTTAAATAGAAAATAAGAAATTTGGGATTTATAGTTCATATGTTTGGAATAAATTTTATGTTCTCAATTTAATAAGTAATTTATTCCAATATGTGCATTTTTAAATTTTAAATTGTGATTAAGTTAACATTGAAAATATGTAATAATGATTGGGAATCAATATTTAAGTAGAAAGTTATATTTTCCATATTGATAATAAATTGTTGGTTGAAATAATTATTAAATCCTTAAATTGTGTTTTAAACTTAGTTAGAAGATTTAACGTGATAATATTACATTGCATTTGTTGACTATTGTTAACAAATAAATTTGTGGCTTTTGTTATGATAATATTGTTGACAACGACATTGGTGTCTTACTTAGACAGCTTTTATTATTAAAACAAATGTTGATGAAGAATCAATGTTTGTAGTGTAAAATATTTATTTGAGTTAATTGATTTAATTTGTTGAATCAATAAGGAACATAATTTTTTGTTAAGATATGAATATGTTCACAGGTTAAATAAATATAGTACAAACATATTTATATTTTTGTGTTGTGTCAAACTTGACATTCAAATCACCTTTTATAGTGTTTGAAATTTATTGTGATGTATGTTTGAGTTATGCAATATAAACACAATCTTGTGTATAAAGTAATTGGACTTAAATGTAAATAATGAAATGTTACCTTGCAATACTGTTATTTTTTGGAGGATCTTGTTGTATATTTCCCCCCACTAATTATCTCTAGGAAAAAGTACGTATTTTTATCATCTTATATTCGTTACTTACTTTTTCCCTGAATCTTTTCTTTGAGAAATCAAAACCCAAGGTTGTACTAGACATCAAAACAAATCAAATAAATTCGTAAAATTCTCAAATTATGTTATATTGTTGGTGACAAGATTCAGAATCTCTGCTCCATATTTCATGGCATTTTGTTTAGTTTTGATGGGTCAAACGTTTTCATTTCTCTAATGGTTTTCGGGTTAGATCTAGGTCGAAATGAAGGTCAGTATAAAATTCATAACTATTCTGAGAAAAAATAAAATATTTTCCTATTTGGATGTGTTGTTCTCAACTCATTAACGCACCTTCCGTAAAACTTTCGTAGGGAAATATGTTTATTTGCTATGGAAAACCCTTGCTGCACTAAGAACAAAAATGCAGAATTTTTCATGAATTTGTTTGTGTGTTGGAAATAATCTTAATCTAAGCAAGGTGAGTTGTTACACTCATGCATTCTTGTTTAAACGTTTATCTTTGTCTGTTGGTCGTGTTTGGTCGAATCTCCTATTGATGTTCAGTTTTTGTGAAGCTGAGTCTAGGGGTTGTTTTGCATGTCTTTTTTCACTCAAATCCGACAATGAAATGCCACTAGATTTGCTTCTATGGTTAGATCACGTTGTAACGACCCACATTTACCATACATTTTAAGCCGACATCTAACAACCCATGTCACGCACAGAAAAGCAGATAGCTAGGAGAAAGAAATTAGAGGGTGAGATAAGAAAGAAAGAAATATTAGAATAGAAGAAATAAGAAGAAGAAACACATCAGAATCAAAGTCTCACATCGCAGTGGGACAAAATATAACGTACAAATAAATCTTTATTGAGGGCTTGAAAAAAAATACTTACAATCATCAGAGTACATCAACACTTCTGGATAGTTACATCACGACATCTGGATAGTTATAATAACATGTCCTCATATACAATCACAGAGTGGAATACACACCAAATATATATCATACGTCTGATTTTCTCCAGCATGTCTTCTGAAGTTCAAAGCATCCAAATCTAAATCTATAAAATCCGATCTAACCTAGCATTACAAAAGTCGGATCAGTCTGTTGAACCAAAGTGAGAAATACACATTAAGTTTATATGCAACATCCAACTTGATTTTAAAGTCAAAATCTTTTCAAAAGAAAAGGATAATCATAAGACCAATCCACACATAAACACAGATGGTTTTTATCTTATGATAACCCAAAACATTTCGAAATCATATATTTTCTGTTATTATAATAACGTCTGAATACAAACTAATATCAATCTAGTAGAACGGCTTGCATCTCACGCTCCACGTATATAGTATACAATCAAAACCACGGGTGCTTATTGTAGATTGGATTCCAACTGGCAAGGTATGAGACCACCTACCGATAGTGTATCTCTAGAGAGGAATACACCAGGGTTCAACAAGAACATCTTGCAACCAAGGCTAAACATGACTGGCCATTCACTTCGCTTGAAAGTTCCGTATATACAGTCACCTCCGGCTGCTAGCCACATAACCCTTCCCGGGAGTTACAGAAGCAAGAAGAACAAATATGAATATTCTCTAAATGGTGACAATACACCCTAATGGGAGCGACCCACATAGCGATGTGACCTACCCAATTTTATACCATTTCACGATTGATGAGGTTTATGGTTTAAATCAGGTTTTCAGAACATCTAGCCACCATTCACTTTGAATGCCACATCGTCAGATCCATCAAATCACAATCGATGCCTGTAAAAATAATCTGGGTGTCTAAGCAAAAAATGAATTCCTCTGCCACCGATATAAAATGTTTATAGAAATCAATGTACGCAGTCCTTTGGAAATACTCTACAGACATCCGTTCATACAAGTCATCCAGGAACAAGATGAACCGAGGGCACCCTCCTACTACATCCTAGGTATCACCCTATGGATCAGTAGTGAGTAGCCCTTGCCATCTGAAGATTTCAACCACGATAGAATCACTGTCCAAATATCTCCAGGAGCTACCCAGAGAAATCCATCAAGTAGTCCTTCTGCTCATGAAGATACACGGTCTTCAATTGCTCCATCTCCAATCAGCATCTTCCATGTATTTGCTAGTTGGAATGATTTCCGAATCTAAATTTGATCCCGATCTTTCCGTATCAACAATCGTATGGCCTAATTTGATAGTCGATTATTTAACTATCAAATAAACAACCATTCATCCATAAAAATAAAATAATTTTACTGATTTAGTACCCAGCATCATTTACCCTCTTTAATTACTCGGTCGCTAATTAAATATTAAAAACAGTTAATTTGGAAAACATTTCCCTTTCTTATAAGATATTAGAAAATTCAATTATCATTTCACCTTTACTCATACGACCCTCATTGTAAATCGGTAAGTGAATAAATCTCTCAGTATCAACACTAATACCGAAACCAACATCATTTTGACACCTCGAAAGTTACTCAACTCAACCAATGTAAAACAAGTTCCAATTTCTCAAAAACCACAATATATTCTCTTTAAACATTATTAAACTGATTATACTCCTTTATAATCTCACAAATCATTTCCAACTTTATTTTAGATCCCATTTCATAAAATCAACTTAAATAATTCAACTTAACTTCTATAAATAAATATTACAGGTTCCATTTCAAACCCTTCACCCTTCATTTACAAAAATTATTAATCTTCCGTTTATTATTTATAAAGTCCTTAACAATTTATTTATAAACACTTGACCATTTATTTATAAATATCTTAAAGCATTAATTTACAAATATCTTAACTATTCATCAAGATTTAACTTAGTTCAACAAATTCCTTTATTTTACAAAACCATTCCACAACTCTGTCCATATAACTCAATTTATATGAATTCCCATTAATAACTCTTTTTGGCAAACTTTCCTTAAAATCCCATTTATTTGGCATTCATCTCAATTCCCATTTTAAGCCAAATATTCATATTTCCTTTACACTTCCATTTATTCGTTAATCTTATTCTCGAGAACCCATTTTTTCACATTTCGTACATTTATAAGCAAAGTTTTTAGAAAACATTCATTAGTTACGAAAAATCACTTCTTAGTTCTTCATATTCAATTCCGTACACTCCCAACTCTACTAATCCATTTCAACAATTTAAAATCTTTAAAAATTCCATTTATGCCGCTTAAACTCTTCTTTGCAATCATTTTAACAATATCATTCAGTTTATACCATTTAATCATTTATTTCATTTGGATTTCCATTTCGATTTCCATTTCATATTTTCACACTTCTAAGCTTCCATTCCATTCATAAACAAAATTGAAGTTTATAACTTTAATAGCTTGTCTCAGTAGTTGAAATTAATTGTAACGCTTTTAAATAAACCTGGTTTCTTTATTACTTCGTCAAACTTGGATTTAGTTGAATAGAATTCAATAAGAGTTCAAATTAAACTTAACTTATATTACTATTAACATAAATTTGTTTGAAAATATCATTTGACTATAATAGGCCTTATAGCTTCATAAATCTCCATTAATTCCTTTTTAACCACTTTGATTATTAATAAATAATAATCAGATTCAACTTTTAAAAACAACGGTTTTCTTCCTTATCAACCATTTCCACAAGAAAACATGTTTTCAGACTTTTAGTTGCATGTCGTATAACAAAGTTTATCGGAATGCTAATACAAGTTCTAGTAGCATTTTTACAACGCTACGAAAGGCATTTTCTGGTCTAGTGCAATTCCATTAAATTAAATTAAATTATAACAAATTAAATTAACAAAATGATTCCCATTTAGGCAATTGACTTAGTCAATTCATCATGGTTAACTAGTTATTTAAACTCCAATGATCTTTCTTTTGAATTAATTTGTAAAGTAATTAATTTAAATAATCTCGTTATCTTTGATTATTATTAAATAAATAATAATCACTTCAATTAGTCCTTTCTTTAAATTAATTAATAAAAGTAATTAATTTAACAAATTCCATTTAATTGTTTCTTAATGACAATTAGTCTCAGTTATAAATCATTTGGTTAATTCCTGCTCACTTGCTTATAAAACATCAAAATTGGCTTTATAAAGTCCCTGCATAATTATTTATAAAATTAAATAGTTGTTTATTTTAAAACAAACATCATATTTTAATATAGTTTTAAAAATATATTTCGGAATTGACTTGAAATCGATTCCATTAATTTATTATTTTATGTCGACGACACTTGAAGAGGCAATGTCTACTTTAGTACTCAACCATGAAATATTTACTTAATTTCACATCCAAATGAACACAACAAATCGTATTGATAAACGTTATCAATATCAACGAGGAATCCTATTGGAATCCTCCAACTTGTCAGTCTCTGCATCACAAATTCATATTTTTAACATATATTATAATATAATAAAAATCAACATCTACTGGTGAGGAATCCAATTGGATCCTACCAACCTGTCGATCCCTGCATCCAAATACGTCACCTCAATATAATCATTCAATTCGGTATATCCATATAAATTCAATAATCAACAGGTAATAACAATTTAACATCAACCATTTAATTTAACACATTTATATAAATATAAACGTGACCAACAAGGTGAATCACACCACGTCTGTTAATGTCACTCACTAAGGGAATGCATTAAGTTCCATGAAGCGCTATAGGTAAATAGACAAAGCATAATTACAAGACAGGTATAAATAAGGCAGCAGCGGAAAATTTAAACTTTTAATTCAAACATAAGTCATAATACCGTGGTTCACAATTTCATAAGTTACAAAAACCATTATAATAAAAATACTTTTGTCTTGCACCATCAGAGTACATAAGTAAATAAAAAGCATCATTCCCCCAATAAAAAGAGTTAAGCCATAGTAGAGACAAGAACTTGAGCCATACTTCAGAAGTAGCTCCTAGCAAGATGATATCTGATTCCTGATTAAGTCTGAGTGTTTCCTCCCTGAGAACCTTGGAGGGGGAACGGAAGAAAGAAGGAGAAACAACAGGGTCAGACATAAAGTCTGGCGAGTATAGTTACTTTTAGCCAGTAGATAATTAAAAGCAACATGATAGGCATATAAAGTGGATAAGAGAGATCGCTACATAAATGGAAGCTGTGACAGGGTAAGCAAGTTAAGGTGTATGTGCCTCACTAATGATCACTCTGCATTATTACTAGTATGACTGAAATGAGATGATCCCTTCCACTATAAGTTGGTAGGCCTAGGTCATACGTCCAAGTATACCCTAACCACTACCCTAATCGATCGGCTTCCTACCTATAGATATCCTGTGTTGGCCCTACAGTAGGAGGTATTACTTCCCAAAATGACAACCCATGGTGTGCACAACCACATCTACTGGTGTCACGGTCATCTTAGCCCGCTCTGCCCGGCCCATGCATGCACATGTCCCAGATCGGTTTGCGCCGCCCATACCATCTGCCTCGTTTGGATCTCTTACAATCAATCAGTAAGTGTGCCCCTTTCTCCACCTAGTACGGAGGTCCTTACCTGATACTAACTTCGGGTTACTGACTGAAATGGGTCCCACATAATATGATATAAGCTCTCCCCCTTGTCTTGTATCCCGACTAGGTTTTCCACTAACTATGTATACCCTTAGGTGTCTTTAATTACATAGCCATATACTAGTTATGCTTACCCTAAAAGGGTGTCTTTGATTACATAACTTCATCACATTATCTACCGGTTATGTATACCACTAGATGTCTTTAATTACACAACCATGTTACATTATTTACTGGTTATGTATACCACTAGGTATCTTTAATTACATAACCCTATTGGAATAAGTTTGTGGGCCTATATATACATTTTACCCACCCCCTCTAATTTACTTAACCCACTACTACCCATCCAATTTTTCTTAGCCCTAACTTAAGTCCATAATCATATTAAATTAGGTTAAATATTCCATTTCATTACCATGTCCAATTATGGTTAAAATGGTCTAGACCTCCCACATTAGGCCTACAACATGTGGATGCCGGATATGCCAGCCGGGTCCGCGCAGTCTTATTCCACAGTTGGGCCCAACCTCGTGTCTTAGCCCGATTCATATTTGCGTACTTAGTCCTCCCACATTAGGTTCAACATTGGTGGCTGCTGGATATTCCGATCGGGTCCGGGCAGACTTCCACCACTAATGTAATCTAACCTCGTGTCATAAGTACAATCTACAATCCTAATGGTAAATTACTAAACATTCCAAATTAATCCAAATTTACCTTTGTCATTATAGGTAACTATTTCTATGTTTTTTCCATTTTAATTACAAGTCCCATTTCCTATTAAACAATACATAAATCATGCCGATTATAATCCCTTTTTCCCCGTTTCTTCTCTAACGTATTCATATGTATATTGGCGGCATCAAGGCTATAAAGTAGCCTAGCTATACAATAATAAAAGAACATGACAAGGGTGATAGTTTCAACTTGTTTTGGCATAAACATGAACATAAACTGGTATAACAACAAAGTGAATGGACATGTGATTAACATCATAATAAAGTGGACATCAAACTAGTAACTTGTGGCAATCACTATGATGTTTAAGCAAGCATAATGAGATCTAGATTAAACATTAGGTGTCCACTTACCTAGATCTAGCATAGTTAGGGTGACATAGCAACATGTGTAGATCAAAAGGTGGATTCACATGTCAAGTTTACAACATATCTCAATGTATCACGATATGACAGGTGAAAGGTGATTAACACAAAGACCTAGATCCAAGTAATGTCTTAATTGTCCAAATAAATAAATGTACGTCTACCTTAACATGGTTACAAATCAAGATCCACATAAGCATTATAATCGAATCACCACAATTTTATTAGATCTTGGAAATTAGATCTGTCATGACATAGGATAGAATTTCATATTAACACAGAATCATATTTTACAACATATCTAATTCATTGTCTATCAAAGCATACATTTATTTATCTAAACCTAAAACTAATCTAGAAACTCACAACATTAGGTTTAGAGAATTTAGGAAGAATGGATCTAGAATTTCTGAATTGGATTTGTAGAATATGTTGTTGTAGAAACGGTTCAGTTCGCACTCCAGCGGCATATGGCCTCCATGACTCCCGATGAAGAGAATATGGGAAATATGACACATATATATATATATATAGTTGTCAGACCCCCTGAAACCGAGTGCCACCTTAGCCCTAGGGGTGTCGACACCCCTGTGGGTTGGTCGACCCCTAGGTCGACACCCCTCTAAGGGGTCGACCCCCTAGAGCGGGAATTTTGCCGCTCATAGGAATTTTCCAAATCTGAATCCTCTGGATAGGATTCTGACCCATCTTCGACTCACCTCTGACTCATGCGTATATATAAAATATTTCTACGCGTATACAAACTTAAGTCCTTCGTAACTTCTTCACACGGTGTCCGTTTTATGCAAACCAAAAATCGAGACAAATGCAATGGTGCAGTCCATTTCCTCTAATTCTGAATATTAATTAATTATTGTTTAATTTATTCTCTTTAATGTCGTTAAAAATTCAGGGTGTTACATTCTCCCCTACTAAGGATTTCGTCTCTGAAATCTCTAAGTTGAGAAGAGTGCATATCCTACCATCCATCATCCGTCTACTCATCCACCAATCACTGGCATCCGCTGTCCTTAAAGATTTCTAATGATTATATGAATATATACAAAGGTGTGTGTATTTGTCCCAATACTAATGCGAAGATCAAGCGGTCTATAGATTCAATCGACCTCCTTAATGTAATGTATGTTAGTGCAATGAATCCAATATGTATGCAAATAAATCTATTGTATCATTTAAGCTCTATATGTGTGCACACCCATTCGTCCAAATGCGACATCCATATGCCAGTTCATCCATTTTCATCCATAAAATAAAAGAAAAGAAAATGCACACACATCCATATGTAATATGAAAGTAATTGAGCCGATCTTAGTGCCTAATGTGTGTGAATATGCGTCCATAGGAAACCACTAGCAAACACTTGCAAACACTTGCATCCATCAAATATAGCATGTTTCAAACACATGTTTACATTTATAGGATTCCTATCTAAAGGTCGACAATACGATGGATAAGATATATTCTATTGATAGAAACAAGTACTAATAAAACTTAACAAAGGAGTTAAGAACATACCCTCGAAAAGAAAAGGGTACGAAGCACGGCTCTTGTCTTCGGTCTCCAAAGTCGCGTCTTCTAGGTTATCTTCCCATTAAACCTTTAGCTACTTGATTTCCTTATTACGTAGCTTCTTAACCTCTGACCCATGAATACGGGTGGGGACTCATCTGACTGCCTCCTCCCGTTCCACTTCGACTTCTTCCAACATGCTCGGCTCAACAACTTCCGTGGTGTCATGCAGGCACTTCCATAGATGAGAGACATGGAAAACCTCATGAACACCTAATAAATTTTCTGGGAGCTTTACTCTATAGGACATTTGGCAAATCCTCTCGGTTATGGGAAATGGTCCCACAAACCTAGGTGCCAACTTCCCTACTGATCCGAAGCAAACCACATTCCTCAAAGGTGATACTTCAATAAAAATTAGGTCTCCCACTTCGAATTCGATGTCATTCCTTCTCTTGTCTGCATAGGACTTCTGCCTATCTTGAGCTGTCTTCATCCGCGGTCGAATAAGGCCAATCTTTTCGGATGTTTCCCTAACCATATCTGGTCCAAGAAATAAGCTTTCTGTAGATTCCCACCAACAAGTTGGCGATCTACAGGGTCATCCATATAATGCTTCGAAGGGTTCCATACCGATGCTAGCCTGATAGCTGTTATTATAGGCAAACTCTACTAAAGGAAGATGCTCTTCCCAACACTACTAGAAATTTTACCTTTATCTACCAATATTTTAGCTACCAATAGATATAGGTAGGTAAAGTGAACCTTTATCTACCAATATTTATTGGTAAAATTCATTGTTAGGTAAATGTTGTCAATTTTATAAAATTGTTAAAGGATGATTATCTACCAGTAATTATAGGTAGGTAAAATGTATTATCTACACATATACAGAAGGGGAAGTTTTTTTTGCGATTAACCCCTACATTTTTCTCATATCATTTTAAATTTTCAATTAAAATAATGCTGGGTCGCCCGATGATGTGTCAAAAAAGTATATTCTAGTAATTTTTTTTAATTGAAGATTTCACTTACATACCCTAGCAATGTTTTTCGTAAAATAATTTATTTATTAATTATTAATAATTGTTTTGAAATATGAAATAAGTAATAGTTAATAAATTGATAAACAATAATTAAATTGTAAATAATTAATATTAAATAATCATTCGTTAATAACTTATCATACATTCTTAATTTTTTCCAAGCATTTAATTAACTTTAAATTTTCCGCAAATGTTTCACAATTTCACGCTAATATGTCATCATTTGAAATGACCAAAACATATTTTCTATAGTTTATTGCAGAGACACAATTTATACCATGCTCTCCGACTATAAATTTAACGGCTTATTTTAAATTAAATCTAATAGTACAAATCTCAATCCACGTAATTGTGGCCTCAATCCGCATAGTCTCTTCTGATTGGCCGCAATATAAAATGCAAAAACTTCCACTAAAAATAAATATCAATAAACTTGATGACAACTATTTATTATAATTGCTAGTTTACATCCCTTTCTAAAACAAGCGAGGCGTTCTTACTTTAAAACTTAATTGATTTTCTTCTCTTTCTAAAAACATGTTTCATGAAATACCCTAATAACTATATTTTTTCAACCTTTTTATTCACACATGAATCTGCACAATAACAACAAAATAACAAAATAATAATGATGTGGGCATCTGATAAATTTGCATCTGTGTATTTTGCAGGCCAAATTAGTATATTTTCTAGCTCTAGCTCCAAAATAACTGTCCGAATCAATTACATTCATGTATACAACAAATAGATTCAATGATATAAGGAAGAGACTTAGCGTATACTGGGATACCGAGTCCAGTTTACTTAGAACCATAGGTGAATTTCTTGTTGAAACATCTCATGTTGGATTTCTGGTACCAAACGATAATCAATATTTCGCTTGGTCAGATTAAGAAATTCTAGCAAAGCGAATTCTTTGGCTACTCTCTTTAAGTTTATCTGCGTGTAATAGCTTCCCAAGAGCACTTGCCACATAGTAAGGTCTGAATGCCGAACAATAGGAAACTAGTACATTAGAAAATGGAACCCAAAGAGGAATTTTCTCGTGCTTTCCATTGGAAAGAACTAATTTCGGGTGCCAAAGTGGAAGGATAAGGGATCTCGCCTTTGACCTTCACAGCTCCGAAAGAAGAGGAAATCGCACAGGGTTTATTGCAGGATCATCCAGGTCTGGTTTGAAGCACAGATAGCACCTTGCTTGAAGATTGATTGAGATAGGTTCATTGGCCTGAGATTTATCTCATCGTCCATTTTCCCCTCTTTCCTAATCGATAGTTATCCTCCCTAATGGCACACTTTATATAATCTCTCTATATGGCCAATGTGAACTGTTCAATCAAACTTGTATGTGTTCAGCATCTTTCCAGCGACAATTTAAAAGCACAGACCCCTAGAATGTTAGAACTTGGAGATGAAAGATAAGGTAGTCACTATATGTACTCTCTCGCCAAGCTCCTTGCTTCGTCGCTAATGCTCAAACATGCTGCAAGTCAGGAATAGAGTCCGTCCTTACCCTACTCCTATGGAGCTACTTTGTTCCAGTCACTCAGCGTGATACCTTCAGTGTGCTCTTAGCTGCCTAAATGAGTTTGTGGAGTATGTATTGGATTGCCTGGATCCGGGCATCCCTCTCTTAGTATCAACCTAGTTTAGTCAACAACCGATTGTGTAAGAAAATAGGTTGTTATTGGTCGGTCCTAAAGGTAAGAGTAGGTTTCTCCTCCGTTCCCTACTAATTGCGTAAGAGCCTAGTTTTTTCTTCCCTCTATGTGAGTGCTTCTTCCTCTAGCAGTTATTCCTAAAGTAGGGGTTGGGGTTTTTAGGAAAAAACTAGCCCCAATATAATAGTAAAGGTACTGGACGTTGTTGAGATAAAGGCTCCCTGGATCTATTAAGAAAAGGTAGTCAAAGAGGGTCTGTTACTGACCTCCGTCCTAAGAACACGAGACTTCCCGCCCCCATCCTCAGTTTGTTTTTAACTACAGAGGCGGGTTTGGGTCTTCCCCTGGTGCCTAGTAATATAGGGGGGCATCGACCGAGAGGGTGCTAATAAGGGCTGGAATAGAAATCTCATCCTCCACTTGTGTATGTCTCCAAGGCCCTAGGGAGAAAACCTGACTAGCTGGATTTTATATATTGAAAGATCTCCTTGCCTCTTTCTCCCAGGGGAGTTCAGTTTCCTTCTCCTATGGATCTGGTTTATTGTTGTCCCAAAGCTTCCTGCCTTTCCAACTTCTAATGTAATAAGGATATCTAATGCTGTTAAAGGCGGGGTTTTCCCCCGGGGACGTATTGAGGTCATCGATCGAAAGAATAAAGAATAAGGGCTGTCCTTCTCCTCAGTCTCCATTTGTGGATTGTCCCAAAGCAGGATCCCTTCCAGCTGCATAAGTGAGTTAGCTTTCCCGTCCATCCTCCCTCGCCTACTATGAGCTCTGGATTGAGAGAACAAGGGCGCTATTCCTGGCTAAAGGCCTAAGTAATTCCTCTGTTATTAGCTTTTTCTTTTAGCTCTCTTCTTGGATGGCTTTCTTCTTTGTGGATTGCTTAAAGAGCTTTTTAAAAGTGAACAATACGGTCTTTCATAGCTCGATCTGTATCCCACTGGTAGTTTCAGTAGGAACTCTTAAAGCCCGGTCCTCCATTCGGAACGGTATAATAAGGGGGCTGGCCTAAAGCAATCCTAGGAGCGAGAACACGGCCGCTATCTCCTGCCAAGGAATATAGTACGTCCTTCCCCTGCCCTGTATGGAAGTCAGTCCGCCCTCGTGGGAGAAGGGGAAGACCCTTTCCTTGTCCTATGGATCCCGTTTGTTGATGTCAATAATATTGACGGTCTACCATCAGTGTGCTCCTAGCTCTTGCAGGTGGGTAGCTTCCCTTGTCTGATAAGGTAGCTCTGGTAGTCTCGAGAAGCTGCTGCTGGGTCTTGTATAGGTCCAATGAGTGTCCCATTTCCGAGGTCACTATCATTATAAAGAAAGAGTAGCGACCTATTCAGTGACATATGAGTTTGTCGCATAATGAGCCTCTCTCCTTTGAGCAACCTCTGAGGGAAGCTGAGCACCCAAGGCGTGCATTGCATCCAGTAAGTAGAATAGGTCTGTTGCTTGCTAGCCCCTACTGTTGGGAAGCTAAGATTTCATATATGGCTTTCTCGGCTTCCGCTAACGCATGAGAATAACGGGAGTGAGTGCCCTTACTGGGAGTTGTCTTTCCTTTTGTGTTGTCCTTCCATATGTAGTCAATTTCCCGGTTATCCAATTACCACCTATGAATCAGATTCACTCTCTTGACCCATTAGACAACTTAGAGGTAGGGGACTGAAAAGAATCACACTTACTGGACTTGGCTGTTGAGTTGACATATGAACAGATGAGATATCTCTATTTACCAGTAGGATAGGGAGTAGCATAATTTTTATTCCATCAGCATTAAAGCAAGAATCTAGATGTGATCTGATAAAGATCTAATTGTATCCCGAGTGACCATGAAAGAATATTGCAGCATCAACCAGTAGGTCTGCTGCTTTCATTTCTTTTTTTATATATATTACATTTGATACTCATCTTTTGATGTTTTATAGGTCTGTTTACCGGCCACCGGAAGAAAGTCCAAACTGGCGCAATTAATATACTGGCCTTCACATCATAAAGAAAAAGCACGTACACACAAGCAAGCTTAAATCTTATTATCTTTACTGAGAATGCCGTTAGTTATAGCCTAGATGCAGCTACACATTGGTCAAGAGAGAGTATGTTATACTGGCAATACTCAGGATTTTCTTTTAACTAAATGGCCTGTAGACTAGAATAGTAAACCTCACCTTAATATAACATCTGCTTGAACTCCCTAAACAAAAAAAGCTTCTCGAGCTCGATTCGAAAATTAGTATATGAATTACATGCTTACTTTCTTTCCAAAGCCCCGCATGAGCAAGAAAAGCTACTCACTAAGACTGCCCAAGCTACTCATGCCAAGCAGCTGACTTCGAGACAACTAAGGGAAAACTTCGAGCTAGAACTAATGGATTAGCATTAATAGTAAGTTACAAGGGGGATTTCTTTCCTATGCTTGCTGACTAAACAGACTTCAGCACATTCACTGAAACCAGAGTATGCTACTCACGCAAAAACTAGAGTCTCTTGCTAACCCCATTCTCCTATCTTAAATAAGGCCAGAACGGGGGCATAAAAGCCTTGGAACGGAAGCCGCACCCGACTCACCATTATTAGGACCTCCTTGTCTGGCCATTACCCCACTTCCAACATCCAAATAGACATAGGAGAAGCTGAGCTAACTAACCTAAGTACGTAGCTAAAGTTAAAAAAAGTTACATTAGCCTTGAAGGAAACGATTCATTTCTTGTTCGAGTTTTTTTCGCTCCTTGGTAGTCCTAGGTGCTTTCCTGTCATAGTTACCCCAGTTGGCCTAGTCGTTCATTAGTCTTGCAAGTCCATTATAGCTAGATTGAACAGCTTTTGGAAGGGCTAGTCTCTTTCTTCTAACTAAATTCCATGTTGGGAGGTCGGGACTCTTTTTCTTCTCTAGCTGGCATTTCGGTCTGTTTCCGCGAGTGTTGTTGCCTTCCTTCGGGCGCCCTAGATATTAACTCCGTCCCAACTTTTCAATGACGTAACCTCGGTTCTTTCCTTCCCGCGTCTTTGGGGATCTAGATTGGGAGAAAGAATGGAGAGATGCTCAACCGATAGCGAGAAATTAGGAAAAGAAAGTCGTAAGGAGTGCGCGACGAAGTTGCTTATGATGCCTCTCGCAAGATGTTTTGGAAAAGGGCTATTAACTGATTTCCATCCTCTGAATAAATTGGAAATTCTTTCTTTTAAGACAAGCGTAAGTCACTTTCCTAATCATTTCTAATTATCTCTGGGGCTGCTTTCTCATCCTTTTTTAAAGTTTACGGGAAATAATAATGAAAAGTGGGGATGTGAAAGGATATTTGTATTGAATTTAGTCAAATCAGCGGAATGTTTACCTCTTCCTTGGTTAAGTTGATTGGTCAGAACCCAGTAGATTATTAATATATAACGGTTTTACCTGTGGTACCGAAGGACATGGCACTCCAGGAAGACACTTCTCCGTATCGAACCCTACTTTCTCCAGGAATCACTTATCAGTAGATAACCCTCATACCCGTGGTCTATTTTAGAGACTTCTTTGCTCACTTTCACTAGCTGAGAGATTCATACACACATATGATCCTGCCTCAGTTAGAACCAATGCAAATATCTATCAGTATCCCATGCGAGACCCCTCTCAGGTAGAGAAGGACAGAGAGACTTTCCAGATTTCATCTCTGGTAAGTAAGCATTGAGGAGAGACACTTTTCAATCTATCTCTGGTAGCGAGCTATATATATACTCGTGCAAACTCTTCTAACCCGGAAGTAATTATTTGTTTGTTACTCTTTGTAAGAGACTTCTTCAATACCGAAGGAGACTTTGTCCAGGAACCACTTATTCATTCCTAGGTTACTCTTTTGTAACAACTTTTCCTAATCAACATACTAGGTCTATAAGACCCAAATTAGCTGTAGAGAAACTCGATTCCAGCTGCCTACAATATGGGGTTCATACCCCAATTTCAGTAGAGAATCTACCAGGTTCCTACAATACGAGTTTTTACCCATTAATCAACATACCCGGTTCCTACAATACGGTGGGGTGTTACTCGCGCCTAAGTTATCTACTCGAAGTAAAGGGGTTGTTACCCAATAGTAAGTAGAGAATCATCATAACTCGGCCAGAGTAAATGACATTTGTTAATAAGTGATTCTGATGCTGCTTATGGGGATAAGGGCATAGATATTATGTTTGCAGGTAGAGAAGGTCTAGAGTCAGTAGAGAATATTCTTCCCCTGCTGAGTAGATAATCAGAGTTGATCTTCATGGTATCGAATAGTTGATAAGATGACTGCACTGGGTAGAGAATGTGCTTCTGTCCCTAGGTTCCCATATGGTAGATCATCTAGGCAGCTAGCTAGTAAGGTGCTGACAAAAAATCCGTCTATTATATTAGCTAATAGCAGGTAGATCATAGTTCGCAAGCACCTGCGCCAGGTATTGAATTATCCTGGTATCTTAAGTGAAGAAGAGAATCAAATGGTAGAGAATTAGCCCTAAGCCTGGGTAGACCATATAAGTAATTACCCGCTTCGCATTCTTAATAGATAGGTTAGAGTAAGTAAGAATTGCGGGTAGAGAGTGTTAATCTGACTTAGTTTCTAAGAATATTAGCTAATCTGCCAGAAACACTCTCTTTAGCAGGTATCGAATCTATTTCTAATGCTCTTTATTAACCAAATAACAGGTATCGAATCTACCAGGAACATATTATACTCCAATTAACCAATTAGCAGTTATATACTCTGCCAGATAGACTCCAAATAGCCTGTAGATCATCTTCATTTGATGGAACCAAATAAGGGTGCGAGTAAGGAAAGTTCAGGTATCGAATCTACCAGTCTATAATAACACTTAGCAGGTATTGAATCATCCACCCTGCTCATGAAAACCCATTAGCAGGTAGAGAAGGAGACTTTCTACAGGTATCGGATCGAATATAAGGCTATCGATTATTCGTCATACCAGGTCTATAAGACCACATTAGCCTTCTATGCAATATTCTGGTACCGCGTATACTCTTATATAAGATATAATAGAAGGTGATGGTGTCGAATCTCAATAAGCTGGGCCTAGCTTCCAGTTGAACTCTTGTTAACTTAACAAGACTGGTTGCTATTTTCCATAGTCACCTGTTGGAACAATGCCTGGAACAACTCCAGTCCCTTAGTTAACCAATGCCTTCTCTTTGACGAATTTTATGCCTTTAGTTACCTAATGGTAGCTTCAAGTCCAGCTACATAGAAAGATTCCAAAATGAATATACTGGGTTGTTCTATCCTATCCTAGCTTCAGGAATAGGAACATATCTGTGTTCCCTATTGGACATAAGGGAAATAAAGAAGGACAGACATATCCCGGTAAGGAGGTCTTATGATTCTCATGCATTCTGTTCTACGCTGCCTCAAGGACATAATATGCTTAGCGAAAGCCCCATCACTTACTTACTGCTACTTACTTCTTAGACTCCCTAAGTGATTCTGGGCCTAGGTTCTCTAGCAAACAAACATCAACCCCAATATAAGTATAATACTTAGGCTGAGGGCAGAAAAAGCACCAACTCCCTACAGTAAGTATAACATGGACAGATTCTCTAGCAGTTTGACTAGCTTTAACAAGAAGAGACTCGTTTTCACTACACACTTAAGTCACTTCCTTCCTTCGGGCACCTAACAAAGACAAGAACCCGGATCGGCTCCTTTAGTGACCCATCTAGCTAGCCAAAAAATCCATACCGAAAGCTAGTTGCTTCTTGTCCCTTTCTTACTGTATGCTTTTCACATGGATTTCCAACCATCTAAGGTACGTAGCGAAGAAAGAAGACTTGGAAGGCACCAACCGGGATGAAGAAGAAACAAGAAGCAAGAAGGCACTTTCCTATTACTTTACCCTGATTTGACTACTTCCATATGATAGAATGGATCGGTCGCCTGGCAACAGACTACCATCGTATGACTTCAACTTCCCAGTCTTAATAACCAGTAAGTACCTTTCTATCTCTAACTCAGAGCAGTATGGCCGTTACACCAAACTACGTGCTACTCTAGGTCTACGCATCATCATCCCTCCTACTCCATGTGATATAACATGACTCTATCTGATTTCTTCTTATATAAAACAACCTCAGGTCCCTCCTAAGTGTACTACGCTCCTCCCTTGTTAGTTGTAGCCAAACTACCATGACAGTTGAAGCAATAGTCAGTCATAATTTCTTTCAACCTTATGACATTACTAATGAATTGAAATGAATTGAAAAAGAAATTGAGATTAGAATACCTAGTCTTTCCCTGAATAGAGTACTTCATTCTTTTGCATAACAGGCAAAAAGTTTGAAAGGGCTCTCTCATCTGCTTTGTGCCACAAGACTCAAACAAGGAATCCTAGACTTCCGAGACGATAGGAAGGAGGCTGAGTGTTATAAGATAAGGCGGCAAAGGCAATCAGTTAATCTCTTTAGGAAATAGATCTCCCCAGTATATTAATGGCTTAGCTCATGGAATAGTAGCTCCTTCGCTATAGTAGCTCTAGAGTGAAAGAAAAGCCCTGTTTTGTTTGCTACCCTCTTTCCCCTATTTCAAAGCCTTCCCCTCCTCCTTTTGACTCATCTTGGATGAATAGAAAGAGACCGACTTCATCGACTTCCAACGTCCATGTGCAATGTTCACTGAAGTGGAGAGACGCTGGGACAGACCATTCTTGTGAGAACGAGGGCGGGTCCAATCCAGGGTCTCTCTTAAACCAACCATCTCTCTAGGGAAAACGACTAGCTAGTTGATCTTTAAGTCAGAATTCGAACTTGTTGACACGGAGAACCATCAAATAATAATATATCGGGGCTGATTTGTGAGCTGAGAAACCCGCGAAAGAGGATGGGATAGCGTAGAACCCTTTCCTTCCATCTTTTGGTCGGCTACCTAAGCAATGATCCTTTCTTCCAAGCAGAGATTCCCCTCTGTAGAATGTAGTATGTCCGCTGGAAAGAAGAAGCAAGAAATAGATCAAGCTTTATAGAAAGATGTTGTTTTTTGCCGTAAGGAAAAATGCAGCCATTTTGGTATATTAGGTGCTCGTTTGGTATAAAGTAGCCAACGAGTAGACGCACCAACTGCCAAAACAGCAAGAACTATTTGTTCTTATCTAAGGAGTGCTGTATAGCGGTATACTTATTTGCCAGGTGGCTTCAAGCTTTCAGGCGTAAGGCTGGATGGTTAAACACCACCTTGTACCTTAAATGTTGTGATGTGTGCCCCTTATATTAATACCATTGGTATTACAGTGGCTCCTTTGAGCATACGGCTGCAATCCCCCCTTTCCTGTAAGCTTGACACGAACTAGTCTTCCGAGATGCATTCATGGATTTCATAGAAGAATGATAGCCCGTAAGGATGATGGAGCTGATAGGTTAGTGAAATTCTAACTATATGTTTTCTCTTAGTAAGCAAATAATGTTTTATAAGAGACAAAAATCTCAATATACGTAAATACTTTCTCCTCCGTTTTCTATTCCTACTGAACTCTTATCTTAGTTGAGTTTCATAGTATGTATGTCAGGTTTGCCGAGAGGTATATCTCTCGTTGCTTTGAGATTCCTATTCATCTCGGGTTTCAGTGGGTACCCATGTGGAGTGCGTCCTCCGTTAGGACTCAGAAGAACCCGTATAATCCTTCTATTAATGGTTCATCTCCGTTCTACCATGTGATGTATTCTCCTTATTGCTGTGGGAAAAAGCTTGCCTCTTGTACCCGCAATCCTGTGGTTTCGTACTAATATACTTTCGTCTTTGGCCTTTCAAACATGACCTTCGTGAATGGGCATATCTGTACTATGTTATCTAGTATTTCCCATGTACTCTTTCTTCGCTACTAAACGGGTCGTGTTCCCAATGCAAGGGGAACCACTCCTTGATGAGGATAGTTTTCCATGGTCAATATACCAGAAGAGAACTTGGATTCTATCTTTTGTCAAGCTGGGCGTTCTCTTCATGAATCGATGTGCCATGCCTACACTATAAGGTGTGTCAGTCAATGATTGAAGGTGTCCATGTTTCGGACGATGAATTAATGATGCCCAGGCGATTGGCCTTTAAGGCAGAAGGAAAACAAGGATTTTAGCAATCCCAAATGCTATTAAGCAAGCTCTCCTACGTCCTGCGCATGATTGTATGTCTGTCTTGTGGTTAATACCGATGGATGGTACATTTGATCAGATTAGGTGAGGAAAAGAGTGAAAGTTGCGCTTCTTCGATCTATCCTCGGCTACGGATCGCTTTCCATTAGCAATTTAGGGTGTAATGATTGAAAGCTGCTTATTTAACAAACTAACTTCGTTTGCGTGGGTGGCGTGTGGGACAAACTGCTTTAGTTGCCCTGGTTCTGCTCATCCATCCTCTTCGTTTTCTCGGCTTGTACGTTTTGCAACTGGACAATCCTTGGGTTTTCTGTCTTCTTGGCCTCTCTTCGCACTATGCCATCATTTTGTTCTATGGTATTGTGCGGATAAAGTATACCCTTCCGTAAGTATGCTCTCCTCGGCGACGATATCGTCATTGCGGATCCACGTGTGGCTGATGTCTATCAAAGGGTGATTAACGCACTTGGTGTCATGATTTCTTTACCGAAGTCTTTGATATCGGACATTGGAGGCTGCGAATTCGCTAAGTGTTTTCGTATATGCGACCGTGATTTGATTTATCACCCGTTAGTGTGAAAATGCTTCGTGCGGCACGTCATATTGTTGCGTGGATGCCAGTGTGTAAGTCAGTAGGAGTCAGCTCTCTGCAAGTCTCTCTTAGACTTTGGGGGGCTGGCTATAGAAGGTATTCTTCTTGCTCGGAGAAATTTTATCCTTACTACTCAAGACATTGGTTTCGCCATGTCGTGGTTGCCTTCTCTCCTAGTTGTATAAGACCCATGCTGTTTGAATTTTGGCTAGGATATCCGTAAGGGCCTCCCCTTATCAAATGGTATGATTCGCGGTATGTTATTGGAATCATGTCGTCCTAATTGGGATTTTGCTACCCGTCTGTGTAGCGATCTTTAGTCTAAGTTAGATGAAGACACGCTTCTCTTACTTGAGCAATCTATGGTTCGCCATTGGCCATGCTTGAGTATGAAATGTGGTTCGTAAGAGCTTGTACGGAATACTGTGTTAGAAAGCAATCGCACAAGGAAAAGAACTCTGATTCGGTTGAAAGATTCTCCTTCGCCTCCCTACCTTACTGGTTGGTTTGACTCCTTTGCCTTACTTAAAGCTGCTTGCCCTATTGGCTTTCTTTTAGTTCCTGCTTTCGGGTGGGATTTTTCCTTTAGGCACTCTACTCCTTCTTTCCTTGAATCTTCACATTACATTTAGTACGCTTCTAGTCGTTGACTTCTCATAAATCGGGGTCCCATTAGACACAAAATCCTTTAGGAAGCGAACAGGCAAGAGAATCATGCCAGGTTCCCAACCTCTAATCTATGAAAGGTATCAAATTTAGCCAACAAAACGAAGTTCAAGCAGTGCGAAATGGACTATTTCAACTTAGTACAATTCATCAAAGCTGCTTCCGTATCCCCTAGTAAGTGAACCATCCTTTCTGTTGGTTGAACAAATCTGACTGGTCAGTCAATCGAATGGCTTCCAGCATATTAAGGTTCCTGTTCAAGAATGCATTCTGTTGAAGCAAAGTAAACTGGTATTTCCTGGCTCATAATCGCGATCGGGCTTGTCCGGTAAATGATAACACTCTGGTTTCACCTGTGCCTTATTCGTTTCGTTTACCCCCAGTCTGGGGATGGATCTGGTATCAATATGGGAAGTCTCCCTTGTTGTTTCAAGATTTGTTCTTGGATAGAGCAAAGGAAGGGGCCAGAAAAAGGTTTCCATTGAGAATTAGCAGGGGTCCGTGTATAATATCAATCCAGTCGGTCTATGGAAGCAAAAGCAGTGGTCTCCGACTGTCCTCGATTACCTAATCTCCTGGGCTTTTAGGTCTTATGACTGGAATATTAAGTGAACTAGAATATTTCCATCCGTCCATTTCACTTCGGTCTCCTCCCATTGGTTGCCAATGTTTATACTGGTAATTAAGATACCTCACAATTAATATGCTGGCTTTCCTATTGTTGGAGAATAGGTCTACTAGTTCCCGATTCCATGTGAAGGTATCTATATGAACATAATCTCTCTCTTCATTCTTCTTGAATTGTCCCCGCTTAGAGGAGCAGGACCCCTAGAGTTGAGAGACGCAACGAACCAGCACAAAAAAGACTTAGAGTCCCATCTCTATGCTTTTGGGCCCTTAGTTTCAATTTGCGTAAAGCTTAAGTTATATACTTGGGGCCTTCTAACTTAGAATGAATGTTGCTGCACTGTTATCACTAGGAAGATACCTTTATTAAAAGATTGGAGGCATCTTTGGGGAAAAGCAATTCTGACTCGGGATTAATATACTTGGCCTCGAAGTTTACCCTTTTCACGTTCTTCGTACTATAGTGACACTTCCAACTGAATATGATGGGATTGGAATCCCGTAGAGTCCACCATGGCAAAACCATACCTAATGTAGTAGAAGCACCTAGGCCCCTGGTTAGTAGTTGTTTAGCTCTATCTCCGGCCCGTAATATGGTTGAATCGAACATTTTTGTTCATGGGCCTATTCTCTTTCTCCTTCCTCTTCGGACAATAGGCGAAGATGCTTTTCTATGCTCGAGGAATGTTTATACTGGGTGAACATTGGCTATGAATCAATTGGTCCTTTGACCAGGGATACAGCTCTATATCCGAACAGAATGAGAACTAAACAAGGGCTATCTCGCCTTTAGTGGTTGATTCCCCACAACAATCCTGAAGAAGAGGAAGGACTCGATGTGAGTTGACTGTAGGGCGTTGCTTGATGCAATTGGCTCTACTACCTTTAGTGAAGCGGAAGCTGAAGTTGAATATGTCACAACTGGGTCTTTACAATAATAATGTCTAAGCTGCTATACTATACTACAGTATAATAGTAAACTAGTATTGGATGGAAGGTACTACTTGGATCATAAGACCGATGGAAGCAAAGCTAAGCTATGGTAGTTTACGACTATTAGAAGGGATGTTCAGCCAATAGTGGCTTGAGCAATTTAGCTCTCAGCTGTCCTCACGTAAGAAGATAGGTTCCGTTTCTTCTCTGCGGCTTCTTCCTAAATATCATTCATTGCCAGAGGTTGTTTAAGTAGTCCCTACCGGTTGGATGAAATGAAACTTGGGTCATTTAACCGATTTCACGATGTGAAAAGAACATATTCTGTTTTGTTGCTGCAGGGTCTTTCAAGTTCCTCTTTCTAGTCCCTCAACAGCGGGATTGGATATGATTGGTGATACTTCTGTACAGTCTCCGCCGGGCCAGCAAACCATCGTGGATTCGATCGTAGGTGTCTATAGCATATGGTTGACCCCGAGTGTCCTACATATACATATGCACTATGTCTGAAAGTAACTGTGGCCTACCCGTAGGTTGACTCCTAGACAACCGTAACTTAAGACCAGTGGATCGGGGAAGGTAGAATACGAGAGAGAAGACTATCTGGGGGTTGATAGTAATCACATACCTTTCGGTAGTCAATTTTCGAGGTCATACACAATTAATATACTAGGCCCCAATGTTTATACTGGCCTTCCTTATTTAGACTAGTGCTAGCCCAGAGAAGGAAGTTGGCGCCTACCTGGCTCCAATGCAACACCTTATCATCCACTATGGGGAAAACTGCATTAAGCGACGAAGCACTAATCTGGGATAAAAGCAAGAGCTCTCCTAGTTGTCCAGATAGGTGCCTATCTAATAGATTATTTAATCAATGGAGTGATTTTCCCACTACTAAAAGTCTTAGCTGCGAACATGAAGCTAAGGTAGCCTAATATAAACATAGGCATAATAGGTTCTCTTAACTTTTACTTTATTGTGTTAAGCATAACTCTAGCGAATTTGAGCAGCAAACTCTATTGAAAGAAATCTTTTATATCCTTATTGTTATCTGCTCTCTCATAAGCCAGATTCCAGAATGAAATACCTGGTAGAAGCACATCCAGAGGAGTTGTGCAACGCTCCATGCATTCTTAGGCCTCTTGCTTCTCTCATATCTTGCTTTGATGAACCTACTATATAAGCTCTACGAGAACACATAAGCCTAACGGAGAGATGACGCTAGTTGGAGCCAAAGAACCAAGTGAAGCTAGTCTGAACCAAGCAACCAACTATGCCAGCAGAAGCGAGAAAGACTTGCCTCATGGACGGAAGGCTTTCAGTCTGATCGCGCGCCAATCTCTTTTTAGACATTCTGTAATATAAGTCAAGTCCTCCTTAATATCATACCTGAGCTAGGTAGTTCCATACAACTTGAAATACCTTGGAAAAGGACTTATTATTGAGTTGTGCTTCGCCCCAATCAATCAACCAACTTTGCTACACGAAGAGATGCTTGGCTGGCCACCTATGAAAGAACACCTTTGGCTAGTATTCACTGCTAGAGTACGTAGCTCAATAGGCTCCCTTGCAATCGATCTCTCTTTCTTTTCCATCCTCGCCTCAAGAAGAAGCAAAGAAGGTAGCTCGGCTATTAGTCTAATCTTCGGGTTGCTTGTGTTAAGCATAGTTGCTATCAATTTCCATGTTCGAAATTCAAAAAGACCGGGTTTGACCAGTTGCATGGGAAGCATTTGGGATTGATAAGAAAGAAGGTATAGAAGAGGAAGTCTTCACTTGATGGAAGAAAGATCTACTGCAAAGAAATGGTTGGATTCCCGGTATCAACTTGACAACTGCGTCAAACATTCCACTCGAAGTTCAGTAAGAACTAGGGAACTCTCCAGTATTAGAACAATGGCAAGTCAACCTTTGTTCACTCAGAGAGAAGTAATAATAGTTCACTCAACTTCTCCTTTCATGTGTTAAGCATAACTCTAGCGAATTTGACTTTATTTCTCAATTTAAATTTACCAGATTAAATCGAAATCTCTTATATCTTTCTTGTTATCTGCCCTGTCATGTATAGTTTACCGTCCTATAAATTGGTTTCAAAGAAATTGATGACTCAAAATCTATTCGTTCCTCACTCTTCAACGAGTGACCTTCTGTACATCGAGCCTGCTACTATGGAATACCAACTCTCAGCGAGTTAGTAAACTCAGTTCGCTTGTGGCCTGCACAGGGGAACTGACTACTGAGTCATATCTTACTATTCCTTCCTCAGATTCATTGTCTCTAATAAGAGATTCTTGAATGAGCGAATTTTTGACTTCAAGAAAGTAATAAAAGAAATATATCCCCAATTAATATACTGGGTTCTGAGCAGTCGAAAAGATTCTGGGGCATCCTCGGGATTAGGTACCGTTCCTCCAATGATCGTAGCACCAAGTAATTCTTGATGAGCTTTAATATGATCAGATTTATAAGTAAGTATCTCTTGTAAAATATGAGCAACACCAAATCCTTCTAGAGCCCAAACTTCCATTTCCCCTACTCGTTGCCCCCTTGCTTAGCCCTTCCTCTAAGGGTTGTTGTGTAACAAGTACGTAATGCCCACTCGAACGTGTATGGATTTTATCATCAACTTGATGAATTAATTTTAGGATATAGGACTTGCCTATTAGAACAGGTTTTTCAGAAGGATCTCCTGTTCTTCTATCAAATATTCTGCTTTTTCCTGGAAACACGGTACCCATGGGTTTTTTGTATGCTTACTGGCCTCATATAATTCGGAAAACACAAGTTTTCTAAAATCCTATTGCTCATATCTCTCATCAAAAGGTGATATTCTATAATGTCTCTTTAGTATATCCCCTGCTAACGTAAGCGAACATTCAAGTATCTGTCCTACATTCATTCGTGAGGGTACTCCTAATTGATTGAAGACCATATCAACAGGTGTTCCATCTTGCAAGTAGGGCATATCTTGTCTAGACAAAATTTTCGAAATGGTACCTTTATTCCCATGTCTTCCAGCTACTTTATCACCCACTTTTCACATTTCTGTAAAATATATACACGAATCCTTTCTGGATTATAGCTGGAACTCGTCTTTTTCTGGATCCATCTCACGTCAATAACTCGACCTCTTCCACCTATAGGTAGTTTTAGAGAAGTTTCTTTTGAAGTGGATACCTGAATGCCAAGTATGGCTCGTAATAATCTATCACAAGGCGACCTTCACACAATTCATAGCTGAATATGATGCCCAAGACCTTAGGGTTGAAATCATCCGGCAAATGCCCTTGTTTAGTGCCTTGATACAAGAGGGGATTGGATGGGATGGGGAGCGCTTACTAGAATTAAGAAATAAGATCATTTGACTTAATTCTATCAAGCTAGGTATCATAGCGCTCCTTTTAGTCGCTCCTCTGGAAGAGGTCGCTTAAACTTCTGGTGCTTCGAACTCTGATTCTGCACGGGACCTGTGGAAGGGGAAGAACTCATCTCCTGGCATGATTGATTAGCAACTGTATAGAAGGAAAAACTCAGGGGATGTTACCTACCGATTCAAGCTGGCTAGCAATCTGTGACATCAAACATATTTTTCATTTTATTCCTTCTCTCATGTAGCACATCATTTTAAAGGTGGCTCCAGAGCCCTGGGTTGGCCATGAATGGCCTCTGCGATAGAGCTCCATGGTTCCGGTAATCTAGCAAATAGAGGACATTTTTTCCCTTCTTCTTCAGAAGGTGTCAAACGTGATGTTGTACCTAGTCGTCTTTCCATATCATATCAGGAGGGTTTTGGTCCTGGATCCGGAGCCCCAAGTGGATTTAACCCACCTGCTCCACTTCCTCCGTTGGCACGAAGACTCTTTTGCCATCAATGTGCTTCTGGAATTTTCCTCCACGGCGAAAACTACCCTTTCCAATAACGAATGCTGCTCTAGCGTATGCAACAATTGCATTTCAAGCTTCTATTGATTTTTCACCTTCAAAAGACTAAAAGAAAGACTTTATGTGAATGGACCGTAATGTCATTCCCTATAGAAGACACAAGATAAGGGCTAGCGATTGAGACAGGTGCGGGACGAACATCTATCTAAAGAAGTGATTCACCAATAAAGACAAAAAAAAGACCACTGGGTACCACAAAAACTATTATCATTGCCAAATATTAGGTATAACTTCCAAAATTTAGCAAAGCCGAAATCCAGTTATTCCTGGCGAATAGATGCCGAAATCATTGCAAGTGGATCGAGACAAGCAAGGTGTGCTTGCATTAGAGAAAACATTATGGGATCAATGACTTTAGTAAAATACCTTACTAGTTCCTGTGCGTATCTGGTCAATTTCATTTAATAAAAGGGTTTCGTGACATTATAGTGTCGTCAATCATAGATTTTGATTCCGTTGGGGTTTTGGGAGTTACAACAGGCATTCTCAATAGTTGCTTCATGTGATTGTTGAGCTCTTAACATTGTTGAAGTTCCTCTTCCCCAGAACTCTACAATGCTGCTTTAGGTACTTTAATTCAATCTGGGCTCCTCTTCTTGGAAGCGCAATGGAAGCGGTACCATATATTCTGGCCTCCAGTATTGATTTCAACTCAAGACAGAGATTTTACACTTGGAAAGCGTTCTTCAATAGCTGACTTGATCGTACAAGAATGTTATTCCGATCACCGCTCACTTTATTTTGAATAGAGTCTCAATCAGAAGTATATGGCATCATGACAACTAGCATTCTAGGAGGGCAGTCTACCACAAGATCTAGTTTGAGCCTGGTGGAGCCAAAGCTAGGTTGGTTTGGCCTTTGAATATAAATCCCCTCCTTATCTTAGTTCGTTGAGCTCAGAAAAGAATTTTCGGAAGTCATATCAGCCAGATGGAATTTTGCCTGGCTCCATATCGTTATACACCACCTCTTTTAATCCATAAGAAGCGGGAGCCTTCGATTTTGGGCATCAACCAGGTAACCTAACCATCAAGAACAAGTATCCACTTTGCAGACTCGTTTGGCTGAGCGCTTCATACTTCTTGAAGTTGGATCTATGGTCGGGCTACTACCAGGTGTGTACCGCAGAAGGATACGAGCAAAAGATGACCTATATGACAAGCAAGTCGACTTCGGCGCCCTTTTTTGGTTATTTTGGACTCACGAATGCCCCTGCCACGTTCTACACCCTCATAAATGAGCTATTCCACCTGTTCTTAACTTAAACGACTGGTGGTGTACTTTGATCGTGAGCTATATAGCCAGTCGTTAAACGACCACGTGCGTTAGCCACCTCTTAAGGTATTAAGGTCTCGAATAGCCTCTATGTAAAGAAAGAAAAGGACACCTTTGGTAATATCATGTTAGAATATTTTCGGAGATCGCTTCGCACCTAGGCAGGCGCCAGGGTATGAATTCCCAAACTATTTGTCACAAGGCAATGGAGAAAAATGGACGCAACCATAGTTGAACTAATTGGGCATAGTATGAAAGGTCAGCAAATCACAGACCCGTGGTAACCTCCAATCTATGAAATGTCAGGGAATCAATTTCTTTATTTCTGTCAAAGAAATGCCTAGAATCGGGTGGGAGCAATGTAAAAAAATTCAGCTTACATTCCACTTTCGATTGAAGATTGGGGGTCGAGATTTCATGCCAGATCTATAAACAGAGCCAGTCTCATCCTTTTATTCTTTGTCTTTCTCGGGAAGCACCTTTGCCCATTCCTCCAATGAGTATTCTTGCTTCGACCGGTTGGAGTGAACACCTCCTTTGTCCCTTGTTAGTTGTCGCCCGGTCGCTAGGCAGGGTGAATGAATTTCCAGGTGCCTATCTATTAGGGATCTCGATTCACATTATTGGAACAAGACCGGCGCACACACAGATCTCATGAAGCTACAGGGAAGGAGAAAGACCGCTACGTCTCCACGGGTTGCTTGGCCTCTCCCGTAAACCATTGAATTCTTATAGTGCAGGCAATAACATCTTTCATTGTCTGTTTCACCTTCATGAATTTGTTCAGGAAAAAATGTTAACGGAGAAACTCTATCGTATAGAAGCAAAGAACTGACAACTAGTACACTTCGGACCAATACATGTCTGATCCTACATGTAATCACCATGGGGTCAATAGTGGGAGCTTCTTTTCCGATGGAATCACGTGCCTGGAATATTATGTCATCATTGAAGGTCCTATGCCCTTGCACTCTTCTCGAGGGGCATGCTTCAAGGATGAAGCATATCGCTCCATCTCGCCCCAACTCTTCTAAGCCGAGTGATGATCACCAGAGATGGTTCCGATCAACAATCTTCATTCAGTTAGCACCCCTCCTTCCTTGCTGGTTCCTGGTGCGTTTCTGGGATTGTCGGTGGGAGGAGGAGCTGCGGCAAAAGAATACTAACTAATTCGGGTTTTTCTGGACGAATTGCTGCAGTTTGTTCTGCTTGATGAGCTTCTCGATCAGGTCTTTGAGGTGACAACATTCATTGGTATCATGTCCTAGCATATCATGGAAACGACACTTCTTTCCGCTCCTTACCATTCTCTCAGTAGCTTCCCTTTTCAGGGGCTTCTCGTATTTTTTCGTGTTCATGGTTGCCAAGTGAATGTTTTCAGGAGTATCATTCAGAGGAGTCCAAGCTTTTACATCATGCCCCCGTATCGTTTTTGTTACCTCCGGCTCTATCATTTTTCTGCCCCTACCGCTTGGGATTTTCATTGGGAGGGGAATTGTTCTAAGCTTGTACCGAGGAGGCCGACACAGGAACATGAACAATCGCACGGTCATTCGTGGGGTTAGTCGGCATAGTGGTGTTTGTCGCTTTTCTCTCAAGTTCTTCTGCTTCCTCCAACTTAAGATATTGGTTGGCCTTCTTATGAAAGTCTCTCTTTCCTATCGGTCTTTTCATCTTCAACCATCGCCCGAACTCCATCTCGGGGTGGATGGCGCTGACTAGGGCAAAGAAGGTTGTATTATCATCAGGATTGCTAACTTCAGTTGCGGCGGCATTGAAACTAGTAAGACTTGTTCTTTCCTTCAGACATGGAGGCTAGGGAAATGACATCTTTGGGTTGAGCAGTATGAAGGCCGAATCATTCAGGAAACGATGAGCTAGTTCATCAAAATTGGAGATCGAATTTGGCAGGAGCTTGGTAAACCACATTGATGCAACTCCTTCGAGGAAAATTTGGAAACATCTACTTTAATTAAATAAAATAATAACTACATCATCTAATGCGTTTACTCCGTCCATACACCAACTATACTTGTATAGATATGGTTGTGGGTCTCTAGCCCGTCGTAGGATGGAACGATAGGCAGAGTGAATTTGTCGGGGTATGTTTCCTTCAAAATATTATCGGTGAAGGAAGTGCGACTAGGGGCTGATCCCCAATCTTTATCAATTTGATCTAGGCTTTCTTTCATAAGCTTTTTTACCATCTCAGCAATATAATATAGGAGTGGGGTCTCTGAAAATCTAGAGGTTGGCAACCTTTCCCCTGTTTCGGCAGCTGATTTTTCAAGTTGTTCCGGGCAGCGGTCCGATTGCCAGGCTCTCCTATCTCCAGGAGAATGGGTTCCCTAGAATTTTGCAAGCTGGCACCCATTTTCATGGCGTTCCTTTGAGCATTTGCTTCGTCATTGTTTCATGTAGCTCGCCGGTCTTCATTACCATAGGAGATATTAACCACAACATCATCGTATGGCGTGTTTGGGCTGAGATTTTGCCTTTCATCATTAATTTACCCCAATCCAGGTGGGGTTGCGCCATTTCCTTTAGCGGTGCCTCCAGCATTCCTTCCAAGTCGTTGCCCATCTCCTCTATTTTGCTCCGACGCCAAAGAAGCTTCTTGATTGTTGGCTTCTTCATTTTGAGCAGGTGTAACCGGGGTTGTAGGAGGTCAGAGAGTAAGCAAGGCGTCTAATTTCTCCATAAGAGCCAATTGACTAAGCTCTATTTTACGGTTAATTTCTGAGACCAATTTGTCCTCCCCGTGTGACAACTTTATTTTGTTGGGAGGATCCGAGAGCAATATGCTAATCTTGAGGATCTTCATCTCTCCTCATCGATATTTCTCCCTCAAGGAAGAAGGGATGGATTTTCCAAAAGCGATCTTCTTTCTTCCGACCATTGAATCTTCTCTTGAGTAAAAAAGTAAAGTTCTTCAACAGAAATTGTAGATTTGGCCCTTGAATCTAGTGAAGATTTCAATAGCGAAGCCGGATCCGCTTGGGTTCTCTCTCAATGAAAGCACTAAAATGTTGATATCCAAAAATGGGCACAAAAACCCGATGTGATGTGAATCGCGTGATAACACCAGCATAGGTCTCTCTAGGCCAGGAATATGATAAAAAGTAAAAAAAAAAAAAAAATTAGAATGTAGATAGCAGAAAAGTAGATAACAGACAATATTTTCTACTAAGTCTCATCGGTCTTATGGCAATATCTGGAATAGAATAGAAAAGAATCTATTTATTGACTGGCTTTGGTCGAGCGACCGCGAGATTGCTTGAACGGCCACAGCCTACATAGCTCGCCTCCTCTTTTCAAGGAAGTGAGTCTCAGACTATATGTAGTTCTCGGTCCATTTTTTGACCCACTTCCTGTACTTTTGAAGAATGAATTCCAGAAAGTAAAGTACTCTGATGGAAGAGGCCCTCCCCTTCCAGTATATGTGTTTGCCATTATTTTTAAAGAAGATTCAGCACCTGAGCTTGGATGTCAAGCGCATATGAAAAGTCTTAGACATTTGGCCACACGCTAATAAACCATGGTAACAGAAGTTTATATAACTAAAATCATGGTCTTAAGTGAACATAAGGCCCGTAATGCGGGATGAATCAATCGCTTGGGGTAACTCCACCCCAACTTTGTCGCAGTGGACGTCCAGCTTCTGCGCGATCCCTTCTATCAGTACTTCGTCAGCCACGTCTTCCATGTGCTCCATGGCGTCCTCCCTAGGTTTCGTAGTCAAGTAGTCATAGTTTATACGTTGCAGGATTTGAAATGCTATGTGAAACGTCAGGCCTGAGCCAAACAAAATAAAGAAGTGACTTCTACCTCTGTCATAGTCATATCATAAGTCATAACGGAAACTAATAATATGTGAGAAATTTCAAATTGACAATTTGGACTTTTCTATACCTACAGTAGTAGACTACATATACTAGGCCAAATTGAATATAAGACTGGAAGACGAATGAGATCAGAAAGGCCATCATTAGGGCAAACAATGCAATAGCTTCGGTTAGAGCAAAGCCCAAAATGGCATAAGCAAATGATTTTTATGCCAATGAGGGATTTCTAGCCACGGAATGAATCAAAGAACTGAACACGTTTCCTATACCGACTGCGGCACCCGCTGAAGCAATTGTAGCAGCTCCGGCACCTATTAATTTTGCACCTTCTAACATGGGAAAATCCATTCTTATCGCGCTTCATGATTCACGATTTGATTTATATATACTTTATTCTTTTACGAAATTTCTAGTTGGATGAACAGATCGCTCCTAAAGGTTTAATAAGACATTAGATTTTCATTCATCAATAACTCGACTTCCTCTCACATGGAAGGGTCCGGAAGAAGAGGATAAGGAGTTCACCTCAAATCAAGGCAATGCGCACTTAATCCATCTATCCTGTCTGATTGAGAAATTAGGTTCCAGAGTTCTGACCTATAAAGGAGTGAAACTGTTTCAAAAGACTAAGAGGGTAGGGAATAGTGACTACTCAGATGAAAGCTTCCGAGGAAGCATGGTGTTCAACGAGGTCGGTGAAGCATACCTTCCATCCAGTGCTATGTTTGCAAGAGAAGGTGTGATCGTAGGAGCTCAACCCATTGCCGGTGGTTTGAGATCGTTGCAAGGGGAAAAAAGGTGTGGTCCTATCCGCTTTAACTTTGTTGAGTAACTCTCATTACTCGGTTTGCCAAACTATTCTCTCCTCTTTTCTTTTATTCAAGCTTGTGATAAAGCCATCCAGTTTCAGTTTGTCTTGCTTTCTTTTGCTCTTTTGCTAGCACGCGGGATTCATTCTGATTATTGCACCGGACGATGGGATCTTTCTCATAGGCTTGCTTGCTATTTTCTGGAAATAGGGTAGGGCAAGAACGATTTTATCCCGGGGAACTAGAGGGTTAGCTCTAGCAATAGTGAATGACTCTAAACCCTTGCTTAAGATCTCTCCTGGGTGCTGACTTGCTATTGAACCTGGTAGGCTTCGTTGATTGCCTCAACTCTAACTGAATCCAACACTAATAGAGCAGAGTGAAAGAGCAAACTTGAAGGCATTACAATTACTCTCACTCAAGCTAGGAGACCAGTCAAAACATCTCGTGGGATGCCTCATATATCTATATCGCCCCCTTACCTCCACTGGTCCTCCCACTGCTTCTTGGAGTTCGAGGCGCTGGAAGCCTTTTTCCAGGTCGGCTTGGCAGTAACAGCGAACCCAGTCGATCTGTATTATCAGTCCTCTCAGTAGGGCATAAATCAAGATCCTGTTTTTGAATATTATTCCCATAGAGCGGTCGCTTAGGGGATATCCGCTATTCTCCCTCTTTGGAAACGACTAGACTACCACTGACCTTTGATTACATACAAAGTCCATTCGCAAGCACCTTGTATGAAAGAAAATGGAGGCGGCAGATTGCTTCATTTGACCAGGGTCGTCTATCAGTGGCATATGCCCTTGTCACTTCTCTTTCTGGCCTGTATTGGCCAGCTGCTTGGAGGGTTAAGACGAGGGAAACTACTCGATCCCCTACTCTTGAGTAGAAAGAAAGGCCACTACAACAAATTAGACTCCTAAAACTAAAATCGCCCCCCTTTGAATCGTACAGGTCAATGAAAGAGGCTCGAACTGCTTATGCTTACTTGAACAAGAGAGTCGATGTACGTACCTTCTTTCTGAAGCAGTGTGCCAACTGAGTGAGACCTGACCCTCGCTTCATAAGATGTGTGCTATGTCCTTCCCTCGGTCTGTGTCTTTTCAACCGCAAGACAGCCTCCGATTGAGCATGGTATGATGGGATGCAGTTAGATGGGACTTCTCGCTGCTACAATGCTACGAGTGACTATTACTTTGAGTCAGACATGCCTGCAGCATGGAATAATAATAGCGGTGAGAAAAACTAGAATGGGAGGGTCAAATCTCTTTCTTGTGGAAGGCTAGGCCTATGTATGGCGGTCCTATACCATTTCTCAGTTCATATCTATATTGCTCGTGGCTACTTACTTTTTATTGATGGGACACTCCTAGCGGTTTAGACAGATCAACTTTTAGCATTTCAAGCTTCGATCGTACGGAGTTTAATCTTCTCCTACACGAGGCTCACAGAGCTCGCCTTCTAAAGAAGATAAGGTCTATGGTGTGCTTTGTTTCCCCTATTGCGCTAATGCAGATGATCCACTCCTTGTGGAAAGCATCAGTCAATAGCTGGACTAATCCATACGACAAAGAAAGCCACTGAGTGGGGGCAAAGCATCAGTAAATAGCCCTCTATAGATTGACTGATTTCCTCTGGTGCAGGATCAAAAAATGTTGCCAGTATATTAATTTCAAGGCGACCTTTAGTATATTAATTGAGGCAAGATACTTACTTGCAATCACTTAAGCATCCATTCTATTTGGCGGAAATCATCTCACTTCGTATTCCTTAGCGCCTTTAGAAGTTTGAGCATGATTTTGAAATGCTAGATTTAGATATAGGGTTCTTTCTATTGAAATTTCTTTCTATGCTAAAAAGTCTTATCTACACGTCCCAGATGGGGGACCTTGGGTCATTCAAGGGCACTATCTTAGAGTAAGCAAGTGAAGACCAGAGTTTAGACCATCCATGGCATCTATTAATTCAAGCCTTGTTTGGATTAGATTTCCGGGCTTATCCATATTTCAAGGAGCTATCTTGCTTCGTCTTGGGAGCAAGAGGGTCGGCTGGATAGGATAAACAATCCGGGGAAAATAAAGAATAGGCTAGGTTTTGTCTTGAACTAGACCTTACAAAGTCGCTTGTCTCACATGTATGTCAATTCTCATTTGCAAATGCTTGCCCTTTGCTTCATTTATGAAATTCGTGAGTATATTAATAGGGGACTGGCTTGCTTAACTTAGGATTCCAAGTCTGCTTTCACTGAGAATTCAATATCTCATACACCAACATCGGGGCTATACTTTGAATCACTAACTTGCTAGTTTGCTTAATAGAACCTTCCTGACAGGCTTAGTACAATAGCTACAGACTAGTGGGCTGAAATTCTTCTTCTTCTTCCTTACGACCGGGAGAATAAGAACCTCTATCAAATCCAAACTATTTTTACTCACCTGGGCTAGCTTTCTATCACGCTTACTTTTGAGACCACTGGATATTCCTTTCCGTCACTTCGCTTCCCTCTCTCTATAATGGACACATTGGCTCATAAAGTGGGGGCTCTTGCCCCAGTATTCAAACCCACCAATACTAGTGCTTAGATTCAACTAGTAGCAAAGGTGCCAATTGGTATCATTCCAATTGCTGTCCAAGGCTCAAAACAAAAAGGGTACACAGCCGGTAAACCAATCTGTCCTCTCACTCTTTCTTTTCCATTCCCATCGCGATGTGCTAAACTGCATTCGGTTTTCGCTTTATGCTTTTTAGCTCAAGTAGGTAAGCCAGTCAGTAAGCCTATTCATTCCATGTAAGCAAAGAAGCAGTCACAGTCTGTGCTTTCTAAGGTCTCTATGCCAGTCTGCACTATAGATAGGAGCTGGTAGAAATTCCTTCTCTCCTTCCCAACGCTATATGTCCAAGGTTCTTGCGCTTGCTAACAGTGCAAAGGGTACCAAGCAATCTTGCAAGCTTCCGTTTTCCCGTTCAGAATCCGATGTGAGGAAAATAATCCTAGGTAAAGTATTTATATTTGCACGGCCTCATTCTTAGTCACCCAAACGAAAAAAACAACATTGAAATGGATGGAACATCTAGGTCGTGAGGCTCATCGACACAATACAGTTTGAGTATATTAATTGGGGTGCTTGAACTTGCCTTGTCAGATTTCCTGTTTTGCAACTTCCCATTGGTCACCTTCCTATCTGGACAATTATTCTTGCAAAGAGTTGCTTCTATTCCAAAAGGCTAACCGTGAATATCTTAACTATCGGATTAACCGTGCAGCTAAAGTTACTCTATTAACAACCTCACTGATGGATCCCTAGGCAAGAACCATCGACTCATAGCAAAAAATACAGACCACTAACGATGTATAAGTGAGTAGAATTCTAATATTAGATAGCTTTGAGATGAGATCTTATATTCATTCTATATGATAGATTATATTAATTGGGACGCTGCTAAATAATTCAACAAATAGGATAACAAAACACCAACGTTAGGATTCGTCATTGTTTATTTATCTCCCCAAGATGAGCCAATCAAGGACGTTTCTCCTATACGAAAACTCTAGTAGACAGGGGCATCCCCTTATTTATATTATAGCAGATATATGGGAACAGTTAAGAAGTTGTCATCTATAGGGCAGCAAACTCAGATTATTGTCTTAGCAGCGCTATCCCGTACTTTGAAAAGGTCAAGAAGAGAGTCGTCCGGAATAGGTATTAGCTTACGTACTCGACCTACAGGCGCTTCCGTACTCATTGTTAACACGTGTACACACCTCCACCCGAAAAGGGAGACTCCCGGACACCCGCCTCCACTTGTTCGGGCTGTAGGTTGGCGTTATATAAAAAATGCACTACAAGACGAACCAGATGTGCAAAATCTCATGGCCTAACGATTCTATTTAAGTTGTCCATCGCTCCCCGGGCCAATTAGAGAATCATGCAACAAGCCTAGCAAGAAAGACAGGTCGCCAGTTATTAATTGTGCTAGTGCCATATGTTACAATAGGAAGGAATAACCACCCAGTATATTAATTGTTGGCCGGTAGTGAGTTTTGGGTTTCATGGTATATGAGTTGGCTTCTCCAAATAAATATCTAGGGATTTTTCTTTAGAGTGATCTAACTGAATCCTCGTTAGAAACATGATCAATCTCTCCTTGTTTTTCGTATCTGACCTTGACATTTTCAATCGATTTCCCACTTATAACTCTAGCGATTCCTGTAAATAAATATGTCCGTCCCGTTGGCCCCTCTCTTAATATTGGTCCTACCCCGTACTCTGTTCTCTATCTATCGGTCTCAACTAAATCAATCGCTTTGCCCGCCTTTCTTTTCGCCACATTCTAGCTTAGGTGCGAAGCGTAAAGATTGTACTGTTTCTAGGTCCCAATAGACTGAAATGGGGATTTTTGCCCATCTAAGATCTAGAAAACCAAGGGATGCAACTTATTTGTCCAAACAAGGGGTTCCCCTAACTTCCAACAGGGCATTCATTCGTGAAACCTGTTCTTCTTCGTTCCAACAACCTACCTTCCTAGCCTAGTAGCCCAGATCCCAGATCGGATTCACGTGCACAAGCTAATCGACCCTTCTAGGAGTCATCGCTTATTTAAGTTTCATGTCTGCAAATCGGATTCTAACTGTTCGGAATCTCTATTGTCTTCTGCATTTTATTTTATTGGAAATAATCCTCCATCAATAGACATGGAAAAAGAGAAAGCCAAGACTTTCACAAAAAAGCTGGACTTGGCTGGCTTTCTTGGGTATGAAGGTAAGCCATAAAAAAGGGCTAAGCGGGTATTAACTCCTCCCTTGCCGCTACTACCGAGGCCTATTGTCCACAAAGTATGATCTCTTAACTGGCTTCGGAAAGGCATACATAGACTATTCAAAGACAATGGGATTGGTTCTCTTACAGTTCAATTAATTCCAGGTGCGCAGCGAAAGCGCGTTACTCCTTCCAATATTCATTGCCCCTAGTTCTGACTTAAGAGTGATAATATATTCTTTCTTGTGCAAAGCTTCTCTCCTGATCTTGATAACATGGGAAAGAAGAACTATAGAGTTAGAGTAGCCCAGTATATTGCCCAGGTCCTTTTGAACCAGTATATTAATTGGGGTTGCCTCGGTCTCTCTTTTCTTTTTAGGATCAACCACTTTCGGATATGAAAGAACCAGCCCTTGACAGGCGAAGAGAGCATCAGTAAGGCTCTGCCTTATCTATAAAAAATAGAAACTTCCTCTAGTCGATCCTAAAGAGAAGTCTTCTTCCTTTACCTCAAGACTTCCTACGCTTCGCACCAGGCAATGAGGAAGTTTCCTAGGCGCTTTAGCATATTAATTGGGGAGGTATGTGAAAAGCCTTCCATTGAACTGACACTCCTTTTCGTAATCTTATTCACATCCAGAAGCACTTTACGCTCCAGGACCGATTAGAGGATGTTTCCAACGATCAAAATAAGCAAGCCTTACCTCATCCGATAGAAAGAAAATATATGATAACTTATATCCAAAAGCTAAGACTAGTCGTTCCTGCCCCTGCATACATATATATGCCTTGCCTTACTAGCTTTATTGTAATCTGCCCAATTAATATACTAGGCCCTTGTATACTAGAATTAATATACTGGCGCTCCTAATTAATATACTGGGCACCTAACGGTTGCCTTGTTGGTTGTCGCCTAGTGTAAACCGGAGTGGCTGGTCGGCTAAAAGGCTCTTCAAGACCAAATATACAGCTAGGGGACCAGATGAATAAGGCTCCCCTTACTAGTAAAGGGGGTCCAGGTTCCCCACTTAACTCATCTCAATGAATCCCTTTTTTTTAATCAAGATGGCGGAGTGGGGATTTGCTTGTCATCTTTGTTTTAGCTTCGCTAGCTTTCCTTTTCAGATCGAAATTAGCCTTTCCAATAGCATAAGCTGATCCAGCTGATGCGAGAGTTTCGGCTCAAGTACCCATTTCTTACTTCTTTTCTCTGAAAATTGTAGTACTCTTTCGGATCCCTACTCTCCTCAGGGGGAGTATGGAGGTCTGGAGGAGAATAGTATTCTTCCTGTCGTCAGTTGAAATGTTTGCATGTCTAAAGTGGAAAATTATATGGATTCGAAAGAGGGGGAGTCTCAAAGTAGTGAGCAGCTTGGTCAGCAAACCACGGAATTAAAGACATATGTGAAGAAAAGGAAGAAAATTTGTCAAATCAACAATCTATCACCAAGACTCCTCCATTGATCCAGGTACTTCCTCCTTCTGTTGTTTCCGATCTGTATTTACCTATTACCTTGAGTAAGGAAAAGAGATATTGTACTTCTCGTCCTATTAATAACTTTGTGTCCTATCAAGCTTCCTTAGCACAAGCGCTAAGCGATAGTAATTCCTCTCCCTATGGTTGAGCTATATAAATAACCTCCATCACGGTATCTTTTTATTCCTCATTCTGATTTTGGTTTTCGTATAATGGATCTTGGTTCACACTTTATTGCATTTGCCCATTTATGTGATCATGCTTAATGATTCACATGCGCCTTCTTCTTCCTAATCTTCATCTTCTTCTAATAAAAATAAAATAAAATAAAGAAAGAAGAAGAGAAGATAAGGGCTCTCGTTCTGCAAGACGTGGAAGAGTATCTGGATAGATATCGCCAAGAGATTCTGGTCGAATTTCCCAAAGCTCACCCGTATATTGAGACGACCGGTTTCTTGGCTAAGTTGACTGAGGAAATTATCCGTGATGCTGGCTTGACGACTCCGGATGCGAATATGCGCTTGCTCAAGGAAGTCCACAAGATCTTACTCAATCAATTCAAAGCCGTTGAAAGCTACGGTAATAATTCTATCTATTACAGTATATATCCTATTCTTAAAGGTATTATTATCACTTACCGCTTGTGCTAAGGAATGGCAGAACGCAACTGAAACAAGACAAGAAGTTGCATCGGTAGAGGCAGAGGAAGAGGAATAGATCTTCGGCGAGTTTCCTCGATAAAGAAAGGAAAGCAGGTAGCCGCCCATGGCAGTATTGTTTGCGGTGTACGATCTAATCCTAATCCTATACCCATGGGAGGTTTGAGAGGTGAAACTTCCTGTTGTTGAGGGGATTGAACTTAAGCAGTAGGGATCGAAGCGAAGTCTGTTGATGTTTTTTCCTTTCCTGGGAGTCAACTCCTTGCTAGTTTGTCCAGAAATCTCTGTTGTATTGTAATTTTCCTATAGTAGAAAACCGCTTTCAAGCCATACCTCATATGTAGCCGGCATGAATGGAAGACTCAAGGGAAGGCTCCTAGCTCCCTCCTACCACTTAAGTATATATTCCTTAGCAGGCGCTTAATACTTATGGCACTGCTACTGCGAAAGCCCCTACTGCTGAGTCCTTACTTGCCTCTGACTCTGATCCCTCTGATTCAGGTTCTTCAACCGCCGATGATGCTTACTGTCCTCGTAGCCCACTAAAGCCAGGAACAACCGAGGCTTACCTAATGAGTTCACCTTTTTTTCTGGGTATTGACCCCTCTCTTCTTCAAAGATTGTTCCATTGGTAGATTGCTGGAGGAAGGAAAAAGAACTTAGCTGGGTTTTTTGTCGACAATCAGAACTTGAGAATATTCAAGGACCCGTTACCGGGCAGGGTAAACCAACAGCACAGAGGCTCTGCAGCAACAAGAGCCACAAAGATGATTGTAGAAAGATGCCAGGATTATACTCAAACAATAGTAGTGGTACTCTCCGAAATAAGCCCTGAAAATAAAGGTGCTACACTATAGTAACCAGAACAGGGCCTCGGCCCTGGATGCTATGGAACACCTTTCCTTCCTTAGCTCAAGTTTCAAATGAAATTGAATTTTGCACATGAGGGGCTATTTCTTGGTTTCGTCCAGTCATTAATAACTTGATTATTTTTAGATAATAGTAGATGGAAACAACGCTTGTAAGGAGTCCTATTGAAACCAAGAAATATAGGCATACACCAGAACAGATGGATTTTTCCAAAAAACCCTGCTAGTGGAGGAAGACCCCCTAGGGATAAGAGACATAGGGCTGAAGAGAGAGCCAAAAATGGATCTTTCGTTTATAATCCTGCATAATCTTGAATGTTATCTGTTCCGGATTATAACAACGACCAAATGATACAATGCGAGAAAAAGTTCCTAGATTCGTGAAGATATAGAACTGCATATAAGTTATCATGCTTGCATATCCATCATTTGAGTCTCCAACTATTATTCCAATAATTACATATCCGATTTGACTGTTGGACGAATATGCAAGCATACGTTTCATGCTTGTTTGAGTAATAACAATGAGGTTCCCTAATATCATGCTAAGAATTGCTAGGATTTCTAAGAAGATGCCATTCGTTTGATGAGAAATAAAAAGGAATATCGAAAATTCGCATGGCTGAAGCTAAAGCAGCTACTTTCGAAGTAACAGAAAGCAAAGCAACGACTAGATGGGAGAATCAGAGTCGAAAATAGGATTCCTCACTTCTTTCCCTCATTCATAACCGTGCATGAGACTTTCATCTCGCACGGCTCCTAAGTGATAAAAGAAAGAAGAACTCATCTTCTTTCTTTTTTGATTACCTTCCTCGCTTATGTATAAGACCGAATCCATTCGATTTCTAAAAAGGATTATTAATCCTTAACTTTTCAAGGGATCGCAAGCACCCATAGGAGCACAAGTCCGAAAGATTGAGAAATAGAACCATCTGATTTGATTCGTTCTCAATAGCCATGAGATGATCATCTTAGGGTGATCCTTTTGTCAATGGATGCCCTTATTACACTCGTAGTCTCTAAAGGATTTGAACCAACTACGTAGCATCTACATTAGTCCGATCCTTTGTAGGAACTACCCGTAATAACGAACTTGCAAAATGGATCTGTTTATCATAAAGACATTCGTTGTTCCTGAACCTGCTTTACCTTAATTGTTATTTGAACAAAAGATCATAAAAAACTTTTGGTAGAAGTTATGTCTTGGTCTGAGTGGGGATATCATTTCTCTTCTGCATGTCTATGGAGTTTTTAAAAATCCAAACATCTCAGATATAGATATAGAGTTAGGAATTTGTTGAGCGAACCGCACTCCTTCGTATACGTCAGGAGTCCATTGATGAAAAGGGGCTGGGGAAAGCTTGAACCCAATTTATACATTGATGGATATAAGTGCAATTGAAATTCCTGGGGAGTTATACATTTGTGTATTGATAAGACCATTCACTATTTCTTGAAGCTCGATCTCCCTCCCCAGATGAACCATATAGCCAAGAGAAACCCTGAACCAGAGTAGAAGAACTTGCCCCGCCCATGAGTAAATATTTCGTAGTGGCCTCATTAGACCATAGATATCTCTTGGTATATCCAGATAACAGGTAGGAACATAAACTGAAACATTCTAGAGCTACAAAGATAGTCATTAAATAGTTAGCACCACATAAAAACATTCCTCCTAGAGTAGCTGTTAATACGAATAATAGAAACTCTATTATAGCCATTTCTGTACATTTAATGTACTCTACGGATAGAGGAATACATAGAGTTGAACATAGTAAAATAAGAAACTGAAAGATTTCATTGAAATTGTTCATTTGGAAATTTCTCGAAAAGCTAATTATAGGTTCTTCTTTCCATCGGAACAAGAGGGCTATTATGCTCATTACTAAACTTGTTGAAGAGATGAAATAGAACCAAGGTCTATCATTTTGATCAGAGGTTGAATCGATCATCAAAATCAGAATTAGGCCAAAAATTAGGATACATTCTGGGAAAATGAAACTTCCATTGAAGAGAAGAAAATGAAAACGCTTTCATAAAAATTCTCATATAATCGAGAATGTAGTTTTCATTCTGTACATGCCAGATCATAAATTAGTAACTGCATCCAATCTCCGAAAAAGTCCCAATTGTTTCAAACTTTTTGGATATTTTATTTGCGGAATCCCTATGAATAGGATCAAACCTTATTTCATGATATTTCCATAAGATTCCTCTTTCTTATTCTTAAGCAAGCCCTCAAGACGGTTTAGTTGATCCATGATTTATGTTTCATCTTTCTTTTTGTTTGTTTCGAGAAAGATATCGATCAATTCCAATTCTTTCTTTTTTGATTGACTCTTTTCCGATCGAGATGTATGGATCCATGGATCTATGTGTCTACGTAGATCCTGTTCATGGATTAACGAAAATGTGCAAAAGCTCTATTTGCCTCTGCCATTCTATGAGTCCCTTCCTTTTTGCGTATGGCATCGCCACTCCCTTTGGCAGCATCTACTAATTCAGAACTTAATTTGAAAGCCATATTTCGACCCGGGCGTTTTCGGGATGCCCGTAATAACCAATGAATGGCGAGTGCTTTTCCTTGTGTAGATCCTATTTCAATAGGAACTTGATGAGTCAACCCGCTTACACGTCTTGCTTTTACTGCTATATCGGGAGTTACTCCACGTATTGCTTGACGTAAATCGGATAGTGGATTTGTTTCCGTCTTTTGTTGAATCTTTTTCACGGCTTGATAGATAATTTGATAAGCCAATGATTTTTTTTCGTGTTTCAGAATATGATAAATTGGATTGGATTTTGCATGTGTTAACTAATCGATTACGATAAATTGGATTGGATTTTACAGTTTTTTTCTTCTACTGTACCTCGACGTGACATGAGCATGAAAGAGGTTCAAAAATAAGTTTTTTTTATAAGGGCTAAATGCAAGGTTTACTTCTTCCCGTTTTTCATCTTTTCGAAAAGTCCTCTCGAGGTACTGGGCCAGGGCCAGAGTAGAGGAACTATTTGAAGCAAGGATGTTATGACCTCAGACCTATTCCCGATTGTAGAAGCGGAAGGGCGGTTAGACTAGTTGGGCATACGTCTGAAGAGCTAGTTGCTAACAAGAACAACAAATCGAATGAACTAAATGAAATTTGAATAATTAAAATAAGGGAACAGAAGCACTAACTGACTGATTGGGACCGATTTCGACTGATTATTGGACAGATCACTCTTTGCCATAGACTAATTGCAAGAGATTCGCATTACCATCAGATAGAAAAGAAGACCGCTCGACCCTTACAGATGAGCTGACAAGGCCAGGGGCAAGTCTTTATAAAGGAAAGAATCAACCGCATTAATTGAGACCGAAGCGCCTATGCTGCATTCCAAACAAGCAAGGAATGAGCAGCAGGGGAACTTTTGAAAAAGTCTTTTTACTAATGAAATATAGGTATACTAAAGCACTTATTTCAAACCAAACCTTACTCCATGCGCAACTTGATAACTATCCCTAGTGAACTGGTAACACAATTAAAGAAGAACTGGGAATGGGAGAGGAATGGAATGAGTTCAAAGCCGGGCAGATAGATTTACGTAAAATGATTTGTGGACAGATGGCCAAATAGCCAATGCCGTTGACCGGGAAGGAGAACATATGACCAGACAGGGCAAGGTTAGTTTACTAAAGGACAGAAACTTTTGCTCAATTTCCAAACAAACTTTTTGCCATTCCCCGAGGTCAAGTTCACATCATCTATTTTCAATGCCAGCAATGCCCGGGAATTAGGATTGGCTAATTGGGATGTTGAGTCCCCGGGCAAAGCATAGTGAAAAAATGAACTGAAAGATGCTGATCAGATTCCAGTAAGACTCACAAGAGAAGGAATTCCGATGAAAAATCCAAATGTTACCATTAGTATTGGCGCATCAAAACCCAGTCAACGCCTAATATCATGGATCCTTTCTTTATCATTCATAGGCTACAAAATAGCTAAAAAGGAAAATGCAATTGAATGACTTTCTTTAGTCGTCTTATGGAAGCCTTATTGCCGATGCCTCTAATATTCCAAGGCTATTGATCATTACGAAGTCGAAGATATGGAGTTAATGAATTGGTCTTTGATCTGGTAATGCGATCTGAGTGAGGATGTGAAGGGCCAATTTTCTTTCAAGCCTTAGATTTAGGCTTCGCTACTTGAAAACCATCCTCATCCACTTCCTGGTTAATCTAATTTCTTAAATCATGAATTGAATTTACCTTTGAATACTTCTGATAACTTCTCTATATTAGTTAATAAAATATGAACATCTTTATATAGAATTAAAATCAATCATCAAGAAATGTCAAAATATAGCTTGGTGGTGCTGGAATGCGTAGTTTGATCAATAAATGTGAGAAAATCTTGGTTGAGGTAATGACATATTACAAAGGTGGGCATGGCCGTTTTATCATTTTAGCCAGCTTGGGTATAGGATATACTGTATGGTACGCCTTTCAAAGTGGTGATCCTAACCATATCCCTGTTGTTGGCGCATTCGCTCCTATAAAAGTGTATGATTCTATATTTCATAATGTTTTAAATATCCCAGGCTTTGCTCAGATAAGTTTCGTTGAAGTCAAAGATCTCTCAAATTCAATTAATACAGTATATAATACACCGCCGTTAAATGATATTTCAATCCCAGCTAATGGTCCTGTACTTACGGCTGTTAGTTTGTGCGTAATGTTAGCTTTCTTATTGACTCTCGGTATTCTTCCTTCTGAATCTATTCCTTTATCGGTATAAATAAATGATTATGGCATTCAATTCTTTTCCTAATATATCTCATTATCTCCCATCATCTACCTAAAACCTCGAATTTATGTTATGCTCGACTTGGAATAGAAAGAATTCTCGGTTGGGGTCATTTTAGAGATATTCCGTAAGTAACTCAGTGAGTGTTTTCTAATTAACTAAAACCTAGTTCACACGTCGCTCTGTCATTGTCTGATTTTTGGTTGTTTCATCACACTATGAATATCATAAGAGAAGAAAGTTGTTAGCTTAGGGCAGAGCCACAAGGCTACCTGAGTTCACAGACGTCCTCTTGTTTATATCCCCTTAATTACAATCTTGAAAATGAGTTTTGAGTAGAAGATCGAAAAGAATGCTTTGTGAGATGGACGAATCGTTTTTTTTGTCCTTTCCTATGTTTTTCTTTGGTCAACAACCAAGTCTCCATATAGTTATTCATTCCCTACTCGTACAGGATGTAGTTCAGTCTGTTTGGAGGGAATCATTTTTTATCAATCAAGAATGCCTCAGCTGGATAAATTTACTTATTTTACACAATTCTTCTGGTTATGCTTTTTCTTCTTTACTTTCTATATTCTAATATGCAATGATAGAGATGGAGTACTTGGGATCAACAGAATTCTAAAAGTACGAAACCAACTGCTTTCACACTGGGGGAACAACAACCAAAGCAAGGACCCCAACTGTTTGGAAGATATCTTGTGAAAAGGTTTTAGCACTGGTGCATCCTACATGTACTCTAGTTTATTCAAAGTACCTAATGGTGTAAGGCCGTCGACTTATTGGGAAAAAGGAAGAAAATCACTTTGGTCTCCTGTTTCGGAGAAACAGGTGGCTCACGAGGAATGGAGAGAAACATTTTATATTTGATCTCGACAAATTGACACTTGTTCTAAGTTCCCTAGTAAACTTCAACTTTATTTCGTAGATTGGACTTATGTATTCAATTGGGTCCAGTATATTAATTGTTAGTAGGCTAAACCGGAAAGAGAGAGCAGTCCTTCAAGCTCTAAGTCAAGAAATCAAGCAGCAAAGACCTCTACTAGTAAGATAGAAAAGAGCTTTTATCACCCTTGGTGAACATTCCTTTAAAGACAGACAGAAGCACATCCAACCCCGTTCTTTTGGCAGCAAGTCAGATTCCCTTCTACGAGTATATCCTGGAACGTGCCACTTATTTTTAGGGAAGTAGGTTTTTTTGCTTACAGGGTCAAGGAAGTGCCAAGTATATTAATCCGGGAACTCCAAAAAAATAGATGATTCTTGGTTGGTCCACTAAAAAAAGAGTTTTGGTTTTCTCCTTTTTGGGCTAATTCTTGTGAAAGCAGCAAATCCTTCTCGAAGTATGGAAGCAGTTAGTTAAGACCTACCATCCGAGGCTTAGTTATTCTTAGACTATGACTATAAGATAGAATCCGTGCCCTCCTGGCTGGGTTTCTTCGCAGACTTATGTACCAGATCATCTTTCCTTCGCTCGCCCCCTTTCCAGATGTGGGAATTGTTAGTCAAATGAAGAAGAGCCTATTGAAGAAACGAATTTCGTTCCAGGATCCGCAGCAGTTGTTGCTTGCTTCCTAAGACTATACGTGGTGAACTCCCTGGGGCCGAGAAGAAAGCTTAGAATTCGAGAAAAACATTTCCCCTTGGTGTTACTGGGGCACTCATAACTAAAGTACTGACTCGCGAACTGCCAGAATTAGGTTTTCCCTAGTGGATTCACCAGTCTTGCGGACTCCCTTTAGCCAATCGAGATCACTATTTTTCTTTTTTTGAGCTATACGAAAGAATGTCAACACGATCCCGCGAATCTCTTGAAAACAGAAAGAAAGGGAAAGCCAATCGTACGTCCTGGTTTCCGTTCTTCCCACAGGTTATTCTATACAATTTATGAAAGAGAGGAGAAGCCCCACTCGGGGAGATGATTAAAAGCTTTCTCTTATATACGATACCTGACAAAGAGATCGCATTCTGACAGGGAGCTCACAAAGCAAAGGAAAGACTGGCCTACGTAGTATTAGATAGAGGTATTACCAGGCATACCTCTCCTAGTGTTCGTTCGCTACGCACCTTCAACCCCGAAGGGAATGAGCAGCTATCTGACTCGGACTTACCATCAATTTGATCCAGCATGGTTCTCCGCCGAGAAGGATCAAAACAATGAAACCTACTTATATTTTTTTTCTAGTAGTTCCTAAATCTTCTTTAAAAATTCTTGTAGGTGGCATTTAGGCCTTCAAATGAATATTATTTTCCCGGTCCCAAGTGCCAAGAACCGGCGAATGAAGGCTCCGTGGTGGCATCGGAGCAGCCAATAAGCTAATCCGTTCTCAATGACCCATCTAATTGACTCGATCCAGTGTAGAAAGAAGCGAGTGAGCGGCAAATGATCCAATATCGGACCTGGCGAATATCTGTCTCTCATTCCCGGGATGTAAATCCAAATTATGCATTTAATGACCGCACTCAATTTCTTGATTTGCTTGGAGAGAGTAGAGAGTCAAGGTTCGTTGGCAAGTACTTCCTTTCTATTAGTGCTACCAGAAAGGATGAAAAGAGATAAGATGCTGGTGGATTTTATATTAGTATTACTTACTAGAATTAAGAAACTCATAATTGATAGTTTCTGATGAATGGAGATAGCTATGGGGCCTTCCCATGACTGATTTCCCTTACAGGTCCGAAAGCCATCAGATGCCTGGGCACATATTCGCCTCTGGTGATGTGACAGATGGATCGAATGAAGCATAGGGGTCAATGGCTGAAGGTAGGGATTAATATGGAGATGGCTTCGAGCCTTCACTGAACGATGGGAATCCCAATTGAGACTAGGAGAGGTGGCTTCACATACCGTCCCAGGTTCTGGCTATTCGGAAGCAGAGTATACGGGGACGACGGATGGATTTGAATTTGAGGTAAACCTTTAGGTTTCAGAGAAAGAGAATCATTTTGAGATGCAGATAGAATAAATGGTAGGGTTCCAAACCTCGCCGAGCACCAAAAGAGAAGGCCTTGTTCTGCAGGGTACAGCCCTGGCCAGTGGAGAAATAAAGCCTACCTGCTTGGTAAGGGCGAAGTAGATGGATCACAGGAATAAAATCCTTTTGGTTCTTATGCAACTTTTGATGGTCTCAGTTCGGACGAGATACATGGAAAACCATTAGATCGATAGCCGGGGTAATTTCCACTCCAAGGTTGATTGATCTGGATCCCTGGGAACAGGTCTTAGAGAAGTAGATGGTTTGGCCCCACTAGGAGATGGGAAACTATATTCAGAGCTAGAGGCAGAGGTACTTGTCTTACCGTCAGAGGGATGGTAAGTAGATTGCTCGATAGCTTACCCAGGGAGGAGAAGATTTTTATTTTGATCATTGGATCCGTTGGGCCACCATAGCACTAAGACGGAAAGCCTGGTAGGCAGTCACCAAACATGGGAAAGAGTACCTATTAGGTGTACGGCCGGCCATAGGATTTAAGAAAAGGATGCCTTTTGACCCGCTAAGGCTCTTGCGCATACTGCTGCCTTCCATCCATCATATAGAATGATGCTCCTAGGCCAGAATTGATACAAGGAAGCATTGCATGAGCTATTTTATCAGGTGTTTAAGCGCTATTATCAGGGCAACACGACCAACGGAAGCGCACCCGCACTGCTTTCACAGCCCAAGAGAGAACTCAGCGGGGCATATCATCTAAAGTAGGATTTGAATGCTAATTTGAATATTCCGTTGACAAGGCCAGTATATTAGAATAAGCAGGAAAATCAGGAGGGGAGGCTTAAAACTATTCCATCTAAACCATCTTTCTTTAGAAAAGAATCGATATCTTTCATTTTCCACCCATGAATGATAATGCTTCGATATCATTTAATTTTGGGACATTGTCCAGTTCTTATAACACATCTATGATACCAACAAGAACTACTGAATCTGGGACATAAGCTGGAATTGGATCGATGAATTGGTTGGCATTGCCGATGCAACCTCGCCAGAGAGGGAGAACGAATTAGCAACCGATCCAAACCTTCTTTCCTCCCTTGATGTCCTTGAGTAAGGGGATTCCCCAGATTCGACTGGGAGATATCTTCTTTCTTCGAATGTGCATGCGTCTGTTTATGTTCTTTCGGATAGAATAGAAATGTAGCTTCGTTCGGAACAATCGGCTTCGAGGGTAAACGAAATCTCTTGGTTAGGTGTTTGCTAATGCAGATGGAAATTCGTTAGAGGGACCGTTGCGGTGCATTTGACATAGTATATAAATTATGGTTTTAGACCAAGGGGCGCAGCGTTTGTATACTCGTCATTATGAAGCCAGAAAGAATAGGTGCCTAACGGCCGTATTTACCGCTCCGCTCTCTAATACTGCTGATATATGAGAGTGATTAAGCCCTAAGACTCATCTCTTTGCCCCATGGTACCTATATGCCCGACTCCTATCCCCATCCTCTTGTCATAGCCTTGCCCTTTCTCGGAAGCTTAATTAATATACTTTCCTTGATCAACGCGTCTTGATCCCTTACTTTGACCAGATGTTGGACTTTCTCCTCAGTAGTTAGCCGGATGAGTTGTTTGGGAGGTGAGGTATCAATGGCTACTCGCCGAAGTACTATTGATTAGTACGGAATCAAAGTGAGTTGCGTTAGCATGCAGGAATGCCTAATAGGATAAGAGTCGGTCCTTGTTGTTCTGTGACTACTGGATGATGATCCATAATTGAAGACGCCTCCTCATGCGTAAGCGCAGACAGCTTCCACGTCTCCTATCGCTCTTGGTTCATCTTTCACGGCCTTCAAGTTATCAGAGTATGTTCTAACCTCGCCCAAGCTAAGAAGTGTCGCAGGTACGACATCACTTGGTAACTAGCAAGAGCATCCATGGCGGGTCCAGAGTTACCACTCGAATGGGGAGTCTAATACTACAGGCATCGGTTTGGGTTCTATCATACTTGAGGCGGGTTGTCCTTATTTCTTGTTGAATTGGCATTGCTTCTTTCTCACTCGAAGAGGCGTTGCTGCTTATCAAAGCATCCGTAACTGGCAGTGACACATGTTTTCTTAGTTTAGACAGTATTCACAGATTCGCTTCTGGCTTATCATTAGAATTGTTTGTAGTTACCCCAGTATATTAATTGCTAGCAAGAGACTTTTTTTTCACGGAAGCAGAATTAGACGCCTCAGGGGCTAATAACTGCTTGCTTCTTAGATGTGTCCTTATCTAAGTCCAAAGAATGACTCTCTTCGGTCGTTCGAGTGTGTGATCAACTTTGGGAGCTTTTTTAGTCACATTTTTGGATTTGACTTTCTTCTTGGGATGTTCAAGCAGAGAGTCGCAGAGAAGATCAACTCAGGGAAAACGTGTCGAACTTCAATTTGCTCACACTTTTCATCCAGACTAGGGTATTTGTTCGACCTTGAAAGAATAGTTCTCCTACCTTAGATAGCTAATTGGTTTTGTTAGCCAAGGTAGCGAAGCTAAGGTCCTAGGAAAGCGAACTGCTTGCTGGCTTAAAGCTGAATGAAAAAGTACCTTAGAATGATGTGTGAAAGATGTTCTCATATTAGAAGGGCATTGCTAGGAGCCCAGTAAATGTCTCGTCTTATACTTAATAGAAAAAGACGGAGCCTAGCAAGGATAGAGAAGGCAATCTCCTAAGATCTGTGAGAAGTCGTACTTTAAAAGAGAGCCACCTCGTAAGCGAATAGCTATTGAACATGCCGTAGTAACCCAAGGCTTACTTTTTAACCTTCTTCACCCACTAGAATCAATTCGCGCTTAATTTCATAGTTCTTCATTTTGTTCCTATCCCTGGCTTAACATTTTTATAAATTCCTTCCACTGACTTGTAATATAATGTGTCGAAGTTCTCTCGTCCTTCACCAAGATAATATGTAATTACCGAATTTTTCACAACTGTACCTACCCCTTAGGACCAACGGCTTTTTAACCACTGAATACAAGAAAATGTGCGTGAGATTGAGGGGTGCTGATTCAAGAGTGCAGGCAACTACTTTATTTAACCTGCCCCATAGGGCCATGAGTGATCGCAATTTCGAGTGATTCAATAGACTCTAATAATTCGTTTTCAATCTGAAATCTCAATTCGTTTTCAAATGCTTCTAAGCAATTGGAATTCTCTCTCGCCCTCGGCACCCGACCAATTTCTACTTGCTTAGCAACCTCCTTATCTGAGGCCTCTCGGCTAGTCTATGGTCCCACACTTCCTTTCTAGGGTCGGGCCTAGCTAATTTCCTGAACGATCAGTGCATTAGATAGATAGGCAAAGAGGAGTCCTGCCTAGTAGGATCAACCACAGTCTATGGATGTCAATTCTCATTTGCAAATGCTTGCCCATTGCTTCATTTATGAAATTCGTGAGTATATTAATAGGGGACTGGCTTACTTAACTTAGGATTCCAAGTCTGCTTTCACTGAGAATTCAATATCTCATACACCAACACCAGGGCTATACTTTGAATCACTAACATGCTAGTTTGCTTAATAGAACCTTCCTGACAGGCTTACTACAATAGCTACAGACTAGTGGGCTGAAATTCTTCTTCTTCTTCCTTACGACCGGGAGAATAAGAACCTCTATCAAATCCAAACTATTTTTACTCACCTGGGCTAGCTTTCTATCACGCTTACTTTTGAGACCACTGGATATTCCTTTCCGTCACTTCGCTTCCCTCTCTCTATAATGGACACATTGGCTCATAAAGTGGGGGCTCTTGCCCCAGTATTCAAACCCACCAATACTAATGCTTAGATTCAACTAGTAGCAAAGGTGCCAATTGGTATCATTCCAATTGCTGTCCAAGGCTCAAAACAAAAAGGGTACACAGCCGGTAAACCAATCTGTCCTCTCACTCTTTCTTTTCCATTCCCATCGGGATGTGCTAAACTGCATTCGGTTTTCGCTTTATGCTTTTTAGTTCAAGTAGGTAAGCCAGTCAGCAAGCCTATTCATTCCATGCAAGCAAAGAAGCAGTCGCAGTCTGTGCTTTCTAAGGTCTCTATGTCAGTCTGCACTATAGATAGGAGCTGGTAGAAATTCCTTCTCTCCTTCCCAACGCTATATGTCCAAGGTTCTTGCGCTTGCAAACAGTGCAAAGGGTACCAAGCAATCTTGCAAGCTTCCGTTTTCCGGTTCAGAATCCGATGTGAGGAAAATAATCCTAGTTAAAGTATTTATATTTGCACGGCCTCATTCTTAGTCACCCAAACGAAAAAAACAGCATTGAAATGGATGGAGCATCTAGGTCGTGAGGCTCATCGACACAATACAGTTTGAGTATATTAATTGGGGTGCTTGAACTTGCCTTGTCGAGTTCCTATTTTGCAACTTCCCATTGGTCACCTTCCTATTTGGACAATTATTCTTGCAAAGAGTTCCTTCTATTCCAAAAGGCTAACCGTGAATATCTTAACTATCGGATTAACTGTGCAGCTAAAGTTACTCTATTAACAACCTCACTGATGGATCCCTAGGCAAGAACCATTGACTCATAGCAAAAAATACAGACCACTAACGATGTATAAGTGAGCAGAATTCTAATATTAGATAGCTTTGAGATGAGATCTTATATTCATTCTATATGATAGATTATATTAATTGGGACGCTGCTAAATAATTCAACAAAGAGGATAATAAAACACCAACGTTAGGATTTGTCATTGTTTATTTATCTCCCCAAGATGAGCCAATCAAGGACGTTTCTCCTATACGAAAACTCTAGTAGACAGGGGCATCCCCTTATTTATATTATAGCAGATATATGGGAACAGTTAAGGAGTTGTCATCTATAGGGCAGCAAACTCAGATTGTTGTCTTAGCTGCGCTATCCCGTACTTTGAAAAGGTCAATAAGAGAGTCGTCCGGAATAGGTATTAGCTTACGTACTCGACCTACAGGCGCTTTCGTACTCATTGTTAACACGTGTACACACCTCCACCCGAAAAGGGAGACTCCCGGACACCCGCCTCCACTTATTCGGACTGTAGGTTGGCGTTTATAAAAAATGCACTACAAGACGAACCAGATGTGCAAAATCTCATGGCCTAACGATTCTATTTAAGTCGTCCATCGCTCCCCGGGCCAATTAGAGAATCATGCAACAAGCCTAGCAAGAAAGACAGGTCGCCAGTATATTAATTGTGCTAGTGCCATATGTTACAATAGGAAGGAATAACCACCCAGTATATTAATTATCGGCCGGTAGTGAGTTTTGGGTTTCATGGTATATGAGTTGGCTCCTCCAAATAAATATCTAGGGATTTTTCTTCAGAGTGATCTAACTGAATCCTCGTTACAAACATGATCAATCTCTCCTTGTTTTTCGTATCTGACCTTGACATTTTCAATCGATTTCCCACTTATAACTCTAGCGATTCCTGTAAATAAATATGTCCGTCCCGTTGGCCCGTCTCTTAATATTGGTCCTACCCCGTACTCTGTTCTCTATCTATCGGTCTCAACTAAATCAATCGCTTTGCCCGCCTTGCTTTTCGCCACATTCTAGCTTAGGTGCAAAGCGTAAAGATTGTACTGTTTCTAGGTCCCAATAGACTGAAATGGGGATTTTTGCCCATCTAAGATCTAGAAAACCAAGGGATGCAACTTATTTATCCAAACAAGGGGTTCCCCTAACTTCCAACAGGGCATTCATTCGTGAAACCTGTTCTTCTTCGTCCCAACAACCTACCTTCCTAGCCTAGTAGCCCAGATCCCAGATCGGATTCACGTGCACAAGCTAATCGACCCTTCTAGGAGTCATCGCTTCTTTAAGTCTCACGTCTGCAAATCGGATTCTAACTGTTCGGAATCTCTATTGTCTTCTGCATTTTATTTTATTGGGAATAATCCTCCATCAATAGACATGGAAAAAGAGAAAGCCAAGACTTTCACAAAAAAGCTGGACTTGGCTGGCTTTCTTTGGTACGAAGGTAAGCCATAAAAAAGGGCTAAGCGGGTATTAACTCCTCCCTTGCCGCTACTACCGAGGCCTATTGTCCACAAAGTATGATCTCTTAACTGGCTTCGGAAAGGCATACATAGACTATTCAAAGGCAATGGGATTGGTTCTCTTACAGTTCAATTAATTCCAGGTACGCAGCGAAAGCGCATTACTCCTTCCAATATTCATTGCCCCTAGTTCTGACTTAAGAGTGATAATATATTCTTTCTTGTGCAAAGCTTCTCTCCTGATCTTGATAACATGGGAAAGAAGAACTATAGAGTTAGAGTAGTCCAGTATATTGCCCAGGTCCTTTTGAACCAGTATATTAATTGGGGTTGCCTCGGTCTCTCTTTTCTTTTTAGGATCAACCACTTTCGGATATGAAAGAACCAGCCCTTGACAGGCGAAGAGAGCATCAGTAAGGCTCTGCCTTATCTATAGAAAAAAAGAAACTTCCTCTAGTCGATCCTAAAGAGAAGTCTTCTTCCTTTACCTCAAGACTTCCTACGCTTCGCACCAGGCAATGAGGAAGGTTCCTAGGCGCTTTAGCATATTAATTGGGGAGGTATGTGAAAAGCCTTCCATTGAACTGACACTCCTTTTCTTAATCTTATTCACATCCAGAAGCACTTTACGCTCCAGGACCGATTAGAGGATGTGTCCAACGATCAAAATAAGCAAGCCTTACCTCATCCGATAGAAAGAAAATATATGATAACTTATATCCAAAAGCTAAGACTAGTCGTTCCTGCCCCTGCATACATATATATGCCTTGCCTTACTAACTTTATTGTAATCTGCAAATTAATATACTAGGCCCTTGTATACTAGAATTAATATACCGGCGCTCCTAATTAATATACTGGGCACCTAACGGTCGCCTAGTGTAAACCGGAGTGGCTGGTCGGCTAAAAGGCTCTTCAAGACAAAATATACAGCTAGGGGACCAGATGAATAAGGCTCCCCTTACTAGTAAAGGGGGTCCAGGTTCCCCACTTAACTCATCTCAATGAATTCCTTTTTTTTAATTAAGATGGCGGAGTGGGGATTTGCTTGTCATCTTTGTTTTAGCTTCGCTAGCTTTCCTTTTCAGCTCGAAATTAGCCTTTCCAATAGCATAAGCTGATCCAGCTGATGCGAGAGTTTTGGCTCAAGTACCTATTTCTTATTTCTTTTCTCTGAAAATTGTAGTACTCTTTCGGATCCCTACTCTCCTCAGGGGGAGCATGGAGGTCTGGAGGAGAATAGTATTCTTCCTGTCGTTAGTTAAAATGTTCGCATGTCTAAAGTGGAAAATTATATGGATTCTAAAGAGGGGGAGTCTCAAAGTAGTGAGCAGCTTGGTCAGCAAACCACGGAATTAAAGACATATGTGAAGAAAAGTAAGAAAATTTGTCAAATCAACAATCCATCACCAAGACTCCTCCATCGATCCAGGTACTTCCTCCTTCTGTTGTTTCTGATCTGTATTTACCTATTGCCTTGAGGAAGGAAAAGAGATATTGTACTTCTCGTCCTATTAATAACTTTGTGTCCTATCAAGCTTCCTTAGCACAAGCGCTAAGCGATAGTAATTCCTCTCCCTATGGTCGAGCTATATAAATAACCTCCACACGGTATTTTTTATTCCTCATTCTGATTTTGGTTTTCGTATAATGGATCTTGGTTCACACTTTATGGCATTTGCCCATTTATGTGATCATGCTTAATGATTCACATGCGCCTGCTTCTTCCTAATCTTCATCTTCTTCTAATAAAAATAAAATAAAATAAAGAAAGAAGAAGAGAAGATAAGGGCTCTCATTCTGCAAGACGTGGAAGAGTATCTGGATAGATATCGCCAAGAGATTCTGGTCGAATTTCCCAAAGCTCACCCGTATATTGAGACGACCGGTTTCTTGGCTAAGTTGACTGGGGAAATTATCCATGATGCTGGCTTGACGACTCCGGATGCAAATATGCGCTTGCTCAAGGAAGTCCACAAGATCTTACTCAATCAATTCAAAGCCGTTGAAAGCTACGGTAATAATTCTATCTATTAGAGTATATATCCTATTCTTAAAGCTATTATTATGACTTACCGCTTGTGCTAAGGAATGGCAGAACGCAGCTGAAACAAGACATGAAGTTGCATCGGTAGAGGCAGAGGAAGAGGAATAGATCTTCGGCGAGTTTCCTCGATAAAGGAAGGAAAGCAGGTAGCCGCCTATGGCAGTATTGTTTGCGGTGTACGATCTAATCCTAATCCTATACCCACGGGAGGTTTGAGAGGTGAAACTTCCTGTTGTTGAGGGGATTGAACTTAAGCAGTAGGGACCGAAGCGAAGTCTGTTGATGTTTGTTCCCTTCCTGGGAGTCAACTCCTTGCTAGTTTGTCCAGAAATC